>VZSV01000001.1:3983280-4017766 GCA_013398735.1 Nothocercus julius | reverse complement strand
TTTTTTTTTTTTTTTTGAGAAAGTATGGATTTGGACTATTTTTAAAACACACGTTATTTAGTTTATTATTAGCAGAAGAACAGGCTAGCAGGTTGTGCTCCAGGGCTGCCATGTGCCAAACCTCATGGGCTAGGCTTGTTTAACTCTGCATCAGGAGCATTTCAAAGAGGTCTCTTTTTCCTTGGCCTAAAACGAATTTATTTTGGATGGAGATTTGCAACAGAACCAAATACGGGCACGGGACTGGCATATGCAATTGCTTTACAACTCTAAAACACAGAGAAGCCTGGAAGCGACGCTGGACTCCAACACGCTCCCTCGTCCTGAGGAGTCCCTGGGTGAGCAAGCCCCAGCTGTGGATGTACCACGCACATCCAGCCCCTGGATTCGAAGCAGAGGAGCAGAGCTGCTCCTTGGCGCTCAGTTAGCCCCGTCTGCGGTCGTGGGGCACACTTGCCCAGATAGCAACGGGACGCAGAACTAGCGTGCCTTGCAATGGAGCAGCAGGGCCTTCTGAACAGGGAGGGCAGGGGCAGCGCCGTGCGCCACCCGCGCTGGGAAGACTTACGCGTTGCTCCTGCAAAACGTACGGTATCTCCAGGACAGCAGTAATGCCAGGGCATGGGTGCTGCCCTCCCCACCGCGCCGCTGCGACACCGTCACGAGGGCCAAGCAAAGGCCGGCTCGGGAAGCAAGGTGCTCCCGCGCTGGCCCCTGCGCGAGTTACTGCGTCCGGTGTACACGAGGTACAGAGGGCCAGGTACAGCAGATCCACAGAATCACAGCCAGGGGTGGAAGTAAAAAAAACAGAAGGCCATCAGGCGTATGATAAAGACTAAGGCATGCCCAAAGGAATTAGCAGGCAGCCATATTAAAATAACTAGAAAGTTTCTTTTTTTCCATGTACTATACCAACTATATTATATGATTATTATATATTATCAAATAACAGTAGTAAAACTGTGGATGCACAGCATCATTACATTTTCATGCAATACAACTCAAGTCAGAAGTATAGAGGTTTTTAGGAAACATTTATGAAGAATAGGTCCAGTGGTATTTCTTGGAAAAAGAAGTCTGGATATAATTTTCAGCTTGGTAAGCTCCTAAGTTTCTGGTTGTTAGAAAGGCATCTGTGGGGAAGGATGTTCTGTTTCTTATCTCTTTTCCTTGCTACTCACCACTGACAGACCCTGGGTCCTGGACTAGATGGACCTCAGGCCTGACAGAACAGGGCAAGTCTTTTGGCTCTTTTAGTGCTTAGCATGTATTAAGCACAGATGCACCCACAGCACAATATATTTTAGGGGCTATGAGATTTCATTTAATTCAAGAGTAGATCTATATTGAAATTAGTAAGTGAATACTGCTAAAAACATAATATTATTATTTCCTCAATGCCTCAACCTTGCAAATGCTTCTGTGTGTGCTTATATTTAACGTTATTTCTGTGAACTCTCCCTGCTAATTTTTTGTGCTTCATCATTTTCTGAAGTTGAGTGAAAAAATTATTGAAGTGTGTGAACAGTAATGTCCAGCATGTCAAACATGTGGAAAGCTGAATACAGCTTAAGAACTGAGTCAGACAATGTCCTTACTGCAGAACACACACACCACTTTGCATGTCTTTGCCTGTGTCACCAACAAAAGGTGTTTGGGGGTCACCACTTTTTCCCTAAATTAGAAGGGAAATAGGATGCCTGGTTTTCACAGCTTCAGCCACAGAGTAGCAGCAAAAGATGCAGTTCTCCTTCGTGAGAGAAAGGAGCAGACAGCAAACCAGCCTGCTTCTGTGTACGCGAAAACTCTCCTCTCTCAGCCTCCCCATGAAACGCTGTTACCGGTTGCTACTAGGCACTGTGGACAGGCACAGGGTTTTCCCATTAGCGCTGCTGAAGAGTTTCCACGCGTCATCGTACAGAAGTCAGGGGAACTCCCTGCTCTGCCTTTCTGCAGCTCGCCGTTGAACACAACGCCAGCCAGGAGGCTGGCCAGCACTTTGGAGTTAAATTAGGAGATGCCGTAAGCGTCCGCGGGAGCGCCGCTGCGACGGCTCTGAGTCACGGCCGGGTCCTGCGCCTCCCTCGCTGCCGGGGCAGGGAGGCTCCGACCGCCGCGCGGCTCGGCCGGCAGCTCCATCCTAACTCTAAACCCCCATCAGACTCTTGTGCAAGTCCGCTGACAGAAGATGTGGAAATGTATGTTCTCTTCTCTTTGATCTATGTGGCTGAAACTCAGCAATCAATAGCTGCTGCTATCTCTTGGAACCAAAGCTTCAGGCAGCTACGGTTAGAAAAATAGAAAGAATTTAGATATACCTTGTTATTCCTTTGTGGTGTACAGTCTCAAGCCAAAATCACCGTGCCGCCTGTGTGCCTGCAAGCTCCGGCTGCATGCTATGGCTTGCCTCTATCTTAGCTCTTAAGCAAAGAAGTCAAGAAAAGATTTCTTGCTAAAGGTGGCTTTTATGGCTTCAGTGTCACTTGGATTGTGCAGGGAGGAAAGGGGTGAAGTATTTGTCTGTGTCTCAACACGCCCCTTTTTACGATTCAGGAAGCCAGTGCCTCCCTAGACACACGTTCGGTGTAGGTGTTCCACGATGACTTCGCTTCCCAACCCAAAACTATTGCACCATTCATACAGGAAACAGCAAAATGCGTTCTTATAAAGGAGAACTGATCACAATGCAAACCAGTACCCTGCGAGTGGCTCAGGCCCCAGGAGGCCACAGCCCGTGTGCTACCCCTGACACCTGCGTGGCGGAGAGGCGTCGGGAGCAGCGCTGCTGCAGCCTGCGCACGCTAAGAGGCTGCAGAGAGAGGAACTTTCTGGTGCTTTGTTAACACTAACTAGAGTTTTGCCATGACCATCAAGAGTTTTTGCATATTTACGAGTTAGCACCTAAATATTCGCATAGCCTCCTTACTTATCAACAGATAGGGCACTGAAAGAGCTTGAAGTTTGACTGGCACTAGAGATTTGTTGGCCACTAGAGATTAGACCCTGAAACACTCAGAAATTTGACAGCACCTCCAGAAGGACGTGCGGTGCTCCCAGTCCCTCCACGTGACCACTCAGGACTCCTCTCACCACCCTAAACTAGGCGCTTACTGCAAATAACAGAGATCGCAGCCCGCGTCCTGCACCCCCTTCCACCACGGCACTGCTGGGGAAGAGAAGGATGAAGAAGCAAAATGCCTATTGGTAACGGCTGTTTGCTAGTTGTTTTCGTTTTTACAACCATCTATTTCAATATCTGCAATTTATTTCCAAAGAGGTTGCAGTTTTAGCACACAAAGCGTGGCAGCAGCCAGGATGCGGTGACGGTTCCCTGGAGGGGAGGAAACCCAGGACCCGTTCAGCGCTGTGAGTCAGTGAGAAGTTGCGATGGATTCAGCAGCGTTTTCCGAAGTATGAATGTCCAAGAACCTGCATGAGAACCTTTGGGGATGACGAGCTGATTAAAGAAACAGTTGCATTGGCTTTTCCAGCTTCCAATCTGAGGACAGGTCCTGAGAGGAAGAAGTACATAAAAGAACTGCAAAGGAATGATTTAATGTGTAATCATTTATGCTCATGTACATATTTTTGAATATCAGTGGGATCCCAGAAAGCATATGGACATTTTTACATTATGCTTTGAATTTATATAAATCAAATAGTGCAGCCGTGGTGGTTTCCCAGCCAGAGCAAGCCCAGCGCACACCTCACAGCAGTGCATCCACCAGTACAGCCAGCTCGGCTCTCCCCAGCGCCGTAATTACGAGCAACGAGCCTGTTTCTTCAGCTTTCATCCCACCTTCCCTGTCCAGCCCCAGCACATCCCAGTAAGCAAAGACATTTGCACAGATTTCTGGCAGTTCATATACTTTTCAAGGTCAGCATTTGCATATTCCCTTTCCAAACAAGAGACTGCTTTTAAGTTTGCTGGATCCCCGTGCTGAGCTTGGAGGGCTGCCACCCGCCCAGCGTGTGGCTGGTCCCTCTCTCTCGGAACGGATGCCTCAGGCTGGCGGCTCCTTGGGCTGCTCTGCTGCTGATGTGCTTCATCCTACAGCCCCAGCGTATGACAGACGCGAGGGATGCAATTTTTAGCCATAAACCAAGATCTCCATGAAATGTGTGCCTGGCAGTGTGTCTGCTGATCCAGATCCCTCTGTGTTCCTGCTGGGGCTGCAAACCTGTATTCCTGCCCAGGAACAGGGAGGAGATCTTGTCCCTAATTACTGCAGACATGCCTTTTTCCCTATGAGCCGCTATATCGCATTTCATGGTGATGAAATAGAGAGATCCGTATTCATTTTTTTTGCAATGTCCTAGAGACAGGTTGAGATCCTATGGAGAGGTGCCAGCACATATTTGGAACAAACATGAGAACAATATAAACCTGAGAGGAATGGAATATGGAGAATAAATCCCAAGGTTTTTTGTTTTTTTTTTTGCACATTTGTTATTTTTCATTTAGAAATCTGTTTGCTGTAAGCATATTAACATCTTTAATTTATTAGCATTTTGGTTACATCTGAAAATATTTAAAAACATTTTTGAAAAATGACAAGCTGAAAAATGTGTTTTCATTTCTTAAAAAAACTTTAAAATACTTTTTCTTTGCCATAATTTTCATGTTTAGTCTTTCTCCATGAATCTCATGACTTTTATAAGATTTATAAATATAAATGATATTTATCATGTTCTTTCAAACACAAGAGGGCACCAACAAGCTAGTGGAGCAAGATAGAAACCCTTCACCGGTGGTAAGTTAGAGGAAACTGGTGCAAATGTTGATATTCTTTTCAGATGAGAAAGAGTTTGAAAACAATGACCATTGACATTTTTCAATATAGAAATGTTTGTCGTGTTTGTATTCATCAATTTTTACGGTATCTTTTTGATTTCTTTGTATTTCTTTAGCAAGGTAGACTAAAAAGGACATGTTGGAACACAAATTAAGACCTAAAAATTCTTAATTTAGTGTAATCTGGTCTGGTAAAATAAGCTCCCATGCACGTACGAGCACAGGGGACTTGTCCCAGCACAGAGTGTGAGCAGGAGGCTCAGGCATCGCTCCATCCCAAGGGCTGGGCTGCGATGCTCTGAGAGCTGTCGCTACAAGAGGGTGGCTGAAGATCTGAACGCTCGAGGCTCCAGCTGCTGAACTTCTGCTTTGCTCTTCTAGCCCCACTGCAAATCCTTGGCCAGGTTTTCAGATTACATATGCAAACGACAGCCCTTTTCAAAGGAAAGAATGAAAATAAGTCACCTTTGGGACCACAGCGAACTGCTTTTGTTTCTGGCTATGAGTTTTAATTCTTGACTTCAGACCCAGGGGTTTCCTCCTTAGGCATTTCCTGCTTTGCTCGGTGTACTCTCGCTCCTCCTGGGTTTTGGGTGTCCTTGTACTTCCCAACATGGTTATCAGCCCAGCCTTTCCCGCTTCCCAGCCCACACAAACACTGTTTGGACTAGTTTTCAAAAGAATTAACACTTTGCAGGTGAACTTTGGATCTCAAAAGAGACTCCCCTAATGGAGAGCTCACTCAGGCAGCAAGCCTAGCTCAGCAGATAGCAACTACAAGGGGGAAAGTTAAGCTTTTGCAAGGGACACGCTATTTTTGCTCTTTTTCATTGTCAGCTGAGCCCCGCAAAACCGTGCATAGAGTTAAAATGAGTTGGCAATGCAGTCATGCCATACATTGGACATTCATACCATTCATGTGATGAGAATCCAAATATGACAGTTTCAAGCATCTATTATTCTGCTTGGGAAAAATCATCCCACAATGACACAGATCTCCCAGTTAAGATTTTCCTGATAATTTACCATGTTTGGTCCTGCACAGAATTGCTTTCTCTCTTCTCTGAATCCATGCAGCTTAGGAACTGCCTGTTCACGGCCATGCTTATCTGTCTGCTGAGCTTAGGAAGGACTTTCTGGTAAATAACTTGCCCTTCCTGACTTTCTGGGGATGGCTGTGCAGGACAAAAGGCAGAAGGGACAGATGGACAGCTCACAGACAGCAGGGCAGGGGCAATGATGTGGGAGAAGGGGCTTGGGGTACTACATCTACCCACACATTAGCCCTATGCAGTATAACCTTTCCTGCAGTGCCAGAAACATGTTGAATTTTTTGTCCGGGCAAACTCCAATTTGCAGGTGTGAAAATATTGCTTCTTGTTAGCCTTTGGTTTCCTTCATGTAGGCAGAAGAGATAAATTGTGTTTTTCAGATGGAGAAAATACTTTGGGTTTTGTAAATATGTCAGAGTTAGAATATGTAATGTATTCTTTATATACATCATATAATCAAAAGTATTTTGTTATTTAAAGAACGGTTTTGTGTATAAAACACAGGAATGGGAATCGAGAGATCCAATTTCTTCTCACACTCTGAACTACCCAGTATGTTTACCTCATACACGGCCAAAAACAGGCAGAGTTACTACAAAAAAGAAGCCATCGCTCCTGTAAACCCAAGACACTGGAAAGCCTTGCCTTTCCAATCTTAAAAGCCAGTGACCTCCAACTGCACTTATCAGCCCCTTAAATCAGGGAAATCTCTTGATCTACAAACCTTAGCAGACTTTGTAGGTGTGTGATGGGCTTTTTATTCACTTTCTTAACCTGAAATTGTTGGTGAGATGGAGACAAAGTAAAAAGCAGATCAGTTTAGGAGCATTCAGAAGTTGCCTAAGCCCAATCTCTCCCCCTTTATTTTTAGTTAATTCCACAAATAGTGGTGGCTTTTGCTCATATTATGCCATGTGCCTCAAATTGCATTTATGCTGCAGACATTTCTTAGAGAATGCTGGTGACAGCGTTAATTCCTGTACTTGTTTCTCACTTGAACAATTACATATTATTCTTACAATTGCTTTTATATTTACCTGCCCTTCTCCCTTACCTAAAAACATTTGAATCTTTCTGCTTTCCTTTCATTACGTTATTTCCCTCTCTTATCTGCAGATCGTTTACAGGCGCACCCTAGGCTCCTGAGATGCCTCTGATAGGTTTGATGTAAGGCATCTGACTGGAGCATCCATCTCTGCAGTGTGTCCAAATACACAATGCTGGTGACAACACCAGGGAAAAGAGCCAAGGACACCAGACCAGTCTCTATCATTGCAAAAACTGTCCTGGAATTTTTAACATTCACATAAAACATCTGTTTCTCATTCATTCATGGTACTTAATATATCTCCCTCCGACCTATGAATAGATTCCCTAAGGATTGGGACACGTTGTCCTCAGGAAGCAAGGTAGCCCATACATGAGAATGAGATTTTAGGGCCACTGTGGTCCAACATGAACAGCTTTTGGTAGCAATGCTGGCTGTAGCCATCGTGTGCATCTCTGTCAGGAAACTGCACTAAATGAAGAAAAAAAATGTTGTTTCGTTTTGTTTCCTGTTGAATCCGTTCCTCGGACCACAGCGTGGCAGCACACATGCTGGTGATGAGGAGGCAGCTCTGGGAAGGGGGAAGAGCAGGAGGCGACTTATGACACCCCAAATAACCCCGCTGCCAAACGTGGAACTAGAGCCCAAAGTGGAAGCAGCACAGAAGAGTCAGAAGTTGTCCTGTTGGGAATTTTTACTGTATTCTGTGAATACTGAAACTTCCAACATCATGGATATCAGAGTTGATAAAATTTCATTTCAGGCAAAAATGCAAACTTTCTGAACTTTATTTTATTCACTTGATTTATAATATAAATTAAAATGTCAGCTATGCCATATATTGTTTCAATCAACCTGAAATATAGCACTCTTTCCAAAACACAGAACTTCCCTGCAGACAGGAAATTCTATTACTAACCAACCAAGTAGAAATAAAGTCAAATGATGAGTACAACCTGGCTTTCTTGCTGTTATATTTTTATTTCTACCCGAGAGAATGGAAAGACTAGAAAGAAGTTGCCTCTCATATCAAGGCAATGCTGCCACAGGAGCTGTAGTGGCCTAAACCTTGCCAGACCTGGAAACTCACCCTCAGAAGGGAAACTCTCCAGCCCCAACGCCCTTCACCAGCTGTGGTGGGCAGGTCTGCTGCAGATGGCCCTTGTGCTTTGTATGCTGAATTTGTATTCGTCACTAAAGGAACTTTGATCTGCAGAGCAGAATTTTATTATCCTATTCATTCATGAGCCCTGGAGCTGTAGTTTAAAATTAAGTATTTTTGAAAGCATTTGATACATGCCAATTTCAGAAGCAACTTAAACTCTCAGATAAATTGAATGAATAATAAAACAACCCAGGAAATCTAGGAGAGATAATGAAAATGAACATAGAAATGGCCAGAACTTGAAAAAAAATCACCCACAGATACATACACTCACCTCCCTGCCCTTTCCCTGCTTTAGTATTTGGGACCAGCACGGAGAGTCTCTTCTCGCATGGTAGATGTAGCAGGTGCCTCCTCTTCAGGTGGCTCCATTTCAGTGACCCATGATGGTATAAACAAAATGAAATAGTAAAACTTGTACTCTTTGCTTTAAAAGAACAATACCTAGATGTGAAAAAAAAAAATAAAAAATAAATAAAGGCAGGTGCCAGGGTTAGTTTCTGTTGAAACATTGCTTTGTTGGTATTGAAAAACAAACACTTAAGTGAGGAGAACCACCTAAAAGGACAGATATACCAACACCAGCTCTAGCAGCAAAAGACTTTTAAAAATATTACAACTCCTGGGATTTTTGTCAGGATTGAGAAAGACACCATTCTATCCCAAATGCACCTCATTGTCTCGCTGCTGGAAAGTGGAAAACCACTGGTTTAGACATTGTGCTCACACACAGTGCCAGCTAGCATGAGAGAGGAAGCCGACTCATTTTATTAACATTCACTTCCTAACTACCAAAATGCTATGGGGCAAAATGTGCTTTTATAAATATCACCAGATTCTCTATAATACCAGTCTTATTTATGTGACAAATATTGGCATGTTTGCCTTGGAAAGTGATCTCTGTTGCTTAGGCCTCTTTAATTAGTTCCGCTTTCTGTCAGTCCCTGGAATTGACTTTTGCATGTTTACTCTTCCTAAACTATGTGTGCAATCCTTATATAAACGCCAGAACTTGGGTGATATGTTGTCCATCCCTGAAGCTTTGTTAAAGTGTTTTGAGGAGTGAAAAATAGAGGTTTCTATAAATCTGCCAGAGACCCACAGTCAGTTTTTTTAGAAGTTAAAGAAACTTGGAAATGGGCAGGAAAAGTTTAAATGTGTTTTCTTTAACAGTTTGAAACATCGTATTTCATGTTGCTATTATAAACAGTGCAATGTCCTATTGCCTTATTTGGTTAAAAAAGCAGACAGGCTATATGCAGTGGGTATTCTGCCTTAAAGACCTTTTTTTAAGCAATTATTAATTACAGCACATGATAGCTGGCAAACCACATTGATGCTACTGAGCTGAGAAGCCAAATATTGAAAGTTTCTGTTTGAAGGTTCAGTTCATAACCCCTATGTTTAGATTAAGAGCAGAATGTTTGTGTGAATTTTTTTGTAAAAAGCCGAGCTTCCAATGTTTAATGGAAGCAGTATTATAACACAGGCCGTGTCTCCAGAGTCATCTGCAAATGAACAGCAAAACTGTTTTAAATACAAACATACATTTCATAAACTTCAGTTTATTTGACTTTTTTTAATGAAGAAATGAATTTTACAGCTGACAGAGGAGGAATTGGACAGTGTTATGTTCCGCACATATGCCATCCTGGGGGATTTTTTTTGAGGTTTGTAACCAAAATTTCTATTTACCTTGAATTACACAACCCCCAGTGACCGGACGCCTAGTCTGGGGAAGGGTTTTCTCGTTGCTTTGCACCTCGTTTTCCAGGTTAGTTATCTGGTGCAATCGATGCCTAAAGATAGATGTAACTTAAGAGCTCTGTCCTGCTCTACAGTGCTCAGGCGTGAATCACCACGTAGCTTCCCAGCACCCTGATGCCATTTACACAGGGAGGGAGCCGACCACGCAAGACACTTGTCAGTGCTTGCCCATGTGTAGGGTGGCAGGTCCGGATTCTCAAGCTGTTGGATCACACATGTACGAATAACTTTATGTATGATAAACAGGCTTTAAAAGTAAAAATGGAATAAAAGAAACACTCACAGAAACTTGAGGAGACAGAATTAAGACTTGCTCAGCCAAGGTTCACATAGATCACAAGTGCTGGAGATGCCATTAGTAAAAATCCACCAGCATGGTGATCCCTGAAGTTTTATAGTACGATAATGTATTTTATTCAAAAATAGGGTCTCTGCCTGTACAAACCGGCTTTCAAAAGAGGAAGTTCACCTTCTTCAGCCCTTTGCCCTAAAGCATCTGAACTTTACTCCCTCTTTTCCTCACAGGAGATGTGAGATCTTCCAAGTGACAGATAGAGAAGAGCCATAGCGACAGGCTCTGACCAAGCCAAAGGCTCCGATTCTCTTCCCTTGAAGCTCATGGGTGTTTTGCTGGTTTGGCTATGGGACCAAGACTGTGAGGGATTCCTAATGCCTGAGGTTGGTTACCTGGCTCCATAAGTGCAAATGTTTTTAATCAAGTGACTCAAAATAGTCATGAAAAATAACAACATCCTTGAAAGCAAAATAGAAATGCTCTTTATCTTTAAAAAAAATAAATTCAACATTGTTTTTCAAAATCCAACTCCAATAACAGAGTTCACAGATTGTGAATTGTTCTTGCCTGCTTTCTGGCATGTGACAACCCACCTCTACTCACACAAACCTCCAGCTTGCCTGGCTGTTAGTGCAAATTTGAACTCTAAATTCTGAGCTAAGCACAGGCACTAACGCTTTTGGGTTGGCAACATTTGAGACGTTTTCCATTTTATTAGTGAAAATTGCTGTCACTGAAATGCAATTATTTGACATGACTACATTTAATACAAGAGCTTACTCTGCCTTTGCTAAATTTTAACATAAATAATGGCAGAAATATTTGGGGTGAGGAGAGAAAAGAGAAATGTGGGAGCATTTTCTTCCGGATTTGCTTGTGCCCAATACATGGGATTCCATCCAAATTGCTTATCTGAAGCTGTTGCAGCCTCTGGCTTGCTTGCTCCGGAGTAAGTGCCCAAGCACATCATTCCTGGAATAATGAGGAGCGTTTCCTGTCACTTGGGGAGAGCGGCTGACAAAGGAGCTCTCTGCTGGTGCTGCTCAGCCCTCAGAGAGGCACAGAGTGGTCCCTACACAGTGTGGCCCCTTGCTTGCAAGAGGGTTTCCACTTCATCTGTAAGGAGGGCTCACTTTGTCAAGTCACTTTGAAAAGATCTGCAAAAGAGTCCAATGAGAAATGCAGCAATAGGAGAAGCTGAATTCTCACCCCTGTGGGAAAATGGGAAGCGTAATAGGGAAAGTACTGAACAACACATTAAATCACGGCCTTTCTCTGAAAGGCTGGAAAAGCATCAGCTACTTCTGTGCATGCATTCGTCATCTAATAGCAGCAGCTTTCACCATTCTCTGCTGCTGCCAAGTCTGCACAACCAGTACCACGAAAACTTTGAAGTGGAGTCTGGTCTTACATCGCAAGTAGTCAGCGGTGTGGTTTGCTGCAGGAATATGCCTCACATTAACAGCGGCCCAGGGGTTAATGTGTTCGAGAAATATCACTGAAGGCATAATGTGGCAAACTAGCAAATCTATTGCTTCTTGAACACAGCTGCAATTAGGAAATAATCTAGTTTTGAATCTCAGACTAAGATCGTAAGGTTTGGAGAGAAAAGGAGAAATAACCACCAGGCCCATGAAATATGAGCAGTTACAGTTGTAATTTTACACAGCTACAGGACTGTAATTTAGTGGAGTGAATAAAGCCTGCTAAACACAAAAACCAGGAACCACAAATCTCATATCACACACACAGATTTACATCTACAAATGGAATGCTTTGGGCATATTTTTCGAGATCACTACTTACTCAACACCTACCTATAACTCCAGGTGTCACTCTACAAAACTCAAACTTCATAAAATGGATATATAATACTATTAAGCAGATAGAGAGCTCATTTTCTTCCTTGGTTTGGATTACATGCCCACAACAAGGTGCACATCCCAGCAAGCCCAGAACTAGTATAGAAGAGAATAGTTGAATGGAAAGAAAAAATTAAAGGAAACTGACAAAGACAATTCCAAATACATTTTGTTAGCAATTTTTTCCCAGTTTCTGAGAATTCAAAGGGTCTTTTTTTCTGGATGTCTAGTCACAGTGGGGGAGTTGCCAAAAATAAAACATAATTTAAGAATAACTATAAATCCTATCTAGTTTAGAAGAACTCGTCATAGGGTAACAGTTTCCCACAGACTTGAATATAGTTAGGGAAATGGTCCTTCTAAGGACATTTCCGCTCTGGAGGAAACCCCCTTCAAAACTTCAACATGTTGTTACAGAGTCGCCGCCTCCAGCTGCCAAGAAGAGTCCTATGAGAAAATGACTACGCTGACATTTCTTTCTGAGGTCTCCTCTTTCTCATTTTCCTCCTGGAGAGCTTCTTCCAGGGAGCAAGAGCTGGTGGCAGAGGTGGGCTCAGCCCCTCCTGGACCCTGAGCCAGCACACCCAAATTCTTCTGTTTCAGGGTTTCTTTACCCCACTCATTCCTGCTTTGTCTAGTTGCCCATCAGCAGTGATCAAGCAACATGATTAGTGTCAACTACCCTTTCGCTCTTTCATTGTCTTCCCAGGGGAAGAAGTGTATACAGTGGTATTTATTTTTATAATATACACACACACTCTCCCAGGCACACAGGTATTTACACAAGTTAGGGAAACAGCAACAACCAAGACCCTTTCCTTACACTTTGCCTGGAAGATTGTGATGTTTAGGATGGCCACCAGCTCTGGGGGAAATCATTTCAGAAACTCAGCCTGATGAGCAAGTAAGCTTCCCTGGATGCAAAGGTGAATTTTACCCTCACTGTAAGAAATCCCATCACACCAGAGAGGGACCACTAGGCTCATTCTAGCCAAAGACATTACTGTGTGTTATTTAGAGCTGCTGCTATGTAAGAGCTACTCTTGAGACCAGGATATTTTTAAATTCGAAGCCATGGAGTTAACTGACTTGAGACATTTCACCAAAGACATCAAAAATTTGCTTACAATTTTTCATGGGTTTTATCACTGTGAGGTGGTTTGTCCTTTGAAAACATCCACAGTGCAGGAAAAAGCACATATGGTATAATTAGGTCTAAATTTTAGAAACAAATTTCTATGAAGTAGTTCTAAAATATGATCATATTCTGAATGAAACTAATAAAGTTGGCCTGTTCTGCTTCACAAAGTAATCAAGATTCTTATGCTGGTCTTAGTGCTAGACAATGGGAGTTTCCATATTGTGAGTCTCCAAGGATTCAAAAGTACAGCCAAATCTGCAGGAAAAGGGAGAGCAGGATGGTACTGAAAGGACCTAGTTTGTTATTCATGTAACTTTTGACCTTTGCCATCTCTCTGTGCCTATTTCCTTTTCCAGTCTTGGTCTGCCTAGATTCTATCTTATTAGAAACCCTCATCATATTTGACTATCATTACAATATTTTAAAAAATAAATAAAGAGCTAGGGAACTCAAAGCGTTGGACCTGGACCCATCAAAACTGAGTCCATTCCTTAGTTCCACTGCAGCTGAGATGAGTTTAGAGTGAGTTCCATGCTTTCCCTATGATTCCACACCTTATCTGTAAAACTAGGTTTGCTTCCTTTCTCTGTCTCGCTCACCTGAATTTTGGGATCTGAATCAAATGGACGTGTCTGAGAACATCTCTACGTACAGCACCGAGCACACAGGGACTATGGGTTTTTCTTTATGTGCTGGTGTAAACTAATACCATGCCTACTGGTTCAGACCAAATTTTGTCCACTGTCAAAGAGCTGCCACACACACAATGATTCAAACTGTTTTTTGAGCCCAGGAGACAAATCAGCTGTTAAGTTCACAACAGATTTTAGATTACTCAGAGGTTCGCTAGCTCAAGCTTTTTGGCAAGTCTGCCTTTTTAGCTAGTGATAAAAACCTAAAACTAGATAAGCTTGATCTATTTTCATATTTTGATACTAGAACCTCACACAGATCAGAATTTCACTTTATATCAGATACAGATAAAATGTGCTTCTGTCTTAAGTCAATAGTTTCCAAAGACCAAATCTGAAATACTTGCTGAGGTATTAGTGTGGTCAGGGCTTTTGCCCAAGTATAGATTTCTGTATTTGATCCTGTTGTTGAGTCTTAGTTCAAGCTGGCATCACCACTGCTATACGTGTGCCACTGTAGCCAGAAAGAGATGCTGACATTGTGTGTTTTAAGAAATACATCCTCTAAATGTGGAAATATTTACCCCTGAAGTCAATCCTAATGCTCAGAAGCAGAACTTGGGATTCAGCAAATCTCCTGCAGAACTGCTGCATAGGAATATTAAGTTAGAAGTTTAAGTAGTATATATTGTTCCCTCACATATATTTACTATGCTTTATTAGAAATCACTTTTCACCTCTCACTGCAAAGCGATCTCCTTTTAAATGCATTTCCCTACGGAAGTAAAAATGTGTATCTGCTCAATTTTAAAAGACTGAACCTAACTTTGTTTTGGAAATTTTTTAATCTGATGATGAGCTGCAGTCCTCCTTACTATGCTCCCGACACGACACCAAAACAGAGAAAGTATTTGGTAACACTCTTTGCTCTCCACATGAATCTGCTCACTTTAAAGGGCCAACACAATAAAGCAGAAGGTATAAACAGATACTGCAGACATCTTCGGTGTAAAACAACAGATTTCAGCTGAGTCACACCAGGGATAAACTTGCCCCGGTATGTTTAGCTCCTTTCCCTTGCGAGTAGCTCGTTTACTACTCTGAGATTCACAGTAACTTTGTAGGTTCTGCAAGCAGCAATGCTGGGTGCCTGTGGGCTGGCAGAAGGGCAAATTTTTGCTTTCCTTATTTCACATATGGATAGCTCTACACTATCATTTTCACTCTTTACAGTAAGTAGCAGAGAATCAAATAGAGAAATCTGAGTTTTCAGAGAGGCCTTTCTAGGCTGAGCCAACCACCCTGTCTGTTCACCAGATTCTTACCTCCCCAACTTCTACCTCCTTCCTGCAAACTGCTGCCGACTTTAGATTCAAGCAGAAACTAAGGGATCATTGTTCAATTAAGCCTGCCATGGAAATGGAATAGTTTCTTTCTGTAAGAATAAAACAATTCCTGCATGGCCATGTAAATATTTCCTCTTCCACCCGACCAGATCATTTTCCAAAAGGACCTTCTGCAGAGGAAGCTGTGTCGGGTTCCCTCCACTCCTCACTCCAGCTGGGCTGCCTTCAATTTTAATGGGAATTGGTCTTGCCAAAAGCTGGGACCCCATGCCAAGCGTAGAGATTGAGTAAAACCTTAGCCCATTAAAGTAAACAAGAGATTTACTGGTGCTAGATGGGCTACGGGGTAAACAAGGATGCTGCTGCAGAAAGAGGGCAGGAGGCTGGCACGTGGTAGCAGCTGGGAACAGATAAACGTAAGCAGCAGAAATGCACCTATATTCGTGCTAATCTTAGTTCACTGAAGATCACAGGATGACAGCTTTTCAAACTAAATGATTTTACTAAAATGTTTTGGGTTTAGAAAAATCATTGTTCCTGTATATTCTTGACTTTACTACTATACCATATTAATTATGCTATAATAACAACACACACTAGTGTCGTGTCTCTAGTAACATGAGCTTCATTTGCTTTATAATACAAAGTTTCTATACTGATTCCTTTTGAGCAAGAACAGCAATGTGCATACTTTATCCCATCCTCCGATCTCCCCACTACTAGTTTAGACACAATGAGCTTAGGCAAGAAATATGCTTACATATGTTTGGGTATATTACAGCTCCATATCTATCCTACGCATTTTTTTAAATTTGATACTTCATAATTAAATTTTATGTATCGACCTAGTGGGAAAAATGTGTACATGTAATGCAGTTCCCATTCTTAAAAGAAGCAAAACAAATTTAGTTCTGAAATACATGCAGCATGTCTTTCCATTATATATATTGTACATCTTAAGGGCAGAATTTTCATCTAAATGGCCAGCTCACAACTATTTTGTGATGGTCTCCTACCATTCCTAGAGCATCTCCTGTGCACTGGCACTGAAACTCAACTAATTTAGATTAATCAATTGGTATTAGTCATTTTAATGCCAATAATTGGGAATAATCTTCTGTGCCTAATGTTAATTTGAAAAACATATGACATGCATCTTTAAGACAGAGAACTAAAAGTTTTCATAGATCATTGCTGCATAAATACAGAGAAACGTATGCAATTAAAGCTCTACAAAGTTGCCTAATCCCTCTTCATAATTCCCTTAGTACAAAGATGAATCCATTATGGCACCTGTCAGACTTGAACACTGTGATCTCTAGAACTAGATTTGGTTAATCATAGCTTTATTTACTTTTGCAATCGTTGCAGAAGAGAAGGAGAGTGTTACCTCCAAGGATACTAACAGCAGAGTATAGTAATTTAGATGCTTGGAGGCTGGAAGTCCTTTTGATTACTCCAAAGGAATCTGTTGAGAAAACAGGATATTATTTGCATAATGTATCAAAATGACTGTTGGTTCTCCTTCATAAAGGCACAACAAACTTCCTGACAAAGATAATATCCTAGCAACTCTTTGTGGTAACTGAGACACCATTGCAGCAACAGAAATATTTACAGTATGTTTTTATTGCACATTAAGTCTCAGCTATTTAAAAAGTTGGAGGAATTGTTCTGTATTTCTAAAAATGGATACCAAGAGCAAGCTCTTGAAAGTATGCATGGTTTGGAATCCAATTGTTTCTTTTCACATTAGATGCATTGCTGAATGTGGAAGAATATTTAATGGACATGGTATTAACATTATTATGTACTGGTGAGCATTTTCAATACATTTTCACTAATAATGTATTTGTTAGAGAAAGATCAGAAGGGTTAGATAAAGACTAGTAACACTGCGGAGTTTAACACTTGCCAAGCAAATTGAGTCTTGAATATCTGCAAAACTGAAAACCAACAAAAGGCTGCCATAAGACATTTAATTTTAGTATCCAAATTTTAATGGATCAAAAAAGTATTTAAGAATTTAATAACTTACTAATCACAGCCTATATACATTGTAATCAGGTATTCTTATTTTATATACAAATTTTAAATTTGCTAACTATAGAAAACCTGAATGAACTTGCAACTCTTAAAAGATCAACTAAACAAGGAAGACAGCAAAAAGCCAGCATCTGAACCCCCACCATATATGCTCAGGCATTAGTAACTTGTACGACCCCCTCTGTTATGGTCAAGGGAATTGTATTGCTGAAGATCTAAGGAAGTTTTTCACCATCTACTGAAGATGCCAAGGAAGGTAAATGCCCAAGCACTTCCCAAATAATATCAATTTATTTGTCTGCACAGTACCTTCAAGTATGTAGCCAGTTTTGAGCCTAGCCTTTAAAGCTACATTAAATGGATATGCAAAACCAGTGTGAAACTCAAGATCCATTTGCATTTTGTGCAAATACTTAAGTTTGTACACAGATATTTCATTATTTTCCTTGTGTTTCCAAACTGATCAAAAGACATAAATATAGTCCCACTGTACTCTGAGTGAACTCTCTAGCACACATTTTACCGACTGTAACCAGAGTATTCCCAAGATTTGATGACATCTCCTCTGTGGAGGACACTACATTAAGAATCCAGCATGGCAAATATTTTTAGACTTTTACAGCATTCTCACTGAATGAATAATATTATTCATTTGCTTAATGACTCAAGTCAGAAAGATGTGTATTCAAAGCACTCTGTAATCAATCACATTCTTAACTTTAATTGTGGGTCAGGCCCTGGTGAATTTGACTGATCTATTGCTTCACAAACTAACTTTTGAACAAATAAAAAATAGGAAGCAGTTGTAAAGAATGTTAAAAACTAGTCCTCTATTCTTTGAGATGTAGAAGTGAAAAGCAAGCAAGTCAGCTTATGTTTTCTACCAAATAAAAAATAAATTTTAGCATACTTGGCTACTACTGCAACCTGTATCTGTAAGATTTTGCAAAGCTTTATGTGAATACAAGATTCTGTATGCAGTTTTGTCTAATTTGTTTCATTAACTTAGTCAGGAAATATGATATAGTACTTAGGAACGTAAACACTCTGCCTTATGACAGTTTGTTGCTATACAAGCAAAAGGCTCTTTTCTCAAAGTCATGGCAGACACGAGCATACACAAAGATACTCTGCGTAGCAGAGCCGGCCACCCACAAAGTTATGTGAATTTAATTTTTGATTCACATTCCTCTTCTCCCATAAAAGCCAAGGTGGGCCATGGCCACTTTCCCATAAAGCGCTGAGAAGGCTCAATCCGAGCCATTAGGGCCTTGAACAGGGGGGAACATGCCTCCCCCACCCTGATAAGAACCTCGTTCCATACGCATCAAGGCAGCAAACTCCCCAGAGGAAACTCAGACCCAAGGAAACATTACAAGGATATTTTCCTTCTGCATTTTAAAGGGAACTTCCTGGCGGTTGTCAGACTCTTGCTCCTAACACCAGCCTCAGGAGATGCCACTACTGGAGAAAAAGCACTTGGGCTCTTGGCACCTAAGTTTTACAGCTGCTGAGCACACACCGTGGGTGGCCGGAGCCACCGGCTTCTCTTCCGACTCCGACGGAGACAGCGAGGGAGATAAGAGCACGGAGGAGAGGAGAGCATCTCAGAGTGGGAGCGCCGCGCCAAGACGCACGGAGCCGGATTCCCGGGAGATATAAATTAGCTTGGCTCTGGTGACGCCAGCTGATGATTTTGACATCATTTAAAAGTACATAGTATGTTGTGAAAAATGAAGGGACAGAGTTAATCCCTGAAAGCAAATTACTTTTGAGAACATGCTTCATCCTTAACTTTCACTTCCACTGAAGGACCAGTAAAAATATTAATACATCCATGTCCCTTTATTACCATTTGCAATATTTATCAAAAAGCAGAGCAGATACCCACGCACTCTGTGATCAGCAAACAGCAGTGCTGGGGTGATCATCCCCACCTAGTGCTTTAAACATGGGCCAACAGACTTACAAGTGGCGAGGCTGTATATGGAAGTTCACTGTCAGATCAGCTCTTTCAGGTCAGTACTGGCCTCTAACAGAAATGCCCCAAACAGGCTGCTATATCACTCTGCAACTATCACTATTTTGGGAAGAGTTTAGATGAAACTGGAAATTAGAACTGGAAATTTTCTCTTGGAAAAAAAGTCGGAAGCAAGATTAAGCCCATGAGCCCAAGATTAAGCCCAAGATTTACCTCCCAAAAGAGAAAATGCTCTTTTCTCTAAAACCTTGACATTGCTGGTGCTTGATTTGAAGCAGACAGCAAATCCACAGAGAACTTTTGCAAGTTGCTGTGGGCCAAGAAACCCGTGTTCCTCAATTTATTTAACTGAAAAAAGAGTTCTTTCAGGACAAGGCAAAGGAGTGAGCTCAGCAGACAGGTGTATCCACACTGGCTTTAATCTGTCAAACACGGATGATAAGGGGTGGAAGTGAAGATGAACACGCTGCTCAGACAGGATTTCAAGACCCTCAAGGATAAAGCCCTGGGCAACCTGGTCCGACCTCAGAGCTGACCCTGTTTTGAGCAGGAGCTTGAACTGGTGACCTCCTGGGGTCCCTTGCAGCCTGAGCTCTCCTACAGTCCCAGATGCAACGTGGGAGCAGGGGTAGCAACACAGATCGGACCCTAGGCTGCCAGCAGAGCTGTTGCTCCATCTGTCCCTCTGTGGTTCTCCTGTTCTCAACACGATTTTCACAAATGTGAGTCAGCAGGGCTCAGCCTGCCCTTGGTAGCAGAGCAGGGAGCAGCAGCAGCACCGAGTCCTTTACACCACATTTGTGGGAAAGCAGTTTTGGAAAGGCCACATGGGGCAGGCACATCTCTGCAGAGTTCACTGACCAAGGAGGGCAAAGAGCAGATGAAAGCCAAATGCAGTAACTGCTCCCTCCCCGAGGGACAAGGATGACCCCGGCTTTGTAGGGTTTCTGCCTTGAGCACAGCAGCGTCGCCTGGGACATCGCAGCTGGTGGCCATGGGAGTTGAGAGCAGGGTGTGCAAGTTAAGGAACCTTGTCCAACAGCAGCCCCTGGGCTCACAAGTGCCGAGGAGCTGCTGTGCACCACGTGGGAACTGGACTGGGGCCGATGCCTCGCTGCTCCTGGGTCAGGAATAGACGTCCTGGTCTCCAAGGTCCACTAAGGTCCTGGGCTGTGCAAGGGTCTGCTGGCCAGCGCTTGGCTAGCTCGTGCCAACACACACATGGGTTACTTCAGTGATCACCAGCAACATAAACTGTGGTCTGGGCTCTCAAGCAGCCTCCTCTAGCAGTGTGAAGGTACTGCATCCAGTACTGCTCTGAGCAGCAAACCCTATCCAGATTTGATAGAAAAAGATGCAATAAATCACTCCTCTGTGAAGTACTGTGGCAGGTGTCTCACAGAAGGCACACAGAAACAAACTGCTAGCACAAAAGTCACCAGCTACACGCAGCATTGACTTGCAGAGAAATTGTGACCAAAGTGCCAGGCTTTGAGCACAGACTGCAGCTCTGAGTTACTGAAGCTGCAAGACTGATTCAGTTGCTCACACACAGATATCTTGTGACGTTTGATAAACTCTGGCCTAAAGACATCCACATGGTATACAATTTGCAGGACCCTTCTGGAGCTCCAGGTAGAGGCTAAGCCAGATGCTTGAGGGCATCTCAGATGGCACTAGAGGACTGTAGGCATCGAGATCTGCCTTTGCATTGACCTTCTCCCTCCAAACTGAAACCACCCTCCAAACTGAAACCACCACCACAGCAGACAGCACAGTGATGGGCACCATATGGGAGTGCAGACAGTGAGGAGGATACCTCTCTGCATGTATATAATTTTTCCTCAGGCATGCTTACGATCAAGTCCAAACTTCTCTTTATCACGACCTTGTCAGCACAAATGTTCATTTACTATAGCAAGATCTGAGGTTCCCCGGTGTAACATAAGCTTGGCTTTCTGTGAGTAATTGTGTGATCTTCAGGAGTTAACATCCTGAGGCTGAATCAGTTTTAGCACCTCTTTATTGGGTGGGTAAATATTTACACCAAATTGTCCAGAGTTTAGTATAACAGCTTCAACTCTTCCTGGCAAGAAAGCCAGCACAGGTCACCTTGTCAATGACAAGGCTTCTAGATAATTAAACAACACTCACTGGCCACTAATTTATATGCATTATAACTCAGAGTTAAGAACCTAAATAGACCAATAGAATAAACTCTACAGACACTAAACACTTATTTGCTGTGACACTATTTACATCCAGGCCTACAGGAGGTAGTAAATCAAAGGAGGTCTTTAGAAGAGGAAGAGGACAAATCTTTCTCTTCCAGATAATATCTAATTTTCTTTTGGACACTTACGATGTCAGATGCCACTACCAGAAATGCAAATAATATGGAAATTTCAGATAAGGACTTCAATGAGAGAAATTATGAACATGTCTGAGAATGACGCCTTCAATTTGCTTTTGAAGTGTCTAGAAGGGCACACAGAAGCACACTGTTTTTTGCCCTCCCACATGACGCAAGCATCCCTGGAGAATTCCCTCCCATTAGCACACGTCAAGCTTCTGCACACAGATTGCAGCGCATGGTCCCAAGGCTCAATGCCCTCTTGTCCTAGAGGTGATGCATCCTGGGCACAATTCCCCAGCCAGCATCCTACGGCCTATCCCCATTGCCTTGGATCGGGGCTAACCCTGAGCTTGGGCTCCTGTTGCTCAGCAGGCAGTAGCAAGGCCCTCTCTCCTGCTGCTCACCACTTTCTGGGCTTACGTCAGAAACTTCAAACACCATTTGAACCCATTTTGCAGCAAAAAATAACCTGCTTTTACCAACACCCATGTTTCTAAATTCCGTGCATGCTGGAAGACAACCAGGAGCACTGTCAAGCAAGACTGATGGCAGCCAGCCCACCATCCTCAACCTGATATTAGCTATATTCCTGTAACAGATCTAGACATCAGGCAACAGGAGCTGGACCTACTGTGAAATTCTAGCATCTAGCGTGAAAATACATGAAAGACAACAAATAAATTTGTATTAGACATGCTGGTTCAGATAGCAGAAAATTAATTTCACAAAATTATTTCCTGGAGCACTATCATCTGGATAATTAAAAAAAAAAAAAAAAAAAGGGTTTAAGTGAATGTTGAACAGCCACAAAATTGAGCTAGAATTTGAAGCAGCACACCATTGCCAAATAAATCAATTTCCTTTAGTGTGCTTTTTCAAGTCTGTAGTTGCAATTTTTGTAATCATTTTTAATTTTCATTACATGATTTTAATCAAACAATTTTCAGTTATGTAATTGATAACCCTAACATGTATGAAAAAAATTTCCCCTTCTCCTTTCTCTCCATACAGCAATATTCAAACCAACGTACTTTAAAAAAAAAAAAAAAAAAAAAAAAAAAAAAAAAAAAAAAAAAANAAAAGAAAAGAAAAAGAAAAAAAAACCCACAAACTTTGAATAACTCTCATTTCATTTTGCTTTCAGGAACACGATTATGAAGATAACTAAGAAAATACAAAAGCAATGAACAACTCATGTCCTTTACTCTTTCTGGCAGCAAAGCAAAGCCATGAGAGGTGTCTTCTAGTTGCAAGCAGAGTTTTATATATGCCTTATTGTACCATTATATCAGTTATAGTGGTCATTTCTCATTTTTGTTGACTACTTTTTCAGTCATTTTTAGGTTCTCAGACATATCAAGGTAGATTTAGTGCTGGAGTTTACCCATTATCTGCACCATTTTTGAATGGGGAATCTTTGATGCATTTTGCAGTCCATGAGATAAGCCAATTAGCAAGCTCAGATAAAAATGCAGAAAACATTCTGCGTTTTTTTTGTTTTTGTGTCTCCTGTTTGATACTTCAGAAATGTGCTGCTATAAGCAGAGAAGGCTTTTCTTTTGGAGCATATGAGAACTCCAAGGTACAAGCCAGGCTGGAGTCCTCACAGTAGGCGACACACCAGAAGACGCTTGTATTTAATCCATCCCCAGGCATTGAGCAATACCTCGCCTGACGCCTCTCGGCGTGGAGGTGCTGCGTTGCTTCAGGCTAGGGGAGCTTTCATCATGACGAATGCGAGACAGCATCTCCCACACTGAGAAAGCGAGTAGGTTTGCAAACAAGCTCTATGAGATAAGACGCACAAAGTGGCCCTCACCCTGCTCTATCACACGGCTCCGGCGAGTCCTGCTGCCGCCTACCCAGGACTGCTCTCGCTCATCGCTTCCCACACTAGGCAGAGAAGCCTTGGCAAACTGTCCCACGCTTGAACCGCTCCTGTAAAGATGGTGTCCTGATGGTTTTTAAGATCAGTATTATTACTGGATCTGCATATTTCTGTTTCTGTGTATACATTTTAGATTCGACGGTCTCTCCCATGCTGGAATACATCCAGGCCCACAAGTGAGGGATAGATTCCCCTGATAGTTTCTTGAGAAAAATATTAGGGTTTTTTTTCTGCATTTTCAATACTTGGAGAGCAGATCTACGATTCATGAGCGTATGAGTCTTTGATGGGGGCTCTACATGTTATAAACAAGCAAATAAACATTAATACTTTTCTAGGCATATTATGGCATGAGCCCATGCATCCATCTCATACATTCCAGTATGAGGAGCAGTGATGGGGGGGGTTACTCTCTACCAGAGAAAGAGGGCAGCAGCTGTAGCAATGGTCTCCTGATCATCCTCATGCAAAACAATAAGGTTATTCTTACTCCTACCACTACCTTTGAGGAGGTACAGGGCACACATGTCTCCCTTTAAAAAGGTATATTTGACCCCTCCTGCTATTTGCAGGTACCATTTTTGTATATGAGGTGGTCAATGAGTCTAGAACTTGAGTAACTGCTTCTGCGTGCACTTAAACATACTGCAAGGTCTGACACATCCCGAATGAATACCTGTGCATACCCCAGCTGCGTAGCTGATGTTAGAATAATCTGGTCCCTGCAGTGCAAAATCAAGTGCTTTGGCAGTATTCAAAATTCAAAGGCTGGTGGTTTTAACTCCTCCTTTCTAATGATTGCTTTATAATAGCCTGAAGCAGACCACATTACTACCTACTTATCTCTCTCAGCTAACCCACATTTTACTTTACTCAATTTTTCCTGGCTGTACCAGCTTGAACTTTAATAAATTTTGCATTTGGAAAGACTGCTTAGTAAACACCAGTCTGGAATGATTTAAACTACTATTCCCTAAGCCCTTCAGATTTGTCACGGAAAAAGAGAAAGTAGTAGAACTAAAACTGCATCAAGCAGCTTTAAAAAAGAAAAAAGCTAAAACAAAAGTAAAAATACAAATGGACATGCGAAGGAGTTGTGGTCTTTACCACTGCTTTACCCCTCCCACACACATTTCTTTACATCCCAGCTTTTCTCCTCTGCAACATTTTCCCAACATTTACGCAAATCAGGTAATTATGGTTTCTGACTTTGAAGTGACTGCACCTGTGCCGCAGGTTACCACATGCTTATTTCATAGTGGCTCGAATTAATTGCATGTGAACACTTCAACCAAGAAAGCTACTCAAAGTTTGTGTCATTTAATGACAGCAATGCACAATCATACCGCAAGTAGAATTGCTTGAAAACCAAAATGATTTGCTAAGTGAGAAAAAAAAAAAAAAAAAAAAATCACATTGAAATGCTCAGATAATGTCTTCTTCTCAAATTTTCTCAACCAAGAAGTTCTTGAAGAATCCCTGAAGCCCCACAGGACATTGAGCCAAGGAATACTGGAGAACATTGTCAGGTGCACATACAGTTTCAAGGACAGGCAAAATAGACCAGGATTCACAGGAAACAAGATTCTCATGTACCTCAACACCCAGAATTCACAAAAAAATATTTAATTTAGAATAGCTGTTTTCAGAGAAACAGGCCTCAAGTCTCAACATAAAGCAGCAGCAAGATTCAGGGATGAAAAAACAGCGTTAGACCTTCTGCCTCCTGTTTATAATATTGCCATAAGAAAGTCTGCGATCTTGTGAAGATTTCTTACTTTTCTGTGACTTTACAACCTCATCTCCTGCCAGTGAGGACATGAATTTGATAACATGCAGACTAATTAAACTGCAACAATTGCTCCAGCAATGAACATTTCACAAATGTCAAATGTCATAAGAACTGCAGAAAGTCTCTTTTTAACAATTTATCTGTAAAGGAAACAGCAGAAACCAAAAGGCATGGCATGATATGTAGGAGCCCACGAGGCAATCCGAAAATACAGTAGTAGAAGCACAATCTCAGACTTTATTGTTATTCCCAGAGTGACATACAAACCACAATCCAAATTTTCCAAAACAAGGGCAACAACCCTCCTCTTGAATTTCCTATCACTGACATGAGCAAATTTCAGATGTTCTCAGCTTCTCCAGGCTGAACTGAAACTTCAGAAGAGTCCCATCCTTAATTATAAATTCATAAATCATTCATCCAAATTGCGTGTTTTTTGTAATTCAAGGTAGGCAGGATGTGGTATGCCAGCTTAGAAATCCCATCCATGACTTCCAGTGTTTCGAGAGCTGAGCCAGAGATGGAGCTCTGTGAAAACGAGCGCCTTGGTATTATAAGACACAGTGCAAATTTGTGAAATACAGTCTAGAAAGCATCGCAGAATGGCAGCCATGCACAGGAAATTTGATACGTAGCAGATTTAGAACAGTTATAAGGAACAACTTCCTTTATGATGACGTCTAGGAAGTCATTTATCATCTCACAGGGGAGTCTGGCACCTTAAAGTGTTTATCTAAGGAAAGGAAATGAACCCCTGTCATCTAATAGAAACAGTATTTGATCCATCTCACAAAGTAGTACACTGGTCAAAGGAATTTTAAATAATCCTCAACTCCAGCATTTGGCTATACCTGCTTCTTGTCTCCAGGAAGCTCTCAGTCCATTACTTTCCTGGTGTTTTCCTTTCTTTTCAATCCTTTCCTTATTTAGACAATCTCTGGGTTTGAAGATTATCCACGATTTATTCCTTTTCAGATTAAATTTACAAATACTTCCAGCTACATTGAATAAAATAACTAGTGTACTTTAAACATACCAAAAATCTTAGTTTCCAGGAAGCAAGCTAAGCTGGATCCACTAAATCTTCTTGAGGTCTGTACTGCAGACTAGAATGTAAGGCAGCCATGGGGACTACCACATTTAGTGACTGATTCGAAGTCCATTAAAGTCTTCCCGGAGTCTTCAATGAGCTTTGATTAAGACCTTATCATTGCTATCATTTTATGTTTCCTAATTTCAAGCTTGCAAAAACAAATTGCAAACTCCATTGCAGATCACTTACCAGTCTTGGAAGTAGCAGGATACAGAGTAGCATGAAGAGCGTGTTAGCTCAGCTAACCCATACCCATAACAACTCCTTTGCCAATCCATTAATTTACAGGTGATTTGGAGTGCAAGGGGGTGCAATTAACTGAATTCCTAAAACAGTTTAGCACCAGTGCTATCCTTTCCACATTCCTTGAGAACTGCTCTGTACAACAGATCGAGCAGTGAACCAACCCTAAGTGAGCAAGTGGCTGCCGCCTGCCTCTGCCAGCAGTGCCCACAGCCACTCTCGGCACGCTTGCCCAAGGAGGCTGTGAAGCCAACAAGCTGCTGGCCACCGGGCTACGTGGAAACGGCCAAGTCTTCACAGCTTGCCCACAGTATACAACATCTTTCACATTATTAAAAGAGTTTTTCAAAACAAGAGAAAAGAAAAAGAAAGGATGGTTGCACTATGCAAAGTGGGAGGACCAGTGTACTAATCCTTGAGTACGATTTACTCTTCAGTGCACGTGCAGGGCTTGCTACAGATAACTTGCTTGATAATTTGCTAAAGACTCATGATGACTCCACCCAGCCTTTGCATTTGTGTGGTGTTACCACTAGAAGTTTCATTAGAAGTGTTTTATAAAGGAATAATCTTTAAGTGAGCATGAAAGGAAGAGAGAAACCTGGAAGAAAGGCATACTGACAAAAGGGAGAAGGAACGAGAACGTTTGTGATGGGAATTTTAACAGGGAGCGAAAATAGCAAGAAAGCTCATGAGAAATGAGAGACAGAATCATGAAATAGTAGATTTATTGGTCCTTTGAGTTGGAGACAAAAATTTAAAACTGATTTTTAAGGGCTGAGAAATCAGAAGAAGAATCCAAATAAAAACTGAAAACAGCAAGAAATTAGAATGATTCTCATCATAGTACTAGGGGCGGATGAGAAAGTGAATCGGAACTCAACCTGGGAAGAGATAGCTCTGCATGGTGAATTTCACCAGTTAAGCTGGAGAGGACAGGCAGGCGTTTCACATGTTATCTACTGAGTCTCAATGCTGACAGTTCTGATATGGAAAAGGAGCAGCCCAAAAACCACCAGGCCTGCAGTCCTGGGCTTCCAAACCATGAGGTTAAAACTAAAAGTGTGAAGATTGGTATCTCATAGGATACTTCCATTTTTTACAGCTTAATTTTCACGTGTCAGATAGAAGCAAGGATGCCAGGTCAAGTTAAAAAAAAAAAAAGAGGTCCCAGAGTGCCCACCCCTCGTACCTGGTGGCTCAAGGAGACCAGTACTGAAAGCTGTGCTGAGTCCCCGAAAACTGTGCAATGGGGAAAAAAGGAAGAAGAAAAATGGGCATTGTCCTGGGCAAAAGAGAGCAGGAAGAATATGTGTAATAGAGAAACCAGCAAATATGACCATTTTCTTGGTGAGGAAAACAAACATTGTGGAAACAAATAGCTTTAATCAGAAGTTATTGTCAGACACCAACTTCAGGCTGCATGGAGACGGATGAGTGCTCAAAGCTCCCTTAGAGATTCTTGCAGGAGAAGTCTTGCAGTCATCAGAGTGACTGATAACTGAAAGAGGTTGAATTTGTAGTTTTAGGACAATACTGAGTGCCTTTTCAACGTTTCAAATAGTGGAAGAAGGAAATCAAGGAACAGACAAATGCTAAGGATGTAAAAGAGATACAGTGATGTTTCGTTAATAGAAACATCCAAAATATACAAGGGCTCAGTCACGTAGTGAGGATGAACTGTAGACCCTCCAAGTTTCCCTTTCCTACTACCACTACATACAACAAGAGTTCCTGTAAAACACACACACACAAAAAAGACACATCTGCCTCAGCATTAGTCATCATCTTTCTCTTCCCCTGGACTTTAAGTCTCTGCTTCCACGGTGCCTCGCAGCTCACACTCCTGCCATGGCACTATGCTTTTGAACCTGCAGCCTTTAAGAATCTGCTTAGTTCAAAGGTTGCAGCAACTTAAAACTCCCAGCTGGTGCTGGCAGCCCCCTCCCAGTTTGAACCGGGCACGCTGGCTGCCAGCTCGGAGCCTTCAGAGCCCTCATCATCCTCCCTGCAGCACAGAAGGGCACTGGGACACCCGCGGGTGCTCTGCTCTCCCTGCTCGACACCTCCTTGGCATCCTTCAGCTGGGGACGTCCTGCAAGAGCCCAGCCAGGGCCAGGTCCCAACAGGGCCACAGCGTAAGTCCAAGGGGCCTGGTCAGGAGCTGCTATTTTTCATATTTATCTCTCTTAATCTGGATAGGGTGCTACCTATTTCCAAGGAGGGGACAAATCCGGTCAAGCTCCTCCCTGACACAACTTGTTCATTTCTCTAAATTTCAGTATGTTTACCCGGGGAGCTCATTTGGCTGCATTTCTCCTACCCGTCCTCCTACGGCCTCTCCTCAGCCTGGCTCGCAGCGGCGGAGCAGAGGGGGCTCTTACAAAGGCATATAGGAGCGCCAAGCAGGAAAACGATGCCGAGTCCAGCAAGACTTTTTTGTTTATCTCTCCTCCATGTTCCTGCTGTGCTACTAAATCCTTAAATCCACTCTCTCAATTAAAAATAAATAAATAAATAAAAGCTTGTCTTCCCACAAGTAATTAAACCCTTTTTCCTTTCATGACCTTATTTGGCCAGTTACTCCCATGTTTACTACCTCAGTAAAACCTCCAAGTTTGAATTCCCAAGCTAGTCTTAATTTTCCACCTTCATTTTGCCAGTGCCATTCTCAGCATAGTTTCCCGTTCAGTTTTATGACCATCCTTGACACTTTTTCAGCACTTGTAGAACTGAACCTCTCTCTCAATGAATTAGCTTGACTTCTTCAAATAAACCATGCAATTCCTTCCCCTTCTCCATTTCTGTCCTCTTCTTCCAACAGATCACAGCACTAGTTTTAGAGAGATGTTGCTGATTTGAAGCAAGCAAGAACTCCCAACAAAAGTTAACACTTACTTAGCTATACCAAAGAGGCACTATGACCATGCTGCATATTTCTTGCCACCTATGAGTACAGAAAACCCTGAACAACCACACAGAAACCAAAAGAAAATAATTCTAAAGTGACTTACCTTGCACTCAGCCTGCTGGACTGTCCTAGCTGACACACAGGCACCTCTCATCAGCAGGAGGCCAGGGAAGGAACCCCACAGAAAGGAGCCACTTGGCTGCGGCAGCACGGAGAGAGGTAGGACGCAGGAGTCGGCCCTGAAATGCACCCTGCCCAGCTGCAGGCCATTGCCTCGTTTGCCCCCTCTGATCCTAGCATGCCTGAGGAGGCTGAATCCATCAAAATCAATGTAGGACTGCTTGTAGTCCTGGAGTGAGTGTCACTTTTGTTAAGCTGGACAATCTGTCATGGTCCAAATGTGAGACAACAGGGCATGTTGAATTCTGGTTCCCCTTTTCAGGGAGCAGCTGTCAGGGAGTGCAACAACGTGTACCTCCCAGAGCTGGCCACAGAAAGCGAGTTTCATCTTTATTGTTAAAGAACACATAGAGATAACCAGCATTCACAGCCAATGTTTTAAGCAACTGTGCCTTTTGAATAGAGCCAGTAAATAAAATCACTTGCTTTTATTTCTGTGTGTCATACTTTCCATACATTCACCCAAAAATTTAAAATTCTTTAAAATGTGGCACCAGCCATCACCATTTCCATGCTACCAGTCTTAGCGTCAGCTTTGATTGCTGGCATTTCTCCCATTACTATCATTTCCACTGTACTCATCATTTGGTGCTCAAGAGTAAGTGGTTAGCAAATTCCTAAAAATATCAGGAAGGATGCCATTAATTTCAGTCACTTCCTTGGAAACTCAGACGCTGCACATTCTGTTCAGACATTTGTTCACCTATGAATATTCAGTCTTTCCACATCCACTGTCCCCTTCACCAAGCTGGGGAGAAAGTCTCATGCTCAGGTCCAGGAACCCTTCACACACTTTCTGCTGCTCAGTATCAAAAACTAAATACTAGCAAGATAAACTTGTCATTGCCCGGTAATGCCCGAGGAAACTATTTTCCTTAATGTTTTCATTCCTCATCTACTTTCTGCCTACTCTGTATCTATTAATAGGTTTAGTGTCATTTGAGCTGGGAACTACATCTTCGTGTTCAAGGTTTATTTCTGCTCTTCTAATCAACTGGTAATGGAGTATGTTGTAACATTCCTCTGTATCAGAAAATACACAATGTTTACTATTATTACAGAGCCCAAAGATGTGCTAGCTACTTCAGAAAATAACTAACAAACTCATTGTGAGAGCACATATGATCTGCCATCACCAGATTAAAAGATATGTAATAGCACAGAGTAGGCAAGCAATGGAAAATGGACAGGATGGGGAAAGGTAGATGGATGGTAAAGACAGCAGTGGTATAATGTGCTTTATAAGCAAGGACATGATCCCTTGTCACTGAAGCTACGTGGATAAGCAATTAGACACATTCATTTATGATCGACCTATTTTAAAACATGTATTTCTGAGTATTTGCCTGTATCACTGACATTTCTCATGTCTTTACCAAGTCAGAACATAACTCTTTGGAGTTTCAGAAGTGGCAAAGGCTTGGTCCAAAATGAGTTTTCCAAATGTGAAGGATGAGGCATGAGAAAGAGCGGAGCGGGGCCCAGATAAAGCAGAGGGGACCTGTGTGAGGGATAGCCATGGTGGGTCAGGAGGGTTGCTGGAAAGGTGAGATATTGCATCTAGGCATCATTATTTGGAGGGACAGAGTTTGAGACAACACAGATTTCTATGTTCCTCAATCATTTTGGAATCTGAAAACACTTTGCAAGTACATTTCCATACACTTAATTGTCATTAATTATGACTATTTCCCATTACAGAGCAAATCTGTGGCACGTCTAAGGACAGGACTCACTTTCCCTGAATATCTGACTGTAGCCAATTGCTGGGCACGCTATCTAAGATCAACAGAATGAGTTTTGGTAGCAGCTGGGGTTTCTTCATATTGTTTTATTCTTGTTTACAGAAGCCCATTTGAAAGAATTTTAAATAAATCTCTTCAGTTCAATAAATGAGGTCCTCCCTCAGTGTGATTGCTCCTGTGTCACGCCGCGCTATCGCTGCTGCTGATTCGCATCGAGTGAGAGAGCGTGACCTTGGCAGAAGGGCCAAGGCAGCAATGCTGCAGTATCTGGAGGAGCATGACTCCTTCATTTCCCCGCCCTGAGAAAAGGTTGGGAATAACTATCCACCACCTACTCAGCAAGGCCTCGGTCCTCTCACAACCCCTCTAATCTGCAGCATATTTAAAGATCAGACCACCTTCAAAGGATCACTTGACTTTATCTCTTTTAGGCTCTGTTCACACTGTCCTGGCCAAACTATTTTACTGCATTTTATCTGCACTCCCTGTGACTCATCCTGAATGCGGACACCCCTTCCTACTGCCCATCATCTGTCATTTTTCTAGTTCAGTTCTGTTTCTGTTGCTATTACTGTAATTGCAATGGCATTTGCTCTAGTTAAAGATGAAATACAGTTTCCATTTTAGCTCTCAGCTTCCCACAATATCCTCCAGTTCTCACAATTCCTGATGTATGTTTTGTTGAGGATTTTTACATCTGGCATTAATTCAAAACAGTGTGAACCAAGTTATTCAAGTTGAAGATCTGTGGCCTGGCAGCTGGAAAAGGGGTAACCCAGAAGATTATGGACCTGTGATATTCATAGGAAAATGTGCAAAATCATGTCCTGGCGGGGGACCACTTTCTTAATCTTTTTCTGTTTCTAAAAGTTTATTCATGTGAGTTTTTCTCAGATGTATGATTATTTCTCATTAGATTTTTTTATTTTTACGTGCAGAACACTTCATAGACTTGTTTGCTGATTTACTGGACACATGGAGTGCCCAAATCTCCACATTAAAGACTGTACAAGTCAGGGAATCGTGGCCTGCATCGGGACAGCTAATGCTCCCCCCATCCGGAGGCCATTTGCAAATACTTCAGGGGGCACATGGATGGGAAGATCACAGCAGGATCCTAGGGGTGAGAAACATCCCAAATTGCAATTTCTTGGCCACATCCTAATTGCAATTGCTTGCCCACATAGATTGGAATTGATCTTTTGCTGTCCAGGGGCTAAATCACTTCTAAGTCACTCCCTTGTGAAGCAGGTTTTTAGGTACCCGGAGCACTGCAAAAATTATCTGCCCAGTAGGAAAAAAATCCTCTAATACTGAAAGTAAGTGGTTTGCCATACTTGTAACGCTAAGGAGAGAGAGCCTACGTGATGTCTTCCTACTTCTGGAAGGAGAATGAGTGAATTCTTTTGTTGAAGATCAAATTTTGTTAAGTCTTCTTGAAAAAAGGAAAATGAGACAGACAGCTTCCCACTTCCTGATTAGGATCTGTTTAAAATCTAAGGACTAAGAACAGCATTTTCTATGTTCACAAGATAGAAACCTTCATGTGCCATCTACTGTTTGTCAGAAAGAAATTAAGTAAATTGAGGTCAAGATTCAGTAAAGTTTGTAAAATCTCATTTAACTCCTTATTCATCAGTGCTTCCTTTAGTCCCTTGCTAACTCTTTTTGCCGTCTGCTTCACACACGTTAGACTTTTGTTGAATCTTTCTGAGAAAATTGCACCAAGATAAACAAAGTCCAGAACAACTTAGAGGAGACAATGTCCATTAATGACTTTCCCTATTCTCTTTCCATATTGCAAAAGTACCCTTTTTTTTTTTTTCATTGCAAATCTAATCCACAATGGGGGAGAAAAAAAAAAAAAGCAAAATATCAAATAAAACAAAATTTGAAGAAGGAAAGGCAAGGCAATGGAAGGGCATTTACTTCTCCGTTTCAAAGAAGAAGACTCCACATGCTATAATGAATTGAATGAATATTGCCAAGAGGTGTCAAGCCCCATCTACTGGCTATTAAAATGAACTTGTAACTCAGCATGCAGAGTTTTGGGTCTATCTACATAAAACAAATATGTAGACCCATTGTCTTTGCAGAATTTCGGTCCAGTTCCCTTATGTTGCATGTTAATCCCTCTCATTTAAATATTTGGTGCATTTTCAAACTACTATATTGATGGACTATTCATAAGTAACCTTTCTATGGTCAGCTTTCTATAGTTAGCCTTCTATAGTCAGCTGGAAGTTGCCTCACGGTCACAAGCCCTGGTTCTCATGGGGGACTTCAGCTACCCTGACATCAACTGGAGGGACAACACAGCCAGGCACAAACAGTCCTGGAGGTTCCTGCAGTGCGTGCATGATAACTTTTTGATGCAGGTTGTGGAGGAGCCAATGAGGACAGGGGGGCTACTGGACCTTGTGCTGACAAATAGAGAGGGACTTGTTGGAGATGTGAAGGTGGGGGGCAGCCTCGGCTGCAGTGACCATGAGCTGGTGGAGTTCAGGATCCGACGAGGAGGGAGCAGGGCTGTAAGTAGCCTTGCAGCCATGGACTTCAGGAGGGCCAGCTGTGGCCTCCTCAGAGGCCTCCTCGGAAGAATCCCGTGGGCTAGGGCTCTAGAAGGCCGGGGGGCCCGTGAGAGTTGGTTGGTGTTCAAGCAGCACCTCCTCCTCGCCCAGCAACAGTGCGTCCCTGCGTGCAAGAAGTCAGGCAGAGGGGGCAGGAGACCTGCGTGGATGAGCAAGGAGCTTCGGCAATGCTCAACCAGAAGAAGGCGGCATACAGAAAGTGGGAAAAAGGACAGGCTCCTTGGGAGAAATACAGGAACGTTGTCAGGGAATGCAGGAATACGACGAGGAAAGCTAAGGCACAGTTGGAAAGCGATCTGGCAAGGGATGTTAAAAATAACAAGAAAATCTTCAAATATATTAACAGCAAAAAGAAGATCAGGGAAAATGTGGGTCCGCTGGTGAATGGGGCGGGTGCCCTGGTTAAAAAAAAACACGGAAAATGCAGAGTTGCTGAACACCTGCTTTGCTTCGGTGTTTACCAAGGGCAGCCCTTTAAAGTCCCAGGCCCCAGGAACAAGAGAGGAAGCGTGGAGAGAGGAAGACCTGCCCCGGGTTGAGGAGGACTGGGTCAGAGA
>VZSV01000001.1:3959045-3981830 GCA_013398735.1 Nothocercus julius | reverse complement strand
TGCTGTAGGTGACCCTGCGTGTGCAGGGGGGTTGGACTAGATGATCTCTAGAGGTCCCTTCCAACCTTAAGCATTCTATGGTTCTGTGATTCTATGAGTCTATCCTTCTGATAGGGCTAAAATTGAGGAAGAATTATTCTCCCGTTTCTGATGGTACTCACATCCCAAAGACAGATTTGCCAGGAGGCTTTGACCTGCCCAGTTCATACCTAATTCAGTCCTTCAATATGCTCCTCAGAGGAACTAAGGGAGGCCAGAAAGGCACTCATACCTGCAAATACTTTCTGAAACTTACTGAATAGGCAGGAGAAATCTCCTTTCAATGACTGTCATGTATTAAATAGCCATAGCAGCTCACAACAGCAGTGCTGAGGAAATGTTGCCTATATAAATAAAGGAGACATCACATCCTCTGGCCAGGCAGGCAAAGGGATCTATTTTCCACTGGTATCCTTTGTCTCAAGCCATAAATTTTAAAATGACTTTTCATATACTTTCATCTCATTTTTAAATACAAAGTCTCATTACGGAATAGATAAACTCAATGACAGTTTTGAAGAAAGGTAAAGTCTACGTGCATCTTCAGTTTTGATGTTAAATGGGACTTCTGATGAATTCAAGAGCACATCAAGCTAAAGTCATGACAGTAAAATGTGCAGCACTTCAATTGCATGCATTTATGACAAAATAAAATTATTTGATTAAAGAAAAGACCAATGAAGTCTATACAATAGCTTTCATGCAAATTCAGATTGCCTTCAAGATACTAAGGATGTATAAGGCTTGAAGTGCATTTCTACCTGAATGCTGTAAAATAAATATTACAGATTTTCAATCTCATGGAGCCAAAAAACAAACGGAAGAAAAGAAAAAAGAAAGGGAGAGAGCAGGAGCAGCCCTGCCAGGAATCTGGTGTTCAGAAAACTCAACAATCAGAAAAGGATGTGATTAGTGTTAATAGAACATAACATCCCATCCGTTTTGTGTTTATTTACTTTTGAGGGAACATTCTTGCCTTAAATTGCATCCTGTTTCAAAAAAAAAAAAAAAAAAAAATGCTGCTATGCTGAAGTCTTGCATTTACTAAGATTAAGAAAGTAGGTCGGCAGCGCCACATCGATCTGCATCATGTGCCAAGTCCGCGAGCGCCCGTGGCCGCCAGGACCTCTCTGCCCTGCGCCTGTCCCAGGTGCTGTTCTGGGCCGCCTCCATCCTGGCGCTCCTGGGCAGAGCCTGAGGGCAGAGGCCCTTCCCTGGCCCCTCCGGGCTGCACTTTGGCCATCCTCTTCTCCCCAGACCTTCTCCTCCCGTAGCTTTTATGATTCTGCCCTCTCCTGGCTGCTTTCCCTCCTTCCTGATGCAGATGTCAAGGGAAATCTCACAAAGTCTGTTCTCAACCTATCTTTCCTCCCTGTTTTTTTTCTCCCTAATCAGATTTATGCATTTAAATGTGTGTAGTCACTAGAAATGCCTCCCAGTTACTGTGTTTCAAAAAGGCTGGAATATAGCAGCAATGTACCCCCTGTTTTTCAATCAGCTTTATAAGCCTCCTGCGGGAAAACACATTCCCAAGCATGGTATCATACCCAATATCTCCCCTGTTTAGTTTTCTCTGTCCTCATGCCCAATAGCAATGTATTTTCTCCCACTGAGACCTACATTTTGGGCATAATTTTTGTCTTGGGCCTTTTAATGGTGTCTAAAAGTCCCATATTGATGACTTGAACCCAGCTCAGACACCAGAAGCCCTGAACTGAGTTATATTTGGAGACTATTCTTTCCGGTGCACATCCAACACAAAACGTTAGGCTCCTCCAGAGTGCAAGGCAGACCATGGGCAAATGCACTCTGCAGGGATAGCTCCTCACCTTGACACCGCTCATCGCCGGGACGGATGTTCCATGCATGTTTTGAAATGGCATAGTCTCAACAATCTTGTGCAGAAGTTTAATAATAGTACTGATTGACGATGTTGTGAAAACATTGACAGGAGGATCTTTTTTTCTTCTTTTTCCTTTTCTTTTTCTTTTTCTTTTTCTTTTTCTTTTTCTTTTTCTTTTTCTTTTTCTTTTTCTTTTTCTTTTTCTTTTTCTTTTTCTTTTTCTTTTTCTTTTTCTTTTTCTTTTTCTTTTTCTTTTTCTTTTTCTTTTTCTTTTTCTTTTTCTTTTTCTTTTTCTTTTTCCTGATTTCTGTTTTTTTCTGCTTTAAACACACAGTTTAACAAAAACTTAATAATGTTTAAATATATTTTGGCCTTCTCCTGTGTTGGCAGCTGCTATTCTGTCAGTCTTATCTGTTCTAAAACCCTTGGCAAGTCATACACCTGGACATAGATACAGCTCATGTCACTCCTGTGATGCCCTTATTCTCCCTGTTATTCAGGCCAGTTCCAACTCTTTGTCTTTGAAGGGACACTGTTGCCTATTTCTCAGTGTACCAATTTTTCGTGGACTAGCTGCATTTTGCAGGGATGTCCTTCCCATCTGTGAATGGAATCATCCCATTCATTTTTCTCCCCTTTCTTTTTTCCATGACTGTTCCTCAGTCTTGGGAGAAGATTTTCACAGGTAGCCCCTCCTTTAAAATGATCCTACACAACAAAGCATTTAGGAAGGAAGCTAAGCTGCCTTTAGGCTTTGCATAAGTTTGTCCTTGTTATTTGACAAATACATTAGCCTTTGTGATCATTTGCATTATCTATTTTGCTATTTCTTTTACTCCACCAGAAAATTGTTTGGTAAAAAGATTGTCTTTTTATTTATATAAAATACATAGCAGAATACTATCCCTCCTTAACAGGTTTCAAATGAGATTAAAATAAAATAATAATTTAAAAAATCACTGAAATGTAATGTTGGTGATCTTGCTTTTGCAAAGAACTCCAGCCTACGGAAAACAGCCCTGAGCTCATTGGTCTCAGACTACAAATAAAGAGTCTGTCCTGGAGTCTTAATTATTTTATTTCTTTTTGTCAACAGGTAGACAACAAACTGAGAATGAAACCTAACTTCGAATTGAAATGTCTTATCTCCTGGCGAGCTCTGGAAGGATGGAAATGAAAGGATGAAGTAGGTATTTGAAATGGATTTCTGCAAGAATCAGATTCTGGACGTTGCTCTTTTTAAGTAATGTACCGAACTGGCAAGAAGCCATGGGGAATAGACACCTTTCCTGTAAGTCAAGTTGGAAAGACAGTGACTTAAAATAAAATGTCTTTCTCAAGCTACATGGTTTTACTGAGCCCGAGGACCTTGGTTCACATTTGAGGTTTCTGTTTTGGATACATGAAGGCAAAATCCTGCCCTGAAAATAAATGGTACAGACCAACTAAATGAATGAAAATTAGCAACTTTCAGGTGATATCTAGAGAAGAGATAGCAGATATAAGCACTTCAAAAAGTCGGTGGTAGGTGCAAATGCAGAAGAGGAATTAATTGTATCATAGCCTTATAAAACTGCTCATTCTTGATGGAAAAAAATAAAGACTTAATATTGCATAGCTTTATATATAACAATTTTACAATCCAGTCCTTCACTCTTTTTTCTTCTGTTATTGAGTAGAACCTATCCTCACATTCAATAACTTCACTGAAATTCTCAAATTTCAATTCATTCATTGAAACTCTCAAATTGAAATAAAGGATTTATCTGTTGCCTTTGGCTACCTTAAGTATCTCAGAAGATACGTAAGCATTTATTCAGCTGTTCGGCTGAAGGTAATCTTAGAAACAGAAAATGTTAATAATCAGCCAGGACTCCTCAGTTTAACCCTGAAATCCTTAAATAGTCCAAATGTGAAAAAAGTGAAATAAAAGGAACATATTTTGGTAGTTTCATAATACAGAAATAGTATTCCAGTCATTTTTCTCAGAGTGCTCACTGGGAAATGCTAGTATTTCCAATCACATAATTTGTCTTTGCTAAGAGCAAAATTCTCCCTTAGCATTTCCTGGAGCAGCCTATGGCACTGATAATTTCCAAAGAAGAAAGCTCATAAGTCAAATATGGTGAGCAACAGTGTTCTAATATCCAAACAACTTTATGCTTTTTTTTTTTGTCTTGCTAACTTGTCATGAGCAGACATTTTTCTTCAGAGCAATCTGGATGAGACAGAGGCCCAACTATTTGGAGAATCTGGGCCTAAAGGCATCTGATAAGGAAGCAGACCCTCTGCCTCCACAAAACTGGGGGCAATATCTTCCTATTTCTGAAAAGGGAGATGACACACAACTGGGGAACCTCTGTCCCCACTCCTGCCTCACAAGGCATGGGAGAAAAAGTGCCTAATCACAGTACTCCCTACGCAAAACTCCCATCTGCACAGCTGCACACTAAGCCTCAATATGGGCTTTAGAATAGCCACGAAAGCTCAGCAAAAGCCCCTACAGTCTGATGAGAATAACATGAGCCCACATAATTTATTCTTTTCTTTCTTGTATGTTTATTCCTGTTTTCTTTTCCTTCTTTGAAAAATAAGGTTTTTTGCAGCTATATTGAGCACAGCAGTATATAACATGTTTAATGCAGAGATGGGTTTATGTATAGTTAGTCATACATTCTACTGGACTAGCTGCTGTTGAGCATCTTAGATCTCTGCACTGCTCTGCTGGGTAGAGTGCAGTGCATGTAACTCCTATACTCTAATTGCCCCACTATCTCTCAGAAAAGAGAGAGGGCTCTGACATCTTTCCCTCCTTCGTCTTTTTAACTTTTAAACCCTGCCAGAATCCCACCTTGCTGATCCATGTCCTGAAATACAAGGTAACCTGGCGGGTGCCTTGAGACTACAAAATCTCCTTTCATTCAGTCCTGGAATGAAGTAGCATAGGTCTATGCATTTTCTGTAGTGAGTGTGGCCAGGGTGAGAAGCCTGTTTTTTATTTTGACTGTGTGAATTCTCTCTCTCCATCATCTTTTCCTCGCTTTCTGGTCAGTCTTGCCCTGGGAAATTTCACTGGGAATTTTTTTATTCTGATGTGAAATGTTTGACTCCAGCTAAGAAAACATACTTTGATGGAAATGCACTTGGCTGAAAATGTTCCAAGCGTCAGCTTTAATCACTTTTGACTTTTAATCAACCCATGATATCAGCCTCCCACTACAAACTTAATCCACAGTCAAAGCTTCGCCTATCTTGCTTTCTCCTGTGCTCTCCCATAAACATTTTCAGAGCTACCTCAAGCTCCTCCTTCACATCACCGCCTTCAAATGAGGGATGCTTACAAAAAGCCTGGATTGCTTACAAAAAGGTTGTCCCTCTCAGACTTCAGCCCCTCTGCCTATTATGTTAAGCAACATTATTTCATTGCCTCCCCGCTTCTTGGACTGCCTTCCTCCTGCTTGTTCTGGACATACAGAGGGTGAAATCTGTGCCAAATATTTCACCTCTTTTACATGACTTTTTAGCATCCTAAAATGACAGATTTTTCTGTTTAATCTCTACAGTGTCAGGAGCAGAATCTCAAACATCTTTATAAAATGCTACTTTTACTGAAGAAACATTCAGGTTTTGAATGATGCCTTACGGACAAATTAATATTTTTCAAGGAAATAATGCAAGGAAAAAAGAAACTCATAGTCTAACTTTTTTTGAAAATAATTACAAACAAAGCAGAAACTTTCATTTCATTGGGAACTTTCTTTGGAAAAATTTCTCAGGACCAGGGTAAAGTTGCTGGGTGAGCTGACACAACCGCATGATGAGAATACAGGCATATTCTCAGGCAGTGGGTCTCCCTTAGGAAGGTTCGATTTCAACCCCGCACTTGGCCTAATCTGAAGACGTGAGTGTCCGGGCTGCTGGACTTCTGTTGTTCTGGGGTGTTTCCTTAAAATTTATAGGTTCTGGTTTCATTTGAGGACCAAATCTGGAATGAGTTCTCTATTTGACCATGGAACAAAACCGAACCATGCAACTATCGAATCCTTTATGATGGAAAGAGAGGAAGGAGTGTTTTCATACACACTCAGCTGCATACACATCCAGGATGTGGTTTTGCAGGGCACATTGCTCGGAGAGTTGGTTCTAAGCCCAAAACACAAATATGAACTTTGTAGTTGGTCACACTGTGGCCAGCTGTATCCCGGAGCTTTTCTGTGTAACACTGAAATAGTTGTAAATACTGGTAAGGCTTATGCTGCCGCTCCATGACTCTATCTTCTTGATCTTCTGCTCTCCAGGATAAACAGGAGTCCCTACGACTGGAATGTGAAATGCCACATATACATGTTTTAGCAGATCGTACAGGGAACTGCAGACACATGCTTCCTCATCTGGAACTTGGATGCAGACTTGCATCACATGTGCCTGCAAAACACCCCTTGCCTCCTCATGGAAAGTTAGCTACTAACATGTGTAATGCTCACTTCTGCCTACAATTTGCATGAATATTAGTAGTGTGCTTATACGCAAGTTCATTTACACATATTGCATTTAAAATCGGGGCTAGAAACCTCAGTGGCAAACGTTATCGGCGTGTATCCAGGCAGGAGCAGCATCCTTATTCCTGGTACCCAAACTCCCAGTCCTGTCACCAGATGGCAGCCTCTGCCTGTCTCGGCGGCACGCAGGTTTCCCAGGTGGAGCTAGGCGGGCCTGGGTGCCCCCGCGCCCTTGGAGGAGCTCCCGCGGCCGCGGCTCTGCTGCGGAGCAGCTCGGTGCTCCGCGGGCCGCGGCCACCGCTCGCGCGCCCCGCCGCTGCCCAGCCCCTCTGCGCACGGTGGGGCTTTACTGTGACCCAAAATCTGCTTCCGAGAAACAGCAAGAAGCTGAATCCAAATTTTGGAGACTGTTACATAGCACTGTGCCAAATCTATGTCTTTGTGAGGGATATACCTAAACTTTGGCGTTCCTGGCACCATGAACTAATTCTCAAGCCCCCTTTCATTCACTGTTACTGCATAGTTAGGAAGATCCTCTCTCTCTTAAATCTCATGGGCCTTCACAGTTCATGAAGACCCGTGACATGTTGGCAGGATCCCCAGTCTACAAATTTTCCTCCTGAACCTCTCTGTGTAGTTAAGCATAGTTTATCTAATCCAGAAACTGAAACACAAATCAATCCAAAGCACCATCATGTTTGGCTTTGTAGATACTAAATGGGCACTTGCAGATTTTGGACCCTGGCTCTGAAAAATAAATCCTAACAAACATCTTATGAGTTAAAGACTATTCCTGGATACATTTAAGATAGCTAATTGTAAGCTCCAAAACCTCTAATGAGCTCCAGATACTCACGCAGATGGTACTCCAGGAATATTGTCTTAATTTTCTTCTTCATTTCCTTCCCTTTTAATAAGATGTTCCTATAATTAAACTAGCCTAAGGCTTGATTCAGCGGGTAATAACTCACGCTGAGGTTCAGCAAGAGCCTGAAGCTAAATATACTCAGATATGAATAATATACAGTTATTCCCCCACCCCCACCCCACCCAGCCTCACTGCTTTTACTGCCACATTCCTGTGTTTTTTTGGGAGTGGGTAAGGGAACATGGCACTGATGAAGCAAAGAGCATCAGCTCCTGCCAAGGAAAATGCGTCCCCTGCCTCTGCCCCTGCCCTGGCTGCTCCAGCGCGCGACGGAGCCCTGGCGAGGACGGTCCCGGAGGGTGCTGGGGCCGGCAGAGCAGAGGCTGCGCCTCCATCACGCACCCGGGCAGCCCGCTGTGCGCTCCCAGTGCCGCCGGCGCCCGCAGCCCCGAGCCAAGGCGCGGATGTGCTTCAGCCTTCTGCGTGGCTCCAGACGCTCTATTCTTAAGTCGTCATATATTTGCTGACACTGTAACTTGTTTATTCTCAGATGACGACGCGTGCAACTAAAGTGAACCTATGGCATTTCCAAACAGTCCTTGTTTAGTCTTGGATTTATTTCCTCCAGAAACAGGCAATTAATAAAACTATGAAGGGGGGAAGCAGCCACCCAAGCGACGCCTCCTCAAAGACCTGCGAGCACTTACCAAACTCGCATGGGAGGCAGCCCACGTGTGCGCTCGCGCCGGGAACGCGCAGCACCGACCCGCGTGAGCCCGGGATTAAGCGTGTGAATTGATCCCGACAGGCTGTCATCGGCATCCCCGCGCTCAGCCCCAACTGGGTCCACCGCACATGGCGGCGGCGGGGCCCAGCCGCCCCGGCTAAAGATAGACACGCACCGCCGGGAGCCTTTGCTCCTGTTTCAAGCTCATTAGATGAGTGATGACAGGTTATAGTAGGGGTCCCTAGTGGCCCGATAACCGCCGAGGCCCCCAACTGTTGCTGTCCACCACAATGGCTGTTGAGTGCAGCCAGCTGTTGTAACAACCACACGGTTTGGGATGGAGACCTCCCCATGCTTCGTTTCAACCAGCCTGCAGCACTTCCCGCACGGTCCCCTGCGCGACGCCGCTCCGCCACGAGGCTTCGTGCACCTCCGTCGCTTCTGCCTTCTCAGCAATGCTGGGATATACTTCCACTGCCCACCCGGCTCGCGCAGATGCGACAGCTCTACGTAGCACAAGTTTGTTTGTGCAAAGCAAGCAGTAGACTGTCTTTATTGGCTTCACTTTACTCATATCTTATCAACAAGACAGTCAGGCCCTGTAATACACGGCAGCAAGGTAAAGCTGGAAAATTCTGCCAAGCGGACATGTCTGGAGTGGAAAATCCTCTGTAGCTCATGAAGCTTGTTTTTGGCACTCGCATGCTCACTTTGGGTGGGTGAAATCTACACAGTTGTCCCACGCGCTAGGATGAGATGTAGGCTTTTGTAACATCCCACTAAAAATAAACACGCTAGCCCTTTCATGGCCATTATAAAGGTAACCCAGAAGACGAGGGACTCGTGGAGGAAATCCAACAGAAAAGCTATACGGGAAATTATTGAACGTGGTTTTTTAATTTGACTCTTTGGGAAAATTAGCAGTGTCTAAATGTTCTTCTTTTGTTAGAAACGAAGGCCCTCAGCCTCAGAATTCAAGTTAAACTTGAATTCTTCTTCTTTGCAATGAATTTTACTGCAGATAATCTAAAGAAGCCATAGGAGTTCTCATCCTCTCTCACTTATTTTAAAACATCCCAGTGTGAGCATTTAAACTCTTGCGGTGAGGTGGGACTCATGCAAATTTCAAAGGAAAAGATTTATGTGGGTGTTCTTAAATGTTGAAAACATTATACAGTTACCTTACACAACCCTTTAACGCTATCTTTATGTTTTCTTCCAGTATCACCGGTTGTCATCATATCTAGATTCCAGACTAAGTGTACTTTTCAGTTTTATGGCCCTTCCTTATTTCCATATTATTTTCTGAGTCAGTGGAAGATACCTAACTTCCTGAGTCAAACCTAACATGTCTGGGGATGCACTGCTGCACACCTGATGCTCCGCACAATCCCTTTCACAGTACATTTTCAAAAGATATTGGCATACATGATTGATAGCATTGCATTATAAAGCGTTCAAAAGAAGAAAAACCCCACAGGCTTCATTGCTTATGAATGCACCAATAAAGTTATAATCTGTTTCTGATTAATTTGCCAGTGGCAAGTATAAATACATATCTACCACCCATATCTATCAACATACAGCTCTATTTTCCAAAATCGTGTTAGCAATTAAAATTCAAAAAAGAGCTTCTTAACTGATTTCTGGTGTGCAAACTTCTCCAAGTATGTGGGAAAGATTTTGTTTGTGCTCTGTATTACAGATGTGCTGATTCACTGCCCCGGAGTTTCTCTAGTAAGACATCACACATGATTTGATGCAGATGAAGGCAAGGCAAACGGCCAGGCAGGGCACACTGAGAACATGAGGAGGCCTTTGTGGTACTCTGTCATGTTTTGAAACGAAGCTGCCATAATAACAGCACTGTATATTGCAACTGTTTTCCTATTTCAATCACTGCAGCTCAGAGAGAGACAAGGATCTTCCGTCTTCCCCCTTGAGACATCTGTAACGATGCATGAAATGCCACAAATCACTGAACAAAGTGATCTCCATCCAAACAGAAAGGAGACGTTTTATGGAGAGTTCTACCACCACTGTGCAGCGCTCAGATCTGTTCCCCTCCTGGCCCTGAGTTAATACCATCTGAGTAACATAACACTTGGCCACACTAATAATTATTACTAATTTTCTCCTAATTGTGCAAATAGTTTTATGTGTCAGCGGAAAGGTTTTCAGCAGTATTTTTAAGTCTTGATTTCATTTCCATAGCTTTCAGCCACTCTGCCTTCCTGTGAAGAGGATCTAAGATGCTGGGTGTCAGGTTTTAACAAGAACATTAAAGTGTGTAATTTTGGCACATAATGCACTGTCACCCTAGAATATAAATTAATTCTGACCCTAGTGAAGTTAACAGCAGCTTCTCTGTTTACTATGGCTGAATCAGGACTTGTTTCTAGTTGCTTTGCCCTTTTGTGCATTACTCTTACCTTGATGCAAACTCAAAAAGGAAGAATAACTAGATTAAGATCCTTCATATTGAGTCTACAAATCATAACAAATTCAAGAAAGAAATTAATTTTTAATCTTAGTAGAAAGAATTATCTTATTAGGAACCTTTCATGACATGTTATTAAGAAGGTTAAAACACACTGCTTCTAGCATTCTCAGTAAACATTTTGTATTTGGATTATTTGGGAACTCCACATCCTCTTACTTACGAATGGAAGCTTGAGACAGAATTTTTTTCCTCCTCCCTCCCCTTTATTTTGTTATTTAGTTATACAACTCCAACTTGCCCTACACATTCACTTTTTTCAATATGCAAACACATTGTCCCAATTTAAAACTAACCCTGTAGCATGTTTTCTCAGCAGTATTCTCTGAGGCCTTACTGCATCATCGCTCAAGAAGTGACGTAAACATGACATTACTAATTTCGTCACGTGTTTTTACAGTGCATATCCCTGCAGTAGCTAAGTGCAACACAAATATGAAAACATGTATGGATATTGATAACATCTTTGCAAGGTGCGGAAGCAGTGCTGTGTCACCGTATCTTAGGACTGGGATGGAAAGGCCAGCATCAAACATAGTCACTACCGCACTAGTTTGGATCACTAGACACTGCACTCAGTTCAAGAACCTTAAGATCTGATTTTTTCTTCTTTTTTTTCAAGAGTGTTAACACCATATAGCACCTACATCTTAGTGGAGGTGGCTGGCTTTAGTCATGCCTGTAAGCCTTTGCTTTTCCACAGAGCTCAGTATCTGCAGTCAGGCAGCAGAGAATGAGGAATCCAAGTTTCACAAGTGCACCAGGAAAAGGAGATGAGGGCCCTAGCGAGTGTGGGGCAGCCCCAGGAACGGGCTCCTGCATCACAGGGCAGCCCCACGTGTCCTTCTTGCCCCAGAGAGTCACCGGCCGCACGGACAGTGCAGACACTGGTAGAAGCAAGCAAGAAATATTTCCATTTCACAGGAGTAAACACAAAACCCCCAGCAAATACGGGAAGTTTTTCAACAGCACACGCTATATGTCATTATCTAGGCTCACTTGGGAAGTCTATGCCAAACCTCGGTACAGAAGATAAAGATCAAAATGGCCTGAAAAACAGGCTGTAACCACGTGAGATTGCTTTGAAAAATCAGATGCTGTCACTTCCTAGGTGCATATAAATGCTGAGCTGTTATTGGCTGTTACCTTCCCTAAAAAAGTGCACGGGGAAGAAACATGCAGCCAGCACTCTTCTTGATGATGGTTGACTTCCACCAAAAACATATAGAGCATTTACACTGACACATAGGCCCTGCGATCTCCATCTGGTAGGTGACAGCACTAATTTTTGGCTCCTCCAGTCAGATCTGGAAGGAAACTTCAGACACAGAGTACATAAGTCACAAGATTTTCTCATGATTCTTCCTCTCTTGAAGATAGAAAGATCATATTAACACAAGATTCAAATCTAGAGTGATTATCAAAGGATGAATGGCAATCAGGAGCTCAGCACGGCTACTAAGAAAGACTAGGGGTATGATCAGCAGTAAACCAAAATTCATCACCTTCTTCTAGTAAATGAGATGTCTTTTAGCAGAGGAAAAGGAAGAACAGGAGCCAATGCCATGTCTGGCATCAGTGCTCATTTTCTTGGATTGCCCTGGGTTAAATCCCCAAAACTAACAAGAAATTGTTTCCCAGAAAACAGTCTCAGACCAGCAAGTTTTTTTCAGCAGTATTTGCATTGGTGTTTATTTCGGGTAAGCTGCTGAAAGTCCCACGGGTTTACCTCTGACAAAAAGGATGGGACAAATACACATGAGTGACCAGCAGCTTAACTCGGCTGCCAAAGGGAAATGGCTTCCAGGCTGTGCACTTGTGCGTCAAAGTGACATTAGTGTATTCTGACATAAGTGCTGCCTTTTATCGGGGATAAGCTTCAAAGCCACAGAGATGGAGAGATGAGAAACCAGAACTTGACAGAAAAAATAGAAATTGACAGAAAAACATGAAGAGAATTTGTTTAAACAAACCCAATTCACTGAGAGCCAACGATACCTTCGCAGATGCAATTTAGAGCAAAAGACGTTTTATTGCTGTATGACTCTGACAGGTTGGGCATACTAAATAAATTTAGTCTGGGGAACGCAGTGAAATTTGGAAGCGCTAGTACCCGCGCAGAGCTTTGGAGCTGCCTGTGCACTGCTAGCTGATGCAAGAAGCTCAGACTAGGGGCTGCTAACACGACACGCAGTGTGGGGAGTTATTTTAAAAGGAGGGACATGTTCTGCTCATAGGTGTTTTGATGCAAATTCTGAATAATCCCCCGTTAAGAGCTTTATCTGCACTTTACGGGACAGAACGCGTACCTCACTGCCGCGTACCACCCGCGAGACCGAGGCAAGGCTGGGCCTCCCCAGCCCTACCGCACAGCGGTACCTGCTGCTCGATTCGTCCCTGGCCAGCAGAATCCCTTGGGTTTATCAGGGGGTGGTTGCACTCACCAACCATTTTGTTAAGACTTTTTTCCCCCCATAATCCTTCACCATCTGAAAACAGAGTACGTGGACAGCTGAGTTTGTCACTTGGAAACACCAAAAGAGCAACATACATCTTCGCTTGCGGGAGCCATCCCAGACATTTCCTAACTCTTCATTTCGTGACAGAACTTCCACTAAATGCCATGGGCAGCAGCTTTGTTGAACAGGGCCAAAGGTTTCTGATTTGCATCAACAAAACTTCCCGCAGGAGTGACTGTTATATCCAGCAAGGTAGGTCATTTCCCTCCTGTGCATTTTCCTCCTCTTATCTCCAGCAATTCTAAAAGCACATAGCATCCACAGAAGCTAAAGCTAAAACAACAGCCTACATCTGGGTAACCGGGGCATCTCTGATCTTTCGGTCAGTCCCCTCTGACAACCAACAGTCAGTAAAAAGGCCCAGGGATGCCAATGAGCTGAAATCGCCTATACCTCACACATGTTGAAGCTTGCAGAAGACAGAATGATGATTTTCAGCTTCTTCACCAAATTTCAACACCCAAAAAAGAAGGCTGCTGCCAATTATAGGTGACATGGCTGTGGCTGACAGCTGCAGATTACCATGACTGATGTCTGCTCTTCCCTGCTTAGCATCCAGGAGCTTCAGCAGGGCACACAAGAAGATCAAAGACTTCTATCTAAGTCCCCAACCTCAAAATATTTACTTGCTGTCATTTGGAGAGATAGAGAGAAGTCATGGCCCCAGCATTTGACAAGTCACTTGTGACACTTACTAATGTGTCCCATTTGCCATTAATGTCACCAATGATATAAATAGGGTATCATAATACCTGCATAAGAGCAGTTTCCACAGAGGTAGCTGGATCAAATTCAACACGGGTAAGGCAAAAAAAAAAATACAGCTAGATAGGCAGAATCATTCAGAAAATGGCCTAGTGATAGGTACGCACACAGCAAAAGCAGATCAACAGGCTCAAAGTGTGGGGTTTTTGGGGAGTATTTTTGTTTTTGTTTTTTTTTTTTTTAATTCAGATAGAGCCTCCAAACTTTAGGACCAAAATATCTGCTTTCATTTGCTTCCCAGGTTGTTGCTGTTATTGGTTAATACCAAAAGGTCCATGAAGGTTAAGTCACTTCAGCCATGTAGGGCTGAAAAAATACTTCACTATTTTGTTAAGCTATATAGTGATATACCTTTATAACTATAATTACCTAATTACAATTATATCTTTACTAAACTATAGCAGGTAGAACAGAGCAAATACTTCAGAGCATAGCAAATAAAACATAGCAAATAAAAAACAGAGCAACTCCACAGCAGTTTAGGACAAGAGCGTGAGACAAAGCAAGACATGACAAATACCCTGCCATATGGCACATGAGATCTTTGAGAGCTGCTTTTAAAGCTCTCTACGCTTCTTCCAGGAGCACAGAGTGATAGCCCAAGCTAAGAGACGAGTCTGAAGCTGTGTTTCTAACAGTCCTGGTGTGCCATGCTGCAGAGATTTCCATCTCTGGCATTTGAAAGGTTTGCACCAGGGCCACACTGGCAAATGCTGCCTCATTCCCATTGAAACCCATGTGGGAGTCAGTCTTCCTATCGAACATGAAGTGAAAAAAAAAGTCAGTACTTCAAACTGTGCTCAGTGCACTGATGCCTGCTGGTGGTTATTTATAAGATATCACAAAGTGAATTCACTTTTGATGCAACTCTAGTGACCTTCCTGAAATGGTCGGGGGGGAAATTGCACATTTTCTATTCCATCCAGAATTATTATTGATTCCTAATGGGAATTCTACTCTGGTCTTTCCTAGTGCCAGGGAAAGTCATGCTACTTTAGGATGCTTACCTGAAGGCACGTTGTGTCCTTTCACATATTGTGTTGCTAATTTTTTTTTTTAAGAGCTCACAGAACAGAGGTCAACCTGTCTGTTGCTCCCAATCCACTCTGCAGGGCTTTGATTCCTGGCCTCTTGCCAAAGTGTGGTATTGTTCAGGTCCTTTGTCTTGCCATTAAAGTTCTCACTGCTACGGTTATGTCTGCTGGGTCAATGAGATTAGATTTCATTAGCACAGCAAACTGAAAAAAAAAAATAGAAGTTATTAGATAATCATTAAAGCACATCTGTTGCCTTTTTCAGAGTGCCAAAGTCTGAATTCCATTGAACTAGTGACATGGCACTTGACCAGCACTTAGTTCAGCCACGGCCAGTGAACTGCAAAAGGATTAAATTATTAGCAGCTAGTTGATTCAACCTGATCTCTGACAGTTTTGTTTAGATTGCAGAGAAAGGTGCCCAGAGCAAAAGAAAGTGAAACAATTGCAGAAATAAAATGTTAAAATTTGAGCCCATTTCACAAACTGTGCCATATTGGTGCTCCACTTCAGTGTTACCCCAAGACATCACTTCCTCATGTATTCAGAATATGCTTTTCTGTATATCCACCCTGGATATCTTCAAAAGTCCTGACAACTTCTGGAAGTGAAATTCTGGCTCTATAGAGTGGGAGCGGATATTTCCCCCATTATCCACACTTCCAGTATGGACAGCAATCCAGACTATGAATGAATGTTGGGTCTCAGGTGCTGCTCTCTCATTTCCTTTCAAAAGCTCTTCTGAAACATAGTGCCACAAATGCCTTAGAATATAGTTTTTTCATGTATCTGTTTATCTTTTTAAAGAAAACTTGTAATTGAAGAATACACATCTTTGCAAATAACATGCTTATAGATGAAAACCAGCTTTTCCAAAGGGCCTTTACAGAAAGAAGTGCCCAGTTCCCATTAGTTATCTGTTGTGATTTAAACTCCTACAAAAATCATAGCTTTATTATATGATTTCTGTGCATGAGTTATCAAGCAGCTGCCTAGTTCTAAGGAATTATCTGTGAATTTAGCGGGAAAGGAACAACCCCTGTTCATAAAAAAAAGTTTAGATTAGGTCAGATAGAGATTATGGGGAGTTTACTTTCCTTAAATAACAGGCTGTTTTGGGTATTAGGAGGACAGGACTCTTGACTTGCTCAGGGACTCCAGCTAGACAGGCAGACAGAAGGGGGACAAGGAAAGCCCATGGTAGTTTTCTGTCATCCCTGGCCACAGCCCAGCACCAGAATCATAGCAAATAAACAATGTAGACATTCACCAGCTCAACCTGCAACCCCAGTCCTTAATCCACCAAAGATAGTCAGCATTTTGTTGAGCTGAATGTACGTGTAAGAGGAAGCTGAGAGTCTTGCTGAAATTACATTTTTCTTCGCACTTCTGGGTTTGTCAGATAAAGGCCGCTTTTCTTTAGAAGGCTTGTCCTAAACTGAATCTCCTTTCCCCTCCCCGCTTTTTTTTGAGCTAGGAGGCATGTGTGGAAAAAGATGGATTTTGGCTTTGTTCCTTTTAAGCTAATATTCCTGGTAAGCACCTTTTTTTTTTTTTTTTTTTTTTTTGCCTGAGCAAAGCTGTCATAATGCTATACAAAATTTTCCTTAGTATAATTCATATATGAGCACTTTCTATGAAGAAAAGTTAGCAGTGCTTGGAATCAGTTGCTTTTGTTGTTTTTTTTTGTTTTTTTTTTTTTTTTTTTTGCCTGAGCAAAGCTGGAAAAGCCAAACCGGATGCACCTTCTTTGAAAATTTCACTACCTATATTGTTTAAATTATTACTATATAGCATTCGGAAACTTTTTACTAGCTATTAATTGTGACATTTCAGACAAAATGGAAGAAGAGGCAATTCTATTGCACTGGGTTTGGTCCTGATTTTACAAAATGTTAAACACACACTCTGTGGGGAGTTAAAGGGCACGCCAAGTTAAGGTAAGTGTGGGCATCTATTTACAAGGCTTTTTTTTTTTTTTTTTTTACTTTTAACTGTCAATGTCTCATTCTGCAGGATGATTTTCAACAGTTTTGATACATTACCTTGTAAGTATTGTTAACCCTGCACTCATTAATCCCAGTAAATAGTTATTCCTGGAATGCTCCCTGTCACATATTACTCACCTGGGATATCAGTCATAAACAAGATAACTATCATAAACCATCAAATCAGTAACTGGTGGTGAAAGGCAAAAAGGAGATAAAGCCTACAATTAAAAGTTTATAATTGATGAATAGCTATTGAATCAATGATTTTGTTTTTGGTAAGTTTAATTTCTTTCTATTTCAGACTTATCTGCTAGAATTCCTCTTTAAATGAGTAGGAGGTTAGTGATGAGACTTTGGGCACGGCTAAGCAAGCACAGAGATGGGTAGCTTGTGTTCCAGCTAAAGCAATTAAAGAACAACCACCATGTAACTCTGAACTCCTTACCTACATAAAAGGTCATCTTTTTGTTTACTTTTCTTATTAGTAACTTCTGCTTTGCTTCCCGTCTTGCAACGTGCAGGGACTAGAAGCATATGGTTAGGTATGCATTGTGTATCCTGCGCATTTCTATAATGGCACATATGCAGCAACAGTATCTGAAAGCACAAGAATTTGTGCTACACATCTCAGGTGTTTCTGTGCTCTTTGGTCTTACACTCAAAAAATAGCCAGTGTTTAAATGTGATTGGTGTAATGTTTCCACTATAATTAACTGATGCACTTGGACAGGCCTTGCTCCTCTTGTGCTTTATAAGTCAACGTACCTTTCCAAAGAGTACCGAAATTCAGCTGAGCAGTAGCAGCTACAAAAGGCCATCATCCAGAAGAGAATTCAAAACTCGGAGAGGGAACCTGCGTCTCCTGCCATCGGAGAATGATTTGGGAACTCTTCTAAAGGGGAGAGGTTTGGGTCCTGCTGGACCCTCCATCATGGCCAGGGTATTTACACAGTGCCTGGTTAATGTAATACACAGAGAAATACACAGAGAAATGGGATAGAAGTATCCTCTTTTTTGTCTGCTTACTAAGGTAGTCACTTACCAAATGTTCTTCTCCTGGCCTAGCAATTTTGTTTTGTTTTTGTTGGTGGCGGTTTGTTTTTCTTCAGTTCTGAGCAGTGCTAGTGGAAGAAAAAAAAGAACACATGAAGTGCAGAGGTTAGGGCACCCCTCAGAGGGAAGAGGAACTTGAAGCCAGGTCTTCCATTCGCTTAGCCATTGCTCTAACACATAATTTCTGCATGGAAAAGGCACCGCTGTTACCAGGAGAATGGTTCTCCCACAGCCTTTGCTACTGATCCTCAGGCTTTTTGCATTTCTTTGACACAGCAGTGAAATGCAAATTCTCTGCGAGGCAGCCAACGACCTGGCAAATGGCTGTTACAGCTATAAAATGGGATTGGGGCCAAAGTGTGATTTGATCTGGCAACTGTAGCCATCAGGATGCAGCCCCATGGCATATTAGCTTCCCAAAGCAGGTTAGAGCAGCCTGAAGTCCCTTTTCACTTGCAAAGGAAACCCATGCGCCCTTTCTCTTATCTCACCTGTCTCCCTATATCCTGTATCTTAAGGCAAAAATCCAGCTGCAATCCGCAATATGGTACTTTATTTGCAGAAAGTAGCATTTCTTAGAAGAGAAATTATTAGATCAAAGTCTTAGGTTTGAATTATCCTGACTTTGAATATTTCACCCAAGTTCATTTCTAGGAATAAAAATCAGGCTAAACAGTCCAGAGATGACAAATATTCTGTTCATGGCCTGTATAGGAATTTGTGCAGATCCTCAGTCCTACAAGAAGAGCAAATCACAGACTAGGGATTTGTTTCACTGTCTCACTCTAGTTTATTATTAATTTAGCAAACTGGGTCTATATAAGTACATCCTGAATGTTAGACAACCAATTCTACACTTCAGTCAATCCAATTGAACCAATCAGTCCTTCTTTTCCCTTCAAACCCTGATACCTTGTAACACTCAGGCCATTTCAGTTTTCTTGAGAAACTTCCAATATTTGTGACTCATAACACCACCTACTGGACAATTATGACCTAGAAGTGACTAAAATGCTTTTTTAACCTCTGCTTTGACTTACATGTGTTGATAATATTCACATACCTGCTATAGTCACAGTCCAGCGTCAGTTCCTCCCATGACGGCATGGTCAGTAATTCCTCAGTGTCAGTGCTGTCAAGGTCTGGAATAAATTCCTCTGTTGCATTTTAAAGCCTGGGGTATATTTTCAAAGCAGAGATCAGAAATAAAATGATGATTCATTTCTGGTATTTTAGAATAGCAGCAGTCTGATGCTCTATCAGCTAAGCTCTGCATGTCAGTGTACGACTTTATTCCCCTCAGTGAACAGGAAAGCATCTCCTTATTTCAGCCAGTGAGGAAGTACTTAGTAAAAGGTATGGCTTACTTTTCCTGGTTAGCCACCTGGGCAATACCATTGTATTTCTCATAGAAAAAAGGTAACTGTATTGGATTGGAATAATCAAAATGAGTTAGCCTGATAGCTTCTTTTATATATGTATATTTTTAATGGCTGAATCTTAAAAGGCACTTTGAACATACGTTAGAGAGCCAAGGGTAAGGACAGCTTAGGTATGAATCATTTTTGCTGGAAATATTTGTCAACACTGCACCATCTAAATAGGGCACACTTCTAAGTACACAAGCACATTTTTATGCAATAAATTGCATCAATTATTGCATCCTTCATATACAGTACAGTATTACCTTTCCCAGAAATCCAGCTTAAACCGGTCGGTTTGCTCTTTACCCTTCATACACACTTCTGCATGCTTAGCAAACCCCTGGTGAATAAAGATCTGCAGCTAGCAGGCTCTGCCACAGCCTGGCATATTCCTCAGCTCCTCTTCTGCACTGCAGGTCTTACCCACCCTGTGACCCCCTGCCAGCTCATGGGGACTGATCCGGGTTTGGCCAGGAGTGGAGCCACCGTGCTTCCTACAGCCTAGAGCTCCCTTCGGGAGCATCAGGCAGGACAGCATGGAGAAAGCAACAGCAAGGAGCGACTTGAACATAATTGTGCTAATCTGAGCACTCTCGCCACTTCAGGTGCTAGGAAACTTTGACACGCATTGCCAAAATCTGATAATTCAAGACCTTATTCTTTATATAGACAGCATGATTGCCTGGGAGGTTTGATAGCACCCGTCGCAGATCTGGTCTCAAAGTGGTAGGGTTCAATGTGCTACCGTGCTGCGTAACGACAGCCTGATGCTTTCCGTGGGCTACGTCTAAGCACCAAAGACGCTCTGCAAAAGCCTACTGTAAGAAAATACATAAACACCTTATTTCCTGAGTGACTTTGCTATTTTTTTTTCCCCATAGACTCTAATAATAATAAAAAAGCGGAGGTATAACCACCTTTTTGTATGTAACAGCAAGAACAAAAAAACAAGATGTTTTGACCTTCGTTTTCTAAATGATTTTGCAGACTTCACTTCTCGGGTGCCTGAATCTGAGACACCTTGAAGATGACTTTCACAGATGAACATGGCAGCTGCCAGACTCTTCAGCAGTAAAGGGAGAGGGGAAGATTAATCCATTAAAAAAAGATAGACTGCCCTAAAAACATGCCATTAAAACACGTGCTGTTTTAAAAATTAAAGGTTTACTTCAGTCATGCTATATACGGTATTACATTCAAGACCAGAGCCTGAATGGCAAAAAGGTTACTCTAGGTTGCCCAGGAGTTACCTGTGTTTTATTCTTTCCTCTTGGCAGTACTCAGAATGTTGTAGCCCTTACGTTTATGACAAATAGTTATGTTTACTGCTTAAGATGATTAACATACTTTATCTAAAGATGTGAAATCCTTTAGGTCTAAGACCTCTGGCTAAGAGCCAAGAATTAAGCATGACCATCGGTACATTAACCTGAAGGCTGATTTTGACAATTTCAAGAAAACTTATCCAGAACCTCTGAATATGCTCCCCAAAATCTATCTTCCTCTTTACCATTTTGTAATTTTCAAAAGAGTTGATAAATCAAGAAATCTATGGGTTTCTCTTTCTGGGCATTTTCAAATCAAATTCTAGTAACAAAATCTGTACAACTTATCTCCACAGCAATAAAATGGAACAAATTAATGAAGTAACTTCTGAGTATTTATTACTCATTTGGAGATACTGTACCAGACAGTCCATGGCTCCTAATATAATTATCAGACTTTTATTATATTATTGCTACCAACTACCATGGTAAACAGGGCACATGATTTAAGCAAAAAATACATGGAGCAAGACAGAAAATGCTGGGTAGTGCTAGAAGTGCATGTGCCCTAGGTTGAAGTCTTGTTCCATTTAGGTCAAAGACAAAAAATCCTGCTGATTCCAGTAGTCTTAGTCAGGCCTTCGAAACACTTTGCCGAAGTTGCTGCACCTGATAAAGGTTTATTTTTAGTGATATCACTGTCACTATCAGGCATGGGAGCCGGGCACAGATAGCACCTTGCTGCGCACCGCTCGGCCCCGCTCCGGGCACCACGCTCCAGGCAGCGCCCTTGGGTGCTCGGCCGCCGGGATGTGCACGCCAGCCCCTGGTGGGAGGCAGGGAAGCGCGCGGGGCAGACACCAACCTGTCCGTCCCACCCAGACCGTGCTGCTGCTCAGCGCATGGCCAAAATTGGGTGATTTGGTTGGCCCAGCAGCAGCTCTTAGGGGCTCCTGAGGCCAAGCGTCGAAGGGGCGAGGGTCCCACCTGCGGCCCAGGAGAGCTTCAACGCCAAGGTCTGCAGCGCAGAGGACTCTGCACGAACTCCTCCACTCTCCTAGCGGCCCCGTTTGCCACGAGATGGCACTGTTTTGTATTTATTTCCACGGGCCACAGTCCGCCGGCCTTGCATCACTCTCCCTAAACAGAAAGCAAGCAGATCTCATTAGTATTTAGCACATATTTATTTCATATACCTGCTTGTTTTAACCGCCTGTTCTCTTTGTACCAAGCTTGAGAAACACGGGACTCTGGCTTGTGGGGTTTATTCAGCCCTCTCGCACTGCAAGAGCTTTCACAGCCCGACACCTCACTTTGGTTTTTCAGCTGAGGCTTCCTTGTGGTCCCCTGAACCAAAACCTGCTTCAGGTGCAAGACCTACCCAGGCATGCTAGTAACATTCAGAAACTTCAGTAAAGATTCAGAGGAGCAAGATCAGGGTGTAGAATTCACAGAGGAAGCAGATGTGTGGCACAAAATGTTTTAGACAGCATTTCATGCAGTTCTGCTACAACCATGTCCTTAGGACTATAGAACGGGATATAGCTTATATCCATCTCTATGTATAAAGTGGCTAAGGAGGCACTGAAAAAGATTCCCGTAAAAGGCTTGCAGCATCTGCAGGGACAGAAAGATTTACCCTTACCTATATTTATGGAAACGAAAGGATTTCTAGAAGCTCAGATAGGATGTGGTGAAAAATGGTTTTTCTTAAAATGCATTCAAAATATCACCAGCTACTCCATTTATTAATGGATTTATTGAGGAACTGGTCTGCATAGGAAACTATTACAAGCAAAGGTGCTACCCCTAGTTTTAGGCTCTGTCTTCCACAGAAATTGAAGAAGTTTACCAAACTAATTGTTTTTGAGTGAATTAGTCATTAGTCAAATCTGAACTAGTGACTTGCTGCAGGGCAGCGAAGACCTTTCCTTCTCCAGTATCCCCAGAAGTATCCAGTGTTTGCTTTCTCCCTTGTGAAAGAACATCTGTTGCAAAGGGTATGAGCTATCTCCTGGGTCTGACCCACCTCCAGTTACTCTTTTAATAACCCGCGTGAGCAGACACAGTAAGTAGGACACGCATGGGGCTCCTTCCCGCATAATGGAGAGGCAGCAGTACCCTTGCATCTGCTCTTGTGTTAGTCTGTCACTCACAATCAGGGGTTACTTGATGCCTAAAATAATTCCTCCCCTGACAACTAATTCATCTGGGAAGAAAAAAGACTCCATCCAGATGGTGGGAATCTCACAGGCTTC
>VZSV01000001.1:3943568-3959025 GCA_013398735.1 Nothocercus julius | reverse complement strand
GGCAAAGTCTCTCCTTTAATAGACACTATATAAGTTATATAACATTCTTGGAGCTACCCTGTCCTATTGCCAACCTTTAAATAACTATTAGGCATCAGCAATTTTTTACTCTAGATGTAATAATGCAAAAGGAAGATGGCACAGTGGGAAAGGCAATGGGATAGACATTTTTAGCTATGTAGATCCAATTTGCTGAGATTTTTGACAGGCTGCTTGGTAGCCCACAGGAAAATACTTAGAGATTTTAGCCCAGGGTTTAGCAGGTATTTGAGCAACAAAGTCAACCACTTTTACAAATGCAGAATGATTTGTACTTGAGCAAATGAAGACATAAGGTTTGTGAAAAGAGGCCTGCTTTTCCTACCTTAAGAACCGGGCTTCAGAAATTGGGCTTCAAGAAACATCTGCTATGCCTGCTGAGGAAGCTTGCAAGGTTTCACCCTGAAATGTGGTGGGGGGAAGGCTCAGTTTAATCAATTTTCCATTGTTCTGCTGTAAAAAAAATAGAGGACAGACAGCATGATAGTTATCAAGCTATTTTCATAAAAGGAGGTTTCTTTTCTGGACTCAATCTCGTGAGAAATTGGGCTCATGTGACTTCTGAAAACTGAGTCAAGACCAGGTGTTTGAAGAGAAGAGCTTAGAAAAAAAAAAAGATTGTGAAGGCTCAGAGGTCAAAAGGCAAGAATAAAAGTATCTACATTTGCCACCAAAAAGCAGAGCCCTGTGCACTCTGGCAAGGTATTTGCCTTGTTAGCCCAAACCAGCCTTTCCCAGGACACTGCCAAGCACCCAGGGAAGTGCCTCAAGAAGCTTTAAGATAAGGACAGCAGTAGGACCCCAGCCAAGACCAGGACAGGGTAGCTACTTCATCGGCTGCTTGCCTAGAAGAAAAACATGTACAAAACCTTCCTCCCCATACTGCTGTGCTAATGGTCAGTGATGTATGTGCAGCCTGGGTGACTGTTCATTGAAGATTTTTCATTGAAAAATGCTTGGTTTTCTTATTTGCTATATGATTATGCTTTAAAAATTAGAAGAGAATCCTGTGTTTGAAAATACTGTGCTCTTGATAAAGGGCATCTTAGGAGAAAATAGGCCTAGTGATAGGTTAATAGAAAGCAACTATCTCATCCCACAAATGCTACTCCAAAGTAATAGTTTGAAGGCTGTTTCCTATTGAGATAAAATCTTTCAGAATGAATATTCACTTTGCATGAAAATTACCATCAAGTCCATATTAAACATTAATTCACTCATTTTAAGGGTTTGCTTTTCTGGTTCAATAATTATTCTTAGATTTTGTGGGCAATGGGCCTAGAAATAGCAAGTAGCATTTATTTATGATTGCCTGACAACTGTTTTTTGCTGACTGAGACTGTCTTCAAAAGAAGTAAAAAGTAGTGAGACGATGATCTCTTAAAAAATCAAAACTTGAAGCATTATTACTTTTTCCCCACAAAATACTGTGATGAGTGACAAAGACATGGTGCACTGCACAACCAAAGTCATGAATATATACATGTATTTCTGATTAATATCTCTCAGACACAGAATATTGTAACTTAGGCAAACACGAGAAAGCAAAATTCCATACCAGCATAGGTAAGGTCAGTGTGAAACTCCATATAGAAAGAAATCATGTTGTCACATGCTTAGCAATACACAGCTGAGCATTCCTTAGAGTATCTTTACTATTGCTAGCATTTAATCTGGCAATTACGTACAATCTGAATTGACTCAACATTGATAGCATTACCCATCCAGGTTCCCAGAAAGTTAAATTTAATGAGGTACCTGAACACCAGAACCTCTGAAATATTTATCCGCAGACAAAGCTAGGAGTGGAATCAGGCCCCTTATTTCTAAATGCAGCTGTTTGTGAAACATGATTTACCAATTCAAAAGTATCTTTGGCTAAATGATTTGAACAAATAGAGTTTCAAAACTGCTATTCTTCTCTGAAATACAATGCAGAGTAGATTTTTCCAGATAACTAATGAGAAAGTTGAAATCAGAAGCATAGTAAGTTTTCTATGCTTTCTGTCTTGCTTTCATTTTTACTTTTTTTTGTTTGGAAGGCAATGCTGACAATGAGGGTATGTTTAGTTTCTCACACATTTTTACTGTTTTAATAGACTTTTCTCTTCCCCCCTCCCCTTCATTTTCCACTGGGAAAAAAATGGAGAAGAAAAATAACTCTGAAACAAAAGATCTTTAAAATTTCAAAATATGATTTATCTGTAGACAATTTTTGCTCATTTGGTAAAATTATCAATTTGCAGGTTTTAGAGGATTTTGACTTGGGAAACCAGATATGAAACACAGATTTGTTCCTCTATAAATATTTTTTCACTTGGATATCTTTCCTCATTGTGGCAATTTTTTTCTGAAGGACAGAGTACAGATGAATGAGCGCTGACTATGACTGACAATTTAACATGCAATTGTTACCTCTTTGCCTCCTAGTGCCCAGCATAACCAAGTTGATGTGAAACTTGAATACGGGATAGAGGAAACCAGCCCTAAGATTTCCAGGGGGGAATGTCTGCCTCAAAGAGCAGAAATCAACTTGGGTTTGGTGCTCCTAGAAAAACAGTGCCTGGCTGGCTTGTCAAAATCACTGCTAACTGAAGTTTCTGAAGGGCTTTACAACCGGAATTTCTTAAAACAGTTGATTTCTCCTAGGGATGTCCTAAACCACACAGCCCAGCCACCTTGACCTGTTCCAGGTTGGGGCAGGGGAGAAAAAAGGCTACATCATCCTTGGCCTTTGATAACAAAAAATGGAATCATACTTGAATGGACCCCAATCCTCTCAAATCCCCAGTCAGACCCTCTAATCTGTGACCAACAGTGTGATTTTTGATATTTTTGGCCAGGTTGCCTCTGCCAGAGCTTGTTGCACTATTAAACTTTTGCACCTCTTCCTATTCAGTAGGGTTATCACACTGGCTATCTAGCTCTAACTTCAGAAACTCCTTTGGGTTGAAGGGAGAAGGATGTTTGTCTTCTCCTTCCAACATACAAATAGAGCCAGACTATGAGAGATAATATCTAATAAACCTAATGGCTTCTGATCAGAATTTGAGATTTAATACCTACAACGGCTCATATTCCTTTAAGAAATCTGTCCATATCCCTTCTAGTTAAAACCGTCTTTTGCTCTTTTGTGTATTTAGAGTAGCTTTTAGTAAATTACTGTTTTGTATATGCAATTTATTTTCAATTCTCATCTAAATGCAGCTTGATGGATCTGAGTAATGCATGAGTAACACACACTAGGCAAGGCAAACTCTGAAGTAAGTATGAAGAGACACAGGGAAACTTTCTGCTAAGTAGAGAGTTTTCCTGTCACTGAAGAAACAGAGTTTTTAATGGGAAAACAATGAAGAAATACCAAAGATCACAGTCAGTCGTTTAAATCAAGGCATCCTGCTTGTTGATTTAAAACCCCATTAAAGTCAACTATTTTAATCAGTCCTCCCATCTCCACCCTGGTTGCGTGTACTATCACTTCAGGCACCCTGCCTGATTTTGAAGGATAGCAGAGAGTGTTGTAAACGTGTTGTGTTATTTTAGCTGCATTCTTGTTTTTACAAGATGCTTGAAGATTTCTAATCTTTCTTTTAAATTACAAACTGATATTTGATTATAATATCTGTTCCCACAAGTGCTTTAGTTTTATTCCGACATAAATTACAGGGTGATTTCTCTTTATACTTTCTGTAAACATCATCTGAACTGTAACTAGAGTAGAGACAAAGAATTGATAGAGAAAGGTAAGGTCAGTACATTAGCTTCTTTCATATGTCAGACTTTTCCAGACAGGCTCAAAACAGCTATTATGGCTTTATTTTTTATTTTGGCAGTAGCCCTGCAAGTGAGCTCCCTGCACAGGGCTCCGCTACGTACCATTTGTCACATCAAAGACCTTGTGTTTACAGCAGTCTCATGGCACCTTGTGGCTACAAGGTTTGCACTTCTCACATTTGCTGAATGTCAATGAACTATAAAATAATTAGCTAAGAATAAATAATTAGCTAGAAATCAAGCCATTTAACCTGAATCAATTTATGACACCCATGTTGTCTCAGTGTTGGCTCCATCACCTGTGTTAGCACTATGTGGGCAGTCCCATTTGTATCACCTTGAAATGGGCCTGATCATACATTAGTTAGCAGTTATTCACACATTGCCCTGTGGAATAATTTCACAAAGAGCTGTATAACTCAGGAGATGAAAAGGAGTTGGATTTCACTGCTGATTTAATAAGTGCAGCTGTTCCGCCCTGACATCCCTTTGCTAAATGTTCAGGAAACTCCATGCCCTAACACATCATTAAAAAAACAAAAAAGAATTCCTTATTCTCCTGAGCATCTCAACCCTAGATAAACACGGTAGTTTAAAATATATCATCTGCCTTAAATCTCATATAGCTACCACTGAAACAGACAACTTTAAAGTGCTTCCAAAGGTAATGAACTCTAAGGAAATTAAATTCAAGGTTTCGTTGAGCAATACTGTAATGTGGGACTAGACTAAAAGTTTGAATCTGGAAGTCCACCCAGCCATCAGTATGGCCACACTTGCAAAGCTCATACTAGCCCAACAAATCATGAGCTTGGTGTCCTGCTGGACAACTGGATCCTGCTCTCCCTCCAAAGCTCCAAGAACATGCAGTATTTATCAGAACACTGTAGAAATAGAAGGAGAGATAAATGGTGCTTAATGATGATTATAGCATTGTCTGCCTATAGCAGTAGTGCTGTGCAAACATTAAGTGAAATTTTGTTCCCCTGCCTCTTTCATCCTGTCCAGGAAATTCTTGAAGACATAAGACCTCTTGCAGTCTCTGCCTTAAAATTATAGCACTGATACTGCATGGTTAATGGTGAAGTGTTACACTCAGTCATAAATGCATCAATATTTCTGTGTTAACTCAGAGTATAAAAATGACCTAGTAGTTTTTCTCCATCTGAAGCTTTTGACCTCACAATGGGAGAGGGAAGGGGATGTTTGGCCTATTAAGGAGCATAGCAGGTTCATCTCCAAGTTCCAGGCCTGGGGCTAAAGGCCAAGCAATCTTTTGTGTGTGTAGACATATATTTTATAATATACGGGAAGGTTGACTCTGTGCTTTAATGATAACCAACATGCTGTCATCATCATGCAGCAGCACGTATGATGAGCTGGTGCAGGTACTCAACCATTAATTTTGGCTAAGCCATTTTAATACAAAACTAAAGAATTTTAGCCATCTTTTCAGTCTGGTTAGGATTCCATGGAAGTGCTAAGTTGTTTCTGATTTCACTAAAATAAGCTATACTTTTCTATTAGCTAACTAGCATTTAGGCACTTAACAGAATGAAAGTATTACAACCTACTCAGGGATGATGTTCTGATAGGTGTTTCTAGTGGCCATAAAAATTGCCCACATGATTAAAAGAGCCAAAAATTACTTGTAAAGTCTTTTCAATTAAATAAAAGAAATAAAATGTAAAGTCTTTATGGTCAGTGCAAGGGCTGGCTCTGGTGTTTGTCAGTGCTGCTTTATGTGTCATAACACAGTGAACAACAAGACTGTGTTGAATCTCTTCACATTGGGAGTCAGTAGTGCCTAGGAATGCAGAAAAGTATTAAAAGGCATATGAAATTCATGCTGTCCTCCCCCTTGCTTGCAAATCTGTTCAGCTCATGGGGCTCTAAATCTGTCACCCGCTGTGCTGTGTATTCCAGTGCCTGCTGCTCAAAGGGGAAAGGGACCCTCTCTGGGCACTGTAGGAGAACTGGGCAGCTCTCATACAGTGACAGCTGCCTTAATATATTGCCTGTGGGCCAAGACACTGCCTCCTTGCCAAATATCTCATAAGACAGGAACTGACAGAAAAGTGCCTTTCATTGTTCTTCCTATGTATCCATTGTGCAGTTTAAGCTTAATAAAGACTGCATGTGAGCCTCAAAGAAAGTAGACTGGAAGCAAATAGGGAAAACTTGGGTACAGCTTTCCAAAGCAAGCAGGGAATCTAGCTAGTCGATGCCTCCGTGCTTTACTAAGAACTGGATATCAGTTTTTACATTTAGATTTCAAAATATCATCTGGAAGTTTCATTCTGTGATAAATGGTTTCTCAAGTTGCTGTTGAAGATGCAGTAATTGGACATCTCAAACTTTTAAACCTCTAGTCCATCAAGATGACCTTTCAAGATAGCAGCAAACTCCAGCCTATCTTAATCATTTTATTATAGGATGTTCACAGGGTTTACACATGAGTTCTTCCCCTATTCTGCTTAAAAGAGATTCTCCTCTAGATCTCATGCTGCATCTTCAGCCCATCTCTAAATAAGTTCCTATTAAATATGGCCCTGCTAAGAATACTTATTTCAAAACCTACTGGAGGGGGTCAGTGTCTTAAGGATTTTAAAGGGCTTAGAGTAAATAAACTGTTTGGCATACACCATTTTTAGTTTAAGCTCATATGCCACTATAAAATGCTGTTATGTTTTTTTAAAGAATCTTAGATGATTTGGATGACTGTGCTGATTAAAAGCCTACTGTGGTTTTCTTTCATAACATAAATGCAAGAGAAATCCAGCTGTTATATATTAATGCTAAATAAACATAGAAACAGGCTTTACCCCCAGGGTAATACACACTAAAACAAACTAAAAAATGAACATCATTTGAGGCTAGAGATAAGTGAGACAATCAACATATAAAAAAGATACTGATATATATTAGATTTTAGGTATTGTGTGTGCTCATCTATATGAAAGTGTACACCTGTGTTGCTTTGTACCTGAAAACACAGCTCAGAGCTCCAGGTTCTTCACTGAGGTCTTTATAGCACTGTCCTAGCTCTCTTGTAGGCATTGTGACTGTTGTAGGTCTTGGAAAGGTTCTGAAAGAGGAAAGAAAAAGTCAGAATTTTTCAGGTGGATAGATCTGAGCCTTTAAGCAATATTTAAGTTGGCCAGTTAATCAAAGCAAGTCAAGAAGTGCAAAGCGTTATTTCTAATAGGACATGAAAGTCAGCTGGCTTTGGCTTCCTCCTGGAAGTGACTCTGGACAGCAGCAGAGCCCAGTTCTCATCCTGGCGTAAGTCAGGAGGAATTCTGCTAAAACCAGGCCAATGCAAAACAAGTACAGACAAGTTTAGAATTGCTTTTCCAATGCACAAAAGATTGCATAGTGAGTTATACAGAACTCTTGTTATAGATTGAGTTTATCCACTGCCATACATGAGCCTTTTCTGGAAGGGTAAGTTGGCCATTTCCTGAGCCAGTGCTGAAGGGTATAAGGTTATAGCAGTTAACATACCCTTGAATGGCAGTGCCATGGGTCATTGGTAAAATGGAAGGCTTAGCAATGGATCAAATTGTATCTGCCAAGTATATTTATCTTTCTGCTTGCTAAGTGTTAAAGAGTCCTGGTGACACTGATAAGGGAACTGTTGCTTATATTTGCAAAGCCTAAATACATCAGGTCATGACCCTGATAGGATAAGTGGTAGCTAAACTCTTATGGCTTCCTAAGAGCAGGGAAAAAATTACAGCACTGGTAATTGGGCACCAGCTATGGAAGAAAGTGTGAATGGCAATAAGCACAAAGGCAGATTATGACTTTCTGACTCCTTGGCGCGCTTTAGCGAGGACGTGGACCATGCCACTTCAGACTGATCTTCACAAAGGGGCTGTCTTTGAACACGCCGAGACTGACAGCTTTTTCTGCCTGTGTGAGGTTACAGTCTGGGCCCTGGCACTCATGTCACCGGTGCATGACAAAAAGTGGAGGAGCACCACTTTAGAGACACAGTGGCCCTTCTGCTGCCTCCTTTGTTGCCCGGACAGGCGAGTGCTCTCGCGTAGCACCAGACCACAATGAAGGCGCTGGCCACCGCTCTGCTCAAGGACGGAGCTGGCGTAACAGGCCTGCAGCGGTGCAGAACTAAGCCGCGGCCGGGCCTTTCCTGGGCGATAAGCCCGCACCAAGTAACCTAATCTGCAAGGGGAAATCGCACGCACACAAAAAAGCGCCCAGCCTTTAGTGAGGGCCTGAATTTTTTCACAGCCATTTGAAGGTTGCCATTGGGGTCCTCTGGTCATTTGATGTGGCAATTAGCAAGAGGACTTTTGTACTCCACAGAGATGAAACGGCCCTCTTCAATAATTATTTTATGCCCTGAACAGAAACAAAAAAGCCCGAACAGATAACATCATTACATCAAACAGCAAGTGGGTTGTGCTTGTAACTATTTATTATCTTTTATTAAAGCAAAGTGTTACTTTTCCCGTGAGAAAAATCCTCTGAAATTATAAGACAAGATTCCCCCGTTACCTCTATACTCCCCATATTTCTTTTAGGTTTCTAACCCATTCTATTGTTTGCATTCACTCTATAGTTTTCTTTTAGCTCTTTTCTAAAACTCAGTTTGAAATATTAGCAATCTGAGGGAGGAAAAGCGCCAACACCATCTGCAAGCTCTTGTTTTTTGCCATAAGAGCCAAACAAGTTGAAAGATACAGTATCAGATTACTCCTGTACACTTAAAAGCTCACTTACTCTCCATCAATAACTTTACGCAAGATACCTTTAAGTGGGAATACTTGGATTCCTCCCATGCTCAGCATAACCCGCGCTGGAAAAGCTACATAGGAAATGCACTAACTACCTCATGCTGGTGGGAGAGATAACGACTTCACATGATTCCTCCAAAGTAAACATATTTATTATAACAAATTAATGGCAATAATAGTTGACATACATCAGCACTAGAGTAGGATGAAGAAAGCACAAAACAGCCAACTAATTTCCAGTACAAAAGTCAGACATGTTTTATTATCAGAAAAAACTGCTGCATCTTCCCTTAACTACAAGCAAGCAGTTTGCAGTTAAACAGGTCAGGAAACTGAGGTCTAGAAGCACCTTTCTAGAATTATAGAATAAATTTATGCCAGTACCTGTCAGCTCCTAACTTACTGCACTATTTTTATTCTTTGCAGACAATTAAACTTTGAACAGAGAATTGATTTTTTTTTTTTTTTTTTTGGGGGGGGGCAAGACTAAGTCTTGGGCAAAGACTTAGAGTAACAGCCACACAGATATTTGACAAAGGAATCTAAATCTATGCTTAGGATTTAAAGAACTGACTTTTTTTTTTATACAGTTTTTTTTGAGGGATCTTTATGTGGAGATGAAGATTCCTTCACCTGCAATGACATTTCTTCAGCAGGAAATCAGACAAACTATGGATATACTGACTTGTCTGGGATGTAATTAGAGTTCTTATACTTCTTTCCTAACTTATTTATCAGTTACATATGCTAATGAAATTACATCCCTTTACAGTGTTGCTCTTTTGCAAAGCTGTAGTCTTTGGCATCTCTGCAATCAATTTGCACTCTAAAGAGGCAAGGGTTAGGTGTAGTTATTCAGACATATGTTGCTACATATACTTAACTTTTCACCCACATTATAAAAAAATCCCTAACTCATCCAGTGTGCTGTTATCAGCATTTAGTCCTGATGAAAGAAATAGTTTTTTTAAAGGCAAAATGAGTGGCCCTAATTATGTTCTCACTTGTGTAAGTGTGCATTAAATCTGTGGACTTGCTCCACTATAAACTGAGTGCAAGGAACAGAATCACATTCAATAGGCTCTTTTTAGCCCCCCACAAGAAAGAGAGTGAAAGCAATTTCACTGGCAGTTGCTCTTCCAGTTGCCAGTTCCATTACATAAAATGAAATTACTTGTCCACTCCAAAGGAGTTACCTAAACATGTGCTACAGATTAGGTTTCATAGCTCCACTCCTTTGAGTCATGAAATGTTTTGTTTCATTAACAGTGAGCTTTTCTACAAAGTTTTTAAACAAGTACAAAATATACTCGACGCAAAAAAAGAGGTAATGGTTTATTTGTGTTAGTTGGAGCCAGGTAAAAAATTTGCACATCATTATTTTTTCAGCAAGTGCTGTCTTGTTCTAGTTCATCAGCTTTGCTGCCTGTGTGATTTGGGAAGTGACCAGTAAATTGCTTTTAAGCTACATCTCAATAAGAATTGAGAGCTACAATTCAAGCTGGATGTCTTCGACCTTCCATATTCCAGATGGACAGCCATTAGGATTAGAACCATCTTTTTGGTGCAACACACACACGTTCATCAATTCAAATGTCATAGCCTGCAGCTATTTTCAGCATTTGCTTGAAGTTTACATATATTCCTGCCAACGGACGCTCAGACAAGTCGCAAGGAGCTGGAAGGCGGCCGACACCAGTATCGCTGTTCACGCGGGCGCCCGCAGCTGCGGGCCGTGCGGCACGCTCAGCTCCTGCGGGCGCTGCGTGCCGGAGACCTGCACGGGAAGCGCTCTGCCCAGCACCAACCTGAGCTGCGCACACAGCAACACAGACCCGTCACGCAGGGGCTTAGCAGAGAGAAAGATGGCACTGAGCTACACAGTGATGAATGCTCCTCCCAAGTCCAGCACTCAGAGATAGGAAAAACCCAAGTAACAGATACTGGAGCACAGCTCCATCAGGGCACAGCGGGTTTGGGGGAACCCGCAGGGTCAGCCGGAGCCACGACTGCAAAACAGCACCCGTCTCCCCGCAGGACACGGGAACGGCTTGGGTGACAGCAGCGTTATGCCCATGCAGACACCTTGCACAGGAAGCTCAGCACGTGGTGGTCGCCTGAGCCTTTACACAGGTACTGGGGTAGCTCCTTGGCCCATCCTGAGCCCCAGGCTCCATGAGGCTGTTGCTACACAGGTACCAGTGACTCGTCCCAGTTAACACAAAAGCTGCTAGAATTAGTTGCTATCTGTCATGTGCCATGCTCCTAAGGCTGCTCCACTGAAGTCCAGGCTTGCTCTTGAAAGCAGAAGTGATCCCCATTTCTCAAATACTTCAGTGTGTGCCTAGCTGGTAGTCTCCAACTTCAACAGGATCCAAGCTCCAGCTTAACCACCTAAGTGAGGTATTTATCTTTAAAATCCACTTTAAGGCCTTACTTCCGTGATAAATTTGCACCAGTTTGACCTAGGATATGAATTTAATTGATTTAGATAATCCAGTGCAAACTCTTCTGGGGATATATTAATTTTATTCTAAAAAGAACAACTCTAAACCCTAAGCTAATTTAAGGCAATTAAAAGTAAATTGAAAGTGATATTAATCTACTCTATTTAGCCAAACCTTAGTGATGCTGACTTAAAAAGCTGTCTGAAGTTAAACCAATGCACTTTTCCTGTAGACACAAGACTTTTGACCCTGTTGCTTGAATTATGCAGTCTTTGCTCTTGATTAAAATGATTCGGCCATCATCCCACAGCAAGTGGGTGTGGAGAGAAACCAATAGCACTACATGTGCTCCCTTGAGCCCTTTCACAATAAAAACAGATTCTTTTGGTTTGACCTATGAAATAGATGTCTTCTTGCATACTTCTAAAATGCATGTTTGCAGTCTGCTCCAGGGATGTACATGTGCATATGTTCTTTTAACTGCCAGAGATGCTGTAAAAACACATCAGAGGTTAGGAAGTGACAGAGCAAGTGGGTGGCAAGACAGGCTCCCGTAATCCTGCAGAAGAGCCTTCTGAGCAGGGACTAATTTCAGGGAGCGAAGAACAGCTGTGGATTTTCACCACTTATAGTGCATCAAAATTCTTACAAATCTTCAGACTGGGACAACATGACTAAGAATTTGGAGGGGTTCAACAGCAGCTGAGAATAGCAGCCTCCTTAATGCCTGCTTACTGCCTCCTAGCCATCCCAGCCTTTAAGTAAAGGAATGGCTAGAGGAGACTCACACACTCGTGCCCCAAACATTACTCTTATAATGCTTACTCAAGCTCTGATGGCCCCTTGCCTTTGAATATTACCCTTGCTACCTCAGCTGGGCTCCTTCATTGCTCCTAAGCTTCCAGGTAATCAGCTAAAGGAATAGGAACCAAGTCCCAACTCTGACAAAGTCAAACCAAAGAAAGTCCAGTTAAGAGGCAACCAGGTTTGCTCTGGTTTGAATCTCTAATGCCAGTTGTAAAAAGATGATGAAGATCCAAGATACTGAATACTGATATGACCCAATTACACATGTTATAGTAAAAAGTCATTCAGTTTGTTCGCTGCTTTGGTACCTCACCATGGGGTCATTGAATGTCCCAAGAACTGGCAATGGTCAGAATCAGGAACAAGCTCAGACAGAAACACTGCATTAGATGCTAGGACAACTTTGTTTGGCATCCTCCAAAGCAGCCTTTTGGACTCTTTTCCTGGACATTCACAACTGTATTCTGATAGAAGATGAAAGTGAAATTAGGCTGATGCCTGATTATATTCCAGACATAGGGTGCCAGTGAGCAGGCATATATGATGCAAAGATGACCCAAGCCCCACAGATGTTCTCTGTAGTTGTGCTATTTTCACTTGCAATTTTGTTTTATTTTTTTTCAGTGATTGCCTCCAATGCAACTGATCTGACATACAAGCCCAAATGTATATTAGGAAAGTGTTATTCTGATTACTCTTCTGCATTACTAATCTGAAGGCTAGAAACAGCTTTCTTGCATTAGGCACTATGTAAACCAAAATCTAATTGAAAGACTTGCACCAAGATGTTTGTTATTGAAAAATGGCCTTTTCAACATAAAACCTTGCATAGACTATTTTTGTACCAACTTTTCCATTAAATGCTTTACACAACTAATTTTCATGACCAATTTAACAGATTTTCTGTCCACATTACATTCTTCACTAAAAATGACAATGTTAAAGACTACTGAGGTGATTTTAGAAGCAATTTAGATACTTTTCAATCTAAATATTGAGAGAAATCTCAAAGTAGGGCTTACATTTGAGCCAAGAGCAATCAAAAGCAGTAGGTGTACAACTCTCACTTTTGCTCAGAATTAAGCAACCAAGATAAATGAATTATCACAAATGAGTCACAAGGATTACCAGACATTAAACATTTCCAGACATTTTTCGTGCTTCTGACTTGTAAACTTTCCTTGGGCTGCATGTTAGGAGGTGAAAGACTTGAATATACTAAGAATTCTTGTTTTAATATTATCTTAAGGTGAAAGAAAACTTCCAAACAGCATTCACCAAAAAGGTACTCACCATGGGCTAGGAAATTGGTGGTTCAAATGTCATGGGGAAATAGCATGTCAGTGCAAATTCTTTAGTGATCAATAAAGTATTCTGCATTCATGCTTCACAAAAAGGTTTCTGAGAACCTCCTCAGACTCCCCCAGGGACAACCCTTTGACATATTCATTGGCACCTACAGAGGTAGTTGTCTTTCTAGTTTTGCTATAAGACAGCAATTTGCCACCTCATTATCAGCATGATTGATGAGAACACCATCTGAAAATGTCTGTCACACGAGGATTGTTAGTGTGACTCCTGCTCGAGATTGATGTCCTTAAACAGATACACTCATGTGCATGACAAAATGTTTTCAGGAGAAAGATGTCAATGACAGGTTTTTTGAAAGAAACTGCAGTTTCTGCAAAAGCAATTGACTCTTCCCTCCCTCCTCCCCATCCTTCCAACTCTTTTTTCCCCCCCTTGCTTTGATATTTGTGCTTAAGAAGTCGAACATTAGACACATTTGCTTTTAATGGCATTCCAGAGCCAGCCAGCTCAGCAACTTTGGCACCAAGGTGTGCAAGGCACTTGTAGCTCTCCAAATGAAAAAACACTTTGTAAACCAGCAATCTAATCAGTGCACAGATGCCAGCCCTTACTAGGAACCTCCTAAACACTAAGTCACTGCAATGTTTTTGAAGCTTTGCTAAAGTTCTCCCTCTCTAGTTACTTGTTGCACTTCCACTTTTGCCACCCTTTTTACAGCCGCCATTGCTCAAATACCCAGGCAGCCACATACCCCAGCACCCCTTTTATCCTCCCAGTTATCCCCACCTTGCAGGTGGCCTGCAGCATCTCACACACTTCGGTCCCCATCTCCAATACAAGGCTGGGCTGAGACCTCAGGCACAGCAAGAATCTAAGAAAAGCATGTTTGCCTCATGCAAATCTGCAAGCACTTTTAACAGAGCTGCTGCCTACACCTTTAACAAGGCCTCAGGATCAGTGCTTCACTTTTCCCTTTTTCCCACATTTCTATTTCTTCACAAGAAAGCAGTTTTACTCTTTTCCCTCCACCTCTTGGCAAGCTTCCCTTTTTCTCTTTTCCGCTCATTCATTGTGCTACAGCCTTCCCAGCAGAGAGTATCACCATATCATTCACTGACAGCATCACCACCAACATTGGTAGCTGGCACCAACAATAAATAGGGATTGGGTACAGATGTTAGACTTGAAACCACAGCAACTCCTACTACCCAGAACATCACCCTAACACCAGAATACGGTGTATTCATTTCACCTACATTTTGCAGAGTAGCCCAGAAAATAAAAATATTTATATAATCATCAAAATAAGAGCTTATCTGCTTTCAACTGAAATCTATATAGTCAAAACAGCACCTGTCTTCAGCAAGGCTTACCTGCATAATACACATTCTTATTGACTCATATGGAAAAAAATAATAATTCTCAATCTGTACAATATTCAGGGTTTTGCTTTCTGAAAAAATAAAGTAGGGATTCTGATCTACTCCCCTACAACAACTAGTATGAACATATGCAATTTTTTATGTTTTTTAGGTAAAGACTATCCTAAAGCTCCTTAAAAATATATTTGTGCTTTCTATTATTCAAAAATAGTCTTTCCGAAAGCATTAGAAAAGGTCTGCAAGTGCTTTCCTCTTCAGTATAGTTAAAACATTAACAAATACGCTATTCAGTGTTTGAGTAGAGGGAGAAAAAAAAAGAAAAAAAAAGGCACTGATTCCCATACCTTTGGCCTCCGCACAGCGAGAGGATAGAGGTGGAGCAGGAGCCCCTGGAGGGGCTCAGACAGAGCAGAGTGAAGCACCTCTGCTCACCACATCCCCTCAGCAGCACGCGGGAGGGGAAGGGGCTGCCTGCCCTCACAGCTTCCCTTCATGGAGAAAGGGAAGCCCTCCGCCTGCCGGAGTTTTAAAGCCTGCAGCACAGGTGCTGAAAATTAGCAGGGAGCCAGGGAAGGCCCCTCAGCTGGGGCCCATTGCGATGGCCACACGGATTTCCACACCTAGCCCCTGTTAACCATGTGGTCCAATGTCCATGCACACTGGCCCCGACAGGGATTTTTGCTGGAGGTCCGGGAGGGGGGTCCCTCGGAGTGCACGTTGCAGCTCCAGGCAGCCAGAAGGAAAACCAGTGAAATGCCTGGCTGGCTGCCAGGGCGACCCTCTTCTTGCCTTCCTGGCTGCCAGCAGCCCGTGCACATGGGAAGGCGCGTGAGGAATCCTCCACGTTAGACTGCCGCTCTGCCCCTTGCGCCTGGGCCGTGCCGGGGCCGTGCGCCTCGTCCCACGCGGCCGGCGGAGAGCCGGGCGCCTCGCG
>VZSV01000001.1:3926751-3943518 GCA_013398735.1 Nothocercus julius | reverse complement strand
CCGGGGGGCGAGGGAGCCGCGCTCTGCGCCGGCCCCGCGCTCCCGGACACCTCTCCCTTTCCACGATCGCTCGGCTTGCTGCGAGCGCCCATCGATGCCGCTCGGCAGTAGAAAGCGCTCAGAGTCGTGCTGCTTTTGCTAAACTCTTTGAGTCCCAGGAAAACCTGGGAACCCAGGAAAACCTCTTCTCATTGCCCAACACAAGCTGCTCCCCACGGAAGCGAGCGGCCAAAGCCTCGCGGTGGCAGTGCCGGAGCGGGGAGGCAGCCCTGTGCCGCTGCAGCGTCGCCTCGCGCCCGGCCCCGTCGCGCGGCTCCCGAGCTTGGGTGCACTTCCAAGGAGGAGAGCGGGGACAGAACGCGCTTTTACCCATGTCGCACTTATCTGCGCCTCTGAAGGGTTTCATACTCTCCAATTTTCAAATAATACTAATGAGCGCAATACCCACTGGCAGCAGGATGTCCGTTTTGTTTTGAGTGCCTTTCCGTAAAATACTGCAGGATCTCTTTTGATTATTATTATTTCAGGATTGTTACAAATACATTCCTTAAAAAAAGATGTAGAACATTTAGGATTTTTTAGTATTACTAATAATTACAAACCATTGTTGAGTAAGTAAGAGTGAAGGGTGCTTGAATAAGCGTTCCCATCTCCAAAGCTTGAATTCTGTATTCAAGCACTGAAGTCCAGTGAAAATATCCTAGAACCTTAGCAAATGTTTTTGAATCTTAAAAAGAGTTCCTAATTAACACAGAGCCAGATCTCATTACAGATTTTGGCTATTTTTTTTCTTTTAATTCGACCATTTTGCTTATTCCTGGAGTTAACATCTCCAGAAAAACATGCTGACTAAAGTACAAACAAGAACCACATAAATAGTGTGCCTAAAATTACACTGTCTGAAATTGAAAACATGATGTCCACAATTATTTTTTCCCCATTTATTCTAAAAATACAACATAAAATAAATATTTGAGAAAAATAACGACTGCTTTGTCTGCAGAAGGCTTAGTCTGAAAATAGCAAACATTTATGAAATTTTTGTTATTTTTCTCCTCCCTGCATTTTTTTTTAGAATTCTCACTTCTACTAGAACTTTCTAATTGTCTCTAATAAACTAATACCAGCTCACTTGCTCGCTGTCAGTGTTTATACAAATATATGTACGTAATCTCTTTTTAACTTCTGTGGTTCTCTTGAAACAGAAATGTATTTTCAGTCTAGAAGTATGAACAGGATGCACATGTTCTGTGTTCCAGGGAATCTCTTACTCGTCACATGAATACTTTCATATAGGTTCCCATGCAGTTTGGTGTATGGATACAGGGCTTCTTGAACAGCTCCATGATTTAATGATTAGCAGCTGCAGCGGAAGGGATTTCTGGCCTAGTTTTGGTGGCATGCACTCAGGGAGACACTCCAAAGTTGTTTTATATCACATTACATAGCAACAAAGTACAAAAAAGTCAAGCACTTCTCTTGCTGAACTTGGACAGTTGAGAGGCAATAAGAATTAGAATTAATAACAAGGAAATAACAACTAACAAGGAATGACAGCACTGCATGCAGTGATGATGCCCTTAAATCATGCAGCAAATACGATTTGAGGTGCATAAATTATTTATCTTGTTAATGTAATTGAGCACAGACTTTCCACTTCTCCGCTTCCTTTTAATGAAGGGCTGCTTGCTGGGAGAGCACTGCTCCTTTCCGACATCCCTGCTTGCGGACCAGGAAATTCACAGGCGGAACTGTTACTTCACATAACAATGTCTGCAACAGCCTGCGCAGCCCGGCACCAAATTCCCTTCAGCTGACTTCGGTGCAAGGCTGAGATGCTCCACTGGTGCAAGGAGAGATATTGATTGTGCTGATAAATTGGCAAGGGTCACTTAGAGCTGGTGGATTTATCGGCTTCTGAAAGAACATGAAGGAGGCCTTGTCCAGCTGGAGACGTTGGTGCTCCGTGAGGTAGAGTATGGGTTTACGGCACACTAGCTGTGCCGTGACACGCGGATGCCTTCACTGCGTAACGTTAGGTGACGAGTCCACATTAAGCACTGGAGCGCGTTACCCCCTCACTTTGCACCACACTGATCACCGGTCAGAAATGGGTCAGTTGACTTCACTGGGGGAGAACATTTGGTTTCCTGAGGGGACCTTTAGCTGGTAAGTTAGCTCTTCATTTACTAGTCTTCCAAACGTGATCATAATGAGATACCATTTTCTTAGCTTGACCTAACATCTCTGTAAAATCCAATCTGCGTGTTGCGCGTGATATCGTGTTCCTGAAGCCTTGGAACGTGCCATGTTAGCTGGTAGGCTTGGAAGGTGTCACTGTGGTGGCTTGGGTTGTCCAATACCTTTAACTCAGCAGCTGGATCTGTTCTTGGTAAGTTCTCCTTATTTTAAATTTTTATTGTTTCCTTAACTTACATCACAGAGTAAAGTAAATAAATAACTGAAGACACATATCACTGAATAAACTATCCAGCTCACTATTCGTATACATTTGTGTCAGTGATCAAAAAAAATGGCTGATAGGAATTACTGTTACTTATGCAACTCAAACAACTTGCATATTCAGGCAACACAATTAGACAGTAAAAACATTGAAAAGGAAGTAATAAAAGAAGTAAAAAATAAAAGTAAAGTAAAGAGAAGAAAATAGAAGTGTTAGAAGAAGGATGACTGGGAATAGAGAAAAATTCAAAGGGCTGATGTAAACACTAATGCAAGTGTTAATTCTTATAATTTATTGTAACCAAAATAAGATTTGGGTTTATTTTATTGCAGGGATGAAATCCGGACATTTGCACTAGCTCAAGCTAAGCAATAACCTGCAAAGCACACCAGGCTCTCAAGGACCTGAAGAGGGGCTCTAACATTTCCCAGCATCCAGAGGTATCAATTTCTCAGACCTGAGCCCACCAGCAATACCCACACATCCAAGCAATCTGCAATCTCGTTTCAAGACTTAAATGACCATCTCCTTGAGCTTCATGAAAAAAAGTGTTTGTTACTGGTGTATTCACCAGGATTTTCGAAGACTTGTAGAGAAGAAGACGTTGGGTTTTTCCCATGTTTCACAGCCGTATGATGGAAAAGGGCTACCTATTCCCCTTCTTATAAATGGAAATCACAGCATAATTTGCGTTGAAAGCACCCTCCATAGGCCATCCAGTCCAACCCCTGCTCAAAGAAGGTCTAGTTGCTCAGGTTTTCAGCCAAGAAAGTTTTGAATATCTCCAAGGATGGAGATTATATAACCTCTTTGGATTACCCTTTTCATTGTTTGACAATCCTTATAAGAATAAAAAAGAAATTCTTCATAAACATGCGAGACTCTGGAATAAATGATCTGATCGTCTGAGGTGCTAAATTTGAATTCCACAAGAAAATCCCCAGAATCATTCATTCTGGCTGGAAAACTGAAGATTTTCAAAATCGTTAAGCTGCCATTTATTATAATGTGAATGAAAATGCAAATAGCAAGGCTGTCTTGTTTGATAGGCAATTTTGCTGACTGACAAGCAGTTCCTTTTCTTATTTTCCTTTTCTCTTTTTCTCTCTCTCTTTTTTTTTTTTTGTCTTTTCCATTTCTTATCTGCTCTTTTCTTCTCTGACAGTAAAATAGACATCAATGGCTTTTGGTCTAGACTTTCACACTTGTATTTAGGTTTGCAATCTAGTTTCACTTTTCTCTGCATCTGAATAAAGAGAGGAGAGCATAAGACAAGTAAAAGCAAGGGAAGAGTATATATTAACAAGGAAGATTATTACCAAATGCGAGAAGAAGAGAATGAGAAAAAGAGTCGCCTGTCTTTTGTGCTGCAGTTAAGAAAAATATTGTGATCTTGGATTTAAATGACTGAATAGAGTCATTATACCAAATGATGGCACTGGGCACTGGCCCAGCAGACTCTTGAGATTCTTTCTGACACTCTCAAAATAGACTTTGCCTAGTTATAATGTTGTTTATGTCCATTTTTAGTGTCAAATATGTGTGGAAAACAGCTTATTCTGCAGTAAAACCCTTGGCACTTAAATCATAGTTTTAAGCAATTATTTTAAAATTAAAAACAAATGCAAATGTCAGGTCATTAGTAGGAGGCTCTTTGGCATGTCGCATTGTGTGAGCTGGTGGCAAGAGCAGCCCATCAGCAAGTTTCTCTTCACAGCAGATACTCAGCTTGAGCTTTCAGTGGCCGATGGAGGTGACCTGCCGAAAGCCCCGTCGCTGCTGCCCTTCTCAAGCCTGCGCACGCTGCGCACGAAGGGATGGCGTGAAACCAGCCGCGCCACGGCGGAGCTGCGCCCATCCAGGGTGCGGGGCTGCCAACGGCAGCTGTACAGAATATAGACACAGCACCTTCCCACCGTGACCGTCCACCACGGCACTGCTGATGACCCAGACAAACACAGCCCGGAGGGTACCAGAGACGGGACGACTCCTGATTCGGGCGAGTGCATCTGGTTCCAGGCGTTCCGAAGTGCCTGCGTGCCACGCGTGTGCCGTGCTGGATTTGCTTTCCGCCGAGCTAAAAGCCGGATTCATCTGAAATGTGTCAGTTCACAGAGTGTAAGCGGCCATACGAGCGGCCGTGCTGAAATGCTGCAGGCCGACCTCCGCAAGCAGTCCCCCGCGCGTATGCGCACACATGCTTATATTTATATAAATATCTATTTTGACATGTATCTATGCATATTTATATTTAAAAATGTCCCCCAGGGTGCCACATTTCTGAAAGCTGAGTCTCTGTGGATCAAATGTGCCGAGATTCAGACCTGCAGGAAGCAGGCCTATATGATATGTATGGGACTGATTATGTAAGAGGTAGTTTGCTTCTCAAGCGTGCACCAAGTCTCCCTCCCTTGGGCATATGGATTAATTTACATGAAGTGGCCTTCTGTGCTTCTTTTTCCTGCTGCATTCTAATGCACTGAGTGGTGGTGGTGGACGGCTGCTCCTCCGGTAGCAAGCACCACCGTATGAATTATACATTGCCGTTCTATGGTGAGATTAGTTTTTCAAAGGTTTTCCAAAGCTGTAGTAAATAAAGGACAAACCCACATCAAAGTCACGCCTAGGTTACTTTCTTAAAGGCAATTTACAAAACAAGAAAAGATTATGCCACATTCGAGGATTAGGGGTTATCAAGTCTACCTTAAAGTGTCAGGTTAAAAAAAACGGTTTTGTTGCTAAAGAACTATAGGGAATGCCTGATTTGATAAGCATGCTCAAAAGAATATTTATCTTAAAAAGATACTGCAGATTGTTAATGAAAAAGTAAGTTTTGATTTCAATTTCAAATTGATGCCAGTAAAACTGCAGAATGTGTTAACTAAAAAAGAGCCCCTGGCATTTGGAAAGGCTTACACCTGTACCTTCGGTGTACTCCCAGGTGCAGGCCTCTGTTCACAGCAACCAGGCTTTTAAATGGCATCTTTTAAAAGTCAGATCCGAGGTGCTTGGCTCTGGATTACCAAATCCTCGTGTCTGTGTTCGTCAGGATTATACAGATTGAATCTCCGTGAGGTTTTGAGACGAGCTCCCAGGGTTAAACAATAGAATACAAAAGCAGTGCATATCACAAACCTCGCACCTTCACAACAGAATTTGTCAGTCTGAACTGATCAATGGGCACAGGAGACTTGCTAAATCTCTTCTAAAAGATAGAGTTGTAAGGAAACATATTTCTTCTATGCTACCAAAGCACATACAAAGTGGAAATATGTTCCTTCTGTGTTTGTTGTGCTCTTAAAAGGTCTGTAATTCGTATTTATACCTCATAATTCATGCAAGATTTCTATGCCTATACGCTTACACAAATCTATTTTGATTTTGGGGAGCTAAATAAATATTACACTGCCGTCTTGCGTTGGACCTCAGGACTTCATGTCCTGACCCCATCAGATTTGTGCTGGATACTGGACAGAAAATGTAAATTGAAAGAACCTGAGGATAAACTTTTTAAAAGTTAATTGTGGAGTAAAACTGCAAAATTTTAAATAAAGTATTAAAAGTCAAGGCCTGTCACCATCAGCTCATATGCTAGGTTTTATTTCTGTCTAGTGATGGATAACAAGTTACTTAGTTGTACTTTGAGGCTTATAGAGGCTACCTATGCTTCCTTTTTCCAGATTTCCTTCTTTTACCTTATTATATCAATAGTTGCACAGACTGAAAAAAGCAAATACTAGAGTTTAATCACAGACCTCAAGGCCTAGCATTTTTCCCCATGCTTTTCCTTCAGGAAAAATGCATTATTTTGTCCATTGACTCCTAACCTTGCCACCCTTGCAGAGAGCCAGAGGAATGTTGCTTCTGCCCTCCCTCTTCTTCTGGCCGAAGCACCTTTCCCTCTGCTCTGCTCCTTTGCACACTGTTAGCAAAGAACTGGGTAAGAATCGTTTTTTGAGTTCCAAGTAATCTCAAGTTAGGACAGCTCACACCTAGATTATATGATTCAGAATACGTTTTTTTTTTTTTCTTCTGTTCAGCCTTTTGTTTAGCCTCTTTGATTTGTAAACAGAGGCTTCTTTTTGATCTGGTTGTACCGTGTCAGTCCTTCGTGTCCCACCCTTGGACTTTTGATTTCTTTTTCATCTAGCGACACTGGCAAAGAACTCTTAAAAAAAGACAGAGGGAGGGATTTGGGATTGTCATATAAAACCTGTGTTATTCAGTATTCAATATCTCATTGAACGTCTCACAGCTTTGATATTTTAAGTAGGTATCACAACAAAGGGAAAAGAAGTGACTAGAAAGGTAATGCAGCATATTAGACCTGTTAATGGCCCTGAAAGTCCCAAGCAAACCTGCTGAAAGAAGGGTCCTTTCCCATGAGTACTGTTTAACTTCTCTGCAAGGGTTTTCCTGATGCACTAGAACTCTAAAGAGCACATCTGAGCAATGCAACTGCTGTCTTAGCCTACGCTATGTGCAAAGGGATGTTCACTTCTATTTTAAAAAGCCTTTTGTTAACAAGTCTGTAATGGGAGCATTTCTGGAAAATCTGTTTGCTCATTTTCTCTGCTGCTAGTGTCCTTGGGAAGGGTAGAAAACTGGAAGACCAACACAAGTTTTCTCACCATGGCAGAGCGAAATCAAGTGAGGGATGAGAACACTCTATTAAATAATGCCTCTCAACAGCAGTAAATAATGACCCTGCTCCTACACGCCAGATGATTTAATGTGACAGTATGAAGCAGATTAAACAACTATTTAGAAGAATTATTTTAACAGTACAACATATGGGAGTCTAATGAGAAGAAGGAGCGATCGAGGTTTCAGATAGTCCTTTGGGGTCGTGGGAGACTCCAAGTCTGATCTCTCTTCTGCCATATGTTTCTTTGTATGATGATATAGACAAGTCAATTAGCATCTTAGTTCCCCCTCCATAACTCAGCTGATATGACTCTGGCTTCCCTTGAAAACCGCCAGGATGCCCTGAGCAGGGGCAACAAGGCTTCTGCTGCTGCCCGTTCGGGCACCAGTGCCGTGGCCGGAAAGAGCCCTGAGCAGAGCCCGGGCCTGCCGGGGAGCCCCATCCCGGAGCCGCCGTGAGGAGACCTTGTCCTTAGTGGCTGGGCAGCCCCAGCTTAGATAAATTCAGCACAGCAGGTTTATCTGCAGTTATCCAACGCGGGAAAGCTACTGCTACTTTAGTGACTGTTCCCATCTCTGTTTTAAATGTAAGCATTAATGTAATTTAACCTTTCATCATAAGCTTTAGTCTAGTCCTATCAACTCCAGTTGTTCCACCAGCTTTTGCAGTCCACAATCACCATTAGCTACTGGTGGTCCTTCTAGAGCAACTGGGAAACATGGGACCTTTTCTGGCTCTGTGATGAAAGCCAACAAGATTTTTACAATATGCTTTTCAGTATTGCTGGGCAGAAGTATTCCTAGAGACTTTTGGTTGATAAACAGAAATCAGAGTTTAAATCTTTATCAAAAGAAAAAAAAAAAAAAGGCTTTTCAATTTTTAAAGATTTCAAAATTTTGGAAGGGAAGCATTAGCCCTTGTGAAATCAGAAACATTTTGTCTTCTTAGCAATTTTCTTTTTAAAAATAGAAATTCTTTCTTCTGCTGAATAACAAACATTTTTTACATTTTTCAGAGCAGAGTCATAGTCCCACTTTCATTTTGCTCATTTAGTGACCACAGATGTTTTGTATCATGAGCTGCTAGTTTTCCTGAAAGGAAAATTTCATTTATGCAATACAGCAGGCTCGGGATAAAAGTTCAAGTCAAAGCTTTTTCTTTCTCTCTTGGAATTTCTATTGACTTCCTATTGTGCACCCCCACATTACAGCAATGAGTAAACATAAAGAAAAAGATAAACAAATAAGTACTTATAAAGTAGCAGTTTTACAAACGGCACTTCTATTCCAGTTTGCAATTTCCAAGGCAAATCCCTTTCCTTGTGTATATACTTTGTTCTCACTTTTCATGAAAAATGCATTTGATAAAACTTCCATCAAGAACACTCAGTATCTTCATTTATGCTGTTAAAATTTGAGTATATTTATCACTTGATGTGTTTTCAACAGCTTATTCAGAATTTTTTTCTTATACCTCAAAAATATTGATGGCTGACAATTTGAAACTCAAGGATTCTGCAACACTTACAGCTAGCTGCTCTGTTAGACCCTCTTGTTTTGCCTAAATGTAGTTGCAGTTAGTGAATACTAACTGCACCAAATTCAATACACCTATGAAATAATCTTTATAGATTTTAAATGTAGCTTTGATTTTAGGAATATTGCATGTGCAATAGCTGGCAAGGATGCTTTCTTTTCCTGCCTGGTCTGCTAAGTACCATTGCAGACTGAAGTTGCTGAATCAAGACAAACAGGGCTGTATTAAAGAGCCTGTAAAACAAGCCTGTTTTAATACAGGGCTGTATTAAAAACTGAATTTAACTGGGAGACGCACTCGCCTATGCAGGAGAGAGCCCTGTGGCTCTTACCCCAGGAACAAAGGAAGGCAGCAATTGTGCGTGGTTTAGCCAGCCCTTGAGGACCTCTCTCTGGTTACAGGTTGTAAGGGAAGAGTTATTTTGCTGCCCCCATTGGCGAGTTGATCTAGTCTGTCTTAGACAATTGTTTATTCCTAAATAAGATATTCCAACCCTGCGGTCCTCAGAGTGCCCATTGAAAGCACTAATTAGTGATCGCTTAAAGTACTTAGGTAATGTTAACTCCAGCACACAAGGGATGCTCTTGAGTCTGACCTCTGCTCATTCCATTTCTTTGGGGAGCTTTGAAGACAATTGGTTTTCGAAGACTGCAGCCTTCCCTTAAAATCAGGGACTAAAAGAGTGGGGACCTAATCTCGATTCAACCATTCATGCCATCTTTAAAGACATGTTTACTTTTTTGCCTTTGGATGTCAATTAATAGATTTTAAAGTCAGTGAATTAACCCAATGTGAAAGAGTTTAAGGCACAATTACATGGAGGAAGAAAATGCTAATTATAAATAATCAGGCTCAAAGAAAAAGAGAAGTGAGTGCACCCTGAATAGCTGATGGGAACAGGTAAAAAAAAAAAAAAAAAAAAAAAAAAAAAAAAAAGAGAGAGAAAATGTTTCTTTAAATTAGCTGAAAGGTATTATACGGAGTTACTTGGAGAACGTCGCCAGTCGAAGCAATGGATATGCAAAGGGAACTTGGTGCTAACTTCTGCATTCATTGCTGCAGAGACAGGTCATATCTTCCGCTTCTGCATGAGATCATCCTCAGAAAGGATCCTCAGAAAGACCATCCTCAGAAAGCCTTGGATGTAGACTGGCTCCAGGGAAGTCCCAGGTGGTCACGGACACCCCTGGGACCAGCATGGAAGGGAACTTCTCGTTGCCTCTCGTCTGGAGCTCCTCGCTGCAGCAGGGCAGTTATGTCCATGCTTGCTGGATACGCGTCCCCACAGAGGTTCGCTTACCACCTCTCCTAATTGTGCCAGCACTAGAGGGGCTGTGTTTGGGATAGCAGCGGTGGGAAAACCATGTATACCTTCGGGAGCATTTTATTTGTGTCTAATCCATATGAGAGCTATCTGAGATGATCTGGTCTGTCTGTATATCAGGACAAGCAAGTCTGTGACATTCCCTGCTCCAAACTTAATGATTTTCATTACAGAGACTTCCCTGTTTAAAAGCTAGGCAATTCAGGATTCATTTCTGGGCAGCTTTCGGGACAAAGTCACTCTTTATGCAGAATAAAAGGGCAAATTCCCTTTAAGCAGAATGCTTGCAGGTAAGAGGTGCAGGTGGCCATTTGTCCAGCCCCCATGGGTTGGTAGTGGCTCTACTGCTGCAGCCGCTGGTGGGGCCTGGCTGCGCTTCACCTCCTCACAGAAATCTTGGGGCCAGAAAATGCAGAAGCTGTTTGGAGTTTGAAGTTTAGAGACAAAGAGGCAAAATACATTGAGGGTGTCAAAATGAAAACGCCCTGTTCCACCCAACCAGACCATTTTCCAAAAGTTTGCACTGCGGAAAGAGGGCAGGAGGCTGGCACATGGAAAGGGCCGGGAGCAGGCAACCAGGAAGCAGCTAAGACGCACCTATATCCATGCCAGTCTTAGCTCATTGAAGATGACTGGGAGTTCTGCCTTAAAATAAAAGGCAGAGCACATTCTCTTGGGAGCAGGCCCACACGAGCATGGTAGCTGATCTGGTAAAGGACAGGGTATCTTCAATATCACGAAATGATATTATTCCTAATAGCTCTTGGTATAGCATTTCCAGGAATGAAAACACTTTAAAATGGATGCATAATACCTTTTCTAAAATTCATTGGATGATTTGGAGAGGAACTGTGAAGTAAAAAGCAAACAAACAAAAACCAGAGTTAAACTGGGGAAGAAACGTGCTTATGGCTAAGTTTGCATACTGGATGCAGATAGCCCATTAAATACCACCGTGGTTATTTGCAATAGGATTGATTTCACTCACGCTGGAGAATACCTATTCCGTTTCTTCAGTCTATGCATAATTAGCTGCCAATTAAAAGGCATCGATCTTCCACAGAGCTTGTGTCAAACACAGCACTGCCCACTGCACAGCAACTCCTTGGTACTGAAAGGAAACATGCCAGGCACTTCCTATGATCTGCAGAAGGGTTTTTGTTGTTGTTTTTTTGTTTTGTTTTGCCCTCCAGTTCCTAAGGAAATTATCTTATCACTCCACCAGAATGGAGCACTCCTCCTGGGCTGTACGGGTCAGCGAAAGGGTTAAAAATTCTCTATCTCTATCTTGATCTTTGTTGAAATGGCGTATGGGAATGAAATGGTTGCCAATTTGTTTGCAAGGCATTCTGACTGTACGGGAGCTCTTTTTTTCCTGACAGGCAGGTGAGATCAAAGTGGTGCAGGACAAAAGGGGCTCAGCAGTGATTTGTCAGGGGACGAAAGGCAGTCCTGTCTGGGAAAGTGGCTGTAGCCCAGAACGAGCCTTCAGATCACTAACACGCTAAAGAAATCATGGCATGAGAAAAAGTACAGCAGAAAAGGTTCAAAGGTCAGTTTTATTTGGTTTGGATTATTGGTGCCTCCTTTTAAACCAAAGAGCAAGAGTGGGGGGAAAAAGAACAGGCTAATAACCTTTGTTATTGTCCAGGAAAAAAACTCTTTTGTACACATTGCTTGGGGATTGTCTGTAATTAAAATGCTGTTGTTGGATCCAGGACCTGATCCTGCAAATTTTTACTCATGTGAGTAATTCTCCATTGCATGAATAGTCCTATGGCATTGCTCCCGCGGATAAAGACTACTTTCATGACAAAGGGTTTGCAAGTTCAGGCATTACGTTCGGCTGGGGCATGCGGGCTGCGTGAGTGTGTGTGTGCGTGTGCGCCTGTTCAGAGGTGGGCATTATTCTTTTTCATATGCTAAAAAAAGTTAAAATGGTGACCTGAAAAAAACACTTTATTTGAAAGCTCCAGACAGAAGCAAATAAACAAATCGCTACAACTATTTGCATTCTCCTTCCACGAAGTGCAGGTGATCGTGAAACCTGCCACTCTTTTTTTCTATCTGGCCGGCTGTAACTTCCCTGATGTATCTCAGGGGAGCTCTGCAAACCTGCATCAGCTGCAGATCACGCCCTACAATTATTACTGGGCAAGGATTGCCTCATTTTAAGTTACATATGGACTGTCCCATTCTTCAATTGGCCAAGGGCATTAGTGGCATAGGCTTCATTTAGCTCCTTTGGGAAACTGAGGAGCGCTGGTGTGGAGGCCTCGGCATGACCCCTGCCAGGGAGGACCCGGCTCTGCCAATGGGCAGGGGAGTCGTTAGAGGGGAAGGGAAGTAACTCTGTGGAAAGGGTTAGGTGAACCTGACCTCCTGCTTCTCAGGACAGCCAACTATTTGAGCCTGAGGCATGGATTCTCTGCTTTCCTGGAAATGGGAATCCTCGGTCTTACACAAGGATTAATACCTATATATATATATATAAAGGCATAGGTATATATAATTTCTGTAGTAGAAAAGTAGGAACTCCTGATGTGTTTTGACTTTCTGTGATTAAGTGTCCATTAGAAGCAGAGGACAAGCATATTTCCTAGAAGATCAGCAAGGCGCACCTGGCAGCCCCCAAAGTCCCTTTGTGGTCCCAGTAGTCTTGTTTAGATTGATCTGCAGTTTGGGATTGTGAAATGACCCTGATCAGACCCCCATGTTAATCCTAAAGCATCAGCCAGCAACAAAGCAAATGGTGGAGTTGGACTAAAATGGGTGTATTTGCAAACACGGGCTGCTTTTCTTCACTACTGTATAGGGCTGTATTCAGATGAGTGTGAAACCCTGACCACGTGCTGTACCCAAGCATTTCTGCTGTGTTATTGCCTGGAAGATGGTGTGTGTGCAAAAGCCCAGGGAGCCTCTAAGCCAAAAGCAAAACCAGAAGTGGCCGGACGACCTGAGTTCGATTCAAATATTTTTCTGTGCATGGTTTGTGAGAGGTGATATGGGGACACCTTTGGAATTTTTTTTTAATAGAATATTAAGGCAAATAACTGTATTACCCTCAAGAGCAAAGGGTGCAGAAAGCAGTTTCTTCTGAGTCATGATGATATACACAAATACTTGCCCACAGCCTCCTTTAATTGATCACCATTCACTAAGGGAGCAGGGCTGCAGTATGCACCAATACATTTAAAATGAGCCTAAGTAAAAATTACTGTCTTTACATATGTGCCTGAAAGAAGGCCCAGGGAAAGCATCTAAGATGTCTAGGTCTATGGGATACAACTCCCTCGTGTTGGACATTTTGAAAAGTACTACAAAAAGGAGAATTACCTGTCCTCGATAGACATCTCATCTAGAGGAAAGAGAAGGCCGTATGTCATGTTCTTATGGGGGGAAAAAATCTGAAAGAAAACAATAAAGTGGGGTGAGATATGGTAGTAATGGCTAGAGATAGATCAAAGAAGAGGTGGGGTCAGTCCCAATTTTCGCTGTCTGAGGTTGTGCTATTTCATGTCCTGCAAAAAGGGAGGTAGCTGCCAAAGTCATATCCAGAGATAGGGGAAAGTGTCCATTGCAAATTCATTTGTAGCTTCCAGCACACGAGGAACTTGGCTGGCATGCTGGCAAAGTCAAGATTTACCATTTCTGACACTCACACAACCACTTTTGTCAAACCTTACGCTCAAGCATCACCTGAAATTGGTGATGCATGTATCTAAAACTAAATTAGGACATTCAGAGATGCTGCAAGGCTGTAATGTAAAGACCTGGAAATAAAGTGGTCCTGACACTTCTGGTCATCTTGTTATACCTCTTTGCCACCAAAAAAACCCCACGCTTCTGTGGGTAAATAGTCTACTGAGGGTAGCAGTCACTAGGGTAACCCAGAGGCTGCAAGGAGGGGAGTGCAAGTCCACAGCAGCTTCGTGACACCAGCTGTATCGTGGGTCTTCAGCCCATTTCTGCATTGCTGTCAGTTACAGATTATGTCTATAACTTCCTTCTGAAACTCTTCAGGAATATCTTTGATTTCCTTTGGATACCATCTTGCGAATTAGTTCTGATGTCTATAACTTCTTTTTTTGAGAGAGAAAACGATGGGAGAAGTCAGCCTCAAATTAGAGTGTGTATTAAGGTAACATACTATTAAATTATTAAACTTCCTTTCCTCTCTATGTTACGGGTGAAGAATAAACTTTCAGATTTAGCAGCTCTGATAACTTTACTCACTTCTCAAACTGAGTTGATTTGGCAGAGCCAGACTGTCTTGACCTAACTAGTATTTTCTTAGATCCACAGTCTTAAATATAAAGCGCCTAGAACATCTTATTAGTCACTTGAATAACAACCTAGCTGATTGAGGAGGCTATTGCAATAGGCAGTTTCCTCTGAAGAAGGACAAAACTACTACTTTTCCCTATAGATAATTTAGGTCCCCTTTAGTGTTTCCAGAAAAAAATAGTGTTACACAAGCTATGTCACAAGTGCCTTAAACAGGGAATTCAGGAGGATTTTCTCTACTGCATTAGTCCTCTCACCCTTATTGCCCCTTATTGCATGAAGAGTGTGTGCGTGCACACGTGTGTGCACGCCTGGGTGCGGGCGAGGAATATAATGGAATCTGTTACTTTCATGCACTGATGACAAACTCCAGCTTCTTTAATCCCTTCCTTGGAGGGAAAAGAAGGCAGAATGAAGTTGGATCCCATTGAAATTCTTCTAACATACTTATTTTAGTTTGTATTTCTGCTTGTCTCCTGCCTTACCTTTCTAAAAGTGAAACTTGCCTAACAATTCCTTGCCCTTACTTCTCCCTCCTATTTGTCCCTCTGTCCTATCCATTACCTAGGTGAAAAGCCCTTAAGATGCTTCCTCACGGCCAACTTAGGACAACCTAAAATCACAAAGGGGGTTCCCTGTGAAAACCCTAGCCACGTGGTACAAACCTTGATCTGAAGAACTCTTTCATAAATAAATAAATAAAACAGAAAAAAAAAATAATTGCAACATTTATCAGGCTTCAGTTTGAGCAATTTACATCTGCCAGTCAGCTCTTTCATGCAGGGACTTTTGTTCCTGCACATGACATCTCTCTACAGACAACATTCAGCTCCTACTCCTGGTCTTCAGGCAGCAGCACCCATGGACCTGGGCCCGACCCCTAAGCCTGTCATCTGGTTTTGCCAAGTGTTGATCCAATCACGGCTTGGGGGAAGAGCGATCTTTTATATCCAGGTAGCCCAACTCCAGGAGGTTTGCAGGGCTGAGATCACACCAAGCTTTCTGTCATGAGAGTAACGGGTTGAGAAATGCTAAAAGTAGTAGGAGATTTATCTGAACAGTTGGTCCATCCTGCGCAAAGACAAACGCATCGGCGGCATGAGCCAGGCACCTCTCCCGGTTACACCATGCTTTTCCCTAAAGCTAGAGGAATGCTCTGGAGCGGATTTGGACACACTAAGTTGCCAGGAAAGGAGCAACATTTTTCCAAGAGTTCAGCCTACCAAGTGCCTGGATGGGGTCTCAGCAGCGGGGAGCTCCCCAAGTCTCGGATGTGTTTTGTTTCTGTGTTTTCATGCTCCCTCTCCTCACTTTCAGACATCTGTATACCCCTTTTATTTAGTTATTTTCGTGGCTGCAGGTTACAGCTCTGTATCGGTCTGAATATGCCTATTGTAGCGCTGTTTGAGACAGCCACAAACCTTTACAAGCCACATGACAGTCATCTCAGCAGCAGTGTAGCACACATTTCTGTAGTGTTACGTTTCCGTCTACTGTTACCTTTCTTTCTTGCAGAGAAAAGGAATAAGTAACACAGGGAAGAAAGAGCTATTTAACTTTTTTTTTTTTTTTTAACATTGCTGCATTTATTGTTTTGAATATTTTTCTTCAATCAGCCATTAAGAGATTATCTGAGAACAAGGGAATATAATTTTTCTAGTAATAAGATTGGGCCTGATCCAAATGCACCGTGGCACTAAAGGAAAGGCTCTTAGTGAATTCCACGGACTTTGAATCAAGGATTAATCCCTCGGTCCTCGGCCAAGCAAATGCTTGCTGACTTTAATAGAAATTTATAGAGTAAGGAGCTTAGCCATTGGCACCTTCATATCAATAGAACTGTAAACAGTGATGATCGTTTAACACGCATAGATATAACAGGTATGTTCACAGCTCTCAGTGATGTCAGTAAACCACATGCGCTTTTAAGCTAAATATAGAGGTACTGGAGGTACTGGAATTACTAAATTAATTTTATATGTCTGAAGTGCAATGTAACATAATAGATGTAGAGTTAACTGTATCACCCCAAATCTGAAGAGCAGAGATTATTTACCCATAAACCATAGAAAGCGATTGTAAAAATGTAAACCATTTCAGGTGGGTGGAGAACCTGTGGTCTGCCTGATACGTAGTTAATATTTTTCTCAGAGATTTTTGTGTGTCTATTTTCACTCCATTCACATTGAGGGAAACCCCTTTCTCCACCTGCAAGAGCTGCAAGGCTGCTGCCCCCTCCACCCCCTGCATCCTGCTTTTCGGAAGTGGAGAGTGCCCAGTATCGTAAATAACATTGCGGGTCCGTAGGGCGCAGGGTAATGCGATGCTGTGTGGTCTGGCAAGTCATTTAAACGAGATTATACTGTTCACGGGGTGCAGCAGAGCCCCACGGGGAAACCACAAAGAAAACAAAGTAGAGCTGAACAAAATCACTCGGGTTTTACACCCGCTGCCCGGTGGCAGCGGCGGCCGCGCGGAGGCTGCGCGGGGGAGGACGCGGCCGCAAGC
>VZSV01000001.1:3891270-3923488 GCA_013398735.1 Nothocercus julius | reverse complement strand
CGGGCCGCGGACGGGTCCCCGCCGGCCTCCCCGCGTGTCCCGCGGGATGCGCCCGCGGCCAAGACGGCGTGAAACGGGGCATGACGGAGCGAGGGGGATGGCGCGACGGCGGAGAGCGCCCCGGGGACCTCCGGGGAACCCCGAGACTGCCGGGGCCCCAGGAGCGCCCAGCGCGCAGCGATAGGGAGACCTCGGGGATGTGCCTGAGGAGCGCAAAGGAAAAGCTGCTTTCTAGAGGAAGCCCGGGGGTCTCTCGGAGCCCGCGGGGACATCCCGCAGCAGCGGAGCGCGGCGTGACTCGAAGCAGCTGCCCCGCGCGCAGCCCTGCTCTCCCAGGCGCGCCCCGCTCCGGCAGCCGGCCCGCTCCGCTTTAGCGCCGCTGAAAGCAGCGGTGAGCTGGGGCTCCCTAACACGAGTAGGAAGTGCCGAGATGTTGGGTCGGAGCTGCTGAGGTGAAAGCGAGGTTTGAGAGAAGGCTGGTAGCTGTTTGCGTACAACGCATCTTCCCCGGACCATCTCTGCCTCCCGCTGCATCCTGGCAGCTCCGGCACTGCGCCAGCATCGTCTCTGACACTGTCTAGTAGCCAAGACCTGTCTTTGGGGGCTTGAAACATCCTCTCCCTTCTAATTTGACTCGGGCAGTCATACTGTCCTTGTCTGGAGGGCTATGCCGACCTCCTCAGTGACAAGTTCCTTTCGTGGTTACCTACACATCTCTAAAACGCAGCCGACTTGCTCTGTTTTACCCTCTGGAGACCCAGCCAGGGCTTTGTCCTGAAATGGACAGCTTTGTGGCTTGTCTCCATAACTCAAGAGCTCTCGTGTCCCTAAGCATTAAAGAGGATTTCAACTTTTTTATATATACCTATAGGATTAAGGGAATCTCTAGTTCAGTGTCTTTTTTTTTTTTATTTTTCATTTTTGAAAGAGTTCAATCTCAATCAGACAACTAGGGATTTACTGTCTACCTCGTCTCAAGCAGCGCCCATGCCCTTAGTGTTTTATACAGTTTCAGACAGTCTTGCTTCGCCCATGCCCTTAGTGTTTTATACAGTTTCAGACAGTCTTGTTTTGTTCACATGGTTGCAGCATGATTTTGGTGTGTGCTAGCGACAGCTGTGAAATCCCCCTGTGCAGGTAAGTGTCAGTCAGGTGTATCTCAAGACCTTACATGTGGTGGGGAGCAATAAAATCTCACAACTGTTTCTGTTCCTAGGTATTCTGGAAATAACTGCAGTTGATGTGGGAATTGTTGCCATCAAGGGCTTGTTCTCGGGCAGATACCTGGCCATGAACAAACGGGGCAGACTTTATGCATCAGTAAGTTACTCCAGACTCTGACATCCTCCGGCGACTCGCTATGGGCACAGTGGGTTCAATGGGTAGCACTGATTTCTTACAAGCAACTGTTTATAGAGAAAACTTTTAACTCTGCAAAAGATTCCAGTCTCTCTGGATTTGTTATAGACAAACAGTTAGTATATTCTTAAAATATTTGAGATTCTCAGAGGAAAGAGGCTGGTTTCTTACTGTACAGCCGAAGCATTTCTCAGAGTCAAAGTCCTGGGCAATTGTACACGCTGCACCAGCCCTTGCGGTGCCGACTGGCTATCTCTATCCCAGATGATCCATGCTTACGTTTGCTGAGGAGCTGAGACAGTGCTTGGGAGTATAAATGTCAGGTGAAGAGTACCTAGGAGCCATCAAGGATGACTTTTACAGAAAAGCAGCCTACTGTTAATAGGAGTTTCTCTGCACACAGTACTGGGTGAGGCAGTGAGGGAATTAAGAGGGCCTGAAAGGCAAGGCTGCAGCCAGGGAAGGAAGTGTGAGAAGGCGAACAGAGATACCTTATTCTGCTTCTTGGAGTAAATGCTTTTTTATGCTTTCCTCCTGATCTTTGAGGCAAAATCTCAGCTCTACTGGTAGCAGGGTTCTTGTTCTACAGTGCAGCTCCCCTATCCTCCTAGCGAGTAAACCCGTTTAGCTTATACTGCTTTACACTCAGGAGCAGATAAGTCTGTATTTAGCACTGTATACACTATATGCATTATCTATCTACTTGAATTTCTTCTGGTGTCTCTGATTACATCCCTAGCAACTTGTGATCTATTACACAAGATATTACGGTCTAACAACCATACCGTGCATCTTCTCCTCTTGTCCGGGAATCCTGTGCTCTGGGGGCAGATTTGAAGGGGGTGGAATAGAGCTCTGTAAAATCTGCTTCCTTTGACAACTAGACAGCTCTGTTACTTTGAACACATTCTCGAGCAAGGTGAGCTTTTTCCATGTGGATGCAGCCTGGGTAACACAATCAACATGAGCAGCTCTCAGTTACTTCCCTGTTTCAGTGTATTTTACTCCACCTTTTCAAGAGTGTTTTCTACATAATGCTTTTGACCCAGCTTCTTTAGCGTGTTTGATGTGATGCCCACTGATGGAAGGAGCTATGTACAAAGATGATTGCTGAATCAATCAAAGATGATTCATTGCTGGTACAAAAAACTGGACCACAAATAACTTTGGCAATGGAAAACGCAACATAGTAGCTCTGCTGTGCCAGTCCTAAGGCTGGGCTCTGTCTATGCCTCCAGTAAATATGTTCGTTACATTTGGGCATCTTTTTCAGCAGTGCTCTTCTATCAGCTCAAAGCCAAAGTCTGCCCTAGAGGAATGAATGGAGAGGCTGAATTTTAAAGGGAGCTCTTTCTTGCCTTTATCTCTATCTTCATTGTTCAAAATAGATAATTTTTATTTTTTTTCCCCCAGATTATTTAGATTGCACTAAAAATAAGACTAAACAAACTCTTGGTCAAAAAAGCCTCCCCTCCCCTATCCTATAGTGGAGAAAAACTGGGGATAGCCCAGGGAGTCTTTTCTCGGACATCCCTCTCCAGTGGGAGTCATACTGGGAGGCAAGACTGCAGCTGTTCAGCTGAGTTCCAAGGAGTCTCACCTGTGAAAAGCTTCTGCATAACTAGAAAAGGTAATTTTTGCAGCTCCAGCTCAAGTCTGAGAGAGACTTAGATACCTACAGACTTGTGTACAGAGAAACAGCTGAGGAAAAGCTTTCCCACTGCAGCTTCTCCTTTCACAAGGGCAGCGAGGGCTGAACGCTCAGCTCCGGACAAACTTCCCTGCTTTGCCCGCCTAGAAAAGCTGACTCCTTCAGTGATGCTCCTGTGCCATAAACCTGTGCCAGGCCCCCTACTCCAGATGAGATTGGCTTCTTTGGGAATAACTGTGAAGGGATCATTTTATGGAACTGTACTGAAATAACCATTCTCAGTATCCCTGGATCCACCAATTTCTCCATGCCAATAAAATCAGTTAGTTGAGCCAGCAGGGCTTTTGTGTCCTTAGCAGACTGTGTTAATCTACCCTTTAGAGCTAGGACTGAGGCAAACAGCAAGAAAAATTTGCCTCCATATGGCAGTAGCATGAGCTCCAGCACTGCAGTATATGAAAACCTTGTCCTCGCAAGGGAGGGCACTTCCGTTTTACAGCTGCAAAACTGAGACATGTGGAGTCTTTTAAAACCTTATTAAATGCCTATCAGCATCTCTGGTGAGCGAACAGCATCAGCCACGCGTTGCTCGTGGGACGTTGCAGGGCTCCCACAGAGCCCACGACTCCGGGGTCCTCACCTGCTCCTCCAGCCACACGGCTGTCATGGAAAATCTCCAGGAAGGGCGCTGCAGCCGCTCCCCTCTGTCCCGCTATGCCTCACACGCACCCGAGCTGGGGCAAAGGCAGCTACGCAGGTAAGACGGTGGAAAAGAGAAATGCAGAGAGATACAGAGCAGGGCCTTTTTGGCTGAGGACCAGATGGAAGGGGACAAATTTTGAAAGATCAAATGCGAACATCCGGTAGGGAATTTGTTTTCCCTTATAGTGGGACTGATGTTTTGAGGGCAAGCACTGAAGAAATGAGTCTAACCCATGGACAGGGAAGGCAGGATGAAGAATCACGTGTCTGTCTGGAGACACATGCACAGGGACGCAGCAGTAATAGCGGAGCCGCCGCACATCTCGGAGCTGCTCGGCGGCAGGGTGCGCTTTCATTTCAGTACCTCATGCACACAAAGACGTTCCCTAAAGCTAACTGCTGTGCACAGCTCAAGTATCATAACAGACTCCAGGTGCATCTAGCTACACACTTACTCAAAAACTATATGATTTTACCTTTTTATCAGATGTCAAGAATTGACAGGCAGCAATTAGATCATTCCTCCAGTTCACAGGCATCTTCAGACCTGTAAGCACAAAACAAACAAAATTTACAGCTGATTAAAAAATATAATTCTTTCTTACTCGCATGTCTTAGACTTTGTCGTGTTTGTTTTACAGGAAAATTATAACGCAGAGTGTGAGTTTGTGGAAAGGATCCACGAGTTGGGCTATAACACTTACGCATCCCGTCTGTACCAGACTGTGCCCAACGGAGGCAACACCAAGCGCAAAGCCAGCGCAGAGAGACTCTGGTACGTCTCAGTCAACGGGAAAGGACGACCCCGGCGGGGCTTTAAAACTCGCAGGACGCAGAAGTCATCTCTCTTTCTACCCAGAGTTTTGGATAACAAGGACCATGAAATGGTCCGACTTTTCCACACAAACGCAAAATACCGAGAGAGTCTCCTGAAGCCTCCCAGCAAGAACCAGAGAAGGAGGAGAGGGCACTAGGGACAATGGTGGAGCTGGTGTGGGGACCAGAAGTGAGCACGTGTCTTCAAAATACTTGTAAAAAGACTAAGAGCTGTGATTGTACAAGACATAAACGTGGACGCTTTTTATATACTGCATAACACAGCTGGAAGTCACATCACTTAATTGAGCTATTTTAGAATTATTACTTGTGGTAAAGGAGATGTGAGAGTCAAGCACATTCAAATGTAAATTAGTTTGATGTAATAATTTTGTCAATGGCCTTTAATGATTTTCTTTTCAAAAAAAATCCCCATATTTTTATTATTCTTATTTTCATTCTAACTTGCCTTAGGGTATTCCCTCAGTGTACTTGTCCTCCCAAATTATATGAACATTTTACATTTACAGAGTTTGTATACTGAAAGCATAGCACTTTCATACCTTTTTTTGATAGTTCCTCCTAAAGGACTACACTTCTATTTTTATGGAATACAGAAATCATAGAACTCATTTTGTAACATGTACAAAATTATTTTTATTTTATGATCACTCAGGATCATCTGATGTGATTAAGTTAAATGAATCTTGGAAGAGCCAGGGTTTAGTAAAACAAATCCACTCACCAGTTGATGAATCCTCATCTAGAATAGGACCCAGAATGTGTTGTGAAAGTTGAATTTGTGGTGTTGATTGAACTTGTAATATATGAGAGATCAGCACTGGAGATAGGAATCTTTATGGGATGTTTTTCTTTAAGTTTTCTACAGAAATTCTTAGTCCTAGGAAAAATATATTTTAATTACATGGGGGGGTGGGGAAACGCTCAGTCATGTTGGCCATACAAAACCTATGGTGATTCACCAATTTAAGGTGGCTGCTATGTCTCATTATCTTTTTAAGTGTTTATGTGGATGAAGCGTTCTAAAATTAAAACTGCAAATCCAGACCAGGATCAATAATCCTGAGTTTTGATTCAATCAATGTAAAAAAAAATGCTGCTATACTTTTTTTCTAACCTGAATCTGAAAGCGAACTATTGCAATGTTGAAGGGAATCCACGTTGTAAGTTTATTTTGAGGTAAGCATTAAATTTTAAAAATTTCTCTTCACACCCACGAAGATGATGAAGCAATTCAAAGATATAGAAATGCTTGACAAGTAAAATCAATAATCCCAATGGGAGCTGGCCTTGTTCTCTTCACTTCCTAGAACTCGGTGAAGATAACAAACAGCTGGAGAAAAGAGAGACTGCACTGAAATAAACATTTGACCTAAATTTAACTAGAGATCTGCAAACTTAAACATTACATTGAACATTACACTGAAACACAGTTAGGTGTAAACTCCACTCAAAGTCATCTTGATACAAAGGATTATGGGCTATCTATTGAAAGGCAGCACAGTCATTTAAAAACATTTAATAAAATCTTTCATCATTAGGGGGAGAATTTTATGAGAAAGAGAAGTACAAAGAGTTCATAAACTGAGTTCAGTAAGCCCAGTAATAATAAGTTTAGCTATGCTCACATATGCACAAAAGTGAGAACATAAAGGTATTTTCCTACCAAAAAGTATGCTCTATTACTTCCACTCTTACACTCTTTTTGTAATATTCTATTAAAGAAAGAAACAATGTTTGAATAAGAAAGTTCAAAATTCTTTGCATTTTGCTTTACATTGAATCAAAACCTGTAAAATGATACTGAAATGAAGCACATTAAATAATGTCACCTAGAACATAGAATGGACCTAGGTTAAAAAAAGGATACAGAAAATTCCTGTATCCAAATTTACTTGCTTGGCAAATGGCCAAATTAGCCAAATTCACTTGGCAGCCTGCTCAGCTCACAAGCCTCGGAGTAAAATAGCAGGGAAGGAAAGGGTGGCCACGATGGCCTAGCAGGAAACACCCTGGGGCCAAAGACCATGAGCATTGCTTCCCTATGTCGCATTTCTGGTACTGCGCAGGTGGTTTTTCTTTTTGGCCAGTTTCAGACATTCTTCACTCCAACTGATTTGAAAGATAGGGTCCGTTGTCAGCTTCTCTCTGCAGCCCAGACTGGTACCATGGAGCTTTTCTTGTCAGGAAGAAAAGCTGAGGAGGATGTCAGGCATTTTTTTGACATAATTCTGCTTGTCTAAAGAGAGTGGACAGACTCCTGGTCCCCAAGACACAAAGACAGCACCCTCACTACACCTCCACATCCCTTCTCTGTCAACATTTAGACTTTCCTCTGCTTTCCTCGGTGATAAGGGTTTGTTGACTTAGCTTTCTACCCATTTTTTCTTAAGTTTTCTGCTCATTCTTTTGTCCTTCTACCTCTTTTACAGAGGCTCAAACTATGACCGTGATGCAACAGTAGATAAAACTGTCCCCATATTATAGATGGCATAGAAGCAGCATAAATGACAAAAACCAACTGCTTACACATGGTTTTGTTTTGGGCTGTATCATGTGCTTTTTTTAACCACCTTCCCATAGGGAATTTCAATTAAATTTAATACACGGACTGTATTATCTCAGTTTCACTTTTACATCCCAACCAAGTTTAAAATAATGACGCTCAGGAAAAGGAGGAAAAGGGGGCAAAAGCAAAAATCATTAACTCATTCATGAAGTGACATTTTAACTACTGCAGGTAAGTGATGATTCTCATATCAACCTAGACCATTTTTATATTAACATTCTTAGAATTTTCCTTTGCCCAGCCTCATTGCAGCAATTTGAAAAAGATGGCTTTGGGATTTGTCCTTAACTTCAGAGAAATATTACTGTTTCTGTTGAAATACTTTTCAAAGACATCTATTACTTAATATTCTTTTAGCAATTCCACAGTCCCCAGATACAGACATTCTGAAATCTCATTACTAATAATTACCCCAGTTTTATCCTATAAATCATTTTATTTGGATGAGATCCTCCAGAAGTTCATCGTCACCCCTATTTCATCCTACAGCAGGGATCATTGAGGGAAGCCAAACCTCATAAAAAATTCATCTGCTGCAGTCTTTTGGTTATAAATCAGGAAAAAAATCCGTTGCTTTGATGTTTGAAGGCCACTTCAGTGCTCGTATCAGCATCTCACAGTGATGTCTGCATTGGCAAGAAGTGCTGACCCAGAGCAACAGATCTGCATGGCAAGTATTTCATCTTTGCATTAAAATCTTTTCATTGAGTTTTGCACCGTACACTTTTTAAGCATTGCTTCACTTTACCAGTCATGGATAAATTACTGGAATTGCAGTTGAATGTCGTTTTCCTTCCAGGGCATGAGGGTAAGAACGGTACAGTGAGGGTTTCCGGCAAACGGTTTCTGTAATACTTGCTTCCTTCTCATGTGCCCTACTCCAATAGATGGTACAAGTTCTGCAGCAAACTCGACAGCATTTGAGAGAGTTATTTATCTTCTTTCACTGATCAAATACGCAAGATGAAATCCAGCTGAGCCTCTGTAAAATGGGCCATTGCCAATTTAGCTTTAGAAGTTCTTATTGGTAGTTTGGGATACCTGGTGGAGATGGGTTCCCAAAGATACATTAGAGCTGCCCCATTCATTTTGGTTCCTGGGAAGTCCACTTGCTGCAACCCTTCCAGCTATTCATTTGTGTGGTACCACAGACCAGAGCCAAGTAAGCTTTGCTGGGAGATTCTCCAGCTGAGACAGAGATGTTCAGCGTTATTTGATCTGGACTGACATGATGCTTCCTCACTGGGCCTCTGCAGGTAATTAGCTGTGCATTTGATGCAGTTACACTTCCAGACAGATGACATGCAGTCTGCCCTGGGATCTACTGATTTATATCTGAAACAGATTTTTTAGTTTCTTTAATCCTTGCTTTAGCCCATCATAGCTTTTATGGTCCCATCTAGCCAAAGCTTCATGAAAAATATTCTGGTACGTTTGCAGTTCTCTGTTTATAAAAAACAAAAACTGTGCATAAAAAGCTACCCCATATTGAACAATGTATTACAAAGCATTAACTGTTTCCCAGTTTACTCGCGAGTTTTCTTCCACTTTCTCAGCATGGATTTTATCTTCCATTGAAGATCATTTCTCTGTCATCATGACATATTATAGTCCTTTTTTGATATTTCTAACTCTTCCCCACTTGATATGGATTTTATATTTTTTTCTGCAAGCCCTTCTACCACCACCCATTTACATCAGCAGAATATCAGTAATTCACATGGTTTCCTAGAAACCACTTCACACTTCTAACACCAGCATTACACACTTAGAAGAGAAACTGATGATGTTTCTTGAGGACATCATCTCTGTTTTCAAATAATGTAAAAAAAAAAACTGCTTTCCCTGCTTACCACAAACATACTTTTTTTTTTTTTTTTTTTTTTTTTGCTGGAGAGCAAATGCTCTTCAGACTTCATAACAAAGACACTTAGCCCCAAGCCCCCTGTTTCCTTCATTCCACTCCTTTTAAGAGCAACTGGATTTCCTGCCTTGCTTCCTGATATTTCTTCTCTTTCTTGCTCCTCTTCACAGCTATGCAACCCTCTGCAAAATAACAGACAAAGAAATCCCTCTGACCACATGTGCCTTTGCTTTGGGTGGTTGCATGGACCTGTTTTTGGAAGGGGGCTGGTATTAGCTCAGCTATTTGTTTGACAAAGCTTGACTGTTTCGTATAATTGTCTGAAATGTAGGATGTGGTTACGCCCCCAGCTCTCAGAAGGTTTAGTACAATCCAGAACAGCACAGGCTGAAAAAAATCTAGAAAACTAAGCTGCTACAACACATCATTGCTAGTCACGTGTTATTCAATTTACGGCCTCATCAGTAAATATGAGATCAGGGGAGCAGACAATACGTTTAAAATGACAGCCAGCAGGGCAGCATCACAGAACAGCACAGCTGAACGGCCCCTTGGGGTTACAGCTAAGACCTTTTCCTTGTGCTCAGCAGTAACTGTGGAGAGGAGCAGTGCGAGGTGCCCTCCTTTACTGCTGCTCTTGGTGGTCTTATCTCACGCATGTTTAGATAAAAATGGCCTTTGCAACTGGAAACAAATGCTCTTCCCCAAGCCTGGGTTGTGGACAAAGAGTCCTCAGTGAGCAAAGTTTGTGACTGCAAATGTTCCTTTACACACATTACAACCATTAAAATGACAGACGTAAGAAATGACCAGTTTAACCCAGAAACAAGAAACCTGATTTTTTTTACATGAAGGTACTTCTCCAGAATAACTTCTCCAGCTACTTCTCCAGAATAACTACAGATAGAAGAGGAGGAAATGGCCTCAAGTTACACCAGAAGAGGTTCAGGTTAGACATTAGGAAGAATTTTCTACACAGAAAGAGCCGTCAAGTGCTGGAAGAGGCTGCCCAGGGAAGTGGTAGAGTCACCGTCCCTGGCCATGTTCAAGAAACGTGTACATGAGGTGCTCAGGGACATGTTTATCAGGCACAATGCTGAAGGGTTTACAATTGGACTCAATCTTAAAGGTCTTTTCCAATCATGACAATTCTATGATTAAGACACGTAAATATTAAATTGCAAAAAAAATACTTGAATTTATCATGTTTCTCTCTGATTTTGTTGTGGCTAAAGCAAAGCTATTGGGCAGAATTCACACTAAAGCCTCCACTCTATTGCAATGATTTGATTCAGTGAGTAGCAACATTCATCTTTGCAGCTATAATCACTTGGTTCAACTCCAGCCCAGTCCTGATCTCACCAAAGGTGTTGAAACTTGCTCCATTATTCTCAGTGAACTTGAGTCATTTTCTATCTGACCTGATGACACTGTGAAAATTTAAACAAGAATTTAGAATATACCATGTCTTTTATAAATGCATGCAATAAATAGGTTAGGAGCATAATCAATCAAAATAGTTATTTGTAAGAAAAAGGTGCCTTGATTTTCAGATGTACTATTCCCCATAGCCCTTATGTTCACAAGGTTTATTTCAGCAGCACTAATTAGCAAAACAGAGGGAGAAAGACAAAATATGTTAAGCCCCTAGGAATATCTGGGAAACTTGTAGCCTTGTGAGAACTAAAGGACATAACACTGAATAGCTTGGATAGGGTAGCAATTTCTTTAATTCCACATATCTACTTCATATCTGTAATAGAACAGCTTATAATACAGCAAGTTTTGTTTTCTTCCTTTCTGTATTTTCAGTGGTTAAATGCTTTGAATATAGTGAGGGGAAAAGATTATTGAACTCATTGGCTTTTTTTAAAGTTACCTTAAATAGTACCTTTGAAGATTTCAGTGGAACTCAAGTTCAAATGTCTCCTGTTTCCTTTCGGAAGGTTTGAAGGATTTGGGAAGGTGAACAAGCAGATCTATAATTAAAGAACAGTTGATGGTAACTGTCCTCCTTTGTTAGCATTCTCAGGCCACCTCCAAATTTAGACAGTTAAAGAAAACCCTGTCCCATTATAGTTCTGCCATAGTTCAGATGCCACCATTGCATAGCAGCAGAGAAGCCTTTCTGACATCCAGGGTACATCCCCTTTCTGACCGCAAGGAGAAGTTCACAGTCTTTGCTTTACTTATGAAGAAAAAGACTATGATTTCTTACAGCAGTAATCCCAAAAGCTGCAGTGATTCTACTGCAATATGAACTGTTTGGGTTTGAGAAGGCAATTTATCTGAGAATGTAGAGACACATTGATGCTAAATCAAAAGAAAAGAGGCTGTAAAAGGTAACAAATCATACAAAATGCATAGAACCAAAGGAAAAAAAAAAAAAAAAAAAAAAAAAAAAAAAAAAAAAAAAAAACACACACACACACACACACACACACACACAAACATCTCCCAAACAGGCAGTTACCAATTACTTAAAACTGGGGAAGGCTGCTTGTGTGGGAGCCAACACTTCCCTGCACTACGCTATGCAGGCCAGTCACTAGTAAGAAAAGGCAAATTTGAAGAGAATAAACATTAGCAGGAGTGGCTGTGTGGAGACCTCCCACCAAATCTAGCTTTTACAGCTCAATTATTTAATGTAATTTAAAGTTCAGCCACTCAGGCCTGCAACCCAGCTAAATCTCCTAATGTATAACAAGGAGAGTGTAATTATGTGGTCCTGGATGAATTCAAAGAAACTTTGAGGTAGACTGTTTTAAATGAAACAGTGACTGGAGAGATGAATGAATTGCCCGGCTTTTCAATAGAGGACTCTAGAGGGCTACATCTATAGCACACACAAATAGCAACAGCCCCCCTGAAGGCCTCGTGGGGCTGGGATTGTATAGCCCTCAGAGAAGCAGTGTAAAGCACCTCAGGTGGTAGTGCTTTCCTAAAAAAATGAAAAATAAAATAAAAGAGTAGAAAGGCATGAGCAGCCAGGTGCCGACACAGCCATTAGCTTCAGAAGTGCCAGGAGGGCGCAGGAAATGAGGGCTGATGCTCCAAAGCAGCAGAGCCCGCGGTTGCTTCCCGGCCGCCGCCGAGGCTGCTGCCCGCGCGCGGCTCTGCTGGCTCGCCGTCTCTCCTGCACACGCTGCTGGGAACACAGGAAACTAAGCTCGAGAGCAAGCAGCAAACTACCACAGGCTCCCCCAGTGAGGTGGCTCTCGATGAAATGTTTGCATTTTACATTTTGAAATAAGCTTCTCTGAAAGCACTTTTTAGAGGCTTCATTATACAACTCTATAATATATCATTTGTAAAAAACATGACAAAAGCTACTATTTCATTGGAATTCATTATCATGTTGCAGAATTATCCACTGCACGGACTAGGTGATGTTCAGAAATAGAAGGGGCTCATTCACATTTAAAGTCCTAACAAAAGTCAGTGTCTTCTGATACTTCATTAAATGGAGCTCTGGAAAAAAAATAATAGGAGGAGCAATAGCCATACCAAGCAGGACACAGGCACAAGAAGCCCTCTGGGGCAAACCAAGCACTTCCTTCCTCAATTCTGAAAGAAGACCACATTGCCTCTCTACTGCATTACTGCAAATGATTTTCAGAAATAATGATAAGAAATAAGAGTTTTTCTAGCAGCTTCCCCAGGAAGATTCACAGATGATAAAGTGGGGGTCTTGGAAGTTGAGATTTCTTTTTTCTTAAGTACCCTAAAAAGTTCTAAGCACTAACAGCTTCCTCTGACAATTCTAGCTCCTGTAAAGTAACTGTTTTGGGGCCTGAAAAAGGTTTTTCCAGTATAATGGGGTAGAGTAAGCCCATATATTCTTTACTTTTTCTTTAAGGCCTCAACTCAGTGGTTATTTTCTCCATATCTCTGCACTGCACAGAGCTAAAACATCTCCCTGTTATATATTTCAGCTCCTGCTTTCCTTTCCCTCAGCACTTTCCCAGCTTTAAGCAGGAATGAGGCCAGAGCCTTCTTCCCTGCAAACACTTTCCCCCCATCTCTGGTTCAATATTGCTCTCTACATTTTCAGAAAGCCTTTTCCCTTTTTTATTCTCTATAAGCTCTATATTTGCACAGCCTGAATGTCACGCAAGAGCCTACAAAGCTTGAAGTATCTAAGCAGCCTAGCAAACCCACCTCTGACCATGCTCAAGGAAACTCCATCAGCACATAGAAAGCACCCCAAGTTCCAAGAAAAGCTTCTGGCCCCCAGCACACCTCTCTTATAGCCCATGCAGGGCAGGGGTTCATTAATTCCTCCCAGCTGTCTCAGCTCCTTTTCCTTGCAAATCCCTAGAAAAGCAGCTGTAGGCCACCTTCTCACTAAGCTGAGCTCCTGCAGGGCTTGTCTTGCTGTGGACTTGCCTCTGGGCTGCCCCCTGCCCAGGGGCTACGGCAGACCCCATCACTTCTCAAGTTTCATCTCTCTTCTCAAGTCATTTCTGTTCTGGCTGTGCTCACCTGGAGAGAGAGAGAGATGAGGGGTTAGGTCTTAGGGCCTGAGTTGCATTTTGCAGCTTTTGTCTTTTGTGATGTTAAAAGCTGCAGAGTTCCTTCAGGGTAGTGCAAAAAGGATAGATATTTGGTCAGATTTAATGCTGAAAAGAGGAAAGAGCCTAAAACAGTGTTCTTTCAGGTTTTTTTTTTTTTTTTTTTTGAGCTCCTGCCCTATTTCTCAGGTTGTATTATGGCAGACTAGTTACTGCTTCTTGTTTTAAATTCTAATAAATGTTGGATTCTCTACTAAGTACAGAAATGAACAGCTTTTCCAATAATAAAATCTGTACAAAAGATTAACTGTATTTCCAAAGACACTCTTCTTCCCATAGCATAGACTAAGCATTCCCTATGACTTCTTTTTCACAGAAAATTAAAATGTTAAAAAAAAAAAAAAAACTTATCCGAACCATGACACGTTTGTGTGGTTTTCCCATGATGACTCTAGAAGAGGTGAAAAATATCTAAATTTGTAAAACAATAAAATTCTTATGAATTATATTTCAGTTGTGGTTGTTGATGTTTTATAAATCTCATGTGCAACACATTCTAGGTTTAGACTACTGGAACAAGTTTCTGATTTTAAAGGTGAACTAGAAAGACAAGCAGAAGTTTGTTTTTGCAAACCAGAAGCACAATTTTCTTGCAGATGTGATATAGCAAGTTCCCTTAGTTTGAATGTGAAATGTGAAAATGCATATTTTTTTATTTGGCCAGCCTGATTGTGTTGATAAATGTTAATGTGTTCAAGCTTTCTTTGTAAAACTGTTTATTCATGGTCATGCTTAGAGACCCCATCAGAAGAGATGCTCATGATATGCACGGAAACAGAAAAACGAGAATTATTGGCACAACGCTGCCTGGCGCGTCCGAAAACGCTGCCCGGGTTGGGGCGGCAGATGCCCGTGTGAAAGCCACCCCAGGCCCACTGCCGGTAGAGGGAGTACGAGCTGGAGCTCTGCGCAGGCTTCGGATGCTCCAGGAAGGGTGATGATGCGGAAGCAAAATAAGCAAAATGCAAAGGCAGAAAGTGTGCTACTGTCAGCCACTGTGGGAATCATGACTTTGCAAGAGTAAGAGCAAAATAAGCTAGTATTATGTTTCAGGAACTTGGCTCATCTCTCCAGCTTCATTGTACTTGAGCTACTTCTTGACCTTTGTGCTAGAGAAAAGCAGGATTTTCAGTTAATTCTGTATTTCAGAGAGGCAGGGTTGCCAGCTTTCTTGTTCTTGTAAAGTTATAAATACAGAAACCTATGTAAAATTCCAGGAGTGTCAGTAGTATGATTTCTCTTCCTCCTTTCTCCTTTCAAAAGGAGTACTCAAAGTAAAGTTCCCCTGTTCAGATATGTTCAAAGGAACTTTTGTATAGATTTAATATAGCTATAAGAAAGTAAATGATCTGGGGCCTGCAGTATTATTTGCAAACTGATTTAACGGGTCCACTTACTGAATCTGAGTAATTAGGGCACTGAATATCTGAGATACTTCCCAATGTAAGCTGTAAATGCCAAGGACAGAACTGTATTATAGGAAAGAGACCATGGTTGAGCTTTGGATAATCAAGATTCTAGTTTGCATCATGTGTACTTTGGTAACAGCTGAGTCCTATAGGCATAAAAAAGCAAAAACATGTGCAAACTGCAGCATGACACTGTCACTGTGACCCAGCCAACACCTTCAAGGTCATTGTTAGGAGAATCTTCAGCTTTTTTCTTTTTTTTTTTGTTTAGTTGCACATGAGTCGTTAAGATTTACTGCGATGATTGCAAGGGGACACCTGCTAAATGTCAAAAGATTCCTGGGAAACTTGAAGTGTTTTGCTAAGGCAAAACTACATCTTTTACAGTGTTTTCATGAATCCAGCTCAGCGGGCTACAGCCTAGTTTTCATCAGGTGTAAGGCTTTAAAGCAGAAGCATAACCACAAAAGATATTCAGAAGAATTTGTCCTCTCAGACAATATATCTTTATCAAAAGAGGTAAGTCTTGCTTCCTGGGATTGCTGGTATATGCTGTGTGAGGGTCAGATCCGTGGCTGAAGTCAACGGGCATTGCTCTGTTGGCTTCCACGGAGCCATGATGAGTCACACCAACAGAGCCCTTAATCTAAGCACTCCTAAATGTATCTGGATGAATTAATCTTCAACTGGAAAAATTTATATTAAGACGCTGAGAATATGGAGAAATATCTTAACATTCATGTTTCTAGAGGCTTCTACTGAAGCTTGCCATGTCTCTTCTCTGGCTGTGTTGAAGTGTTCCTGCCCTACATCACCATTTTATTTTCAGCTCCGCACTTCTTTTCTCTGAGCAATGAAACACTTGCTTTTCAAGACTAATATATGGCCCCTGAGTGAAGGCAAGGCTGTGATTCAAATCAAGAGTTCTGTTGACATTATAATCCTTAGGAGCACAGCTGGAGCATTTCATGAACAGTAGCAAAGACCCTCCATTGATTTACTGCCTTGGTATTCGATCAGGAGCCCATGTTCTGTGTCGTTCGCTGCAACGCACAAAAAATAACTCAGCAGCCTTCTAATTAAGGCATTTAGCTTCTTGCCTGACTTGTAAGAAAAGATTTGTGCTATATATGAGATGATGCAGCTTTTGTGGATTCTCACCTATTTTTACAGCAGGAGGGCTCCAGGCACTAAGAAGATCCCCAGGCTATATATAAATGGGATATACGCCGAAGATGCTCTCCAAGCAGAAGACTAATCAGTGCAGGATGGCAGGAATTTTCCCATTTCTCTCCCTCGCTCAGCATCTTTTCTCTTTATTCCAGCTCCAGTTTATGTAACTTTACTGCCTAGACACAACCTTCTGGACCCGCCAGCTCCTGCTCTGGGCAGCAAGCAAGCCCTTCCCTCTCGGCAACGCCGGTCCCCCACCAGAGTATGCACGAGAGCAATTTCCAAGCCGTGCTCTTTCTCGTCTCACCCCTCGTTCCCAGCGGCAGGGCTGCCAGCCCCCGCTGACCTGAAGAGGAGAGTTCCCTAGATTGTTTCCAGCTTGCACTGCTAGCCCCGCTGAACAAATAGCACTTACAGTATTTCGGGGTGGTGACTCACAAGAAAGTCATGAATGCCCCCTTACGGGCTGTCCGAAGCCCCTGGTAAGAAGCGTTTTGTCTTTCCTTGTTTTCGTTGTCCAGGCTGCTTGCAGATATTTCCGTAAGACTCGAACACAGTTTTCTCGATTTGTTGTCCATTATCAGGCTGCACCCTAAAGGGTGACAGCTCGGAGACCCAGACTCCAGCCTGGTATCATTCCTACTTCTCTTACAAGTCCCTGAAGTGATAATCATGATGCAGAGCCCTTCTGGGTATCACAGGGGACACCAAAGCAGTACCCAGGGCCAAAGCCAGTGATGTTCCTGACTGCCTTTCAGTTACTTGTCTCCCTGTTTATTTCAATGATAATTTAGACAGCTAAAGTTCCTAGAAACCTAGGACTTGGGAATAAAGCTATGTGCATCATAGTCATACTTTTTAACCTCAGTAGTGCTTCAGAAGCTTTAGCGATCCTCTCAGATAAAATTAAGTAGTCAGAGATCATTATCACAGACACTTGTGTCTCTCAAAGCTATGAGTTAAATGATTTCATCAAGGCCAAAAAAAGTTACTGTCAAGGCATCGTCTGGATTCCGGTGTTCCTGGGCACTGAAAACCTGCAGTTCTTAGGCCAGCTCAGATTTGTAGTTCTATAGTTACTGCTGCAAAGATTTTTTTTTTCCCCCTATAAAACTTGGGGTTTATCATGGCTGGGTCCTCAGGTAATATAAGAGGTGTATCATGGCAATACAACAACTCCTGCCAGCCTCCTGTGGCTCTCAGGCCACAGGCTGGTTCTCACTTCAGCAGTAATCCCCCCATCAGTGTGACCTGCCAGGCATGAAGATCCTACCATCTTCTAAAAAGTTTTTATCAAGGAAATTTTGGAGGTATGAAGCTTGCAGGAGAATGGCAAAATAGAAGAAACTGGAAGTTCAAGCTGGAGGAGAGATGGCTTCAAAGCTCAGCAAATGCAGCGGCTGTGACAGCAGCCAACTGAGCTCAGAGAGCCCACAACTCATTCCCTAGCCCACCTGAGCTGACCAGTGACCAGGGAGATGCAACAAAGCCACATGCACCAGACAAACTTCTCCAGGCTACAGACGAGTCTCAGACTCCTCTGTAGGACAGGTTTGGCTTATTTCAATGCAGTGGTGCCATCATGGGCATGAGGCCACAGGACGGGGAGACATTACAAATGCAGCATACGTCAAAGCAAAGCTCCAGCCGAAATTTTTGATCCTGAATATATTATGGGGTGAAAAAGCGCAGACGACTCTTTCCTGGATGACTCCCAGCTTTACAGACTGCCAGGACAAGTCTGAAGCTTGTGAAAAATGTGGCCTGCCTCTCATGCCAGGATTGCCATGTGCGTGGATTACCTGCTGCTTACCAGTACAATCCCTCATCCCAGGAAGAGTTGAAAAAAGGCATGGAGATCTTTGGAGAGCTATAAGAATGAAATTCTGCATCATGATGTGCCCTTTTTGAATAGTTTTGTCCTCTGACAATTTGCTATGGATGACTAGGCAGAGAGTGTAGCTAAGAAGTATTTGAGAAATACTTCTTTATGTCATTTTTGTCAAACAAATAAAATATTCCATAACATTCTTTTCTCTTGCAGCCCTGATGGTACGTTAAATCAGGGATTTTTTTTTCACTAAACTGAGCAAGATCAGACATTAGGAAAATAATGTCATGTAAAATAATGAGAGTGTAAGGTTTATGACTGCTTATTTGGTGGGGCTGAGGTTATCCAATGGGAGAAATACTACCAAAGTCCAGTGAGATATGGTTACCAGGCAGGAATCCCAGGAGATTCTATTTCCACGCAGGAATCCCATGAGACAGTGTTATCAAGCAGGAATCCGTAGTATTCAGTTTACCACAAGGCAGTAATATTAGATTTTTAGAATTAAATCCTGTGGTATCTTGTTTTATAAGAGTTGGCACAGAAGGAACTGAGAAAAAATGCAATGGAAGAACGATGTCTCCCTGGAATCTCAACTGGCAGCCCTAATCGCTATAGCGATTTCTGGTAGAAATAAAATGTCACAGAATTTCCTCATCCTGAGATGTTTTACTAAAAGTAATACAAATCACTTCTTAGTGAAAGAATTGCTGATTCAAAAAAAAAAAAAAAAAAAAAAAAAAAAAAAAAAAAAAAAAAAGGTACAGTTCACTGAAATGAAGTCCAAAACATGAATACTTTCGTGATTGTTTTTTGATTGGTGAAATTAACTTATGGATTTTTTTACTTTTAGCAAAAGTAGCACTATTTCATAAATGTGTAATATGACCATTTTAAATCAGCATTAACCATGATAATTAGTTTTTCAGACCAAAATCTTTTACTGCACATTTGTGTGATGTTTCACACAGTGGTGTCTGCAGCATTTGAGTGATACAAAAGTATAACAGAATTGAGAAAACTACATTCATTCTCCTCATTATTTTTTTCACAGTATTAGTCACACTAGCATTTATGATGAAAAGCAACCAGATATGGGTTTCAAGGAGACCTAACTTAATTTCAACTTCTTTCTGGAGGTTTTGTAACTAATCACATGAGTTTTAACAGTTTGCCAGCCATGGAGAGAGATCCGAGAAAAGTTTCCACCCTCCTTTCCACAAGAGGAAACTAAAGCTCACTGTATCTGTTTGGTTACAACAGATTAGTGTAAGTGCTGATCTTATTTTAACTGTAATATGCTTATCTGTATCATAATAAAACTTTCTCAGTTTTTAATCATGGAAATTTCTGACAAAGAACCATGTCCCCTTAAAATAAAAAGTCTAGTGTGAAGAGCTAATAGGCTGGTTCATTTTATGATCAGCTGAATAAAGGCTGAGTATGCATTAAATTAAGACCCAGTATCAGGTTCAAGCTCTACCTTTAATTCTTCAGTCTTTTCATATAAATCTTCTCACATACACATCTCTCAAAGATGTATTTTGGAAGGTGAATGACAGATGCAGTAGATCAAAAACTCTCATTGCCTATACCTCTGAATGGCAGAATGACACAGATCTCAAAGGTTTATCTTAGTGAAGAGAGAGACATGGAAACTGAGAGGGAGATCTAAACAGGAGAGTAGAAAACTCTCCTGGGGAAGGTAAAAGGTAATGAACAGGGGAGCTGAGAAGAGCTGCAAGAATCAGGACCAAAAGCCACTGAAATGAATGCAAAGACCCCACAGATGTCCCTGCCCTTGTACCAAGCCTCCGGTGGGATGCATGGAAGGTCGTCCTGAAGAAACTTGTCCTTCTGGCACTGCTGTCAACAAAGGTGTTACAGATGTGACAGTGTCAGGTATTGCTCTTGCTTTTCAAAGCTGCGGAAGGACTTCTGGTATTCAGATGAGATTACAAGCTGAAGAAAAGGCAGTGGCAGGAAGGAATATAAAACTCAAGAGGCATTAGCCTGTTTGCTGTGTTTGAGAATATGTTTGCTTGAGTGCTTGTGAACAAGAAAGCAGGCACTGCTGAATAGCAGGCTTAAGGAAAGTCAGTTTAGCTTTAGAAGAGGGTGTAGATACACTGATCAGATCTTAAACCTAAAAGACATAATCAAACAGAAGTGTGAGCGTGGGAGACTTGTGAATGTGTTAAGTGAACCATTAGAAAGCATATCACCTATAGTGCGGACATAGGTGACACAGAGGTACGAGAAAGATTACAGAGGAAGATTACTCGTAATGACAGATGGAAGAGTTATTGAAGCCAGGCTCTGGAGAGATGCACACCAGGACCACAGGATTTTTGCGATAAGCTCAGTAGGTAATGGCTTGGGACCATTAGCTCACCCACCCAGCAGCCACCAGATGCTAATCGCTTGCCGTCCCCAGCGACAACACAGCTAATCCATGCTGGTGGTTCGAGGGCAGCTGAATCTCCTGGGATCTTTGAGAGAGAATTAATACACTCCTTTTGCTTAGGGGATGACATGCATCTGTGTGCAGAAGGCTGTGAAAATACATTTAAAGGGAAACAGCATTTGTGAGTGGGGCCTGTGTTGAGGTATCTGTCATCTCTGCTGGGAAATTTAAAAGGTAGATCAACAGGGGAGCCAAGACCAGCTGCAAGAATCAGAACCAAAAGTTATCAAAACAAACAAACAAACAAACAAAACGCTCTTTTTGCACAGAGACCAATTTCAAAATATGCTACAGTATTGTTACCATAGAGACAAGAGAAGTTAAAATGACCATAGCACCTTGGAAGAATTAACATTAGCATGTTCAAAGGCTATTCTTTGATACTTCACTTACTGGCATGAAAAGAAAAACTACACTGATCCTGACTCGTACCTGTTTACTTCGTCTATAGACATGTACCCCTTTTCTCCAGTATTTGAACAACTGCAAATTAGTTACTGTTTTTTACAAAATAAAAGAGAAAGAATCAAATTGCCAACACATACAGCATTGGGTTCCTTCCTTCCACCCACAGTGGGAGAGTGTAAAAGAACATGCAAGCATCACTTTTTCAGAAAGGAAACCAGACATCCTTTCCAAAATAATGTGCACTGTATCTGTCATCACCACAGAAGTGCACTCATGATTAAGTATATGTGCAAAGACTTGGAAGTTCACACTCTTTTGCACTAGGATGTCCTATCCCTAGTTCACAAAATCTAGCCATAAGTGGAAAGTTACCATTAAGCCAATATTACTCATATAGTGGCACTGCATAAAGACAGAGCTGCTAACAGACCATACCCAGGTGTAAGCCAAACTGCAGCCTGCAGATATGAGCAAAAAGGCAGAAAACACTTGTCCCTACACTCCTCTCAAATCACAAGAGCTGGAGGCTTGGCCCAACTCCTCAGGCTCAGCTGCCTTCACAGATCTTGGGGTGGGAAGACATGACTGGTTTATAGAAGCAGGGGAGCAATGATTTCAAAGTGAGAACATATTTTGTACTTGAGAACACCACTGAAAAGTAAATTAAAAGTTCAGGAGGTCTCTCTTATCCTCCAATGTGCCACTACTAGCACATGATTTCAGTAAGAAGATATATAGTAAATTCAGAAATGCACCAAATGCACTGACTGTGCCTGCATATTTGGACTCGTGCCATTTCATCACCATATGTAGCATGCGGTTGCCTAAAAGGTAGATACATAGCCTAAAAAGTAAGCTAAGCATCTAGGCTTCTGCTGTTGTCAATGGAGAGAATTGTGGAAGAATGGTGTTTTATCCCAGCTATCTTAAGCATGTCTTTTAGGATGGAATGAATCTTTTGGAAGTGCTTGCTTTTCTCACTGGAGATAGACAACTAGTTTAGAATAGACACCTAACTTCTGGACAGCTAGCATTAGGCAACAAGTCTCTCTCTTGCATGTTAGCTTTACCAGCCACCAAGACTCTCCACTTGCTAAATGAGATTGCTCTTTTGCCTTGCCTTCTGCCTAAACAAGCGTGTGTGCTATGGAGGGAGGGAGGAGAAAATGTTCTATATTATTCTAAATGAAAAATGTCTAGCATTTCAGTATTTCCCTATCAGCCCTTCATCATCACAGGACTTGAATACCCAGAATGTTCCCAACAGCTGGGCAGCACATTGATAGGAAAATACAGAAACCATAACCAAAAAAAAGAGATGAAGGTTTCTGGGCAAGTAAGTATTGATACTCTCAATCTCTCCAAGTAAGTATTTAATGTGTATTTTCATAAATTTGGCTTAGGAACCGCTTGTTTCACAGTGATAAAATGCTGTTTCTGCAGAGCGACTTGCTGAAGTCAGGAAGAATTGCAATGCAGCCTGTGCAGCAAATCACAAGATTGAGACTTGGGGCAAAAATCTGGTCATGAGTTTGGTTTGGGATTTATTGCTCAGCAACTTGGAGCGCAGCTACTCAACAGCTGGCTCTTTAGCCAAAACACACCGGCAAACAGAGAAAAATTGTCATGGTAACAGTATTACAGAGCATAGTGCAAAAACGGTGCATGGTGCACTGCAGTCTACTAAGTAAATTCCTGAGTGGTACCACAATAAAAATTATGACTAATAATAACTTGCAATAATAAGTATTGCTACTGCTAATAATAGAAATTGCTATATTTATAGCATAAAAACAGCTAAATGTCTTTGACTAGTATTTGGTGATTCCAAATTGCTGTTTAAGTGTGTCTGGCTGATTTCTTACAAGCTCCCCATTGTATTGCAGCTCCCCCTGCAATACAGAGTTAGCTCCTGAGCAAAAGCATTCTGCATATTCCCCTGCCACAAACTGCTGTGGCTCCAAAGGGGTAATAAATGACAACACCATGCAAGGTTCATTCTAGTAATTCTAAATGATAACCGCACCCAAGCAAGAGCTGCTTTAAGAGGCAGTTTTGGAGTAGTTTATTTGTATTTACACCACAGACTTTTCCTGCTGCAGTTTAGAGCACAGGACTACAAATAGCTGCCTCAACAACACACAAGTGGTGATGGTGGAAAAAAAAGGAACTTTCTATGCTTTGTAAAAACCCAGCATGGAACAATCCTGGGCAGCCTGATTCTTCTTGCTGATCTCCCTGTCCTCAGAGCGCCACAGCAGGGAGCCCAGCTAAACTGTGATACGTCAAGTTGGGATGATGCTGTCTGCCTCTTTAAACGCTGATGTTAAAAAAACTGTTGCTACTACCAAATACCACATGCTTATTAAACCACTCCAGCAGCAGCTAAGTGGAGATTTCCAGGTGAACAACCAGCACAGCTTCTAGGTCTCTCTTGCTCTCTCTCACTTTGATAACTTGTGTTCTCCAGCCAGCATGACTTTGCTGGGACCACAGTTCATCTCCTTGAGAAAAAGGCCACTGGGCCAGGCTTTTGGATCTACTCTATTAGGATAAGGTAGTCAGCTCCAGCAAATACCTTCTGCTCCACTGGTTGACAATACATGACCTGGGCCATCTTCCTCTCAAAATAAAAACATAATAAATAGATATCATTCACTTGTGTTGATATATTGGTATTGGCCAATTAGACCAATAAAAATGGTTTGACTGCAATAATTTTTAATTAAAACATGCAGCAAGAGTGTTGAAAATTAGCAGCTGCCTGAGCTTTTTAGAAGACAAGTCAGACAGCAACTTATTTAGTTTGCTGCTGTTTGTAGTTTCATTGTAACTGAAGTCTTAGACTAATCTTTGTCAGAAAAATAATAATGGTAATAACAACATGTAGACAACAGCAGTGGCACTTCACAGTGAGGACTATTGGATCATCATTATGTTCTTTTGTTTTTCAGTGTAAGAAATTCCGTTGTAAAGACTCCAGTGTTTTTCTTTTGAGTTCCTGTATCTGATTTTCAAGTGATGATTAGCACTCCAGAACGATGGATCTAACAAGCCTTGTGTAAAATAAATTTACAAATTAAAAAATGGAATAGGAGGGAGAAGAAGAATGCAGGATCATTTTGAAAGGAATGTTTTAAACAACGGGAAATATTTCCATCCAAAAACTGCTACCCATATTTAGTTTTAATCCCTTGAAAGTAAGCAGTTATGCTGAAAACTCCAGATCATTTTATCATCTCTCACTCCAGCGTTAGGAAGGGTCATTCGTGTACATAAAGATGAACATTATTCCTACTTAAAGTTTTCTTTGAAGTTGTAGGGCAATGCTCTGTGGCTGTGGATGTTCCAAAATCAGCCCCTCTGTTTTTGCCTGGTTCTTCACACGCTGGAATAAACTGCAGGCAGCTTGTCCCATGTGGGTCAACGGGAGCCCTGCTATTCCTTTTGTGGCGGAGGGCGTGCTGCAGTGGTTATTATAAGACTGCAAGACTTTGGGGTTCGCAGGGCTTTTTCTGGCCATGTCTCTGACTGAGTGGAATATTTTGTGACTGTATATAGCACGTGGCAAATAGCATAGCAGTGACTGCACAGCACTGTCTGAATTCCCTGGGCAGGGAGTTTTCCCCTTGTTATGTGTCATTCCCAACCCACTGTCCAGTCCAATAGCTCACAAGTACATCCTCCCTTCCCATTAACACCAGTAATAATGTACATAAAAATCAATATCAAAATGATCATTCTGAATAGGTGGTCTTTGCAGATTGCTAAGGAGACTGTGTGGTTTCATTCCAATCCTGTTCCCCAGGAACAAAAGTAAACACTTCAAAAGAGGTCCTGTTACAGCAGTACTGTCATATGAAGAATCATGCAAAAGAAAATAATCAGTCTCTCTCTCTTTTTCATTTGCTTGTTTTACCTACATCCATTTAGTTCCCTGCTGTAATACTGCTGTTACAGCAGTCCAGTTAGAGGTAGCATCTAAATGGTTGACTAGACCGGAGCTGTTCTTGGCCTTGCAGAAAAAGAGGAATTAGACGAAGTCAAAAAAACAGGCAGTGAGCTATGCTATCTCTGCATGTTCCTCAGTATCGGGTGGCTTTTTCTGGGTGAGGTTCTATCTCCAATACTTAGCTATATCCTGTGTGATCCAAACTTGGACTGAGTGGCATTCATTATAGATATCAGGAGCTGCTATTTAACAGTGTAAGGCATAGCAAAATAGCAAATATGTCAAAATCTAAGATAAATCCTCTAGACATGTCTGATTTCCTGACAGATTAACGTATTTTCTGTGCTTTGCAATGTGCTTCTTAACTATACATCTAGCTTCCCAGCTTTCCTTTCCAAACATCTTGAAGGGGAAGAAGTTACCTAACTATTATTATACCTAATAATTTACCTAATTATTATTGCTGTCACTAACTTCAAGCAACGCATAATCTGATGGGTCAGCTCCACGCTGGTGTGGTCCTCAGCTCTACAGCTGCACTGCCTTCTGCTGCCTGCAGTTTACTTTTCAAAGACTCATCCAGCAAACAAAACAGTTCCTTCTGGTTGCACTCTGTCTCCAGGCTGATTTCATCAGGTGTAATGTAGTGCTGAGCTGAGGGACCTGCCTGTTAACCTGTGACGATGCAGTGGGACACAAGTTAACTTATGCTTCTATAAAGTGTTTTGAGGGCTCTTCATTGGTCAGAGTGCAAAATAAAGCTTCATCCATTGCCTGTATCAACGGTAGGTATTGCAAAAGAGGAATATTTAGGAGTTTTCTGAACACCTAGGCTCCAGTCCTTGCCTGCTGCTCTTTCTCGGGCACTCTGGAAGGTCCCACACAGTCTGTCAGTGCGTGAGGGAGCACAGTACACGGCTGCTGCAGTTTTTCAGCCCATAAAGACCCTAGGTACCTTCCTCCGACCCCTGTGATCCTGATGCCCACTCTGTCACCCCAGGTGTATGTGAATGCATACTTGAGGACCAGGTACCTGCCACTCACAGCCACGGGTGGCAATGGACTGTGGAGGATGACAGCAGTGCTGGACTCACAGAGGTACCCAACTCAAGAGAGAACTTGAATCTGGGGGTGATGAGAGCTGTGAAAAGTCCAAGAGTAAATAAGGAAGAGAAACATCCACTTGTTTCACAGTTGCGACAATAAAGGTCAACTGGAAAAGCTACTCTCCTACATGCTCAGTGAGGTTATGAGTTGTAGAGCTATGTCCATATATGTTCTGACAGATTTTAAGTGGTCCTTTGCTGGGCAGTTTTAAAATTCAGCAATACATGTCATTTGCTTACAACAGCCAGTTTCCTTCACATTAGCCACCGGTAGAAAATGATTCACACAGGAGAGGCCACATGTTGAACAGATTTGTGTAAAGTATTATGCTGCGTTCAAAGTCAGCCCAAACATTCTCACACAAAAAGTTAACTTAAGCTACTATTTCCCACAATAATAATAATAAAAATAAGCTTAACAAACATTTATACTGATTCTCAAAACTCATTTTCTATTATGTTTCCTTTTACCAGTTTTCTTTGGCAGGGTGTCAAGTAATGTATCAGCAAAAGTATGTTTCATAATCTGACAAAAGGAAAAAATATATGTATATTTTTAGTTTGAAATTGTTTATAATTTCAATAGGTAAAAAAATACAGGACAAGGAAGAACATAATAGCATATGCAGAAATGTCAGCAATGAATATGAAAGTTCAAGCATATGAATTTTAACATAAGAACAAACCTTCATGGGAACTAAGTTTTCTAAAAAATAACTACATTAATAACAAAACCCCTTTGAACATATTTCTCCAACTATAGTCTTAGGAGATTTCCCTACTGATCTTAGGTTCATACTCCTTAAAGCATGAGGATGAGGGCTGTGAACCTATGACAAGACCCCAGAACATGATATCCTCAGAAATGGTCTGGTTTGGTTGACAAAATTCCCAGGACATTTCCATTGTCCTGACCCACTGAGTCCTGCTCTTTGATAACACAAACTCCAATCACACATTCCCTCTCTGTTAAGAAACCACTGAACTCATCCTGTCACATACTGATTTGAGAAAGATGATACCCTGAAGAGAGCTCTGAACCCCCATGCTCGTTGCACTTGTCCCACTGCCCCACAGAGAAGCATCCCAGGCTGGCACCTCCACTTGCAGGAACTGACACTAATCTCAGCATCAGAGAGACATCCCACTTAGCACTGCTACAAATTCCTCCCTTAGCTGGTTTTCATGCCATAGTTCTCCAAAGCTCTTTTTCATGCCAGCTGTAGTTCACACATAATTATTCAAGTAGGCAGTGGCACCATAGAGGCAACTGCAGAATATCTAGTAGGTAAAAGACATACTTTAACCCCACAGTTAAGGTCTGTGGTTTTATTAATCATCATCCTTTACCATGAAGACAACTTCCACAAAGGGCAATTGCTTTTGTAATCCTGTCATCTTGTCCTGAGGATGGACAAGGGAGGTGACAGCTACAGAAAAAGGAAGAAAAAGAAGAGAGAGTAGTGGGTAAGGAGAAAAACAGGTGGGTAAAAGAGATGGTAACACAACAAAAGACAACAGAACAAAAAACTGCTGGAAAGATGGCATGATAATGATAGTCAGGATGAGATGGGATGGGGGTTTCCATTGTGGGGAATACCTGACTAAAAAGAAGCATGGGGCAAAGCTGCAGCCTGCAGAGACTGAGTGAGAAGTGGAGGCTCTAAAAGATTGCCCAAACGCATTTGCTCACCTGAAAGCTGCTCCTGTGCCAGACGCTGACGAGGCCCAGCAGGCCAAGGAGCTGGCCTGCCATGGCTATGTCAGCCTGAGGAGGTGCTGATGAGGCCCAGCTGGTCAAGGAGCGGGCCTGCCGTGGCTACGTCAGCTTGGTTGGCTAGGAGCAGCCCCCAGTCTGCTGGGGAGCGGCTACCCGCACACCACCACCTCACATCACTGACATGATTTTGCAGGAACAGTTAACCCCACAGCTAACCCCACAGCTAACCCCCCAACATGAGGAAGCCAAATGTGGAAGCTGAGAAGAAGAGTGCTAAGACACGGAATGTATTCACAGAAAGTCAAATGACTGTGGCTTGATTGAACCGTCCAAATACTCTGGAGGGGGTTACTGGTGCCTCTGTGATTTGCTCCGTTTTGTAGCTGCCTGCTGCTGTCCTCCACTGCCCCTTTCCAACACCTCAACATCACCCAAGATAATGATATTTTGATCATGGCAAGACGTGTACAACAGCAAACAACCCAGGCACACAAAGACCAAATAGCCCAGCTGGAAACAGGGGGAAAAAAAGAGTGCATGTGAGCGCTGACTTCTGTGTGGGCAGGCGCCCTGCTCTCGCGGGACGCGGTCCTGATCGCGCGGAGGGGCAGCCTGACGTGGACGTGAGAAAGGCTGCTCAGGCGAGTCCCTTGGGCAGATCGCTGGGCAGCGGTCTTCCCCAACAGTCCGAACGAAAGGGGGCGCGTGCGAATGGGAGTAGGGCACGGGCCTGCTTTCTTGCCATGACTTCAGAGCACACAAGCACGGTGAAAGGGATTTTTGGCTGACGACATACTTCTCCATGCCCCTTCCACCTACTCCCCAGCCATTCAGATCGAAGGGTCTCAGTACAGCATCTGCCTTCAGCAGAAGAGCACACGAGCAACATTTTTCAGGGACATTCACATCTATTTAGTGGGATCAATAAATATGTAAACTGAGTTATTGACCTAAATCCCTTTACAGATACAATCACAGAGTCAAATTCTCCTGTATACTGTTGCAGTGCAAGTGCAGAAAAACTCCCGTAAAATTTGCAAAGATAATCCCAATTTGTTCTCTCTTTCCCCCTTTCTTTCAGAATATATGATATGGAATTTGAGTCTGGGTGTGGACTTGAATTCTGTGAATCCTTTCTTACTTGTTGCACCTTAAGCCTAGAGGAATTTGGAAAGCAGAACCATCTGAACTGTGACATCTACATGTGCTTCTAAATGATCAGAGCCAGTACAAAGATGAAGACATTTTACCTGCTGTCCTATTTATATTGTTAGATTGTCAAATTTAATTGTGCAACAGTGTGAGATACAAGGAGCAGGGAGTACTCAGCGATGGAATGTGATATGGAATATTCAAAAGAATCACTTAGGGGGTGACCCAGAGACGTGCAGCTGCTCTCCACTGCACGAAAGCTGGCGGCACATTGGAGGCTCCAGTCCTGGCCCTACCACAGAGAGTTTGGATGACTGTGGCCAACTCCCTTTACTTCTCTGTGTCCATCTCTGATCTGGGGTCATTCCCTGCATGTGCCTTGACTGGACTTTGTAAAGATAAATTAATTAATGCTTGAGAGATGCTCCAGAATGACACGAACAGTAGCTCTCAAAATTCCCTGCAATGAGGGAATATCTTACTCATGCAAAAGAAGTAAAACAAAACAATGAAGCATGGTTTCATTGACTTCCGCAGGGAATATGCAATATATGTTGTTCTTGTGACAACAATTTCCAACTGAAAATCTCTATATTGGAATATAAAGGCACTGAATGTCAGCTCCTTCAACCTGTCATTTATATCTCTACCAAAATACAAATGCTGCTGTTCTGCTGCTGTTCTGCTCTACGTATTCTGCTCTATGTATTTGTCACAGATGTAAACACTGGAACAAGCAGAGGGCTTTGAAGCATCAGGCCTAGCGTTTTATAGGCAGTAGGCACTTGGCGGGTTTATGTTGTGGAATGTTACCTGTTAGGCTGCAAGCTTAATGAATTGTCAAAACTATCAAGGAACCAAGAGCTTATTTGGAGGCCTCTGTGCAGTTCAAGTATCAGCTTAATCTCCATGTATATTCAAACACACATGCGTATATGAAATTCAAAAGCAAACCCAAACCCTGTAGTTTACTCATTAGCTGGAAACTTTTTGCTTTTGTTCTCAGAAAGGTTCATTTAAACTATAATATTCTGTAGCAAGCTTATGAATGAACTTGTGAAAATTTCCTTTACTGATTAATGCTATTGTGGCAACTTAATTAAATGTTCTGGATGCTCTGTGTAATTACTTAAGATCAGACCTTACAACTATACAGACTCAGAGAATAAAAGGTTTTCAGGAACCCATTTCCATATGTCCGTAAGGAATTTGGCCCCACCAGCCTCTAGGCCTGAAGTGCACATCCCTAACTTCAAGTTTCATCAAGCACCCACAGTTGGGCATATGATCTCACGTCCGCAGGACTCAGGCCTTGGACTTCATGCTTTTTGGGTCAGGGCCATTCGCTCACGCAAGCGAGCAGCAGAAGCACCGCTCCTCCACCTTGTCTCTCAAAGCATGGATGAAGTTCATATTTTGAAGCAGGGTGCAACTGCACTTTCCTGAAGTCCCCAGAAGGACAAGCTGCCCTGCACAGTCCCTGCAGGGCACGGCCACTCCTGGGCAGAGAAGCAGCAGCTCTGCTTTCCACTGGCCACTGCATAGTACTTTCATCTCGAAACGGTCTCCTGGGAAAGAGAGGTTGGGATGGAGCTGATGCAAAGCTAGTAAATGTCTGTGCATTTGATTTCAGGAAAAAAAAAATGTTACCAACTACGGAAAAAAATCTAAACTCTTGGTTCTCTTCACATATGGATTTACTTGTTTAACACATGAGGACAAAGGTTCACCTGGAAGGCCGTTACCTCCACAGCAGCAGGTTGCAATCATCCACAACATGGCAGCAGCCTCTCTTCCATACTGGCAGGGGTGGGAGGTGAAAGAAACTACTGCAGAAGTCACAGGCACACACGCACATATTGTGTATATGCACCTCACAAGAAGGAATAAAAGCACATCATCTGAGTTTGCTTAGGTTTAGCGAAGGTCAGAGATTTTCGCACCTAGGTGAGCTGTCATCTGGCTCAGGGCAATTCTCTTTTCTCTCGCATCCTTTGCTGGAACAGCAGGAGTGCTTTGCTGGCGTGAAAGACTAAACTGTCCTCAGGCTGTAAAGGACTTGAGTCACAAGCCACTTCACTCCTCTCCCCTCTCCTCCTCATTTCATATTAATTCAGGACTATTCAAAATTTTTCTAATATTCTCTCACCTGTTGGCTATAAAAATCTGCTGAGGGACAAGGGAGGTAACAAAACATACAGGATTTGTTCTGATCAAAGTAATTGTGGACTGATGTAGTCAAAACTTCTCCTTTTAAATACTGAGTTTCATTTGCAAGAACTTAAATCGAATTAAATAATCACCTAAGAACAACTGCACCATTAAGAGGCAACAGCAACATCTAAGTAAGTGAATACAAAATGAGGATTAGAAAATAATCACATATTTAAAAAGCACAGCAATACTTGAGTGAATGGACAGCTTCAGGGTCAGGAATAAACTCCTGTCATTACAGCCCTTATCCGTACACTGAGCAACAGGGAGCTCTGTGCGTCCTGCAGTCCAAAGCAATGCCAAGCTTCCTGATTTCTTAAAGGGACATTTAAATCAGAAACTTGATTATTACTTTTGAACACAAGCTGCCTCTTTAAGTTTTTCCTCTTCTATTAAAATCTTGGCCCTTTTATTGTTAAATCTTTATTTTTTTTTAAGTTCTTTCATTTTTCATTGCTTAAACCTCCCATGCATCAACTATTTTGGCTTTTAATGAAGGGAATTTTTCTGCATCCAGCAAACAGTAAACCATGTCGCCTGGATACAGCAAAAGCCTAAATTCCACAGATTTCCACAAAGTCATACATTGTGTTGGGGGAAAGTGTGTTGGGCATTCTTTGATATTTGTGCCCTGCATTAGCATTTGTAAGCACTTACAAAAGAGAGAGAGCAAAAGAAAGAGAGAAGAAGAAAAAAAGAGAAGAGAAAGAGTGAAAGAGACAGAGGAAGAGAAAGAAAGAAAGAAAGAAAGAAAGAAAGAAAGAAANAAAGAAAGAAAGAAAGAAAGAAAGAAAGAAAGAAAGAAAGAAAGAAAGAAAGAAAGAAAGAAAGAAAGAAAGAAAGAAAGAAAGAAAGAAAGAAAAAGAAAAAGCAAGCTGCTGTGATGAACGCAAAATATGACCTTTTCTTCTAAAAAGTTTGTGCTGTCCCTCCTGTTTAGCACCAGCGCAGGGCTCCCTCTCCCCTCAAGGCGCTGCGGAGCTGTTAAGCATCTAGGGGTGATAATTTGACTTTGGGCTAAGCCGGAGGGCTGCAGCAGGCAGCAGTAGGTGGTGATGTAATAGGTACCAACGCACATGGATATATAAATATCGTGGCGAGGACTGAAGCGCTATGGCTGAGCCGCTGGCCAAGAAACCGGGCACTTCAGACAAGGCTCCCGCCGCGGGGATCAAGTTCAGGAGCCGCCGCTCCCGGGATTTGCTCTCCATGCAGCCCGCGCGGGGCAGC
>VZSV01000001.1:3864204-3890726 GCA_013398735.1 Nothocercus julius | reverse complement strand
GCGCCGGAGCGGCCGCTCGGGCAGGAGCAGAGCGGTGCCGCGCGGGGCGCGACGCGGCGGCGGCTGCGCTGGGGACCCCGCGGGGCGGCGACGCCCTGACTGCCGCGTCTGCTCCGCAGGTCTGCTGGAGATCTCCCCCGTGGAGAGGGGAGTGGTGAGCATATTCGGCGTGAAGAGCGGACTCTTTGTGGCCATGAACAGCAAAGGCAAACTCTACGGATCCGTAAGTAGCTGCTGGGCTGCGCGTGGGCAGGGGGCTGCAGCGGCCGGGGTGAGAAGAGTGCACAGCACTGGAGCTCACCCGCTGCCCAGGCAGGCTAAGCTCACCGAGCTCCTCGTGCACCACCTGCTCCCGGCATTCCCGGCACTTCCTTGGCTACCCCATAGAAAATAGAGTCATTTGGCCGCAGCCCCTCATCCGGCCTAGCAAGTTCACCAACAGAGCAAGTCCCCGTGGGCCACAAGTCCCTGTGCCAGCCACAATTGCTGTCTGCCCCGTGTTGAGGCATTAACAGCTTCAGGCACTTACGGCAATCCCTTGCCCATCTCTCAGAGGGCACTTGGACTTGTGATCAGCCAGGCCCCCTATACGATTCTTTATGAAATGACAAATCAGTGCCTGCCACGTACTCTTTGTGTTCTGCCTGGAGAGTCTGTTCTGATGAGGATTCAGCATCTTCAGGGGTCGGGTCTGTACATATATATAAGATGGCAAGACCTATTAGGAGACAATACAGCTCTTTTTTATATATACTGAATCTTGGGAACAAATAGAGGCATCTTTTAAAACCCAGTTGGGTTTTAGAGTAACAGTGGAGGTCTTTGTTTATTTCAAGCTGTCTTTCTGCTCGTGAGCTCACCTTGGTATAAGTTGTGGTCAGCATCATTTCATCTCCACGCTCCTGATTCTCCCTCCCTACCCATGGCTTTTCTATTTCATAACTCTGGTTATGTTTTGAAGGAACTTGAGCTGAGGAAGGGCCCAGCTATATCAGAGCTAACCGGTGTATTTTGTCCTGACATGAAGTATCCAGAACGATGCTGTGGCAGCAATCCTGCCACAGAGCATTTTGGCTTTAATTCCAAACTGGGCACAGGGTCAGCCGTTGAAGAGCAACAGAGCCTTTGCATCATTTCTTCTCAAGGTGCTATGCTGATCCAGTGTCCTGGATAAAGTAATCCCCAGGCAGGTTGAGACTTATCTTATAAATCCCTCGGCTTTTGCCCAGAAACTGCCCAGATTAGCTCTTTTGCAGCAGCTAGTGCACCTGTAGCACCCGTCCCTCTTTGCACTTGCCTAAGAACCCACGTTGCTGGGAGTGAGATGCCTCTCAAGGATTTATCACTGGTCGGGCAGCCCCTGCTTTGGGGATGAGGCAGACTCATGCAGGCCTGAGAGTATCAGTGGAGCTATGCATTTTGACATGGGAACACGGGTGCAGGCTGCCGTTCATCTCTCTCTGTCCCAGCGTCTGTTGTACTGCTCTTCTCACTAACAGGAAAGGGGCATTGACCAAATGAAAGGGGCAGGAGAGCAGCCCAGAGCTCTGCCCTTGCCCCACTGCACTGTCCTCGCCGTTAAAACGTGAGGGCAGACTTTGCTGCGGGGTGTCCTTCCCGGCCTGGGCATGGGCATCATCCTCTGAGTCCCCAGTATTGTTTGAAGCTTTGTTTGGATGATCATTTCAAAAGCTCCCGGGGCAGAGCCAGCCGTGCTGTCCTGCAGCACACCTTCTACACCTGGCTGCAAGAATATTTCCACACCTAGTGTTTAAAATTCCTTCCCGCTCATCCTCTCCTTTTCATTTCAGACCCACTTCAATGACGAGTGCAAATTCAAAGAGATTCTCCTGCCAAACAACTACAACGCTTATGAATCCAGGATTTATCCCGGGATGTACATAGCCCTAAGCAAAAATGGAAGAACAAAGAAAGGCAATAAAGTATCTCCCACAATGACAGTGACACATTTTCTTCCTAGAATTTGAGAAATCTCCCTTCAGATCTACCTCAGCACGGGGGAAGAGAGAGAACGCATTTGGGGAAAGGAAACATGGTGCACTTTTACTGGAGAGTTTTATGCAAGAGTAGGTGTAAGATATTTAAATTAATTATTTAAATGTGTATATATTGCCACAAAAGTTATTTATAGTTCTGGTTTTTGTTTCTTTTTTTTTTTTTCATTTCTGAAAACAAAACAAACCTCCAACCCAAGGTATTACATTTCATTGTGCAACATTAGGAAATTTCTGCTTTGTGGTTTATTTAATTTGTTTTTAAGTTATGACAGGTGTGCTGCTATTACATGTTCTAAAACAAGTGAAATTCAATTCCTATATTACAATGTTTTGCACTGTTTGTGTGTTGTACAGCGTCTACTGTTGTGCAAGTATTTGTTTGTTAATGTGGTTTTGCCCTTCTTTGTGTGTTTTTAAAACCCCTGTGATTCCCAAAGAAGGTCTTGGTCTTTGAAAATGAGCTGTCTCAGCCTTCCCCAGTTCTGATGCTAGCCTGTAGCCACACACAATGTCTGACCTCCTTTGTGCAGTGTTGCTATTTAATTGAACCAGTATCGGTTTACCTCTGGTACAGAAAGTGCAACGTTGAAGAGCTACCCCACAAATCTGTTTTTAGATCTGCCAGTGCTGAACTCTGAACTTTCCTGCAGTCAGTCTTCCCAGAGCTACTAGGCAGCAGAGAGGCTTAAACAACTATATAAACTCAGTGGGTTTTAAAAATTTCTGTTTAGATAAATAGGGGCACACAACCTTTTGTGGCCCTTAATTGAAGAGTATATTTGATACAATTGGTTTGCATTAGGCTATATAAAATGCATCTGTGCCTCTCCCAGTGAACACACTGTGAAATATGCTACTATGAGCAAATTATATCTTATTCAGATCCAATTCCCTTTCACAACTGGGGACTACATTCATTTTTCAAAGTCTGTAAAACACTACAACACTCAAAAGTTTTGAAAGGCAAAATTATTTGATAGTTCTTAAGAAACCACTCTGTAGATAGAATTTAGATTGATTTCAGGTAATTGAGGTTGTTCCGTACTATTTATTATTTTTGGTGCAGTATTTGGATGGAGAAATATGCTGCTTTTTTTCTATGTCTCATTCCCTGACAAAGTTGATTAATTTCTACCTCACTAATGCTTGAAGCCAGTCTCCTAACAAAATCTGCATGGAAGGTACATGCTTTCCTGCTTGGTTTTATAATTCTGGAGAGGGGCCAGGGGGAACAATCCTTGTAATCCCAAATCTTTTTTGTTTTTTTTTTTCCATATGTAGCCAAAAGTATTCCAGATAGAGTTGGTTGCGTCCTATTTGAGCCTTGTCACGTTTGAGCTATCTTTACCCCATGATTTACTTTTAGTAAGGATAATCATGGTGAAAATATTTGCAGACAGCTGTCAGGCTGCAGTACTATATCGTCATCAAGTAACTCTATATTTTTCTTTATATATTTTGCACGTGTAACTCATGTCTCTAAAGCAGTGAAGGAAAAGACAGGTTTGAATATGAGGGAATCACAAAAAGGACCCTTTACTTTTTCTTTCTTTCTTTCATTTCTTTAAATTACTTTATCTTTGTGACATCAATACTTTGAGTTGTAACTGGGACTAACCACAATGTTTAACCAATTAGAAGATCTCTACAATCTTCTAAGATCTTCCAATTTGAACTAATTATTTTTAACTACATGAAAATCTCAAGGCTGCAGGTAATTTGAGTTTGGCTTTTTTTTTTCTTTTTTACATTCCTATACAAAAGCTTTTATCCTTTGGAATCATACAGACTCGCCTACTTACAAACGACATTGAAGATAAAATTTACTCACTGAAGTTCAGTAAAATCAGAGCAGATCAGGACCAGACCTCAAGTCAGCTTCTGTCAAAACAAAAATAACAATTAAAAAGATGAAGCCAAATCAAGTGAGCACCTAAGAAATGTCACGCCTAGAGATTTATTTTCCTGTAATTTGGGGGATTTCTGTACTTTATGTGTTTCCTAATTGTAAGTGATCATCGTGTAATTATCACCACTACCTCTGACAATTGGTGATTTTGTTCCAAGTTTCAGACAGCAAAACCAGATCACAAACAATTTACCTGGGAATGGTTCTTTGTCACTTTTCACTCCATTGAAATCCACAACTGACAGCCTCACACACGATACATTCAGAGGTAGTAGTTGTAATGTTGAAATATTGTGATAAAACCTTGATGACAATGTTACACGGTAGGAGCTTTCACCATTTACCAGAATTTGTCTGTAGTTTTATACAGGTGCTGTTCAAGACTGTGGTGTATGTGCTGTGCACATTTAAATGCATAATAAATGATAAACATTTACAACATATGGCACCTTTGTATTGATTTTGACTTTTTAGAGTGGAACGCATCCTGCAGTTAAAGACAGAAATTGCTTTTTCATTTTCACAAAGGTAGAGTAATCTTTGCATCTCTGCCAGATCCTTTAAGAATGCCAATCTGGATTTCTTACTCAGCTAAAATTCACTCAGACAAAGTTGGATTTTTTTTTCCAGGAAAGCCCAGATTCATGAACTTGATTATAAATCTGCAGACCTCCATGTGCCACAAATTAGCATTCTTGTTTGTATTAGCTGTGTGCTTGTTAACAACAACAGCTTTTCATGCAGCATCTAAAGTTAATGACTAGAGACAAACCAGTTTGGAGGCTTGTGTTCCTGGCTGTTAGTCATACAGATGAAACCAGACTGCCCTTTCCTTGGCTTTAAAGACTGCTGCTCACTCTCTCTGCCATGCTTCAGTGAAACAAGTTTACACTGATTTTAGGTATCAAATGCTTTTCACAAATACCGATTACATTCTTATAGGTGTATACAAAGACGAAGTGCTTTGCAGTGGAGTGGACAGTAAGATCCACTTGCACAATTTTTATTTATAAATCCTCATGCACATGTGCCTGTGCACACTTGCCACACACCCCATGTCTGATCTCTACGCTTTCAGTTTTACTCATGGGTAAGCCCTTTCCTAGGATTAAGGAAGGATATGTAACGGGAATGACAATATTCAGGTTTCATCTTGCATTCTTTGATGGCAAAGGGAGTTTGTTCAGCTAAGGGCTATGTGAAATAGAAAGCCAGATGCCAAGAAAGTCAAGCCCAAGATACAGACTTCTCCACTTCATTTTCCACTGAATCACATTCCCTTTCCTGTTCCTAGAAAGGGGATGCCAATAGAGGAACTGTGAATGGCCAGGATCCTCACTTTGAGCAAGAGCAATTTCTCTGTAAAGCTATACAGCTCTATAACATTGCAGCATAGAGTCTTCTTTTTTTTTCTTTTCTTTTCTTCTTTTTTTTCTTTTCTGAACAAAAATAGATGCAGTGTGTTTAATGCTTCTATGGATAGAATCAGAATGATTAGGCAAGCAAACATATAATAATTTTTCACAATTATCTTTTTATTGGCACTGCTTGTAAATGACAAACAAGTGTAAATTTGGAAGGCTGCAGGGTCTTCTGAAACTACAGCCAAAAGTTACAGCTGGGGAAAAACTTTGAGCACTGGGAAGACACACCAGTGTAATGCTAAGATCAGAGGTAAATCCTAGGACTGGCTCCTAGGAAGGGGAGATTCCAGCGTAGCAGCTTTGTGGGTTCATAACACCCAAAATAGTTGTATCGCATTCACAGTCTTACCCACGGGAGGATTTAAGAGCCTGTTGCTGCTGCAAAGAGAGTAGCTTGAGATGTTACAGCGAACTTTTGAGAACTTTTCTTTCTTCTCTAGCATTACCTGTTTTTACTTCATTGCTAACCCAACTTTCTTCCCATTGCCTTTGGAGGTAGTGAAAGAAACGCACTGAAGGTGAGAGTGAATTTTAACACCAATAAACTGCCATGGTATACAATGTTGCACTGCATTTCTGAAATCACTGGCAGCATTGCTAGGCTCCAGGCATGCCCAGTGCTTCTGGCATCCTCTGCCAAACATTTCTCTGCACTGAACAACTACTGAAACCTTTCCTGAAAGTGGATTAACCCCTTCTGTAAGCCAGGCACATTTCACCCCACATCAGACTGATGGTCCAGCCTGTCATGTAAGCTAAGCCAAGGCAACGAGTCCTCGAGCTGGCCCGGAGCCAGGCATCCTGGTGGCCGGTGAGAGCCCTGCTCGGGTGCCCAGGCGGAGGAGATGCTTTGCTCCGCATGCCACCGCTCACATGCAGACTTGCCTGTTTTAAATGGTCTGGGCTTAACATTTTCTGACTCCCCTGCGACATCTACCAAGTTGTCTATATCTGATCTGTGCTAATAAAAATCAGCATGACAAAACACTGGTTTGTATATAAATAGCCACAAGTTTCACAGTGGTCACTGAGTTTATAGTAGCAGATTCAGTTGTTCACACTTTACCACTTGGTTTCCACTGCAGTATATTAACTGACCATGCAAGTGGCCAGTTAAAGAGAGTCTGTTAAGAGGTCGAGGAGTCTTTTGATAAAGGCTACCAAGCACTTGAGCAAGAAAGTTAAAAGGAATTCCCTAAAATACTGCATCTCCTTTTATATGACACAAATTATTCTTGCTTATAAAGCACAGATGAGAAAAATAGGTTTTTAATGCAGAAAACTCTGACTGAAGCTAAAAGAATAGTTTTGCTTTGTTTTTTTTTTTTGTTTGTTTGTTTTTTTGTTTTTTGTTTTTAACCAGATAATTGAAACATGGATTCTGATGGCTGCTTTCATGCAAAACAAGATGAAAAAGGAAGGCACAGCATAATTCCCATGTATCTGCTGTGATTCATGGTCTTCAAATGAGAAATACTGCCCTGTTTGCTTTTTTAAAATTTATTATTCAAAATATAGTGTAATACTGTGCCAAGAAATGCCTGCAGTCAGTTACTTCAGTAGACAATTACTTATTAAAAAAAAAAAAAAAAGATGTTTTATAGTATCATGCCTCATTTTATATTAAAATAAAACTGGTTAATGCTGTCTACAGAAAAGTTTCATTAATCCTTCCTTTTTAAGGCATCTACAGATACTTGGAGATTTATTGGACTTGAACAAAGTTTTCTAAGGATTTAGTGTTTTTTTTTCTTCTTCTTCTTGCTTGATTTTTTTTTTTTTTCATTTTCAAAAGCTTCTGCAGCCCCTTTGGAGAACAAGATTGGCAGAAGGCACGTTTGTCCATGTTAAAACAAGCTGAATTGTAAGAAGGACTGCTTGTAAAGCCCTCGTGCTGACAGTGGGCCTGCAGCCTGAACTGGTGTGGACAGTCAGGCTGGTGTCAGGAAAATGCTTCTTCTTCATATGCAAGACATACATGCACATTTGACCAAGTGTTGAGATTTCAGGGGCGAAGATGACTACATAAGCAGAAACATATCTCAAAATTTAGCATCATAGAATCATAGAATTATAGAATGCTTAAGTTTGGAAGGGACCTCTAGAGATCATCTAGTCCAATCCCCCTGCACACGCAGGGTCACCTAGAGCAGGTGACTCAGGACTGCGTCCAAGCAGGTTTGGAAGATTTCCAGAGAAGAAGACTCCACAACCTCCCTGGGCAGCCTGTTCCAGGGCTCTGTCACCCTCACTGTTAGGAATTTTTTCCTTAAGTTCCTGTGGAACTTTTGGTGTTTCAGTTTGTGGCCGTTTCCTCTAGTCCTATCAGTGGCCACCACTGAGAAGAGGCCGGCCCATCCTCCTCACTGCCTCCCTTGAGGTACTGATAGACACTGCTCAGGTCTCCTCTCAGCCTTCTCTTCTCCAGGATGAACAGGCCCAACATTGGCATGTACATTATGCAAGTCATGTACCTTGCTTTTCTTTCAGCCAGACCCCTGCTTCACTGAATACAAGGAACTGTCCTGTTCTGGGAGTCATGCAAGTGAGGGAAATGGAGGAGGCAGATCTGTGCAGAATCACTTATAGCAGCAGAAAATATAAAGGGAATGGAAGGTGTTCAAGGCAGGATCAATCCAGTGCCACCTTGGAAAAGCAGATGTTGGTGTCATGTCTCAGGTTCCCACATGACGCCACTAATATACTGCAGCAAATGGTCTGGCTTGGTTTTCTGGATGCCTGACCTGACACCATGACGTCTGGCAAACACGGTGAGCACCTGAAATCAGCTGTGCTCTGTGCAGAACATAAATGATGCCTTGGCAATGACAATCCCTAGGAAATACCATGCTGGGAAGGTTGACTTGCACCTTTGACTGCATGACTGCATCTTTTCAACACTGATGTCTCAGCGCTTCAGCTACCCATTTCCAAGCTGTCACCAAAGTGTTCAAAACACATCCAGCCTTATGCTAAAACCTATTAATATCTGTGAGGCACAAATACTGAAATTATGAAAGCTATAAAAAATAATGAGAAAACAAACACTTCTGTGGTGAATAAGCCACAAGTCTTTCTTTGAATGAAATAAAACAGGGAACGGGTGCTCATTTACTGAGTACTGTCTCTACTGGATACTGAACAAGGCAGAGTCCTGAAAATATGCAGGGTGTTTTGCTAGATTTTGCTTGCATGGGCAGATTTAATTCCTTTTTTTTTTTTTTTCTTAAATTCAAAATGCTGGATTGACCTTGAATACCTTCTAGGATAATTTTTGTGTGTGTACATACAATTACATTTTATTACTAATCCTTCTATTTTATTGTGGGTAGATACACAAGTAATCATTTTCTATGACTCCCCAGGCTGTACTGACCTTCACTATTGCTCATTCACACTACTTCCTTTAGGTTAAAGAAAGTGATTTAGCAATGTTTGTACCAATTAACATATTCCAGATTCAAATTGGCTGCTAATCAGGCTACCTCTGAAGTACAAATCGGATCTTTATCGGCTTAAAGGTATTTGGCAAGTGTCAAAGCCACTTGGTAAAACTCTGTGGTTTCTGGTGCGCTGCTGTTTACATCCTTCCCCACCACCTCCGCAGCTGTTTGCTGCTGGTGCCACCAAGGAGTTGCAAAGTCAGTAAGGCCTAGGCGGCTGCTGAAGCTTGGGGAAGAGGATGCCTGTGAAGGAAGAGCCACCACCATGGGAGCAGTGTGCAGGGACGGGCAGCATGCAGGGACAGGCACGCGCAGGGATGGGCATGGGGAGCCGGGACCTCCGCGATCTGGCTCATGGAGGGTTTGGGGGGGAGTTTAGAGGAAAGAAATGCAGGAAAAAAATGAATCACTGCACTGCTCGGCCTGCACGCGCGCTCAAGTTTGGCAGCTGTACGTAGCTCACCAGTGCGGTGGGGGGGCCACCCTCCCCAGAGGACGCTGGCGTTGGAGGCCCAGCCTCAACGCGGGATGACAGGGGCAGCTGCACGCCGGGACCCGGCAGCCTGGGCCCACTTCCAGCTTTTGCAGTGGAGCTGAGCAGGGCAAGCGGTGGCACGGGGAACCCAGCAGCAGCCTCGCTGCCTCTGTGGCTTCCTTGGGAGCGCAGGAAGGCTGGGTGTGCCTCGCTTCCCAACTCTTCCTTGCTTCTTTCCTCCTTTCCTCCTCCTTGCTTCCTTCCTCTACCTCTCTTACTTCCTCCTCACTTCTTTCATGAGCAGCTTCCTTCTGCTCATGCCAAAAAAGAAGTTTCAATATGGCATCACTCTTTTTTTCTACACTTCCTATTTTTGACACCTTTTCCTCTTGTTTTGTTGTTGTTCTTTTCAACCTCATACTTGCTTCCAGTGTGTACTCTTCGCTTCTTATTTTTCTTAGTTGTGTTACCTCCACTTGCACTCCCTTCCTCTGCCTTTTTCTACTCTACTGAGATTTTTTCAGGTTTTATTCTTGAAGCTTTATTCATCCGATTGAGGCTGAAACCAGCAAAAGGCTCCAGCATTACCTAGGCATGTACCTGGATCTTACAGCTGTAATGGAGCAAAGCAACGTTCATGTAAACTCTAGGAACATTAGAGCAATTTGTGTTTATATCTGACCCCGTGACTCAAATTCGTTCCTGCAGATGTCAATGTGCAGGTATTCTCTGCTGTACTGTTGTCAGGTTGGGTTTGTTTACTTATTATTCCAGTCAGGATCTGCCCTTGTTTTTTGTCACCTGAATCAAGTTCAAGCTTCCTTTCAGGTTGCTGCAGAACTTTTCCCTGTCCATATTTCATATTCATCCACATGTCTCCTTTTTCCCACGCCTTCACAAGTTGTCTCCTGAATGGCTTAAAGCTGCTGTCTGGTTTCTGCAGCTGTGTCATGTAGAGGTGCCCAGACCAGCCTTCAGTGAGTTGTGGTCTTGCTCTGGCAGCAAAGAGCAAGATAAGCCTAATTATTCTGCACTTTATTATTCTGTTAATTACTATGCAAACCCAGATTAGCACATATGCTAAATTGCGATGACTTATTTGGACCCTTTATGAACTAGCAGACTATTCACAGGTAACCAGCAAAAACAGAGAACATAAAAATGGTTTAGTTGAAATGTTTTGTGAATAAAGTCTGAAAATATCAACAAATACCTCCTTTGTTAAGTTTTAACTAGTTGGACAAAACTGATGGAAAAAAAAAGGATCTCCTAATATTTTACTAGTTAACAGGGCATTTTTGGATGAGTAACCCATAATAAGCAAAGTATTTTGCTTCCTTTTCTGTTGTATGCATCAGTTTCTCATAAAGGTTCTCCAGCCAGTTTTTGGCTCATAGTTCAGATGAGAAGTGATCACTGAGACTTAGATGTTTCAAAATTTGAAATACACATTGCTTTACCAGGTTGTAGAAGTCTGATGGTGAATTGGTACTCACAAGTTAGGTGAGTGTGAATTAGTGACCCCTCAGAATGAGGGCATTCACCTAGTTGGGTTCATATTCTACATTATCAGTTTAAAGCTCAATGAGTTCTTGCTCTTCTGCAGAATAACCTTAGAAAATAAATAAGGCTACTAGGGCAGTTACCAAATGAACCACAGTTCATTTTAGACAAATAGTACAGACATATTCTGTTCTAATCATCTAGTGATTCTGATAGCAAAGTGAACATACGCACAAATAAGGAATAGATGCATTTAATAAAAAGCTCTATATGTCTGCCCCAGGTTGATCCAGCTACCCAGTTTCAGCCACCTATTTGTCACAGGGGCAGGTCAAAATATTGATGTTCACTCCTCTTGGCCACATAAGTCCCAGGCTTTTTCTCCATCATAGTTTTGGAAGACTATGCAGGACAAATTTGCATTTATTCATTGTTTACACTCTCCACAAGTTAATTAAGAAAAATAAGGATGCAAATACACATCTGCTTGCCTATTTATTCTGCTTCTATTCATAGGAGCATCAAACACTCTCAGCGTGATTCTGCAGAAAGTCCCATTAGGTTTACAGATGTCTACCAATTTCCTGGAACACAGTCAAGCATATACCTGTACAAATTGCTGCATTAATAGAATTGCCTTTTTATGTACCATCAATTAAAAAGAATTCTTTTGTGTTGTTAGTGGGAATGCGCTATGGGATATATGCCTGGCAAAGGAGAGGAGTGCATGAACTGAAGATCACAGATACACATTCAAAGCGTAACTGGCAAAGGTTCTTTATATGCAGTGCTGAAGGCTTTCAGAAAAAAACAGCATTCACAACTCTATAGCAACCTGTATTTCTGTGTATATACAGATATATAAATATATACAGAAAATAATTAGAAATACTTACTTAGAACACCTCTGCTGTCTATTCATGTTTTACCTTTAATAGGGATTTTAAATTTCACTGAAACATGCAGCTTACAATTTAGTTTAAACCACTGATGCTAGAGGAGAATCCACTCAATCACGCCATTAAAGAAAATGTTAAAACAAATCAAAATGATTAGTTCTATAATTAGCTGATACAAACACTTGAAAATATTGGCTTCTATAGAAGGCTGTTTAATGACACAGAGCTTCTTGGATATTTCTGAGGCTTTCCGCTCTGTTTTCTGAAAATAAAACCCACTTGTAAAATAATGGAAAAAATTAGAAAGGCTAATTTAGATTTTTAATAAACAGAGGGCCACAATAATGTTGGTAAACAGATGATGTGCAACAAAGGATAGTTTGTGGTAAAAGTTTTTCCCTTTTTTCCTGCTAAGGAGATTACAAGGTTATCATTTGTAAAATAAGCATATTCCTGATAATTAAATTAAGAACATCATCTGCATAAGCTAATACCAATCACAGGAGAGAGAAAAAGAGTGAGAGAGAGAGAGATGCTGAGTTTCACACATAATTTGTCTCTGGCTACTTAGCAGGGTCATGACAGACATTTGCTAAGCAGAGAGCAAACATTTACTATTCAGTTCACCTATCTGGCTAACGCCTATAAGCCTTTATTAGCAAAAGCTGCCTCCTTTGGCATATTGAACTGTTTGTTGTGAAAAACTTTTATTGAGATAGCTTTAAAGGAGTTTTTGTTGGCAATCTGAAGATGTATCAGCACTGCTTAAGTAACAAAAGTACTCTTACTTTTTTTTATATTAGCGTACACTTCATCCTGGAAACCTGAATCAGGGTCTACTGAATAGAGGAAGGAAATTTCCTTTGGCTTCAGCAGTTTGAAGCCAAATCCTACATATTGGAAGAAAATATGCCCAACATACTCAGCCTAATGTGGGCATATGATATGTCTGTCTTCATAAAGCTTGAAAAATCTTCCCTGTACAGAGTGCCCCTCAAATGCCAAGACTAAGGGCAGTCCCTGTTTTCCCAGGAGCAATGACATTGCCAAGCAGTTATCCCAGCTCCGCAACGGTGCCCGAGGCAAAGTGAGGAGCTGGGGATCTCCTTGCTGCATTACTGGCTCCACACCCCACTCCCGCCTGGGCCTGAAATCGGCCATGTCAGCTGAGTTAGCTCAACAAGGAGTCTTGTATTAGGGAGACATTAATGTAGTTTTCCTAAATGTCAGCCCAAAAGGACAGCAGCCAAAACAAAGTGGGAGGAATGCTGTGTCATGGCATGGGTTGCAAACTGACAAAGCGTGATGAAAACAGCAAAGCAATTGCACTAAGATGAAGTTGGAATGTGTTCCTGGGCAGGAGAAGGGCAGGGCAGACTCGCCGACTTGGACGGGAAATGGCTGTATGTGAACTTAGCTTGCCTCAGGTAACGCGCTTCCTTGCTGTGCATTAAAATACTTCTTAAAAATGAGGGAATAAAGTAGGAGATGCTCTCCATTCTGTACATGTGTCCATCCATTCTGTTTGCTTTCCATTCCATCCATTGCATTTTCTTTCCAGTTTTACCCTGGAGTAAAAGTCCCAAGGTAATTAATCACGGGTTATTTGTCTATGATATTTACCACAGGTTATCAGAGTTCCAGTGAATTCTGATATGCACTGACTGAACTTTAATTGGGATATCAATTGCCATGGTTCTGGATTTATCAAATGTCTAACTCGGACACTTCAGCATGACACCCAAAGGACAGGAAGGAGGTCATGAGTTTATATCCTAAGCTACAAAATCTCATGTTTAACACAGCAATCTTAAAGCCTAAAATCTGTTAATCCATGAGGTAGGGAGCTGGCCCTAGGTAGTAGTCCCGGTTGTTCCTAGGGTAACACGTTGACGTCGATAGTGATAGATTGCTTATTCTTTGAAGGTGAGTAAAAAGAAAATGAATAAAACAATCACCAAAGCAAGTAACAAGCTAACAACATACAATTTCAAGCAAGTTTCAAGAAACGAGCGGCATTCGTAACTGATGTGTGTCCTGCTGATCTTTTGTAAAGCCAGATGTGGAGCAGAGCTGTGATGTCTGTTTATAGCTAGGTGCACAGCCTTCCAGATGTGCAAGCGTCAAGCCCACAGACATCAAAAGGACTAACATTCACAACCATTACCTGAACACCACCTTTATGTATTTCAAAGAAAAATCAGTTGCACTATCCCTGTAATCATTATCTCACAACATCCCTTTAACAGTGTGTGGAGAACGCAGTCAGGGCTGGATGGCTGTGTCAGGGAAGCAGAGGTGCTGCTGCTTTCTTTCTCCTCCTTGGACTCACTCATGTCCCTAAAATCCCTTACAAGGTCTTTCTGCTTTGTCCATAGGAGGAACTGAGTGGGATTATACAGCTGTATCCAGTGGGAAAGAGCAGACTTAGCCAAGCCATCCAGCAGTGCAGTGGGTAAAATCTGTGGCGTGCGCTGGAAATGACGGAAAAGGCGTTCTGCATTTGGTAATTTGGTTCCTTTGTTTGCTTTCTATAGAATAAGAAGCCACTTCTTAGAGATAGACATTGAATTTACTATGAAAGGGTCCAGTGCAACTCTGTGAAGTGCCCACAAGCTGATCATGTCTTTCATTAATTAATCTGTGACCCGTTGTTCAATTGGTGCCTTGTGCAAACAGTAGCCAGCAGAGACTTTCTAATACAAATTGTCACGAGTATGTGTCTCAAAGAGAAAAACTGTTAAATTTTTAGAATTTGCAAATATTTGGTATTTTCTATCCTTCTGGGTGACTGGATTCCTAATTCACATGTTGATGTTGCTTCTCCTTGGGAGAGTAATCTACACATTCAAGAATTATTCATACTTAAATTTTTGAAACATTCCTGATCAAATGTTCAAATGAACAATATCTTTACTATGTGCTGTTCACAGAAAATGGTTTTGCATTTACATTTGTAAAAGTGAATATTTCAGGGTACAAAAAAAAGGATACTTCATCATATCATCCATCTTGCTTTCTCTTTACTAAGAGAAAGAAGCAAGACGGAATACAGGTTTTCTGTAAGCAGAAGATTTACATGATTCACATTGTTTAACAGAACAGTTAAAAGAAGTATCTTATCCCGTGATCCCGTGGATGAGAAATTTGTTTTAAGAATTAGCTCCTACTTTCTGCATTGCACTCCAGATGTGAGTGCTTGTTTCTGATTTTTTTTTTAAACTGTGTTTCTATGCTCTGTAGTCTTGGAAAAAAACTCAAAACTGTACAGCAGCTGTAAAGAAAAGCATTTGTCCATGATACTTCTGAGATATGTGACCTGCCCCATTTCCTCATGAGGACTTTGTACAATTTGCCGTTTTCTGGCTGTATAAACTGGCATTTTCCCAAGAGGAAATTCAGCTTTTATGCCCTGGACTTCATCCCTTTGATCCGTATTTAGTTTTTTATTCAGCAGACGACTTTGGTAGCTTTCCCACAAATAAATAAGATATAGATATAATTTCTTAGACCTACACTTCAGAATCCTGCAAACATCACCATCAATCTCCTGGTATGCAGAGATCAGCAGAGACCAGCACAGGCTGAGGAGGCTGACCAGGGAGCCTGAGTGCAAAGCCTCTTTTGTAAGAATTCACTGTAGATTGGTATATGAGCTTCACTTTATTATCTAAACTATCACGGCAGTCAATGGAGAGAAGTGGGACAGAGTCAGCCTATCTGAAGTGCATAACAAAGTGTTGCTGTGTTTCCTGCTGATCAGAAGAGTGAAAGCTATAGTAGAATTTATCAAGATTTGGAATTATTCGGCCTATGGTCTGCCATGCACAGAAGAAACCATTTTATTTTAGAAAGCAAAAGATATGAATATTATGAATTGCCCCATATTCAAAACTAAGCATGTCATATATCTATCATGAGTTTTCTTTTAATTCTTTTATCTTGGCGGAGGAACTGCATAGCATAGTTTCAAGCTAGACATTGGTTTCGCCTACAAGCAGTGCAAGTGCAACGCAATTGCAAGCAACACAGAGCAACTGCAGCAGGTGTGCAGAGAGATGCTGAGGACAGGAAGTGTACCTGGCACACATTTCAGGGGTGTTGCTTCAGACTAATTCTAATCTGGTCCCATGTACTGAATGCACACGAGTGGTTAGAGCATGTTAAGGGAGCTCACTGAGCTGGTTTTCGGGTTTAGTTCAATACAAAGTGAACACAGTGCACATGTTATGCTACCATTTACTCCATGCTGCAGACTGAAGCACAGCAAGGAGCAAAATTTTTGCTTCAAAAGTTTCCTGACTTAAAATAAAATGCTGCTGTAAAGAAAGCCTTTTGCTACTGACATAATTCCACACCAAAATATCTAGTCACTTGAACTCATTCTCTTCTAAGTCACCTTAACCAGTTAATTGAAGGTAGTCCATACAGATAAGTATATCTGCAGATACAAGACCGAGTTTATCTTGAATGAGAACAACATGATTCAGCCTTACCTGTCAGCTCACTTCCCACTGCCTACTCAGTTCTAGCCTGTAAATCCCAGTGTGTGTTTGTCAGTCCTTGCCCTGTATTTTCTTGCTGAAGAATTTCCATCATTCATTGTTTAGATCCAAACCGCACATCAGACAAAACACATTGAGCCACCTCCTCCTCTTCTCTACCAAGCAGCTTTCCAAATGAAGGCAGCTTCATTTGGTGAGGACACAGTGACGCCACTGAGCACTTGTGCAGCCTTCATCAGCACATGCTGATGGCGAAGCTCTCAGGAGCTGATGGGCTCCAGACGCAAACACAGGATCCTGAACTGACAGGAAAGGCCTACAAAACACCTCAGTTTCGAAGTTGGAGTTACTGGTGACATCAACTGCCTTAAAGATGCCAGTCTGATCATGATATTTCCATTTTTTTTGCTCTGCTCAGTTTTATTTATGATGTAAATGCCACTAAATCAACATGGCTTTGCCGGGCTGGAGACTAACTTACCTTCTACATTTGCTCAGACAAGCAGCTAAGTGCAAGAAATACATTTGTCCAATTCTGAGAGGAACACTCCTACAAAAAAAAAAAAAAAAAAAAAAATTTCCATTGTTTGTTCAATCCTTGTCTTTTTTTTTTTAATAAAAAATAGTCATTAGTAATAAAATCTTTTTTTTTCATTTTATTTAACTTAAATCATAAATTAATCCAAAAACACTTGACCACAGAGAGCTGTGAGAGTTAACAGCAAAGTAAATGCAATGAGCTGCAGTCAGCTTCATCTATATGTAAATGCTTGAAATGTTTACATTAAATCCACATTAGAAAAGTGGTCCTAAGACAAGGGCTCCCTTCATTACACTGGGATAAATATTAAATATCCTCGTTATTTTCAGTACAAATTTGCTGAGTGTTTTCTTGTAAAATACACTTCAAAAGAGAGCCTTTGAAATCACAACAAAAAAGTTTATGGCTGAAAAATTCAACACTAAGTTATAAATAAGAAATTATTCAACAGCCAATGGTATACACAATGAGGGCCTAGGATTTTATCCTTACAAAGGCAGAAAATATTTTGTAATATTTAGACTAACAACTATTTGTGGAAACTCTTTGGAGCCTACAATGTTAGGTTTTAGGGAGATGGGGGCCTAAAGCCCATCCATATCTCAGAGTTAATATATATATTTTTATAAGCACATTCTGATATAATATCTAAGTCAGAAGCATTCAGTGAAAACTATGAGAAGAGGATATGTTTTGCTCTATACAAGCAGCCACTGGCTGGCTAATAAACAGGTCCACAGTAGCCTATTTAAAGAGCATAGCAACATAGCAACTGCTTTGCACAATGTGCATTTTATTATGAAAAAGAAGTATTGAGGAATCAGATCTAATGTACACAGCAAGAAAAAATAAATGCATTAACCAACTTTAATGCAGATAAAAATGGTGGCCCATGGAGAAATTCCTTTTCTGAAAGGTCATTCATTTGCCTCTGCATTCCTTCAGCACATTTACATGCTGCTAGCTCTATTCATCAAAGGTCTTCATTATTCTTTGTTGGCATGCAGAAAACAATCACTTTCATATATAATGTCATAATCACTCAAACAAGACAAATTAAAAAATGGCTGTTATTTACTTAAGATTTAGCACCTTCTAAAAAAAAAAAGATTTAAAGGATTTATGGCGTGTATTTAAAATGGGGGAGCAAGTATCACACAAAAGCATAGGTTTTGTTGAATAAAAGCATTGCTGATGATTCTCTTTCAGTCTGACTCTCTCAGGCTGTTCTAACTTCAGTTTTGCTCCCTGCGGACTTCCAACAGCTGTAGGTAACCACGGACAGCAGAGGAACAAGGGCATTTTCACTGCATTTCCCCCAGCTCCCCTGTGGTCAATCCCAGCAGATCTTGTGTGTCTAGAGCTGCACCAGGGGCTTGTGGGGACACCAGGTAAGCGCCTAAAACCACAAGTTGTCTTTGAGGTCACTTTCTGCCCTCTCTGTAATCTATTTCTATGCCCACAGCAAGACAACAAAGATCAGCTGGAAGAAGAGGGAATTTTAGACTGAACACTTGTAAATCGATGCTTAATTGGGGCAATTCATTGTTCAGATTTGCTGTGCCTGAAAAAAAGAGATATGGCCCCAAAAGTGCATCATTATGTTTCTCGTTTATCATGTAAAGTTCTGTAGGATCCCACAGTAGTAATGATGTAATCACTACCAATAAATGTCACATTCAGGCAATGATTCATCTAGAGCTCTCGTGATTACAGAAAAAGATGAGATACTGGCATTATTATGGTACTTATCAGTGCTGTGTCATATCCGTGGCTGTACTAATTGTCTTGTTGAAAAGAGTTGACTCCGGGGACAAGAATCAGAAAGTAAACTTTTGAATCTCCACGCACTTTCCCCTACAGAGATATATTTTGTTTGCTGTTCTAACATCTCTACAAGTGTGGACTATATTTACTTGTATTTTTCCAGGACAGCCTTGATACCAGTCCACCTTATTATTACACTGCTTTGGCAAATACCACAAATATCACACCTTAGTTACTTTGAGCCTGTTGTGTTCATGCCAGTATTCACCATTATAGAAAAATCTTGCTCATTTCCTAATTACTAAGCATTTTACACTGGATGGCAAATGAAAGGCTTAAACCCCAGTGGGATCGTATGTGTCTGACCCACAAATAATTGTTTGACATCAGAAGGTTTATTATCTCCTAGCAGGAATGAGAAGCATATTTCTTAATAGGTTCCCTACCCTGGGCAGTACAGGCTTCCCTTTGAAGAGTGTCTCTATGGTAATTGATGTTAATGAGCAGCAAGCCAAGGAGAAACACTGGGTCACCAGGTAGGAAGCCCCCCAAGAGATAATCTAATTACTCTCCAAAACAAATTACTTTCAACCAAAACAAATTACTTTCAATCACTCTGCAACAGATAAGATCAGCGGAGAGAGCTCAAAGGTGCTGACAGCTGGAGACTGAGGCTTCACAACTTCATGGATTGATCGCTTTTCTCTTTGGTCCGGTTTGCTGAATGACAATGGAGTGACAGAAAACTGGAGCCAAGAACGAGCTCCCTTTCATTTCATTCAGATGAATGCAGAGGATCTGCCAACCCAATGCTGTTTACTGTGTGCCTCATTGATCTAAAATTGGAAAAGCTATAGCCATGTGTGTTCACATATGTAACATGGAATAAATGTACAGATGGGGAGACTATGAAATCAATTCATTGTCTGTATATCATTTCATCTAGGAAGCAGAAGGTAAAACATTAGATTCTTGCTTATGGGTGTATGCATGTAAAATGAAGCACTGCAGAGCCTGAAGTTGTTACTCAGCTATAAATATTAATTGAGATTGTTTATAACTGATTGTATGCATTATCTATATAATTATGTGTAGTATATGTGCACATATTCATATTAATTATATGTATTAATACAGTATATATTTTAATACAATATAGTGTGCATTACATATAATTTATTATTAATAATAGTAATTGTTAAATGTCTGGCTTTTTTCCTACTGAAGCAAATATATTCTTTCCATGGAAGGCAGAATTGGCCTTCAGTTCTTTTTCTTAACTAAGTATTTAACAGTATTTTTCTGAACATGAACTGATCATTACTACTACTAATCAGTACTACATGATGAGGTCAAACTGAAATACAAATTACCCATGAGCAACCACTGCAATAACCAAAAAAAAAGTGACAAACAGACATTGTAGCTCTACAGAAATTACACCATCTCTCAGCGACAATATGAACTTAGATAAGTAGGGTGTAAATTATTAGCAAAAGCAATAGTTGATAAGTCCGCCACTACCTTTTCAGGAAACAGAGTGAAAATGCTGCTCTAAAGGTACTGTGCATCCGACAGTCAGTATGCAAATTGAATGACTGAACTATGGGTTTCTATATGGTTGTTTTTTCCTAAGATGGTGCAAGGAGTTTTTTTATCCATACTATTACTGCTGCTTGTCTGTGCATTTCAGGAGAAAAAAAGAAAAAAAAAAGAGTAGATTTGGAGATTGCTGTCTTCCAAAAATGGGATACTAGTACTGCTATTGCAGCCATGAATAGGACGCACTTGTGTAGTGACCATTTATAGTTCTGTTGCTGCTCATTTCATTAGTATTGGCGCTTTCCCTGTAAAATATAACGCAATCAGTGACACATCTGCCTAACCAAATCCAAAGCACACTGATAGCAATATGTGACCAATTAGTCAAAACAGAGGGTAAAAGATGGTCTTAATAGAAGCTTTCCTGACAAATGAGATATGCTACAGGCTTTATCTTTTGGAGACTTATGATAAAGAGCAATATCTAGATCTCAGTGAGCCTTCACTATTGAAAGAAATCTTGATTCCCCAGATAGAACTACAAGAGGAACTCCTGCCCCACTCTAGAAGTGTTCTGAAATTGATCAATTCTGAATTAGCATGTGAGTCTATTTTCATAAGCCCCATTGCAAAATGAGTGCCTAAATCAACAGACTCATATTCAAAAGCATATGAATTTGAGTACCAGTCCTGCCTCCCAATCAGTAGCAGTATAAAAGTCACACCTTTCTGTAGCCAGGCAAATTTGGACAAATGCATAAGCAAGAGGTATTGAGACTCTGCTTTCTCTTACTCAATACTTTGGTTTGCTTTGTTTGCTTCAAGATCTGAGGTGTCCCTGCTTCTTGTTATGCAAGAGTCTCCCTTGTACCTTCAGACAAGAAAGAACCTGGGTCATTTTTGCTCTCACTTTGAGCCAATAATGTCAAAGGAACTTTATTTTGTTTCCAAAATGAAAAAGAAAAAAAAAAATATCTGGAGACTGAAGATGATAAATTAGAATACTTCTCACCATTATAAATAAGATCATAATTGTAAATTCACGGAAAAGAAAAACTGAGCTGAAATTCTGCTTTTGACATCAGGTCAAAGCATAAAGCATAAGGAGTAGCCAGATAGTTGGGGATTTCACATTACATTGTATACTGGCTGTGGTGTTTAGGTGGATAAGTTCTTTGCTTTAATGCAGGCACTTCACCTCAGCTTCAGAGACGGTTCAGATTTTATCTCATACTGAAGTAAGTTATTTGATAAATCTGAATTACTTCCAAACAGATTAAGACATCCATTACCTCCTAGTTTTCTCACTAGTCAAATGTGTAAAACCTAAGTAAACTTGAATTTTTTAAAGACAATCTAGGCTTTTTCCATGCTGATTTGTTCTGCTTCTCTTACTTTCAGATGGCCTTTTAATTGGCCATTAAACCAGGAAATTATGGCTAATTAGGATCAATCCAAATGCAATGTTTTGGATGGACTAGCTATCTGAATACCATTCTTTCAGATCCAATGTTACTTCTGCTTTGTCAAATAAAAGTCGATTTTAGCTGCATTGGCAGGATGCTTCAGTAACCTTTGCCCTTCAGTCCTTGACCCCAAATGGCCCTCAGTCATGTTTCTTGATAGCAAATGTGCCTAGTTAAGAAACTGCAATAAGCACCATCAGAGGAAGTTATTCACCATAAACTCAGTTTACTGATTCCTAGCAAATCACGCAGCTACCCCACATCCATGCGGTAGGCTTCCTTTCAGCAGCAAGTTTTTTCATATGACCTTCAAGTGCAAAAACTTCAAAATAATTGTTTCTCCAAACTGCATGACTAATCTGAGCTATATTAAGGCCTGAGCTTGTATATCTTGTGAAGAGCGAGTGGAGATACCTTAACTCTTGGTAAAATCCAGGTGAAGTAACTCTGCTTACTTAAACTGATTTTAGAGGAATTGCACAAGAATGCTATTGCTTCTAACACATTTCTCCTTGTTTTTAGATCCAGAGGCCAGGCTGAGGTGAAAGAATGGCTTCTATTAAATATAACTGAATCACTTCATCGTCTAGAAGCTGATGACCCAGCTATGTGCAGAATATTCATAGCAGTCTTAAATGATGCCACTGGGAAAATTTCTACCTGTTTGAGTTTACGTTTATTCAAACTGTTTCATAAAGGACTTCACCATTTCAGTAAAAGCCCTTTTTGCAACACTGCAATACTCAAAAGTGATGACAGAAAGTGGAACAGCATTACACCAACCTCCCACAAGTGCACTGACTTGACACTTTGACATAACATTCATCAGCATCCACTGATGATTTACATCTGTCTTTATCAGACCTGTCCCCAGCTTGCAATTCATTATTCAATGATAAGCAGAAAGCTTGCAACATGAAATAATAGACAACAAGGAAACTGTGGGTCTTAACTGGCTTCTTTAACTGTTTTTACATCTCTTTTATATATGTCTTCAGGAAAAGTGAGAATCACATTTGATGCCATATAGGAGGCCTGACTTTAAGATTTATTTTGATATTAGAGGAGAATTTCAGTGCTTGATCTTGCAGAAAGCCATAGCTAAAACCCTTTTCTCCCTTCTCCTCTCCTTCCTACTTCTTTCATAAATCACCCTTCAAGAGTCCCCCATTTAGTGTCCTTGTTAAAAAATTAAAAAAAAAAAAAAAGATTTGGACTTTCAGTGCAAGGAAGCCATAGCTTTTTAGAACAAACTCACCCCAGACAGAACTTAGTGAAATCTCTCCACCGTCAGATTTGGCTTAACATGCCAGTATAAACTAGGCTCGTTGCTGAAGACCTCATACTTCCCAGCTTCCTACTGATCTCCTAAGTGCTGATCTCCTGACATCTCAGGATGGAGCCGTGGGATCAGTCATATCTCTCTAAAGCTTTGGAAGTTTGGACAGAGCCACAGCTCTGACCACACACTCGTGAGAGTTGGAAGTTCCACTTTGATAGCAAACCCATTTCCCAATTCTTGTAGTACATGATCTTCTTCTAACAGCCTACTCTCTGTCTACTGAAGGAAAGAAAAATATTTCCTTCAGGAGTAGGAATTGAAACTGGTCATAAAGCAAACACTAGCCACTGACAAGAAAAAAAGTGTAACTAATTTTTGATGGATACTGGTTTTGACTGACATGCGAATGACCTGGAATTACTCTTTTCTGAAAAAGCTAGAGACTTTTTTTCATGGTTTTCACAGAACTATTGCATAAACAAAATCCAGCAGTATAAATTCATAGGCCAAGCTAGAAAAGGACATGTAAGGCCAGGCCTACCAGGAAAGGAATTTGCAAATAACTTTCACTTGTCCAGTACCTAAAGCACACCTATGAGCAGAACACAATCAGGACCAGGCTATTTCCTTCCAGAGCCAAAATTACATCCAAGGCTATTTACAGACTTATTTTAGATTTAGTGCTATTTAGTGGAGAGCTATTGTAGATTAAGCTGAGAGCTGCTGTCCTAAGTATGTATCCATAAAATCAGTAACACTTCTTAAGTACCAAAACTACAAAAGATTTCATAGCACACAGAGAATATGAGGTGGATGAACTATTTCCAAATTACAAAATAACTATTTTCAGTTAGGAAAAAGTGCACTTTGGCCATTTGAAGCTAAAGGGACTGTGGTGAGTGTTAGAATAGGCTTTATCAGAAGATATTATTTGACTGTGAGGGTTTCAAGTCAATTCCAGGCTTAGTGCTTCTCTCAGGAACATGTTCCCTGACAGCAATAGTTAAGAAAGCATTAGATAACAGAATGTTGAGGGAGATTTGAAATTAGGCCTCTGAAGGTATTTGTTAAAAAGAACCAGTGATAACATATGTAACTACAAATTACAGTAGGAACAACCTCTCTAGGTCATTGATTGACTTTTGTGGAGCAAACCAGACTCCTCAGGAAGTTGATTATTTGAAAATCTTGAAGTATCTGATGCATTTGGATCCTCCTAATTCACTGGGGACTATTGCACTTGTGATATCTAGGAAGAGCTTTTATGAATGCTTGTCCTATTGTATGACACCCCATCAGCGGGAGCCAGCAGCAGGAACTGTGGAATCTTAATTCTGCTCTCATTCACAGCCCAGAAAGAAATATTGTCACCTTTATGCCTCTTGGATTGCAGAAGCAGCTGGGGTGCAGAGCAATCCTTGACATATGGTAGAGCAACCTCTCCTTCTTAGGCAGGTTTTTTAACTTGTGCTGTGCTGATAAGGCTCTTTATAGAACAACACCCATGCTCAAATAACAACATTTCACAGTGTACTGTGTCTTCACTTCTGCCTTCCCTCATTTGTCTAACATGCCCATCTCTGTTGAAAGCAAGAGAAAGGACAGGATAGTTCTGTTGGCTCTCTGCCACTGGGGCAAATAAAATATTTCTTTTACTGACACTTCTGGAACTACAGCATTAATCAGAAACCAGAAATCAGAAGTAGCATTGATAATTGCAGTTCTGCTCAGGACCTTACTACAGTCTCTGTAATTTGTCTTTCACTTCTGACCTCAGAGAAAAGGGGAAGGAGCTACAAATCTCTCCTCAGAATTATTATGACATCACTTTAATATAGCACCTACTCCTACATGTGTGGGGAAGCCCAAAGAAACCTCAAAGGTTCCCAACAGTTCATACATCCAAAGTCAACACCATACTGTTCAGTAGATAGAATTCTAAGTTATTCTAATTTTGAGCAGATGCATCTTCATCCTAGATGCATCTAGTTCATCACATTTTTGACCTTCACCCAGCTTTGAGTGACATCCCTGTATGTAGTTTTTCCTTTGATCTAAAGGTGGGCTGCTATGATTGCCTTGAACACACATGTCATTGCCATGCCCTCTTGCTGATCATTACTTGCAGCAATCTTGATTGGTTTTATTTCAGTTACTTCCAATGATCCCATCACCTAGTTAGGTACAAACCCTCGATTATCTTTTTGGCGTGATCCAGGGTCCCTGGGTGTCTGGCTTTTAACACATAGGTAGTCGCGTTCTTCCTAAATACATTAGTTCAGCATTACAAAAATCTGAAGTTCTCGTTCCACAGAAATTATATAGGAGCATTGAAAAGTGCAGTTGAAATAAATGATTCATTACAACAGGTGAAAATGCTTTTGCAGTTGTGTATGATTTGGTCAGGAGATATTTTTGTTCTACAAGATTTTTCTTTCTTTTTTTCTGTAACCCAGAAAAGCAAAAAGAGCTACACTATAGGTTTGTTTGAATGCTCTGTGGAAGGCAGAAAGCAGGTCCAGCACTGGAAGGTAGCATGTGATTTAGCCTATAATGTCTTTGCAAAGACATTTGTAGGAACATGTGTCTTTCTCCTGAACTTTGGTAAAAAGATGCCAGTAAATGATGAAAATTCAGTGATATAGACAGGAATGGAAACGAAAATCCTATCTTAGAGCTATTATATTTTGGAAACAGTGCATATACAGAGAGATTATTCTCATTTAGCTTTAGCTAAAAATAAGGTACCTAATCTGAGCTAATCATCTAGGCTTTTTCCAGAGCCATTAAGGAAATAGGCACCTCCAGAGATAATTTATCTCATCTCTCTTAAACACTTGTTTTGAGCGGGTTGATACTATTGGTACTCTCCAATCCAGATAAGTTCTGGAGATACTTATCTCTGTCGCTGGCTGCAGAGGAACATGGATAAACAGCTTAGATTAGACACTACGGTCTCAGACAACTAACAAATAATTTTATATAAAGACATGCAATTCCAGAAAATGACCTAAATGTTCCATTTTCATTTGATTTGGACCTCTTAACAGCAGTCCACATAACATTAGCACTAATAACAATGAAAATAATCTTAAAAGCTCTCAATTGCTAAGAATTTTTCACTTTTTCACTGATTTGAAATCTCACTTAGGACAAATAATTTTGCCGTCACAAATTTTGTGTCACTTTTTTATCTTTACATTGAAATAATAATACTGTCAAAAATCATAAAAGAGTTGCAAGCATCAAGTCTTTACTATCTTTGACCTCTTCATGAAGAAAACACAATGCACTTATGGTGACAAAAATTATTAATGCCATAGTATAATAATAATGAAATAGCTTTGCTTCAGTGGGATGCACAACAAAATGGAGCAAAAGCCATTCAGGCTCACTTCAGTCCTTAACCTCTGTGTGGGGGGTGCTCAGTACCTTAAAGAATGCATATGTAGCTGGGATAAGTTACATGCACAACTGCTGTGGGGCCCAGCGTTGCAGGGTGGTGAACTGCCTTTGTGACAGTATGTAATAATGCTGCAAAACTCTGGAGAGGGAAAAAAGAAGTGCTCAGACTCCTTGGTATTATTTATTGCTTTTATAATATTGCAAACTTATGTGTTTGAAAGACCAGCACTTCTCAAGTCAGCCCATGACTTGGAAGATACATCTGAAAGTGAAGTACTCCTGATTTTCCTAAATTATGCATCACCCATGCAGAGAAAAAACTGGGCTCCTTTTTATGTCTCAG
>VZSV01000001.1:3847147-3863504 GCA_013398735.1 Nothocercus julius | reverse complement strand
CTGCCGTTTGCGCGGCAGCCGAGAGCGCTGCGGAGCGGGCCAGGGGCAGGAGGCGCGCTGTGCTTGCCGGGGGCTGCTGTCTTGGAGCGGGGTGCAAAGCATCCCACTTTAAAGGCACGGCCACCCAGCCCGCGAGCTCTGGCCCCCGCGGCGGCCGCTCTCTGCTCTTCCTGATGCCCCCCGCTCCTCTGCCCCCGCATAGCCCGCGCCTCCGCTTGCGCTTTTTTTGCAAAGCATACGGCTATATGTATGTATGTACACACACGCGTGCAGCGGGGCTAGGCTTGCCCCCGGGCAGGGGGAAGCTTCGAGGTTCCACGGGGAGGGAGCGCCTGCACGGTGTCCCCTGTGAAATGATGTCACCCGATCAATATTTTAGGGGGGAGTGACTGATCCGACCAATTCCTGCTATGAAATGGTCTCTATATCGGAACTGGATTTAGCCGAATCGATCGGGCTGATAAGAGGGAGCTATAAAAGGCGGCGAGGCGGCTGCGCCTACCGGCATCCCGCTCCGCAGAGCGTCGGGGAGCAGCGCGGCAATGGGCGAGCGCCGGGGCCCGTCCCCTGCCTCGCTGGCGCTGCTCAGCCTCGCTTTGGCCGTGGGGACTCGCTCGCTGCCACTCTCGGACGCGGGCCCGCACGTGAACTACGGCTGGGGGGAGCCCATCCGGCTGCGGCACCTCTACACCGCCAGCAAGCACGGGCTCTTCAGCTACTTCCTCAGGATCGGCGGCGACGGCCGCGTGGACGGCGCCGGCAGCCAGAGCCCGCACAGTGAGTGCAGGGCCGGGGGCGGCGGGGCTGGGGGCGAGGGCGGCGGCGCTAACCGGCTCTCCCTCCCCGCCAGGTCTGCTGGAGATCCGCGCCGTGGCCGTGCGCACCGTGGCCATCAAGGGCGTGCGGAGCGCCCGCTACCTCTGCATGGACGCGGCGGGGCGGCTGCACGGGCAGGTGAGCGGCGCTTTGGGGGCTCCTCGCGGACGGGGCTGCGCGGGGCGAACACGGCCAGGACCCCCCTCTCCCCGGCAGCTCTACTCTGTCCCCTGCCCCCAGGGCTGTTAGAGGAGCACGGCACACCAAAACATCGCTTCCTAGCACAACTCATCTACCATTTCCTCTTCTGAAACTACAATACAGAGCAAAATGTAATTTATGTTTAAAGACCATCACCGGCCACTTTCCTTGGACCGCAGACACCCACTGTGGGCCACTCGGAGGCTGGGCACTTTAGCAAGGCTCTGATGCAATGCTCTTTGCTCACACTTGTCCCCCAGCACATCAGCTCAGCACAAGCTGAGCTGTGCAAGGCTAACACTTGCGTCTCTGTCTAACTGCTTTAGAGGAGCCTCTTTCTCAGAAAAGGGAGTGTTTTGGGTTTGTTTGTTTGTTTTTTTACTAGCCACAGTAAACACAGTTTCATTCTGCTTTGATTACGCTGGCAAAATTTCTGCTGATTTTCAATATGGCAAGAACTTGGCCTACTGCCAAACCTCTCAAGATCTCTAATAACAGCAAGAATGATTTAATGAGATTATTGATTGAGTCCATAATTCAGGTGAAGTCTTTCTGCATTTCCTTGCTTTTCTTGGCTAGAGTAAATCAGTGCACTGAAGGTGCACAGGTCTTGAGGTTTAGATGATCTACACACTACTATTAGCTTAATTATTAGCTTATTTTTTAGCTTAATTATTAGCTTATTTATTATTAGCTTAATTATTAGCTTAAAGCCTTAATGTATATCCAAACCAAAATGATCAGTGAAAACTAAGCACTGGAGCTTAGTTAGTTGGTTAGCTTAGTTAGTGCTTAGTTTTTACACAATTTTAAAATAAATTTCTTATAACAGCATTTTGAAAGCTGATGACCCTTGTCTGAGACTGTTCATTGATGTTCAGTATTAATTACATGATTTTTAAAAAAAATATAACGGCATGTTTCCATGCCATCAGATCTACTGGCTTTGTAGACAGGTTCTGTATGCTTTATTCTCAAGCATAGTTTTGCTGACTTCAGTGACAAAAGTCACAGAAGGAAGTGAGCAGAATTAGACACATAAAGGAAAGCTTTCTCTCGAGAGTTGCAATTCCCCTCTCCTATAGGCCTCTTGCTCCAGGATTTGCCTGTCTTGCTGAAAGTAAGAAAGCAAATATCCTTCTAGCTATACCCCTCTGAGCACCAAAAACACTGAGGCTGCTACTGCCCCTCCACTATCAGCTGAGCAAACGAGCTTTGTGGAGAAACTTATGCCCTTATCAGCACTGTGCTCGGGAGTGAAGAACTGAAGGGCAAATGTGGTACCTGCCATGCCTTTATCTGACACTGTGGAGAAGGGATGACTAAAGTTGATTTCAGACATAAAGTGTGCTGTAGTCTGATTTCCTAATTCCTGTAGTTTAGGGAAAATCATGGAACTGCTCAATATTATCATTTTATACACATAGCCTATGGTTGATATAGTTGAGATGAGGGTGCATAATCAACAACTGTTGTGATTTGTAATGCGAACTTGCTCAAGAAGCCTTTTTATTTCATCCCTTTCATCAGTAAGGCTGACAACTCATAAAAATAGGGTCAGGTGACAACCAGACCATCAATTTGTATCCTATACATACTTTTTTCCCCCCTAGATATATGTGTAGAAAGATAAATACTGTCTAATTTAATTTGGATAAAATGCCTTTTTTTGTGAATTACTTGGTTTGAAAAGTGCCTTTAAAAAGGCACCCATTTCACATACTTAATTGTACTCTGTATTACTGATGGTGCTTGAGAAAGGACTTAAGTATCAGCTATGTTCTAAGTTAAATTTGGTCAAGCAGAGCATTCATGTAAGAATGCTTTTATCACTGATGACTCAAATATAATCAGCAATGGGCTTCTATTGACCAAGAGTTCAATAACCTGTAGCAGCTGAGCCAGAAATAACACAAGAGCTGTAAGAAATACACTGACCTGGAAAGGTCTGACATAGTGATTAAAAAAAATCCTAATATACTATATCACAGTATAGTATATTAATATAGTATAGTATATCACAGTATAGTATATTAGTATAGTATAGTGCAGTATATCACAAATGCATTTCTATGAATTCATACTTAATATATATTCATACTAAATATATTCTTCTATAAAAAAATTGAAGTCACATTGTTATACAATGTGTAGTTCTAACTAAGGTCTAATGGGAAAATTATACTGCATTAATTAGTTTCTATTGTAATTTCTACTAATGCTGGGTAAAAATATTGGCAGTTACCTTTTTAATTTTTTTTCTGATAGCCATGTTTGTGTAAGCGCTGTCCTTTACATTAATGCCTTTCTACAGACCTGTACCTGAGACTTTTAAGCAAATCTGAGAGAAGTAGGGTTTTTATACTCCAGGACTATCAGATTAGGTTTCATGACTATAGTTAAGTACTGCCAGCAATGACTAGCAGTTTATCTGAAGGAGCACTGAAAACCGAATGTTTTTTCTCTGTGCTCAGAGCAGGAGCATGTGTGGAAGCACAAGGGCCAGCATCCTACCTGCCAGTCCCCTCGTGTCTCTGTCGTGGCAGCTGCCAGGCACAGGGCCTGTGGGCATATTTGTAATTTTCCTTTCCTCCCTGCCCTTCAGCTCAGCTATTCTACTGAAGATTGTTCATTTGAAGAGGAGATTCGCCCAGATGGCTACAACGTATATAAATCAAAGAAACATGGGATCTCTGTGTCTTTGAGCAGTGCGAAGCAAAGACAGCAGTTCAAGGGAAAAGATTTTCTTCCACTATCTCACTTTTTACCTATGATCAACACCGTGCCTGTGGAGTCAACAGACTTTGATGAATATAGTGATTATAGCCAGGCTTTTGAATCAGATATATATTCCTCGCCTCTTGAAACCGACAGCATGGATCCCTTTGGAATATCCTCCAAACTGTCTCCAGTGAAAAGCCCAAGCTTTCAGAAATGACTCCAGTTACAAAGATGATGTCAAAGAAATTGCAGAATACTACAGGCTTTTAGCTTTTCATGTACTAGTATTTTGAACTTTTTTTTTTGTATGGAGCAAGACTTTTGCTTACAATGTCTTATACCTGGAAGATATGATTGCTCAGAGGCTCTATTCCGGAGAATTGCCTCCCTATCCATACTTTATTTGGGAAAAAGAAAGATTAAATATGGAAAAAGTAAACCACTAAAGCTACCCCATTACAGTGGTGATGACAGAATTACAATTTTTCTGTATCAAGTTCATTACCATATATATCCACCTGTAATTTTTGCTCATAGGAGGAAATGTAGCAAATGTTTTACATCCACAGGGAGGTTAATCATCTTTTAGGTTCATAAGCCTTAAAGACAAACATTGGGAACAAAACAGGATTAAGGAAGATCTAGCAAATGTGGTTGGGTGAACCAGGGTAAATGCTGTCACTTGGAAAGCTGCTGACAACATTCTGGGAAAACTTTCTTTGGAAAGCATGCCAGTGAAAAACATTCTGCTTGCATACTGTGTTTCTTCCCTTAAGACATAAGGGAAGAAAAGGAAATATCGCTTCCTTCCCTTACTGCTAAGGGGTAATTTGGAAAACTGATTCTTCGATTTCCTTTATAGGCTAATTTATGTTTACTGTGGGGTCTGCATCATCCAACACAGACTCCTCATTAACATTAGCAAGAATTCTATATATGGGTAGAAGTGTATACAGGACCCAGCATTTATGTTCATCATAGGAAACGAGCAGTACCAACAAATTAGTTTTCAGTAACTGAAGTTCTGTTCTATGTAAGTATGTATGTCTTTAGCAAATAGAAAGACTGAAAATGGATGATGTATAGGTCAAATTGATTGCATAATAATAAGTTTTCATGTTTTACCTTGAAACATCAGTAGCTCCTTTAAGGCCTTTCAGGCTTCCAATCAGTTTAGTGACTTGAATGCTGCAGAACTGGGTCAGTCGTACAATTCACTGCGCAAGGAAAGATTGCGGGTATGTTACGACCAAGAGGTAGATGTCTGATGCCTTCAGTTCAGTTTCCTTGTTGCAACAATTTGACTAAGGAATAAGAAACCTGAAAACAACAAGAAAAAGAATGTGGAAAAAATGGTTCAGGGATATTACTCATTTCTAAAGGTTCCTTTATAATAGAGACTTCTATACAAAAAAAAATGTACTGGAAACACTAGTATTCTTCTGACCTAGCACTTCATTGCCAATGCAATATTTATAATTAATTTATTGAATGCATACATCTGTTTATTTTGTTACTATTATTTATGCTAAAAATTCTATTTATATACTCTTGGAGGTGGATTTTTTTAGTTGTAATAAATTTTGTGAAGTTTTGTAATCATGAAACAGTAGATTTTTAAATTTCTGTATATTATCAGTAGCATAACATGTACATTTGCAATAAAAAAAAAAAAAACTTCAACACACAGCTCAGCTGACTCCCTTTTGTAACTCCTTTAGCCTAAAACATCAAGGAGGTTCCTAAAACTATTGAATTTGGCTCCCCAGCACCCCTGTGAGGATGATGTCATTGAAGAGGTGTGACAGACAAGGATAAAAAGAGACCACTCAGTTCATCCAGAGGTAGACATTGAGTGCCAGTGCTGTAAAGAGACAGAAGCTGCCTGCCCCCAATTACTGAGGAGCTTCATGGTAAATAGCAAATATAAGGAAGGTATATAAATCATGCACTGAAAAAAATGCAGAAACAGGTAGGTGGGATGCTGCTGAGTGTGAGTTTTAAACAGCAGCGATGCAACGGGGAAGAAAACTGGCTGTTTTTTTCCTGAAAAATAAGACATGGCTTTCTAGCAGAAAATCAAAAATCAAATATTACATTTTAGAATTGCCACAAGGTGATTGACAGCAATTGTAGACTTCTTAGCTGGAAAACATCTCCCATGCTGAGTCATGTTACCCTTTGTTCTGAGCCACTGCCACACATCCGGAGGGCTCTATTCCTCATGTACCAGGAAACAGAGTTCTGATTTTGAAGCTGCTTTATCCCAAAAGTTTTCAGATTTGGGGCACTTGGCTTTTCATCAGACACTATATATTTTTTTGAACAGTAGATATTTTTCAAGACCCCTTCATATAATGAAAACAAAATAAAGGTATTATGAATACTTTAAAAAAAATAGAAAAAAAATCACTTTTCTGATAACAAACTGTTTTGATGGGAAATTGCAAGTAAGAGCAGAAGGCATAAGATATACTGTTTAACTGGTGAGAGAATTTAGGTAGCTTTTATGTCTCTATTTGTGAATATGTGTGTATAGCACTAAAATGAGCACCCTCACATTTGTGAACAGTATCCCAAAGATCTTCAGGGGAAACATGTCATTTGCTGACACATTTGATTTTGCATCTTCCACCAGCGGCATGTTTCTTACAGTAACAGCATGGTTAAAGAGGCTGGTTCAATATTTATTCAGACGGAGGGAGGAATGCCAGGGGCTAAATTGCCCACACCACTTCCTGAAGCACTTTAGTTTTCTGTGGAGTTTTCCCATCCAAGCACTGACCAGGCCCAGCCCTTTTGCTTATGAAATCTGACAAGATCACAGCTTGAGGTGGACTGATTACTGGAAAATGCTTTCCCTATCATTAGACACCTGACTAGGCCAGGAACTTGGTGTGCAAAAACCTTTAAACATCCTTGCTGCGGCTTCTGTGGGAATGTAAACACCACCACCACTGAGAACTGCACTATATAGGCCAGGGCTGATCATGGTTTGTCAGAGACAGCCACTCAATTGCACTACTTGCATTTATAGTCATAAATTTTACAGCTCTAGTTTCTTTTTAAAATGTTAGGGTACCATATGCCTTCTTGTTAAGTCTCAGTTGGAAGCTATGATATGTAAATAAGCATTGTCAAAGCAGTGAAAAGGCTGTAGAAAAGCAGATACTGAACATCTCCATTTCCACTTTGGAGAAGTATAAAAAGCTGTAAATCCTTTATGCAAGACTCCTAATATCAAAGTTAGCCCTGGTCAGGGTGCAGAAACTACATGTGTAAACCATTCTGATGGCACTTCTATGTTATCAGTGTGCTTTGTACACAAAAAGAAAATGACAGGGTAAGTTAAATGTGTTTTCTTTCATCAAAAATTTACAGAAGCCAATCCTCCATTCAGGCAGCTTCTGACATGATGGAAATCAAGATGCATATCCCTTGGAAGTGAACAGGAATGTAAGGAAAGGTGTCAGTAGAACTCTGAATTAGGGTGAATTTATGACACATGGTATGCTTGTCAGGAACCTTGTTGATCAGACTCACTGTTGCAGGTGTACAAGAAAGTCCCCAAAATGTATCTAGTTTTGTTGTCACAACATGAGGGGAAAAAAAAAGCACACAGCTGTTTTCAACATATTGGATCGATCCTACTACCCACTGAGATCAAAGAACTTTTTGTCTCTAACTTCAAAAAAAAAGATTTAAATTGTAGTTATTAGCTTAGAGAAAATCTTCAAAGATACCTAACATTTCCACCAACATCAGATGGTTAGTGAACACTGTCTTTGAGATTGAGAGGTTGAACAGCAGATAGTTTTTCACACCTGGAAAGTTTCAGTGGTTTGGTGTGAAATTCAGGGAAATCAAAACATTCAATTAATACTCAAAGCCCCTCCCCCCTATTAAGCATAAATATCTGAAAGCTATCAGTATAATTAAACATAGAAATATATGCTCATAATACAATCATTTACTTTTATCCAGTGTTAATTTATAATAATAAATGTTGCAATAAAGCTGTCTAGAATGACATACTACAACTTGGTATTGCTAAGCAAATACATTAAAAAACAAATAAAACCATCTGAAAAGCAAGTGTCTCTGGTCAAAGAGAAACTAGCCTGTGTTAAATTCTAGAACTTCTTCTGTTGAAAATTAGTCTTTCTTATAGTTCTTCACATAGCAATTTTATGCTTGCAAAACAGCTAGGTTGACTGGTAAAGAAAAATTATCCAGTTTCATAGACAGTTTAAAAACAAACAAAAAACACCTTCCTTAGCACCATAAATTCTGAGTGTTTCATGGAAAAGGGACCAGGATTTATCTTTTCAGATTTATCACAACTCTTTTTTTCCATTCCACTTCCAGCTCACCCACTGACTCCCTCTGTTGTAATGAACAGTTCTCTTAATGCCAGACCAACTCCCCAACAACAACATCACACTTTTTTTGTGGAATTTAAGAGCACTTGAATCACATGTTCAGGCCCCTAAATCCAAGACCTGATCAGCAAATAGTGGGCTGGCTATGTGACCTGGAGTGTGGGGAGACCAGACTAGATGGTCAGGACAAGGTTTTTTTCCCCAGTGTTTAAAACATGTGAAACTAAATATACTTTTCCTGTTCCAAAGCCAAAGAGTATATTGGCTTTATGAAAATGGGGCTAATAAGTATTAAAAAGACAGTGGTAAGCTGCTGGACAAAACTAAAGGCAAATACTGGATTAAACAAGGTTTTTGAACCAGGCTCCATAAATAAGGCTTAAGCTTGGGCAGAAGCAGCAATTTCCAAGCAGTACCACTTCTCTGCCTGTGGCAGGCAGGGCAACTCTGAGGGTAACTGGCAACTATACTGGGTATATGGCAACCAGCCATAGCAGTAGGGAGCTCTCACACAGATCCTGTGGCAGCTCTTCCAATCTTGTTCATAAAGAGATTTTTCACAGTATCATATGGAATAACTAACACATTGCCTAACATAACTAAGACAAGTCATCATTAAAAATGGGCATTTTACTTGATTATTCCAGAAAACTTGAAATGAGAGCACCTGCAAAAGTTTTGCATTTATCTAACACAGGTTCCAGGTTAGAAGAATTCCCTCCCTTTAAGTTACTTTTTGCTCAGAATCATTCATTCTGTTAAACTGCTTGTGCCAACATGGACCATGTAGCATCACAGCTGATAGCTCTAGCAGCCAATAAATAAGAAAAAGGGAACTTTATCTGTAGAGGCATTCAAGCACTACCTCTACGCAGCACTCAAAGGAAGGCACTTGTATGTGTTGGGCTGGAGAATCGAGAGATGATACAAGAGAAATAGGGGGAAAAGCAGTTCCACGGAAGACCAGAAAGGGTTTGCTGGAGCCCGGGAGAGAAAGGCAACTAATACTTCTGGTGGTATGTACAAGTTATTCAGCTTGTGGAAAAAGCTGGCTACAAAACAAGACTGAAAGCCTTAGAGAAAATATGACAACATGGACAGCAAGGATAAGAAAGCAATAATGCAGTCCATTGGTATAAACAGTCTCCCTCTCATTCATTTGGATGCAATGAACACACACAAGCAAAAAATTCCAACAAATTGTACCTTTGAGAGAATACATTACAAGCTTTCAAATAGACCACTTGAAAAAGCAAACTAATTTTGAAAAAAAAAAAAAAATCTGCAATTCAATCCAGAGAGTATCTACCTGTACTTGTGGGAGCTGACCCAAGGCAAGCTTGTTCCAGCATACCTGGAGAGACAGGCAGCAGAGACTGCTCTGAACAAGCCAGCTGCTTGACACAGCTGTTGTTCACAAGTTCTCACACAGAAACTAAGAGACAATTTAGTTTCGCCTTGCTGAAAGATGGGTCAAGGATCACCTGGACCCTTTTAGAGAGCTCAGAGGTAACACATGACACCTTCCAGGAGTCACAACCTCTCTCCTCAGGCAGGAGGACAGGGCTCAGGGCAAGAGCCTTCTGCTCCCGTTGCCGTGCAGAGCTTCCGAGCGGCTTTCGACAACGGCGGAGCCTTCCCCCGCTCGCGGAGGACACGAGCGCCCCAGAGCTCATACAGCAGCCCGGCTCGGGCGCGCCGCGCGTGGCTCCCAGGAAGCGCGAGGCCACGGCGCTCCGTCCCGCGGCGCTCTGGCGCCCCCTGCCGCGGGCAGCCGTTGGAAGGCACAGGTGGCCGTTGGGGCCGTTAAGAGGCGTTGGGCGCGGGAGGGGCGGGGCGGCCCCGCCCACCGCGCAGCTCCTCGGGCCGCGCCCCTCCTCCTCACAGATGACGGGTCCCTTCGGGGGAAGGGGGGCAGGGGTCCCTCGCGCGCCTGCGCACTGGCGCTCCCGGCCGCGGCCCCTGCGGCTTGCCGTCCTCTCCCGGCATGCTGAGCGGCGCCATGGAGGCGGCGGGGGCCTCGCCGGGCGCCGATCTGTTCCACGGCATCGTCATGGCCGAGGAGAGGTGCGCGGCGGCCGCGGCGGCCAGGGCCCCGCGCGGCGCGGGCTGCGCGAACCAGCTCTCTCTCCCGGCAGGTTCCACGGCGAGGGCTACCGGGAGGGCTACGCCGAGGGCAGCCACGTCGGGGCCGCCGAGGGCAGGAGGTGCGGGGCGCTGCGCGGCGCCGCCGTCGGCGCCGAGGTGAGTGCGGGGCTGTTGTGGCGCAATTGGTGCGGCAGTTGAGGAGCACGGGCTTGCGAGCTTATTCTTCATCGGGTCCTGTTTCTTCTGCTTCCATCCAGTCCATATTCGCACGCTTCACCGGTCTGCTTGCGTTTCTGGCAGGTTCCAGGGCTCCTTCTGGGTCTGGCGCTGAGCTGCTGGTCCCTGTGTCTGCTCCTTCAGCTCAGCCTTCAACCTGTTTGCTCAGGGCTCCTTCCACTCGGTTATATTCCCTTCAGGGTTGGACTGGCTGCAGCTGCGGGCTCATTCTCTACATGGCCTTCACCTGCCGCAGCTGCACGGGGCCGCGCGTGGAGCTGGGCCTCGTGCACAGACTGCCTGGCACGGGGTGGCCTGAGGCCCGCGGGATCCGTGGCAGGACCGTTTGCGGCAGGAGGGGTTTCTGTTTCGTTTTAGATTGAGCCCGCTGGTAATGTCATGTTTAAACAAAAACAAAAACAAAAACAAAACAGCAAACAAAAAAAAGCAAAAAGCCTTATCTAGAATTCAGAGGTGAAAACTGAATTTTCATAAGCTTCATCAACCTTACACTTATAGAAAAAGATCTAGAAGAGGAGTGCAATAGAGGAATGTTCCAGCCCATTAATATAGAGGAAGTGACAGAGGACAAAACTAGGCTGTAGGTGGTCATGTTAAATGAGTGAAAGATTGACCTGGGCAGAGCTCACCTTGTTAGATGTCTTGAGCAAAGTCAAGATGCTGATCTGATACCAGCCCTGGCAGAGAGTGAATTAAATAGCATAATTAAAATGCATTAGAATGTACACACATAAGGTCACATCCTGGCTTATACAGGTATCTCCTTGGGCTCAAGTAGAAGTTTGGCACTGTCCCCTCTGGGAGGGGCTCTGCCCGTGTTGCTGTGAAGCCTGCGGCTCAGTGTCCGGGGAGCAGCTGTATTTTACTATAGCGGTTGGGTTTTAAGACAACTCTGAAGCAAATGTGTCAGTCCTCTGTTAGAGAATAAACTGGAAGCCTCACTTCAGATGTGCTCCAGCACTTAATGGGATATTAATCCCAGCTCCATGCTTAAGCCTTAAGAAAGATTTCCACTGTGTTGCAATTTTGAACTTGAGTTTCTCAGAGTCTGCTAAATTTTGCTTTAAGCGTCTGTATCATGTCTTTAGCAACATTAAATCACCTTTGAAAGGGATTCCAGCTATTTGCACTGCATTTCAGTAGTTCAGGGTTTATGTCATTTACTGTAATTACCCCTTATTTATCCTACTGTAATTTACTGAACTTTCCAATATCTGTATGTCCAGTGATATGTTTCCTAGAGAGTGAGCTGGAATGCAGTGTTTTGTTTTTGGCTATATATACATGCATGTACTTTTCCCCATGGCATTTTTATAAATCCACAGGTTGGCTGCTACCTTGGGTTTGCACAGACGTGGCACTGTCTGCTCCACAAATGCACAGGTGAAAAGAACAGGTAGGGTTACCCCCAAAAATGTTCTTTTAATACTCATTTGAACTGATTGATTGATTTGACCAGCTTTGAAGTAACCTGATCTGATCTAGCTTTGAAGTTAGCCCTGCTTTGAGCAGCAGGCAGACGAGGTGCCTTATAGGCATCCTTTTCAGTTCGTGTTTTTTCTATGATTTCTATGTTCTTTTTCACATTTTCACGGAATATCATATGCTTATGAAGTACTAATAATACTCCACACTTCTATGTCACTGCAGTCTTACAATTCTGGTGAAATTGCTTAAGTGGTCTGTCGATATTTGGCTCTGAAAGGAGGAATCCCTATGCTTCATGACATTTTGAAACTCAAAACTTTCACTCTGAGTTCACTGTCTGAAAATGAAATGATTTTTTTTTTCCTAAGGATACTTTAATTTGAACTTGGTAAAACCTTAGGGTTCTTAATGGTCAGTTTTCTGAAGATTACCAAATACATAGTTTAATTCTTACCCTGTATTTTTATTTCTGTTAATTCTTTTTTAAATTTTTATATGACTAGAGAGATACAGCGTCTTCCCATCCTGTTAACGAATTGTGTTATCTCTGAGATGCTTTAATTAAACCATAGGCACAAGACCATGTTATGGGAAGATGCTGGCTAGAGTTCCATTCATGAGCACTATTTAGAATCTGTAGGGACTTGCACTGCATATTCACTCTTCAGTCTGGAAGTATTTTAGCCCCTCATTAGCACTGTTCCTTCTCAGAGATTCGGGCACCCCATCATCCAAGACTGACATTCCTGTTACGCTGCTAGCGAGCTGCCATTCACTGTCACTACGAGCTGCAGCTATAGGCTCTGCGTCCCAGAGGCAGCGAGACAAGCAAGGGCATCAGTATCTCATGAATAATGCACAAGTATTTGATAAGGCTGAAAATCTTTGCTATTCCCATCAGGAATTTTATGGTCTCTGCCTACATTTTTTTTTTTTTTTTGACTGCAGCAGAAATCCATCTTGATATATATATAATTTCTCCAGTTTGCCACAAAAGTATGTATTGTGCCAAAGATGGATGGCTTTGCTTAAGTAGATCTGTATTTTTTTTTCCTTGTCCAATTCTGATAAAGTTGGCTGAAAGAATTGCCACCATATTCTCATCTATCGTGATAAGTGTTTTGGTGAACTTTCCTATTGCATTTCTTTATTTTACTCAGTCATGTAATTGATATTTACAGAGATTCTTCAATATTTCTAAATTTTTGGAAGGTAAGTCAGAGGGGAAAACTTATCTGTGTTAGCTGTGAAGTAACTTAACGCCTACTTACAAGTTACAAATAGATACACAGCTGTCTATTCCCATGTATGTGTGTATATATTTCAAAGGAATACAGCCTTAGTGAGTTAAATGAGGGGGGAAAAAAAAGTTTAATAAAAAACAGGGATGGAGGACTGGGTTCTGTGCTCTGAATTGTAATATGTAAATATCAGCATAGTCTTCATTATAGCAGATGGACAACTAGTAGACTAATTTTTTGTTTGTTTTGATTCTTTGTAGTAAAAAGATAAGGGTTCTGGATTCATTAATAGGGATGATTCGGAAATTCCCTTATGAAGACCCCACTTATGATAAGCTTCAAGAAGATCTGGAAAAAATCAGAGGAAAATATAAACAGGTTTGTAGAATTAAGTTGTTACTTTAGCACAAAGCGTACAAATTTCTGAAAAGGTTTAATCTTTAAACCTGCTTAAAAATAGTTGTTGTGCAGAGCAATTACCATTCTCCTTTTGGACTCATGGTAAAAACATTTAAAATAAGTTGAAATTTTTTCGAATGATTGCAAATGCAAAATAAAAGAAAAAATAAATTCTTTAAAAGGAAAATTGAAAATGTCATTTGTTAGTGACTCGAGCTACAAATGGGATTACAGGAATAGAAAGGGAGGAATTGGGAGTTTTGAGCACTTCCTGGAGAACAGACATTTTGCAACACTTACATGTATTCTTTTTTAGGTTTGCTCAATACTAAATGTTCAGTCTGATTTTAGAATCAGTTCTGAAAGATCATCACTAACATTTTGAGTATAGCAGATGAAGATAAACTTGGAGACAAAAGAAGAAATATTAAAAGAACACATAACTGGGAAATGTTTATCTACTCCTACTCTAAACAAAATAAAAATAGTGAACAGGTGCTAAACGCTAAAGAGGGAAGAGAAAAACATTGAGCTTTTAATAGTATTCTCATATGTCCTTTTACAGTTATCGTCCAGGTCTTATTTAGGATCACTGAAATACCAGGGTGTAAACCTGTTAAATATCTGCTTTAATTCCTCACTAACCTTGCACCAGTAAGGATTGATCCTTAGGAGGAAAAAGTTTTTTGCAATGTTTCCTTATTTAAAGGATGTATATGATTTTAAAAGCCTGTATATGTAGTTAAGTTTACATCCTGTGAACGTATTGTACTACACCGTGTGTAGTAAAATACAATCTATTGCCTGCTGAGTTTACAGGAGGGAACATCTTCATGGGTAAAGCGCAGGACTGCAAATGGAATAAGGATGAATAGGAGAGGGACTAAGATAATTGTTCATAAAGTAGCTGTGGCTCAAAGCACAAACAGGGCCATATCGTTGGGTAGGTGAAGCAGACGGGAATGTCAGAGCCATCTAGTGGAGGAGGTTGTTATATTGTGTAAGAGATAGGTATAAGAAATGCTGCTTGGGAGAGTTTACAAATACTTACATAGGTTGGAGTTCCCAAAATACAGAGCACAGAATATACGTATGTGTGATTCAGCTCTTTTAACTATGTGACAGACTTCTTTAAAGTAGTACTGAGGTAGGATTTGTTTGTACCTTATTTTTTTTCCTTCATGGTGAAAATGTTGGAAGGAATCAGAACTATTTACTCTTCATAAATCTGCTTCAGCTTGGTTATGCTCCAGGAACCTGTTAATCACAATGTTTTACAGTTGTTTTTTTTTCATATATTATAAAATCTTTGAATGTAGAAACATTTTTCCAGAAAGTTGTGTTTAAATATTGCTTTTGTAAAATTGTACCATCTTATTATTAAATTTCACAATTCATTAATATTAGTAAAAGTTCTCTGCCTGTTAGTGCTCATTGGCCAACATTAGTGAAAAAAACCTTTCAGTGATGTGTGCATGGGGTTTCCACTTCTCTTGTGAAACTTGGTTTGAGATTTTGGAAGTGACGTGACAGTATGGCAGATACTGTCAAAAGATCTGTGTTTAGGAAGGCTGAATAAACCTTCTATGAGTCACATTAATCACTTCAGTAGTTCTTCTTTGGTTTTGTTTTTTTCTTCTGAATAGCAAACTGTGAGGAAAAGATACAGGAAAAAAATGTAATCGTGTAGCTTCTAATATTGGTTCTTAATGAAGTTGGACGTCAAGACTTGCAGCTCTGTGCTACATGGTCTAACAGGTTTGATTTTTTTCAGAAGTACTTGATTTGAGAGAAAAAAAAAAACAGGATGGAAAATTTCTGAAAAAAATATTGAAGTTACTGAGATTTTAAAATACTTTGCCGTGTTCACCACCTCTGGTTCTGCTCAGTGGTTAGGGAAGAATGTTTGAAACATCCAGCTCCCAAATTTCTGACTTGTCCGGGCTGAGTTCTAGCTTGTTTTGTTTGATGTGTGATCCTTCCTCAGCTGGATGAACCTGTGAGGCTGTAGAGCATAGACTCTTTCTAAAACGTGGGCACAAAGCTCAGTGAGTAAAGCACACGTTTCAGTTTGTTTGGTGGCACATTTTAATGACTATTGCTAGAGATATGTATTAAATATCCAGAGGTAACATTACCCTTTGTTTTTTAATTTTTCAGTAGATCAATACTATTATTTTTATTTGGCTGTAAATGCAGTTTCCTTCATTGGAACAAATGAAGGAAAAAGGAGGTTGTAAATCTACGTGCACCCTAATATTTCACAGTACTTCAGAATAGGACTTGATACCCTTTTAAGAGATATGACTTCTCCTGCTGAAGGAGATCAAATTCATCTGAATTTGAAAAGTTTCAGTATCTCTAAATATTGTTCCATTGACATCTTTTATCCTGTAGGCATTTGCATTGCTTTCTGAGCACGTTTAAAGTTTTAATACTGATCTCTGTATTCAGATATAGCAAAAGAGCAGTAAAATTTTAATCTTGCATTTTTAAAAATCATGCAACTAAAGGTCTAGATCTAATACTGATTTATTTTTTAAAACTCCCAAGCTGCCTAAGATACGTTGTTCATGTGGAGCTGCTGGAGAGAGTCCAGCGCAGGGCTACAAGGAGGAGCAGGGGCCTGGACCATCTGCCCTGTGAGGAAAGGCTGAGAGAGCTGGGCCTGTTCAGCCTGGAGAAGAGAAGGCTGAGAGGAGACCTGAGCAGTGTCTATAGGGACCTCAAGGGAGGCAGTGAGGAGGATGGGCCGGCCTCTTCTCAGTGGTGGCCACTGATAGGACTGGAGGAAACGGCCACAAACTGAAGCACCAGAAGTTCCACAGGAACTTAAGGAAAAAT
>VZSV01000001.1:3828624-3840128 GCA_013398735.1 Nothocercus julius | reverse complement strand
AAGATAACCCTCTTCTACTTTAAAAATGGTTGGCTGGTTTGTTTTATATGTAAGAAATCAAATCTAATACCTCCCCTGGAGACATTTTGTGTGTTAATGCCTATTTTTACAACATACAGACAAGAACACTTTAATATAAAAACTAGTTGATTATTATTGTATAAAATCTTCTATTTTTGTAGCACAAACCCCTGGAGGCAATGCAAATACTATTTTTTTCTTTTTTTAAGACAGTTTTTTGGGTATTTTTTGTTTATTTGTTTGTTTGAAGTCACAGATGGAAGGGAGACAGAGCAAGGAAAAAAAACAAGAATGGTTTTCCCTTCTGGTATAAAAATGTCCTGGAGAAAAGGGTTTCTGGGGTGCAGATCCTGACGCTGATTCCTTCTCAGATGCCCTTTCTTTGTCTGCTTTTCTCGCCAAGCAAACCCCTTAGCAGAAGTCCTCTTAAATGTTCACATCTCGCACATCAGTAGGTGTGCAGGAAAGGTCTGCTTCGTCCTCTACAGTCTTTGTTTCTGAAGATACGTTGTGTTGCTGTGCCTGGCGTAGACTGGATTCAAGGAGGGATTCGATCTGTTCTTGGCAGGCTCGTAAACAATCCTAGAGAGGATTAAATGGAAGGAGAAAAAGACCCAGGGTCCTTTAGAAAGATACTGAGATCATAAACCAAGTACCATTTCTTGAAGAGGCAAGAGAAATACGATCAAATTCCTTGGGACGCAGCAGGCTGAAGGGAGTGGGGGAAGAGCGGGAGGAAGACTGCACAGTGGCCAGATGGGCCGAGGTACCCCATTTCCTGCAAGCCGCCAGCTTGCATCTAGACCGCAGGCGCCTGGCTGGAGCTGCTCTGATGCTGTAATGACTCCTACTCTAACCATAGAAACGCTTTGGCAGTGCAGGCTGCTAAACGTGAACAGTGGTCTTCCCAAGCACGAGTCTTGACGATGCGAAGTTCTTGGATAAATGTGCTGGCTGGATAGATGTGCAGGCCCTAAGTCCCCGGCCAGCTGACACAGTCACTCCAGCAGTGGGCAGCTTCTTACGTTAGCTGATTCATTTCCAACTCAGAAAGCATTTGGAAAACAAATAAAGAGAAGGGATCGCCTATATGACCCCAAAACAGAGACCGCTCCTTCCTAACGGCCCCAGTGCCCGGGTCCTGCGGCCGCGCTCCGCTCGCAGCGCCGCGAGGCTGAGGCATCCCCGCCTCGGCTCCTGCGGCTGGCGGTGCCCTCGGGGCTCCCGCGCGCGCGAGGGCCTCGCCGCTCCCACTGGCTCCCGCGGGATTTGAAGCACCAAGCGGTCACGACTGCTGCGGGAAGGGCCCTTCCCGCAACGTTCAAGTGGCCAGATCCAATGCCGCGCACAGCAGCACCGCAACCAGGCGCACAAGGGCCCGATAGCGCAACCTGTCCAGCCTGCTGCCGCCCAGGGCCGCGGGTTCCCCGTCGTGAGGATGCAGAATCGGTGCCTTCAACAGGGAAAGGCATCACCCTGCGTTTGCCACAACTCCTCCAGCCGGCTGTTTACTCCTATCTTTATAACAAACACCGTAAGCTTTTTCTCAACATATTTAGCTCTGTGGATGAAGGACTTTGAAGTTTCCTTTCAGTACTGCCTTCTCTGATTTAACCTATGACATGTGTTAGCCCTTGCGGTGAACCCAGTCTTCCATGATAAATTGCCGTCAAAAGTGTTAGGATGTGCATGACTGAGAATGAATGTTGTTTTCCTGAGAGGGTGACCTGCCTGCTGTTTTCTTTATTTCCCAGTTTCAATTCTGCCTTCATTCAGAGGCTTCTTGTGTGATCTACCAGCTTTTCACTGGTTCCACTGCCACAAGAATCTCCTCTGCCACCAATAAGGGCACATGGCATTTGGGGTAAAATAAGATTAGAAACCCAAGCAAACAATTCTCCGCAAGCCCTTTCTGAGGGAGAGGGAGGTTAATCCCACCTCTAAGCAGATCAGACCATCAGTTACAGCTCACTGAAAACACATAACCTACGACCTTTCCTGGTTTAAACCCTAGTGTAATATTTCCTCTTGACAGAGACACATAGCGTTTTAAATGACAAAAAGAAACGCCTCATATCCTAAAGTGGTCCTGCCTTTGGCTCCTGCATACCTCCGGCCTCCCCAGGAAGGCTCACGCCAAGCCCCTGCGGGCCCGGCCCGGCCCGGCCTCACTGCAACGACTTCCCCGCGGGGCTGCAGCCCGCACCGCGCTCACGCTGGCGACGGGCTGGGCTACCGCAGGGCGCAAGGGCAGCTCTCGGCCTTTCCCGTTCGCAGGCGCCCAGCGCTTTGGAGGACAATTCTATCCAGGTAGTACAGCCAGTGTTACAGACTGAAAGTCGGCTTTATTTTCCGAGCAAATCAAGTCCCGGTTCTGTTCGTTTTGTTTTGGAAATGCTACCATTTGGTGATAGCATGTTTGAGCGCTGAAAACCAACATGCAAAGTGGTTCAAGTGAACTAAGCAGTTCACTCTGTAAACTGTTAAAAAGGATTTCTGTAAGTACCTACTCTTCTGCCTCTGGAGTCCAGTCATGAATTATTACACTGGACTACATAATGTGAAAGTAATTTTGACCACTATTTTTTTCCTGCGAAATTCTGAGAGAACAGCATGTTATAACGCTACTTTTTTAAAGATACATAACCTCTACAAATTATTACGAACAGGCTCTGTCCTAAGCTACAGTTCAGTGCACAACAATTTTTGAAATGTCTTAGGCTTTTTTGTCCAAATCGTTTTTGCTCAGATAGCTATCAGCTGAATAGTTTGTCTGCAAGAACAACTTAGAGCTGGCAAAAAAACTGCAAAATATAAAATTCACTGTGAACAACCCCACCGGAGTAGTTTTTCATTCTTAGTACTTCTCAATACTCAAAAGCAAATACAAGACTTGTGTGTTACTCTGATAACTTCTCCCAACAACTTTTCTGCTTCGCTACCCAAATTTTCAATGCCCACAGTTTGTTCAAGGTCATAAACCCTTCCTGGATTAATTAAGCTTCTCAGCAAAAAAAGAGACTTGCTAGCTTAACTGATGTGGTCAAATACCTTTAACACACACAGTAGACATGATCAGACTCCAGGGTCAGATACAAAAGGAAACAAACAACAACAGAAAGAAACTGCTTGGAAATCCTTTGTTCCTGCCTGCCCCGTCCTGGGCAACGAGCACATGTTTGAAGGTGCCTCTGAGTAGGGGCAGGCAGGAGACAAATTCCCGTGTCCTAACAGACAGCAAGGAAACCCAATCTCATCCAGTCTAGCAAATTTCTGGCCTGGAAATGAATGTCAGGTAAAATTCAATCTGTTTGGATGATGGGGTCAAGAATAGAATGATGGAAGACAGCCCAAGACTTCTAATTGTGATTATCTGACTTCTAATTACCCCTGATCAAAGGCAAAATGGGAAATTGGACTCCTACCAATATAAACATGAACCATAAAGGAATTCCAATCAGGTGATATTCATTTTACTTTAGATTCAGCCTTCTTTGAGACTAAAGGTAAAAAAGTGCGATTATATAACCTGAAATCCAACAGACCAGCTGCTCTAGCTAATAGATAATCAGGCAGAATGTCAGACACGTTTTTATAATCCATGCCCTTAATATTTCAGGACAACCCAATCTAAAACATACTCAGTTGTGCAATTTGACAAGAGGAACCATCCCTGCAGGGTAACAAGCTTCATACAGGTGTTGAGGTTCGCTAGTCCTGGTTGCATAGGCATGTCTCATAGGACATCCCAACGCAGGAAAATCAGGCTGTGCGTGAAACCGAGCATCTTTCTCTACTTGCACAGCAGTGACAGATGTTGTTCTCTTACTCTGATACGAACGCAAGAACGGTAGTAACGTTACTCTGAAACACCACGCAGGAAATAAGACGGAAGTAACGCTTCCAGTTCTGAAGTACTTAATGTCTTCGGTACAATTCTGTGATGATTCTGATCTTCTGTAGCAGGCTACCTAAAAACATTATTTCAAATTCTTGCTACTCTAAAGCCTAAAGCAACAGAAGTTGGAGAATTAACTCTCCTTAAATCTCTTAATTTTAAGGTCAGGTCACACAGACTGAGGCCTTGGAATGACTCTGGACAATAAAAAGAAATAACCAGCAATTACCCTTCTTGTTAAAGATACTTTCTTCTCTTTTTAAAAGAGCTCCGACATCAATGAAGTCAAGTCACATAAGGACATGCTGTTGTTCCTCATGATGAGAGAATCTATTTTAATGCTGTGTATCAGGAATGATTAAATAATATTTTTGTTTGCATCAGATACTCACTATCAGTATAGATAGCAAGCCTAGGACTTTTCCTAAGTACCTGCTTTGAATATCTTGCACTGGATAGAAGCCAACTGCACAATGAAATACCTACATTGTTCACAACCTCACTAGAAGCGTTACAGGTGCAAGCCCAATTAAGCAGCAGGATGTTTACGGCATCTTACTTCAGCATTTAAATTGCTCATAGCATTTCATGTTTTTGTGCCGGATCCATACTACTTTCGCTGCAGTAATATAAAGGGCAAAAATAACATGCTAAATACTGAGGCATTGTTCAGGTGAAAATAACCATACCCTATGGTACAGTATTTGCCAGCATTTGCTTCCTACAGATATTCTATCAAATTACTTATTTCTGAAGAATTCCTGGTGATGCATTAGTCTTTCCAGAAATCGTTCAATCTTGTCGACAAAAGTCCAATTATACTAAATTTGTTTTGAAATGCCTGGACTAATACAGCTCTCCCTACATTCAAATTATGAACATGTAAAACAATTTAACAGCATCTCGAAGATTGTGCCGCTAACCACAGGGTTGTCTTTATTTGACTCATTGTCCAGTGTTTGGAGACCTCACAAGAACCTTTTTAAAGCATCTATTTATTGGTCTTCCACATTGTTACAAAACAAAGCTCAACTCTGCCCCAACTTCACACACCATTATGACATGGATCATTGACTTTAGGTCTTCCTTGTAGGCTCCCTTCCTGGCCTATTCACTCATGAAAGGTTTATTGCTCACTAGTTACTGATGTGCATCTCCTGGAAGCTGCAGGGCAAAACCAGAGTCCTGTGAGGACCATCTACCTCGTCGGAAAGTCGTGGGACAAATGTTTGTTCCAAAAAGGAATTCAATACCAGCTACTGTGCAGGTCTAGCACGTAATAAACCAAATTAGATCATTAGAACTCTTTTAAGAAGGGCTTTTTCACACCACTTGTCACAATAAAAGGTCTCAAGAATGGTCAAAGATAAGGTCAGAGATACCAGGAGGTCTATTTACTGCAATCTTTGTAACTATTTCCTTATTTTAAAGGCTTTGTTTTACATACACTCCTGCTTTAAGTGCCTACCACTAAATGGAGCCTCTGCAACTGCCTTAAAATAAATTCCAAGTTTCCTTTGCTTTTTCAAATACACCTGTCTTTTACAAAACAGTAGAGCTGTTTTTAATCAACGAACCGCAGCTGCATGATCACTAGTTATTAGGATATATAATGATGGCTGAATAACTAGGACAAACATACATTCAAAAACCACTGTTAGCCTTAACTTTCTGCAAGATTTGCTGTCGGATCAGCTACTAGGCAGCAAGCAGCCTTTTGCTCTGAAACTCTGAGGCAGGACATCAAGAGAATCCAAGAGAGTCACTTACCGGGTCACATTTGATAACTTGTGATAGGAAATGTGTGAGGCATTGATAGGAGAGGAAAGTGTTAGTGTCCCCCAGATGCAGGCCTTGCACAGCAGCTACCACACTGCCAGCTGCAATCATGGAAGGCGGGTTTGAAATAAATTTAACATCTGTATGAAGAGAGAAGAAGAAATAAAAAAAACATCAAAATGATTTCTTTAGGACAAGCCTTCTCATATACATACAGTCTCTTCCATCAGCACGAGCAGGCCTCAGTTGCCAACTACTGCATCAAAAAAGGCAGGGAAATTATGAATAGAAATGTGCCCAAACCTGTAAACACTTATCCACAGAGGCAACTGTCCTTGAGTGAGTAGCCCTTCCTAGCAGTAGGCTGGGGAGACCACTCATCCCATCGAGATATTTCTATCATAGCAGGCCCCCCATTCTTCAAATGTTTAAACACTTCACTCACATCAGTAATATCTTTCAGGTCAACAGCACTATACATTTGAGAAAACCTGTTCACATTCTTAAGTGTTTAAGTGTTTGGCAAGACCAGATCCTAGGTACACTGTAATAAGGAGCCTCTGGGCCCTTTAAAGCAGAAACCTTTACACTGGCATTAAAAGGAATATAACTTTAAAGAACATTAACGGAAGAAAGAAAAAGACTGCTTAACCCTGTCAGGAGGCAGATAATCCATATTTAAATTAAGGTTTCATCTTAAAAATGCTTTGTCTCAACCTAGTCTCTTGTCAGTGGCTGCCATCCATCCTGGCAACAGGGATTTAATGTAAATGTGGCATAACTAAGTGACGGGGGTCCCAAGAATTGGCGGACAATCAGTTACATTCTGATGTGACACCATGCTGACAAGAGGCTGGGCCCCCTTCCAGACTGCATTGCTGTAGGTCTCTCCACAAAGCCACTCCCATGATTCCTTAAGGGGCTATCTCTGCCATTTAGCCTTTTTTTTTTTTTTTTTTTTCCTTCTTAATAAGAATAATCCACATTTTAATGCTAAGACTCTTTCTGCTAAACAGGAATGCGTTTGATCCAGGGCAGCGTACACCTTGGAGAAGAATCAGAAACAAAGCAAATAAGTAGTACAGGCAAATGTCTAATTTTGTGCAGGAGAAGGGGGAAATGCCACATTATACACAAGAACCTGAGATACATTCCTTCAGCTTTTATCAGAATACAACTTCCTCTGTGTTGAAAAAATATAAACCATCTGTCAAACTCTTGAATGAAATCAAAGGAATGGATAGCTTAGAGGGCTCAGTGGAACAGTTTAAGTATTAAATCATGCATCTCCTTTATTATGATAAAATAACTTTTGTGTAAATGTTTTACCAGTGAAACTAAAGGCCTTCAGGACTCTCTGAAAGTCCTCTCTGAATCTATTCAGACAATCCCTGACAGTCCATTGTAGCCCAACCAATACCCCACCTTCAAAAGGGCTGTTTCACCCACCGTCCTAGGAGCCTCCAAAATGAAGCTCATCGGATTAGTTGTGGCCAAATTTTTTGTGATAGGGGAAACAAAAGGCCCAACTGTATCCGAGGTCATCTCGCCTTTGTTAGCACGTGGAAAACCAATTTCACTTTTCTCCTTTTCCTTATCCCCCATTTGCTGACACATACAAACACATGCAGCTCCTAGCAAACTTCTCCCTTCCCAGGTAGCTGGATAGCTTGGTTCTTGGCTATACATCCCTTCTGAAGAGCATTCCCTTCCGGAGACACAGATACATAGTTGCAGGTAGACTTCAGCAAGGAGGGGTTGCTGTGGACAGATTTCCCCCGCCCCGAGTCGCTTGGAGGGGTACAGGGTCGGCGGTACAGTTGGCGCCGGTGCGTACTGATTTCCACAAGCAGAACATCACCAGGATGCACCGGTAGGTGAGCCCGCCCTGGCAGGATCATGTTTGGGATTAATATTTGCGTTTTTCATTTAAATAGAGCAGTAAACAAGAACATGAATTCCTAGTCACACCCTCATTCTTTCCAAGGTGGAAAAGTGATAATGAAGTTTAAATGACCAGTTTGTGTCTGTCCCTATAACCACTCCAGACAAGCAGCATGGACTGCCTTTTTGTTGCAACTCAACAAGGAATTATTTGTGGCAGAGGCCACTAATTTCAGCATATTAATCAGGGGGCCCCTCTCGCCTGTAATTGGATGCCCCCAAGTGAAGAGTGTGGCATCATTGTCAGCCTCCATCGCCTCATCTTGCGCTATTGAGCGCTCAGGAACAAGGGGGCTTCGGTGAGATGAATTAGACCTGACACAGCCACAATGGGGCAGGGGGCCCCATCAATTGAAGCACACATCCCCAGTAGCCTATCTGAGACTTCATCCAAAAAGAATAAACAACTTCAGCGTTGTTAAAAAGAGAGAGAGAGCGAGAGAGGAGGGGGAGGAGAGAGAAGAATGCCAGCCACCCTGAAGGGAGGACAAAGCAGGCATATAGGCGCTGCAGCGCTTTAAAAAAAATTCCTAACAAGGCGAGTCACCCCTTTTCCTTTTTAAATGGAGCAGCAATTCCATCCGTCTGGAGAGCTGGGGGCTATGAATGAAAATCTTTTCATTGAGGCAAATCAAAACTGCGAACATAAATCACTTGCTGCAAGATGCAACAGGTTCCAACTGGTCACATACCTTGCGACTCCCAATTTTATAAAGGCCGGAGAATAGGAGAATTGTAGCGTAGTTGTTTCAAAGGGAGGTCTCTCTCCGTCCGAAAGCAACAACAATAATAGCAATAATAATAATATAAAAGAAGCCTGGTATGTTTTGATAACCAGAAGAGCATAATGAAATGCTGAAGCTCCAATATTTGTTGCTATTCATTGTTATGCTTGTATAGAGCTGCAGCTCTCCCTCAACACTGGTCTTAACTTGGGCCAAAAGAGGCCTGTTTCCTTTTGAGTTCTCCCTGCCTTGCTCGGCCATGCCAAAGCCTCATTCATTAAACTCAATTATGTGTTAACTTCAAACAACCCCTGGTAATTTTTTTTTCTTTTTCTTTTTCTCCCTAACCTACCACAGCACAAAGACATCCTTCGGTGAAATATATTTTTCAAAACTAAACCAAATCAAACAAATCCACTTCTGCTAGGCAGCCAGCTGAAGAGGGAGCTTGGAAGGAATTCCCCTCAACTTCACCTTGCAAAGTAACCTCTCCTTCTGCGGCAGACGCACGTGCACGCGCGGACCTCCAACGCCTCCCTGCCTTCACCTTGCCAGGCTAACAGCCCGACATGCCACTTTCTGCAAAACAGAATGCACTATTTTGCCAGGCCTTCTCGTGACACCTGCCTTTAGCAGAGGACACAGACTCCATTCAAGCACCACATACACTGCTCTTGCCCCTGAGGCCACACAAGTCAGTTTTACGGTGTTTCCAGTGGACTTTGGATTGGGCCCCGCACCATGCGGCCAGGCACAAGGCATTTGCAGCCCTCCTATGTTCGCTCAGGCAAGGGGGAAGGCAACACAGCCCAGCAACAGCAAAGCAAAGTCCAGATGCTGCTTAGCCACACGGTGTCTTCACTGCCCAACAAAGAGGCCGTGAGGAAACAAGACATACAGAAAACCCTCACATCCAAAGAAACAATAAAAATACAGAGCCCAGTGGCAGCCTTCCTCAGCGCTGCATCCCCAGGCAATATTCCCAACAGCTTCAGTAGGGAGCTGACAAGGGCCCCAGTTCTGGTGAGCTCAGCGCTGTTGTTTTAAAGCTAAGGAAAATTCCCAGAACATGGTTCCCATTTCCTGATCCATTCTCCAGCTGTGGTGTGTAGCAGTGTTAAATAAAGGCTCTGGATGTGCTTCCTATAAAAAACGTAACAACACCAACAGTAGATCAAAGTACTGGACTTTTAGCAAGTCTCCAACCTTTGAACTACTCTTGTTTTCATCCCTGTCATTGCCAACACAACAACCTAGGTTAAATATCCCCAAACCTGAAGGGAAAGCCTGGTAGCTTTCTTTTTAGTTTACAACTGAGGTAGCTTCGAACTTAGCAAATCACCTATTTGCAGTCCCAGCAGCCTTATTTGGTTCAATCTGTCATGCAGAGTATGTCTGATTTTCCCAAAACGTCGCTGCAGGTCCTCTGAAGGCTGTTTGAGCGTGGCAGCACTCCGAACACGGAGCGTTATTCCAGGCAGGCTGACTTATGAATTGCCTCCTACTCTGATGTTAGGCCCAAGATGAAAAGTAAAGCCACTGTTTATAAATTTCTCTTTTATGGTTTGTTCTATCTTTAGGCCTTGCAATAGGGCTGACTCTATGAAAACAATGTTCTCTTCTTTTTTTTAAGTGCCTGCAATCTTTCTTGAATCTTTTGACAAAATCCATCTCTCTGAAAATAAATGATAAAATGTGGTTTTTTTGTTCATTGACTACACACATCCCACCAAGGTTTTCAAGCATGGGCCTCCTTTTCTGAAGTCCAAATGCACATTTGATTTCTTTTTTTTAGTATAAATGTTATTAAATGTTAATATTCAGTAAAGCACTGTATCCCCTTTACAGTAAATTTGTCAGCGTTAGCAGGGTGCCTGGCACTTCTCTTTACATACTATTGCTAAAGAAATTTGCTTTGGCCGCTTTTTCTTATTCTTTTGCGACTCCTGAGTTTGTCTTGTCATACTGAAAGAAAATGCACTGAATACACTTTGTTCAAACGGGGCATCTTCCGTTTCGAACTTCCTTTGTGCCCACTCCTCCGCTCTGTCCTGCGGGAACGGCAAGATCTGGAGAACAGAAAGACTCTCCTAAACTTTCTTCCTTCCCACTCGTTGGGGTTGGGCAGCTAGAGGCAGTGCACGTACAAACGCACACACTCCACATGCAAACACGGAGCTTCAAAGAAAGCGCGCACACACACACAGGCAGTGCCCTTGAAACCCAAGATCGGGCCTCTGCAACCCGGCCTAGCCAACAGTCGGCGTCTTTGGCTCCTCTGGAGGCCGCCCCTGCACATGGCTGCAGCGCAGCACGTGGTCACAAGGGTGCAGATGGCAGAGACTCGGTCCTGTGCCAGGAAAGGCTCTGTGCCGCGTGGCCCTCCTCCAATCCAGCAGCCACAGAGGAGGGGGAAGAAGCAACTTGAAGAGGGAAGTTTTAAAACCCCCACGCAGAGCTATTCACAGGCAAACTCGCTCTCGCGCTCGCTTTCTTTCTTAAAAACCGTCTTAAGAATGAATCCACACAGAGGGATTCCCCATATAGGCAGTAAGTCTTTTGCAGCCCTGCATAAAACCTGATACGCAGAGTTTAACAAATCGTGCCACTCCTGAACGCAAACCCACTGCGGAGCTACCAAGAGGGGCTACTTCTGTCCCTCCAGAGCACAAGATCTCTGCTCGTTCAACTCAGAAGAGTATCTTCTGAAAAACTTACCTCCGCAAAGTAATCCACCTTCTGCAAACAACCAGGGGCAATAATGAGGGCTTAAATGACCTCCCCACAGCTCTGCAGACTCACTCTAGCCCACAGCTACTGGGAGCCTTACGAGCTGGGGGGCAGGTTTGTGTAGGGGAGCAACACGCCTTGTTTCATGTGCAGGGCTCATACCTGTAGCGCACAGAGCCACAAAAGTCTGAGCGTGTTTACGGATGATCTGCTTGGTGTCCTCTGCCAGAGGCATTTTAGTTAGGAAATGTTCAATGAAATCATGGGGGGTCATTGCGGCCAGATTCCATTTCAGCTTATTCACCAGCAGCAGCTCCATTTGCTGCAAAAAGAAGAGGGAGGAGAAGGGGAAGAAGAGGAGGAAGAGGAGGGAAACGTGGTTAGCTCTGCTCACGCACACGGCCGCC
>VZSV01000001.1:3784371-3823310 GCA_013398735.1 Nothocercus julius | reverse complement strand
GGCGCGGCCGTTGGGGCGGCTCCAGGCGTCGCGGGCGGCGGAGCGGAGGGACGAAGGTGAAGCAGAAGGTGCTAGGTCGAGGACGGGAAAGGAAGCAGGTCGCTCCGTTTCCACTTTGTGGTTGTGCTACGCCAAGAACGAGCTTGCGGAAGGAGAGGCAAGAGCGGGCGCTTGGAAGACGGCATCCAAGTGAAAAGACATTTGTGCACAGAGTCTCTCCAATGACAAAAACGTCTTAGTGGAGATGCTCACCTTCCCTCCATGCTGATCTGAAGAGCAGCAGCTACAGCTGTCGCTGGGTGCCGCGTTGCGGAGCACTTGCTATGGAAGCCCTCGCTGACGGCGTGTTTTGATAATATATCCGCACGGACGTGACTAAGGGATGTGTCTGTGTTGGGTAGGGGTTAGTGAGCTGTGAGCAATACTCCCAGCACACAGAACATAAAAATACATATATTCTGTGTTCCCCAAACTGACCATTCCTCTATATGATATTGCAGGGCAACTTAAAGGCATATTATAAGCCCCGCTAGAATTCTGCTGCAGATCTGGACATGGAGAGCAATGCTGGAAGCACGGGGTTAGCATTTCCTACCCCTCTTTTCACTGATACTATAAAACAAAAGCTCAGGGTTTTGTGGGCGGCCTTACGTAATTCCTGAGAAGTGCCAGTAAATCAGCACAGAGTATGTAGCACATACACTGCAGAAAAGTTATTTTAGGAATGTCTTAAGTACCTTCTTCTCCAGCTTGTCTCCCTCTGCCAGAAAAGCCACATGATGCAGTAGTAGTTGGGAACCAAAGTACCAGATGGGATAAATTGGTAGAATAGCTCCGTCAAGACACACTTGCTTCCTGGTTACCTGTGTTGGCTCCAGAGACAGTTAGTTGCAGAGATCAACAAATGTCTACATGCGCTTTTCCACACAATAAAGACCTGATGATAAAGTTTCTCCTTGGACTCTCAAGTCTAAAAATACGAGATGCACAACATTTTTTTCTCACCAGCTGCACCACCCATTCTCTGTTTTTTCCAGAGCCAAGAACGTAGCCCAACCAGCTGCATGCCGTATTTCTCTGCTTCAGTCTGCTGCCCTATCTGCTCTTTCCATACCTGTCTGAAAATGGCAGATCTGCTTGCAGCATCTTTGCAACATGCTCTTTGAGTAAAAGAGCAAATAACCTCTTTGGGGACAGATTTGTGGGTGCTGAGCACTTCCCAACCCCAGCTGACTCAGTGGCAGTGCTGAGGTTCACTTCTCCTGCAGAGGTGGCCCGTGGCTTCCTGCAGTCTTCTCACCGTCTTTAATTCCCGCACAGCTGGTGGCAGGTGCCCAATCCTCTGGTGAGGCTCCAATTCTTGGTGCATTTCACCGGAGGGCCTTTTCAAATCCAAGTGCTACTGACATCTGACATCCACTTAATATTGTCCATATTCTCCCCTCTCTCTTGCTGACTTCAGGAAGCCAAGCTGTTGACTTGAAGTTCTTGTTCAAGTTCTTGTTGACTTCGGGTCATGTAAGTGATAAAAGACCTGACTTAAGATACTTCACTGAGAGAGATGCAATTCAGTGTCACTAAGAATGCTGGCAAGTGCCCCTTGCTTCTGGCATCCTGAATCTGGTATCCTGACGTCCTCGAGTCTTTGGGAGCAGAGAGGCACCATAACGTGCCCTGCATGAGCAGCAGCTTTGCTGTTCGCTGTGGAGGGACCCTGGAGGCTCGGGCAGCGGTGATCACCTGCAAGATGTTTCTGTCTCTCGCAGCATTTTGGAAACCTCAGTCTCAATCAGTTCATTCTTTCTAAAGCAGACTGGCACTTCTCTGAAGGACAAGTTCGCATTCTTTGAACCTGTAGTAAAAAATCATTTGGCTCAAAACCAGCTCTAAAACACTGGATTATAATTTTGACCTGAAGCACAGATGACAAAATGATAAATTTGCAAAACTCAGGCATTTTTCAGAGCACATGAATTCACTGGGAGTATTACCATCAACATCAAAGATGCAGAGCAGGATTGAACCTGTAATATATAGCACTAATGACTACAATCAAATAAACGTATATTGCTTGGGTTTTCTACTACCTTTTGCCTTGTGTATGTGCACTTTTATGTGTGTGCCAAATGAGTGCAGAGTGGATCTAGAATGCTACCATTCTGAATCTGTGGCAGTTACACTACATTGGCAAGAACTGAAATAATGATAGAGGGTGACAAGCCTTGGGGAATGAATCTAGTCTACTTGTTTCCATAAGTCAGTAAAGGAAGTGAGCAACTGCAAACCTTGAAAGATGAGATTATAGACTTGGTGTAGTCTTCAGAAATATTTACACTTAATTTGATCTGCTTGTGCTAACTGGTATCTTTTTACTTGCTTGTGGTGCAGCTCAATTTGATTAAAAATCAGTATGGAATAGTATATCTCTGTAGAAATGCATAAGCCTTTGGTTATATCTTTATGTATTATTCATCTTTATTACTTACTTTTGCTGTTTTTGGAATAGTGCACCATGTTAGCAAGTAATTTTTTCGTTCCTTATGGTTAGTTCTTACCTTACTGATTCTCCATGGTGCTATAGCTAGTGACAGCAGAGAATGTAAGGTATCATAATAGCCTCTTATTTAACTCAATTGAATTTCTTTTGTTGGCTAATTTTCATTTGTGTTTACATCATTACTAAATTGCTCAGTTTTACAACCTTTAACTGTGGACATTTGTTCCTGGGGGAAAAAAAAAAAAAAAAAGAGGACTCATCTTTCTCCACGTGTATTATATTTCAGTCAGATTAGAGTAAAAGGTCAAAATAAAATATGAATGTCAATTTTCATTAGCAGCTGCATCAGAGATGTTTTGTTTCCAAAGTATGAAATGTTGTATGGCCTAAAGATTAACTCAAAGAACCTGAGAGTTTGTTCATACTCATCAAAAATTGAGTAATTTTTTGATTCCCAGCTCATGCCTGGCATGGCTTTGCATAAGGGCTTCATCTGTCACTGCCTGTTGATAGGATCCCGGTCATTCAGGAAACTGTCAGGCTCAGTCAGCTCGTGTAAAACCTCCATGCACTTGACCATAGCAGGGAGGTCTTTTTCATAGAGCTGAAAAACTGCAAGGATGCTGACATGGGATTCCTTAGCTCTGCCTGCATCAAGCAAAGGAGTAGGGAGCGATGCAGTTAGGTTATGTAAGACCTTCTGACAGTAAGTCTCAACTGGAAAACGGTATTGCATCCAATCCGGTCCAAGAGGAAGATGAGCTGAACACCGAACATTTATTTCCAATCTAAAATAGACACAGAATCTGCCAGGCACGAGCCTGTGTTTTGTGCACATGTGTCATGTATGGGTGCTGACTGCAACATGTCCTGAAAAGGGCAGGGAGTTTCATAGGGAATATTCTGATGAAAAGGGGAGGACCTGGAAAAGGAGAATGGCACATTTTAACTTGAAGCATGCAGTAGAACTCTCCTCCCCTTCCCGCCTTATCTCTTCTCTTTAAAATCTAGAGTTAGAGCATATTCTGACCACAACCAAAGTATTTCTTCAAATCACATACTTGGCTTTGAATACAGGCTAGAGTTGGAGCTGCTTATGGAAGCTGAATCTCAACAAAATCTTAAGAGTAGAAATGAGAGAATGTGCTCAAGAAACACAGAGTCTATTTTCCTATTTCTGGAGCAATCCAGGGATGTAACACAATGATATTCACTGACGGAAATGAGGCTAGATGGCAAGTAATTTAGAGACTAATTCAGGAAAAGACTTAAACTCATGCTTAAATTTAAATATGTAAGTACACTGGAATTACTCATATGCTTAAAAGATAAATATATATTTAAATACAGTGCTGAAGTGCAGCCTAAGGGTACAGTTTAAAGCTAAACTAAGCTGTTGCTGAAATTAGTTAGTCATCTTCTGGTTAACATCCCCAAAGTCGCTCACTGTGGACTCAAGCAAAAGCACTTGGTACCCCTTGAGACTAAGTTATATGTCCTCAACACCTCCAAAATGTACTCACTTTCTCATAAAAATGCAAACAGAAAATCTCATTTGATAGTAAAGATCAATAAAGATATACCAAAGTATAACTGACAAGAATGCATTTATTTCTTTTGCTTATGGCCTCCTTCATACCAATAACAAAGAGTAAGGGAACAGAAAAAGCAAGTATATCACCGGAATCCAGCTGGCTACAAAACAAGCAAGAGGAGGGTATTTTGAAATGCTCATCCTTAAGGGTAGGAGGAGAGCGTGGAGGTACGTGGAGGTACCCCGGCACCCCTGGTGAACACCCAGCCTTGCTGACAGCAGCTACAGAAAGATCAGGAATTTGCCACTTCTGTTAGGCCATAGTGAAAAACTATAAAGTTTTTGAAACAGCACAAAGGCTGCTGAAAAAGGCACTGTCTTCTGGAAAACTGATTGATATATTTCTGGAATAAAAACCGTAGAGATTAAAGGCTATTCAGGGAGTGTGACATGAAGATGGGTGATGCCTTGGGAAGGTTAAAGCACCCTGGAGATCATGGTGCTCAGAGAGAAGGTGCTTGCAGAATCATCTGGGTTTTTTTTGAGAGCACTGCTAGCAAATCTTGGTGTCCCCGTGCAAACATTTAGAGGCAACAGAGGTCTGAGGACCCAGGAGGTTCTCAGGTATCTTTCTTGTGAGCTTTCTGTGGAAGGAGAAAGTATTCCTATCATGTTCTCTTGTGCTACCACCAGGCGCTCGGCTGGCTGTCTCTGATGGTTTGGTGATAAGACTCTGCAAAGATGTATCATATTTTTAATCAATTTTTTTTTCCATTGGTTTTAATATATTGTACCCATTAGATTATAATCAGGCAGCACAAATCCAGCCTTCAACGTGCCGTCTCATTTCCCCATGCTCCTGCCATGCGCTCGGCTCTGCTGCCTTTGGTCTGGCTGCACAGTCCTGAAGGCTTTTGCTTTTTTTTTTTTTTTTTTTTGGAGGGGGGTTAGTGTGTAATTAGACTGGCTGGAGCAACTAGGCCAAGGAACATCAAGCAGTAAAATAAAGTCTTGATGACATATTTGAACTCTTGTAGACCATGGGTTATCTGATCTGCAAGGTCACTGCTATTCTCTGGGAAAGTTTAAAAGAATCTGCTCCTGTTACAAGCTTAAAGGGCCCCTCCCGACAATTTTAGGATGCAAATTCAGTTTGTCTTTAAGTAGGTGAGTATTTCTGAGCATTTACTGACTGTTTTTTTTCATTTTTTCGGGTTTAACTGTTCATCAAGGGTAAACAGAGTTGTTTTAATAAACAGAAGGAAAAAGTGACTCAAATACAGCTCCTGCTACCAAAACCAAACGAAATGCATAAAGGAAAGTCATAATGTAGAAGTAAGAAACTTAAAAAGAATTTTCAAATTCCTTTTAATAATTTAAGCTGTCATCAGTACCAGGAATAAGGAATTATATTTCAGACATGACTTATACCAGACATGTCTTGAAAAGAAAAAGAGAAAGACAAATTGACAATACTTGAAGAGTCTGTCCTTGGGAATAAAAGTGTACAGGATTAGCACAGTATCCATTAGGATACTGGGAAGCCAAGTATCTTTTCCACTGTTCATTTTGTAAGAAAAAGAAAAGTGGCCCTTGATCTTTAGCAATTCTAACAGATGGACTTGGGGGATCAGTAGGAAAATAACATCACTAAGGATTTTGTCTTTCTGTATTTATGAAAAAGTCAAGCTGTGCCATGCTCAGAGTGTTTGAAGCTATTCTATTACAAAGATTTGGTGTTAGTATGATTAGGTTAACAGTATTCTTCTGTAATACGCATCATGAAGTCCTGTCAGAATGAAATTTAATGCTAAAAACATCGAATAATAACTTTCACAGACCATTAAGGTTTAAGGCCACAGTGTGGGAGTTTATGACAGAGGGACCCTGAAATGCTGTACACTCTGACATCAGCATATACTTTAAGTCGGAGGTATTCCCTCCCACCCAGCCCAGGCTTTATTTGCTCCACAGTATGATGTAAGGTCTTGCTCTGACTTTCTGTTCGTATACAGACTGGCTTAGCTTTGCTCTGGGGCTGTTACAATGAAGGCAGGAATCCGAGAGGAGGGGATTGAGGAAGCTATTCTTCCCTTTCACAGGAATCTGAATATATAAACTCTTAGCCACTTTATCCTTGTTGGCGGTGGCAAACTCTTGCTCCCCTCTTTAATAACCCCTCCATTTCCCTGCCATTATAGTAGATGCATTGTCGGGCAGAATGAGGTATGACTTCTCTTCACCGGGGTCTTTCATGCTGCTCTGTGCACTACTGGGAGCAGGGATAATTCATGCCCTCCCCTCAGGGATTACAAGTTTAATGTCCTTAATGAACATGTAGTTTATCCACACAAAGTAATGCACTACATGTACCATTAACATTTATTATCACCCAGGATTCAAGTGCACTCATCTGACTCTGTGGAGGTATCTTTAGTTTAAGGTAGAATCTTGGTATTTTGCGATTGTCTAAGACTGATTTTACTTCTGTGTAATCCCACAGACTCCAGTGAAACCATTTCAGACTTCCATTTGGGGAGCAGGGAAAGATTGTGTCTCTGTGTGCGTACTCAGTGGAGTTGGTTTGATAGCAAAACGTGAGCTGGGCTCTTTGGCAGGAAATTTTATCGTTCTCCATTGATAAAAAGTTTATGATTAATCACCGGTTTGATGGCATTACCCTTTAATGAAGTTTGTGAGTGCCAAAGAATGGGGACTTTGGCTTTTTTTTTTTTTAAATTTTTTATCTCCTGTTTATGGCTCTGCTGGTGTGACATTTGTAAATACTTGACCTGCTCAGGTCCATAATATAAACTTTGTATTGAATGTAAAAGCTCCTGCACTGATTTGCACTTGCTGCAACTGTTCCCATTTCCCTAAAGGGGATTTAAGGTTATCTTCTTCCTAGATGGTGCTTCCACAGTTGTAACTATTTTAATTAAAAACAACAACAAAAAAGGCATGTAATAAGATGTGTTGGGTTCACTTGCATATCAGTGTTACCTTCCTTTGCTTTGGATTCATTTCTCAGCCTTCCCTGGAGCTCAGGAACCCGCACAGACAGCTGTGGGATATTCTCCCACAGAAAACTGCCGATGCTGATCACCGATCTATGGCACAAGTAGCTGTTACCAGTAGTTTACAGCAACCTTCCTTACACAGGATCCCCCTGCCTTTCGCCAGCTCATCGGGTACCGCACACAGATCCACAGAGAGCTCTGCAGCAGAGGGGCCGCTGCTCAGCAGAGTACCTGGATCAGCCTTGTTTCATCCAAGCCAGAAGGGGAGAAGTGTCCTGGGATGAGCACGGAGACCTTCAGTTCTGAACAGTGTATCTGAGAGAGGAAAGCACTGTAAATCTCCTGAGAACTAAGGAGTACTGATGATCCCTGCCAGGCCAAGGGATTTTCAGTGATGGGTCCACCGAGTTCTTTGACCCGCTTCTGATGTTAGGCCATTTCAAGTCCTTTGCTTTACTACTATTTCGAAGGCTTTTCCCTGGATCGCGCTGCATGCTTTGATGCTAAGCAGCTCTTTTGGTAACTGTGGCGTGGTGCTGCAGAATGAGAGCTCTCTCCCATTCCCATAGCGCGGTGAGCATAAGGGGAAACAATCTTGACAACAAGCCCAGCTGGCCCCTACGTGCACAGCTCCTGCACAGAGAACTGACAATTCAAGTGCGATGTGTGGAATTTGCAAGTGCAGCCTCCCTTGTTTCTAGCCCACCCTCTGTGCTATAAAAATATTTTTAACTGGTGGTTGTTATCCTTGCAGCAGAAATGTAACAGCAACAAAGTATTATTTGAAATATCAACAACCAAGGAGGAGGCCAGAGAGTGTTGCCTCAGGAGGGCTGTCTCACAGACCTGTGAGAAATCCCAGCTCTTTTTGTCCTGAGGAGGATTTGGCAGCCGGGGTCAGTTAGGAACAGCCCGATGGCTGGGTGATGAAGAAGGCCCAAACTCCTCAGGCTGAGGAGGTCACCACCACCAGACCTCTCACATTTGGGCTTTGGACAGTAGCCTATGCATAAAAGATGTAGAGAGAGGCACCTCTTCCTCTTCTGGCCACTGCGTTTTCAGGAAAACAGCTCTGCTGAGATGCTCAAATGAAAAGGGCAGGGATCTGCCTTTAAGAGAGCGCTCAGTGCTCCTCTCCCCCACCAAGTGCTGGGAGTCTTGTGGGGTGCAGGAAGTTAAAGCTCCCCCCTCGGCAGTGGTCCTGGTTGTGCTCCGCTGGGCCACGGCACACAGCAGCCGCCCGGCCATGTGGTGCCATCGCGGCTGCCTCACTCCCCTGCGCAGTGGAGGCACTGCTGATTCTGTCCCTGCTCTAAGGACTGTCAACCCCAAAATGTTCTTTAAATACCTGAGTCCTACCCTGGATCCAGCCCCTATTAACCTCAGTGCTGCCCTACTGAGTGCCTCAGAAACGCATCCAAAACTCCAGGCGTTAGCCACTTGCAGAAGTCATTCACCATGTAGCAAGTATCAGCTGAAATACACAACAGAGTGAGTCCTTCACTGGAACTGGTCTGAAGGAAGACACAAAACTACCATGCCAGATGTTGACTTTAATTCATGCCTAGCAGTAAGCCCATTAGGCATTTCAATTCACCCTCAGGAAAACTTGCTTTTTATGATTTATCTTTTGTACTACAAACTGCAGACAAGAGGTGGAGATGGGTAAGGAGCAGGCCACAGGTGGGTTACACCAGTTTGTGCTGTCAAGTTCCGCGTTTTATCACTTCTGGCTGGCTGTTTCAGCCAGTGCTGTCCAACCTCCAGTGGCTCAGCCCAGTGAGGCTACTTGGAAATGCCAGTAAGACACATGCACTTTGTGCTCCGGCGTACCTCTTGTTGCTAGGAAAGCCAGATCCTCAGCTCGGACTGTCTCTTCTTTCTTGACGTTCTGACTAGGAACGTTAACATCATTAACATTCCCTTGTCTTCCTATCCACAAACCTGCCTCTTCTTTAGAAACCCTGTCTGCTCCCTTCACTTCTGAGCTGCCTGCGCGCAGGACACTCTCTGTCCTGCCTTCACTTACGGCAGTTATCTCATCCCTTTGCCTGGGCTAAGTGAGAGAGACAGAGATGCAACTGCATGCAGGTATGCGATTGTGGACTAGCTTAAATAATACCTGATGTTATAAAAATAACATTGTCTGATGCTACAATAATACCCAATGCTGTACATGAAAAAAAAATGAGCTATTGTCTTAAAATGTACCAGCAGTACAGTGCAGTGTTTCATATCTGGAATAGAAATTATTTTTTGCTCATTTTCACCCCATCCTGTGAGCCTTGACTCGCCCACAGGTTAAGGCGGGGACACAGGTATCATCTGCATGAGAAGTGCAGTGTGAACTGCTGCTCAGGCTGCTGGGCACTACAGGCTGCCACACGGCCCATACAAGACGATAGCACTATCAGATGGAAAGGGGTTATGTGCAAAGCACTGAGTATCAGTCTCAGTTAAACATCTTTGCAATGGCTTCCCACAATACTTAGCAGCCTTTTTAGCATATTATGATTAAACAATAGACTCTGCAAGAATTTCTTACTATCCGGAGAAATACAGCAAACGACCTAAAGCATCACAGTAGAAGCGGAACATATTGATGGGTAGTAACTGCGTTCATGCATCTTCTAAAAACAGCTTTCTCGGCTCCAAAGTATTGTAAATTCATTGCTGGTACTTTTGTTTAGCTCCTTTCAGCGGAATGCTGCAGTCAGTTTTAGGAAAAGCAGTAGAGATCTTGATTATTAAGTCCTGTTATATGTATGATGGAACTTTGCAAAGCCACATTTTTTTTCTCAGCATGCATAGAAAAATCACTTATCTCTCTGAGATTCTTAGAAAAAGACTCGATAATCAAGTGACTGCAGTGAGATCTTGTACATGAGTCAGTAAAGACTTTAATAAAATAGGACAGCTGACTATGTCTTACCTGATATTCCAACACATTCAGCATTAAACTCATACAGGGAAAGAAAGCCCACTGTATGGCACCTTTCACCTCCTTTTCCATTGTGCAACTTTGCTTCTTTACTATTTTGCGACGTTCTGCAATGGGTAATGGACCTGCTAACCATTCAAGTTAGAAAGTTTCTTTCTCTGTTATCAAGATCAATGGTTTCCTCTCTTTCCTAATTGCAAAGCACTTTCTTTATCATGAAAATTGTAGCTTTCCCTAAATAGCCTTTCCAAAGGCTAAGCAAGTGCTAAGCAAAAATAAAAACAAGGTGAGGGGAAGTGCAATAAAATAAATAACTCGAATGCAAAGCCATTCCAAAGCCTGAATTCCTCCAGGAGCAGAACTCAGGAGGCGCAGAGCACTTCAGAGACCTGCTTGTAGTGATAAAGCTCAGCATTCCTGTCGTGACTGAGGTGCAAAAGCATCCCTGCAAGGCCACCGAAGATGGCCTCTAGTCATCCTTCCCTCTTGGGCTACATTGTGGCAAAGTCCAAAGACGATTCAATGAAGTATGAAGCCACGAAACTTCAGTCATAGAGATGAAGGAAGGAAGCGCTGGCAGATGAAAATGACAAAGGTCTATCTTAGATGAGATACCTACTTACTGGAAGGCTGTTAAGTGGTGTTCTTCCCTTGCTTCATTCCCCAGACACTAGACATCATGCCACCGAGACCTGATGCGCACATCGTCAGCAGTGATGTAATATTGACAGATAAATACGGCTATTGTATTCAGATATGTTCGCTTTACAAAGCAAAGAACATACATTGTAACAAGATATACCTAACGCTAGCATGACATCGACTGCAATGTAATCATTGTCTTGGATGAACTGAGAACACAAACAAAAATAGATTAGCTAACAACTAAATTGTATTTATCTTGCTTGACAGGGCTAGTTCAATAGTGAGTCATGTTCTGATCTAATATCACTGCCATCTCTAGGGTTCTGGTAATTGTTACTGCTGAGAGCAAATGTTCAAAGAGCCTGAAGAAGCAAAGGAGCATCGGCCCCGTCCGTCTGACCTCCCGCAGACGCGACACCCCAATTAGCTGCATACTTCCCTGAGCCACCAAAGTGGGCGCTCAGCCGCCCAAGGTCACTACAGATCTCAGGGCACTTTTGCATGAGCAGAGTTATTTATGGAGGCGGAATTGTACCTGGGGTCGGCGGAGTTCCCTAGCCTAAACCCGTACCGCATCCCTCCCACCCCGTGACCGGCGTGAGAGGAGCAGAGAAGCTCCCGTCCAGCCCCGCCAGCCCCAGTGGGACCTTCCATGGTCACTGACGGAAAGCTGGTACCTCGGGTTACCAGCTGGGCTAGATGTGGGGACCTTCGGGGACCCTCTTGCTTAGCAGCCCTGTGGCGACTGCGGCTCCGCAGGCGGCTCCCCGGGCTCCTCCCAGCCAGCCAGCACACGCATCGCCGGCGGCAAACCCCGCGCAGCCCAACGCTCAGGACAGGCCAGTAGCCCAAGTATTTAGCCGGGGGCCGGGGTGGGTTTTGCAGGCCACAGGGTGCTCCCCGCTGCAGCCGGCACCACGGGAGCCTGCCAGCCGGGGCACGTCTCGGCGAGCGCCTTCCTGCACGGGCTGCAGCGCCCGGCGCTGGTCACCAGCGTGCGTGAGCACAAAGCTCTGTCTCTAAGCATGTGTCTCTTAAGGATTATAAAAGCTTTCTGAATTTACAGTGCAGAGTAATTATCTTTTTTGAAAACAGTAGTCAACTTCATTTTAAATAATGAAACTCTGCACTGAGGTCGATCAAGTTCCAGGTGGAAACGTGCTACAGAAGACAAATATTCAAAGCAAGAATGGGCATGAATGTGATTGGGCTTGATTCTGATCAAGTTTACATTTGTTTGAATGCCCAGCCCAAAGCCTGTGAAAGTCGTTTGACTGACGGAACAAATCAGCTGAAGTCAATGGGATTATACTACTGCCAGCCCAGTATGGGTGAGATCAAAACCCAGATCGCTATCTTTTTGTGGTTTTCCTTTTTACATATTGACAGGGAGTCGGTGTGAAGGGCCATCAATTGTTTTGCAAAACACCCTTCAAATTCGGTGGGAACTTGCCCGCGTGTGGACTGCTGGCAGGATATGGCCCATAAGACTAAGGGGAGGCTGAGGCTTCCCACCTCTGGATGTGCACTGCATCTGTGTGTTTTTGCTGCCAGAGGTAATCAGACAGTTAATAGCTTTTGCATGCAGAGCCAATTGACTGTGTGCGATGTGAGAGCTTAGCCAGGCATGAAAATATAAAAATGAAAGAATAAGTTAAACCACCACATTCCTTGGGGAAATGTAAATGGATGACAGTTATCACTTACCCACCTGGGTCGCTTGTTCTTTCACCAAAATCAATTACTTAATTTTTCTTTTTGTGCATGATGATGCCTTCATGAAAAACAAGTCTATGGAAATACTGAATACCAGTAAGTCAGAAGTGAAGGATGCAAAACTTCAGTTTTCCCATGGCCTGAAAATGACTCCCTCCCTGGCTTAGGGCAGCCACAGGTATGCTGTTAATTTTTGGTCCTCTTGCCAGAAGGCTATAAAATGTCTTTTCATCTTATGTTACATAAGTATCCAGCAAATAAGAAGATTGTTATTACAAAGGCAACCACACTGAAAAAAAGGTTTCATTTACTCTGAAAATCTCCATTAAAGACTTCTGATGTCTCTATGTAACTTTTAGGTTGCTGAGTGCTGTGGAGGAGAAAATTCATTGAATTATTTAAAAAAGAAGTAACCTTGATGCAACACCAAACTGGGATGCTACTAGGATGAACATGATTCCTCTTCAGTTAAATACTGTGATAATTTATTCTCAGAGATGGGTTTTTATTTTCTTTCAGCATAACAGACAGCATTCTGAAAAATCGGTGTTAGTACTTAGCACTCTCTAACAATTAAACGTGTTGGGGATCCTTCTGAACTAAATAGAAAAAAAATCCAAATATATGTCAGGCCTGAAAATTGTGAGGTGCTAAATACATCTTAAGATGTGAAAACACTGAGGCTGAGGATGCTTAGGACCTTAGAGAAAGTGTCTGGCAGCCACAGGAAGGGTCTTTAAATTCCTTATGTTCCTGGTAATCAAATGAATAATTCTGCATAGTTTCAAGGGTGTTGAATCATTGCTTCCCAGTTTGACACAGTTTTCTCCAGGAAAAAAAAAAAAAGGCCCTAAAACAAACAAAACCTTTGCTTTTGTGTCAGTAAGATAAAGACAGTGTGGCAGCGAGCTAAGGCATAGGGAGATGCCTCTGTGAAGGCCTACGTTCAGCACACTTTCTGCATAATTAAGATGTTCTTCCTGTAGTTGTTAAGTTATATCCTTTTATATCTTCACAGACAGATAGGAATCAAGTATATTTAAAATATGCTCCAAGTCAATTAGCTTCTAGGCAGTGAGGAATCCTCACCTGCTCATTTCACAGGGGAAAAAAAAAATGGAAACCATTTTCTGGACCAATACTTTTACAAACAGGAGACTTCAAAACTGCAAACGAATCAATGAAGATAAACTGATTTACACTAAACTAAAATTTAGGCCAATATCCTGATTGAAGTTATTACAATTAACTAAATAAATAAACATTCTCAATTAATTATTTTTGTACTACTGTTGTGCCTAGAGGCCATATGTGAAACTGAGAGCCATCCACACTGAACACTGTACACAAAGCCAGTAAGATACAGCCCTGGTCTCGAACAGCTTGCTGTTCATCCGGACAAAAGAAACACAGAACCGAAGGCATAAATCATGTTTTCTCTCCATGTTTATCTAGGTACAGGCCCAGAGAAATTGAATTGTTTTGCCCAACATTGTATCTGGCTGGACTAAGAAGTGAGTGAGAAGAGAGCATCAGTGTTCATTTCATAAGTCAGCCGGCCCTTTCTCTAATTCACACTCCTTTTCTACCAAAAGGCTTTTCTCACGGAGGGTTCTACACTCTTGTTTCTTTACATTACACCCATCCTTTCCGGCGGGCAGCACTGTGCGTAGTAACTAAGGACTTGATATCTCCTGGCTATTGCTGATCTTGTGCCCTGTGCATCTTACCAGTATGAAACACATAGCTGCCCTGTAATCATGCATGATGTTTCACCAGCAAAGATTCAGAACCTAAACACACAAATCCATGAGCAAGTTTCTGTTGACTACTTTCCATTGGTTTAAGGGCTCATATAACTTCTTTTTCAGTTCTAGAGCCAAGGTCTGCCTCCTCTGTGAACATTTGGCTATATTTCAGCTATACAGAAATAGCTTTAAAAATCTAATTACAAGGGAAGCAAATTGTGCCTTGTAAATCCAGAAAGAGTGCATTCTTATGGGTCAGACTAATGGACAATTATAGCCTTATCTCTTGGAAAGAAATCTCAAAAACTTATTTTCCTAGCAAATACCTCAGCTGCAATAACTAAGCTACTTTTGCCACCATGAGCCTTTCCTAATTAGTTTCTACTGAATTATGGACTTGCACATTTAGAATATCATATCAGAGCAGAAACTGGGCTGCCTATTGGCTCCTTCCATCTACTGAAAATTATATGCTTGCATAGAAATATAAAGTGGCCAGCGTGTGGTGACTCTGCTTCGATTTTAAAGAGATTTTCTCCTGTAGCAGCAACTTCAAGTATTACAGATTTAAACCCAAGATACTCCTTTGCCTTTTCTCTCCCTACTTTTTGTCAGCCTTGATCCTTTCAAAATCAGTGCAAAAAGGCTACTGGTTTTAACATTATCTAGAATTTCATCCTATATCACAAGAGAAGCAGTGCAGTGATATAACTTGTAAACAGCTCTCAAAGCATCTTCCCTCTTTCTCTGCAGTCAAGACTTTGTAAGGACGCTCAAAATCATGTGAGACAAGAACAGAACTTTTGAAACACCTTTACCAAACAACTTCAAATTTATGTTCCAGGCCACGAATTGGTAGATTCATTCTGTAGTCAGTCAATTATACTTGTGGATTTGAGAAAGTTTTAAAATGTGGCTTTAAATAAATAGTCTGTTCTTATAATCTTAATCATGGAGTTATTCATAATGATTCAGTAACAAAAATTTACTTTTCCACCTGGAACTCCAACAAGGCAACATTTGTGCCATCTTCCTGGCCATAGAGTTATTTTCTGCTTCTTTGCCAGACTGCAAGTTCTAGGAAAGGCCTAGCTGACAAATTACAGAAGAGTATATAAAGCAGCAACTTCTCCCAGACAGTCACATGGCTGAAACAAAATCTTTCTTTAAATACCGTGGAGTATAATTCGGATGCATGCTTATTTTGTAGCTCTACAATATTTATTTACCTGAAACCCCGCAGCTTTAAGAATCATATTGTAAGCTGAAGAAAAAGCCTAGCAGCATAATAGATGGCCTAGACATCTCCCTTTTTGAAGTCTCCTGGCTGAAAGCATGAAAAAAAGAGTCCTCTGTGTTTGATGAATGCAAGAACCAGGTTTAAAAGCATGGAAAGAGCCTTTAGAAACACAAGTGAGGTTTTGATCCCTGGCCCCAGTGTCATCCATCTTGGAAAGCTTTCTGTTTTTATTATCTTAAACAGGTCAGCAACAGTGAGATGGGAAACTGTAGATTTCAAAACAGACGTCTCCACAGCGTCTCAGCAAAACACGGTGTGATTTCAAATGGAAATTCAATATTGGCCCTGGATCTTTCGCAGATTACCCAGCCTTCTGCCAGCGGGAACCCCGCGCCAGCAGCGCCGGCCGATGCCCGGCCTCGCCTGCCGCCCCGCGCCGCAGCACCCAGCACCCCGCAGGGCAGCATCGCGGCTCTCGGCTGGGCTGCCGGCGCCGTCCGTCCCGCTCGTGCCCCCACGCCGCGGTGTGTCCCAGCACATCTCCCTCCTGCACAAGCAGCGCGCAGACCTGCAGCGCGCAGCGGCCCTGCAGCCGCAGCGCCTCCGAATCCAGACCGCAACGCGCAGCTCCCGTTGCACCCACTTCTACCCCAGGGTAGAAAATTGAGCTTATTCTACATATTCAGAGGACCGCCTGATCACTAACAGTGAAGTATCGTATGAAATATTTTCCATTTTCATCTACAGATCAGAACAATGGAAATTCTACAACATACTTCAATCAGTATATTTAGGACTGGGTATTTTCTGGTATGAACAGGAACACTGTAGCTCTTTTTCTGCTTCCTGCATTTGACTACGGGGAAAATGCGATCTGGGACACTCTGCCTTCTGTAATGCTATTTGCTGACACGCTTTCTTCGGGAAAGCAATTCGGGAAGAACAACAAAGAATTCTTCGGAGCACTTCCTTGCAGAAAAGGTTGTGGTTGTCTTGCCAGCTCTCAAAATTAAAACTATGTTCCAGTCAAAAATGCCTATTCAGACTGACATCAAAGAGAAAAATGAGAGCAGGTCAAGGAGTTTAATTTCCATGGCACTTACATTTGTAATTCACATGTAGGGTGCAGTAATGACTTACATGCCCATTGGCAATAATGTAATAGAAGACTAGTGTGAATAAGAAGAAAAATGAATCGGAGGTAACGGTAATGGGCCAAATTCTGTGTTCAGTTAGATGTGTGGAGCTCATTGAAGTTGTACAATGCCACACAGAGCACAATTTGGAGGTCCTTTTCACATCAGCATTTCGATAAATACGTATCTCAAGGACCCTCACACTCACTGGTAGCCTGAGCTGTGGCATTTTCAGAAACGAGCAGTTTGCCTCTGTTTGGGGACATCTATCCAAGATGCCTAATGTGGGGCTCATGTCAGAGGACTCATTTTCACTTTAACATATCTCAGGTTGAATATATTAGATTATTCTTGAAAATCTGAGTCTCACCATATATGTCATTTGTGTGAATCATCTGAGGTGACTCCATACCAAGGACATGTCAAGTAACTTCTAAAAATCTCCAGTTAAGGCAAAGGGATGTATCTGGAGGTATGAAAGCAGGAGGTGGGTTTTTTTCTAACAGCGACAGTATGCTCTCCTACTACTACTTATTTGCTTTTCTCATGCAATGATCCAGCTAGGCATTACAGCTTTTCAGCCCATCTCATTTAACCATTACTGCATTTCCATATCAAAGATTTTTTTACACTTGGCATGCCCAAGCCTATTTTATTTGTAATCATTTCTCAAATGAGAAGTTTGGAATGTTTTTTCATTATGTGTTTCATCTGCCATGTACTGCCTTCATGTTATTTTTTTAAGATGAGATCTTATACTCTACCCCAAGTCATTCTACAACTCATTGGCTCTTATTTATTCTGGCCTTCTAATCTAGCAGAACTTCTGTGTTGAAACTTGTTGCTATTTTTTTCCAAGGATACACCATAGGATGTTAAGCATGTGCTGTATATCAAAGTGCAAATATAAACTGGTTGATAGTCTCTAGTCACACCCTGGATAGGTGTGGCAGTTGGGAATTTTTCACTTTCTGGCTGGAGATCAGAATGTGCTTAACATGGTTCCACATACAGTATCTTGGTAGGGAGAGCACTGTGGGTTTTTTTGTTTTGTTTTTTTTCCATGTATGATGTTTGAAGGGGTTGGGAGCTAAATAGTTGTACTGGTTCCAAAAACAGATTTTTACTTGTTTGGCTATATATAGAGCTGAAATGTGGAGATGTGGGGTTATGATAATCTACTGCCTCACTGTCTTTCCTTCTCTCATTCTCTCTCTTGTTCCCTCTTTATCACTTTGCGGATAAGAAGATGGACTAGCTTAACTCTAGTGTCAGCCTAAGGCATGGTGCAAAGCTGTGCTACTCCAAGAGAAACTCCAAGGAGGAAGTATGACTCAGAGAGCTGCAATTCCTTCCACGGTTCCTCCTCGTTCCAGTGGGGGAAGTAAGTTACTTCAGTATTTGCACTGCTAGACTAAAGCTTACTTCTGCCCTTGCGCTACAAGCTGCAGCTTGCAGAACACAAAGAAGAGGAGAAGGGTCTGTGCCAGAACTGAGGTGTCATTAATTGGGCAATTTTTTTGCTTCCTTTTACTCCTTGATTGCCCAAAGGAGACAAGAATCAGTCTAGCCCCATGTTGGGTTTCACTCCATAGCTGTCTGCTTATACTGGCTCTCCATTCATTTTGCAGAGGGGTACACCTTGCCAGGCATGTTTTAATTAATCTCAGAGCAGTGCACTAACTATGCTGGACAAACTGATACTGCCTTCTCCACAGACACCTATGTCATGCCGACTTTTCTGCTTAACTTTTATAGTTAAGCAAGACTTTTGTACAAGACCACCACTGTCAGGCTAAAGTTCCGTTTGCCAGACACTTCTGAAGTGCTTCCCAGCCAGTGCATTTCCCACTGACTTGACTTCTCTTAGTAATAGCTTGTCAGACAGGCAAAGGATTTGCAGGCAATAATTCTCCTGCCAAACAGTAACACTGGCAAGAGGACTGGTGGTGAAATTTTCATAGTCATGGGTTCTTCACCAGTAGCACCGTTCTAGGGCCTGGGAACACCGGAACACTTTTCCCAAAACAAAGAAAATTATCCTAAGGAGTAAACCTTTGACTCTACTGACTTAGGTCATATATTGACCTATGATGCAAGTAAATTTTCATCTACCTCACATGCTACTCAGCATTAAAACACTTTATAAAAGAAATATAAAATCCACAGCATTTGGCCCTACAGCTCCTTCATGGGTGGGCAGCAGAGCAGAAATACAGCACTACAGAGGCACCTTTCATTGAGTACTTGTTGTTGAATTTATAATATGACAGTAAAATAGATATGTTGATTGAGAGCAGAGCTAAATACTAAGGTGATTCACTGACCTAAAAGATAAAAGCAGTCAGGAAAACAGAGAGGAAGAAATTCATTCATAGACACATCACCTAGATAGTCTAGGTAGGAACAAAACATCCATATTTATTCTAAGCCCTCTAGGATCACCAAGGAAAGGTTTTCAGGAAATAGTTTGCAATGAAAAAACCCAAGGTAGAAATATCTACTGTGTAAAACAGATCTGGTCCTCACCTTATGTTCAATAGCACAGAGGGAAAATACATACATATATATACATATATATATATATATATGAAATATATAAACACACACAAGTATTCACATTTCCTGCTTGAGTTATACCAGTTTTAAAATAGCCTCTGAAGGAAGATTCAGGCTATTGAACCAACTTCTGTTTTCAGTAGAGTGGACTGAACACAGATCTGAATTTATAGCTCCATATGTGATTATGTGTACTGACATATATAAAACTCAGCTTTATACTGTGAGCTTCAAAGAACATCGGTACTAATTTGCCTGAGTACCTAAAACAGATCTACAGAGAGAGAAAGAGGAGAAGCACCATTCATTTGAGCTCATCGTTATTCCTAGACTGGAAATAAGTGATGTAAATGAAGCTAACAGTTCAAATGTGCAAAAACTGCTTTTATTTTGCATCAGTTTACGCACATATTTTAAATAGGCTTAGCTAAAATATTATCAGCTGAGCCTTTTTGACAACTTTCTAAGAAATCTGTACGTGGCTAGTTCTTAAATATCATCAGACAGCAGGCTAATTGTGTCCAAGTGCACATTGTTGCCCCAGGTAGCTGACAACTTCCTGTGTTGAAATGATGACTTGAGAGTGATAAGCTTGCAGACAAGGAAATATCATCTTCCAGTCTTGCTGTGTCTTAAAGCAATCTATGAGAACTCTTTTTATATGAATGCCTGTGTTTAGCCAAGGTATTAGACACATTCAGGACATATTAAACTCATACTGCTTCTAAATTACTTGATGGTTTGGAGTTCACATAGCTAGCTAATTTAGTCAGATTTCTTGTGTTAACAATAAGTATGCTGAGCTGCCAAGAATTTTAATTGTATAGGCATGTAATAAATGTGCTTAATTATACAGACATGCAGTGGCCACCTTTAGCACTTTCTGTAGTTACTATCCTGTTCCCGATGCTTAGTAATATGGGGAAATACTTCGGAATAGCTACCATTCATATTTCATGTGTTGGCAGTTCTGAACACACAAGCAAAGATATGGTGAAAGAACCTTTAGGGCCTCAAGTTATGTACTCATTAGTACAGAAGTAAATTCAAGATAATTCCAAGAAGCCAAATCGGAGCAGAATTTGATTCTCCCTGGTAAGTACTATTTTAACAAAACTTGCTGCACGAAAAATGTGAATAATTCACTAAAAGTACTTTGCTTAGCTTTTTTTCTTTCCTCTTCTTCTTTTTAAACGTTTTCCACCTTCTAATGCTAGGTAAAGAAGACCTAAGCAGCTAAACGAGGTCATACACAAGAAATGGATGACAGAGTTAGCAGTTTGGCCAGGACAAAACAAGCCGTTGCTGGAAGTGCACACGATGGTAAAATATCAGTCATCAGTATTGGTATCTTGCATTACTAATGGAGAACATTTCATTTCTTGTAATATTTCAGTTCCTAAGAGTGTCCCTTGCCTTCTACACTGTATAATATAACCAGAACAAAATGCAGCCAAAAAAAGGGGGGGGGGAGGAGGACACCAATTCTGCTCTATATAGGATCTAATACTGTGTTCATTGCTGCATATACTGCTGCCGATGTAGTACAAAGTTCATGGAATATCGAGTGTTGATAATCTGTGCTCCGAGCTGTGAATGTATGTACGAATGGATCAGATCCAGAGCTGTAAACTGTCGGACTCCAGATCTGCTCCAGTAAGTTTCTAAAGAGTAGTTCAAAGCAGCCCACTGAAAACTTGCAAAGAAAGTCCCAGGGCACATGACAGAAATGGCCAAGTGGGACAGCACAGTAAAAGAAAGAAATCCTGTGGGTTCATTTCTTTATAGCATAGAAGTCATTAATCATTTCTATTCCTTTCCATTTGAAACAGCTGCCTGCCTTCATTTACTAAGTAACTGCCTTGCTAACCACACAGAAACAAAGCTGCGGGCCCCAGAGTGCTTATGCTTCCAGATATTAATAAACAATTTGCCTCTTTCGCTGTGTCAATGAGAGGCACGTTGATGTTCTTAGCATCTGGTTTTGGTAGCGAGATCAAATCCTCGTGCTTCCACACTTTTAATATATTCCTTCCTAAACTCTTTCTCAGCACTTCTTATCTGGAGCTTCAGAAGTTCATAAGCCTGACTGGGAATATCCCAGTGGCCTAGGAGCTTTTACTGGTGATGTTCTCCTTAGTGAGCTAGAAAATAATGTCCCCAATAATGCTTACACACTCATCTCACAAGCCTGAGTTACATTTTCCATGTAAGCTCCGTACTTCAACAGGCACCCTGTCATCTCGACGGGCTCCTGCAATTAGTGAAATGCCAGCCAGCAGGTGGAGACGCATGAAAGCGATCTCAGTTCATAGACAGGCTGCTTTGACATTTCATTCCCATAGCCCTGGCCAAGCACTAGAGCGGGCCAGAGCCAGAAAATATAGCTATTGGTTTCGTGGAAAAGTTTGGAATTAAAATCTTGGATTGCTGACAAACATGTGACTGAACAGCTTCTGCTGTATGACTACTATACACAAAGCCCCACTAAAGAGCCATCCAGTCAGTACCTTTCATGCAGCGGGGCATCGTGGAGGGAGGGAAGCTCGCCGCTGACTCTGTCCTGACCTTGATTCATTCAGTTTGTTCAACAGTTTAGAGCTGCCTGTCAGCGTCAGCTGTGCCGAATGATGCAAGAAGCCACACACACTTCAGCTGATGCACATACTCCGTGTGGGCCTGCTGCTGCACGATGCTGGGGCTCTGAGGGCTCTGCAGAGCACGCTGCCCAGATCTGCTTCCACCTATTTGCTGTTCAAGTTCAGCATAAGATGATATGAAAACAGCTTTGCTTCCTCTGTTCCTTTCATACTCCTCCCACCCAGCATTTCCTCTTTCGGAGTGGAAACATCATTGTAATGGCTATTTCTGAAATATCCCTGCCAAAATCAGGAAGTGCAGAGGAATACGTGAGTGTGAGGAGGGCGAAAGGTAGTTTGGGGTTATTTTGAGGGTGAGGAAGTTGTTTACATGAGCTTAGGAAAAAAGCTAAGGATGACCCTTTGTTATCTTCAAAGCACATATTAAGCCTCTAGCTTGAGTTTCTGCTCTCACTACAAAAAGCTGCAGTCCTGGGTCTGCGGAATACCTAGTGTGAAGCTGGTTGTCTTCCGTGGAAACACGCACATGATGGGAGCTAGGCCTAAGTGCCCTGATGAATTATTGCACACTCTCAGTGTCTTCCCCTACACCAGTGATTACTGCAAAGACTGTGAAAGACAAGTTTTAACACAGCTGACAGCAGTGTTGGTGACAGAAAAAAATCAGCGTGGACACAAAGATATCGAAGGAAGGAAGGAGATGGTGCAAAACTAGTAGAGCTTTGAAAACCCACATAAATTCTCTGCAAACACTTTGAAAGATTTCAGTATTTAAACACATGGTGGACTGGCAAGCTGAATTCATTGTGGCGATAGTAGAATACATGCTGTCTTGGTTTGCAAATCCAGACCAAACCCCTCAAATTTTAACCATTTGCGGTGATCTAGATAGATTATTGTGGTTTATTATTACTCCTTTAAAGGAGAAATGCACTTCAAACTTTCCAAATTTAATTTCAGTGCTTCTAAAGAAATACGATTTGCAAGTTTTGTATCCTTTTAAATTCTTCTCCTCCTCCTCCCACCTACTTGTTTCTTCCACTCTTCTCTTAGGAGAGCAAATCTTAACATGCCATTGAGGAGACAGCTTGCATGCAAAGTCCCTCAAACATAAACACACTTTAAGAACAGATTCATCACAGTGTGTTTCCAAATGTGGAAACTGCATTCCATCTGCACCCTTCTCCAGTGGTCATTGGCTTAGATGTTGAATGGACATTCCTTAAAGTGGAGATTATAAAAACATACATGGTTCTCCACAATGATTCATCAACTTCTCTTTGTGATGGAGAGCTCCAAGTGACTCAGGCTTGAGACTTTCAAGAATTTGCAACACTGAGTCTGCAGAACTCTTCAGATTACTTCCTCGATGACTAAGAAGTTCTGTGATCATTTGACTCAGGTATTTTTCTGCATTTACTGTCCTTTTAAACATTGTTAAATATTAATTTATAAGCTATGCATAATTACAAACATTATTCCACCATGGATCTGATTTTCGCCTTTGGTTTACAGCACTGTAACATCACTGACTTCTGTGCTGCTACCCCAACAAAAAAAACCAGAGTAACTAAGTGTGCTTGTCATAGCTTATGGATGACAACAGTCACACACACACACACTGCTTGATAAGGCAAGTTATCATCATTATTCTTTGACCTGTTTTTAACTTGTAAATGACTCTCAGTCTAAATTCCCCACCACAAACTGAAGATACTGATTGTTGATCTATTGTATAGAACAGTCTTGACAGAGCTAGCATTTACCTTAGATGACTCATAGATTATTCTGATGATGGATGTGCTCTCTGGATCACTGGGTTTGTTAATGCATGTATGTATATGGTTTGCTTTTACCAAATACCCTTTAGAATCTTCACTTCTTTTAAGGATTGTTTTTTTAAAGAATCACTGTGAGTTGAGCAAGAGTTACTGGCAGAGAGAAAAACTTAATTACATAGCAGACTAGCAAAGACATTTGGCGTAAAGGATGGCTTGCTATTTAGAGCAATGGAATAAGGGTGCAAAAGGAGAAATGAACTCAAGTGCTAGATTACATGGACACGTGTTGTAATATACATGATGTAGTATCTCTGTGTTCTTGATTAAGCCACTTTATCTGTGTGATGATTCAGCTGCTCACTTATAACACAGGAATAATACTTCACCACCTGGTCATGAGGATGAAAATCTACGAGTGAACATGCACTGCACACAGTGATGACAGCTCACTTGGAACTTACCCTATTCATCATCCTCGGATATCGTCTTGGATCCCGCCTTAAACAACATTCTGTTGCAGGTATCCTGACTTTAAAATGATGATCTCTGTGGCAGCTGTTTAAATCAGAAATAGATCCTCGTTGGTTTGTGACAGCAAACAATGAAAGGACATTAAGAATGTAATCAGTGTATAAAATTTTTTACAGTAAATGCCAAAATAGTTGCCTCAGGAAAAAATGGGTCTCTAACAAAAATATATTTATACATATCAAACATATTAAAGAAGCAATGAAATTTGTGAGAGCTGCACTTTAAAAAAGCTTTGTAAGTACCCAACTTGGTTATACAAGTACCATTCATTGTAGGCTTTGAATATTTGACATCTGCTTCCATAGAGTATCAAGTAGGTGCTATTTAACACAAAAGAAAGGATGCTGTACAGTTCTCACAAAGAGGACACTGAGAGCAGTCAGAAGGGCAATTGCATGTATTTCCAGACCCCTGAATTCCATAGGTAGAATGTTGTACGTCACATGGACGCACCTTGTACCTGTATATTAATGACAGCATTTGGTTTATGTTACAAACTTCTCTTGCCACAAGTACGTGGTGGTGTTGCACAGAATGCATATTCCCATAATCATTTTGTATGTTTTCAGTCTTAAAAATAAAGTTTATGTAAAGAAAATACAATATAATTATACACATGGGAGTTCTGGTTTGGAAGAAGTTCAGCAGAATTCTTTGATAAAACAAGCCCCCAACCACAAAAGCTACATACATTGATTTGGCAGACAAACATATATAATCACTTATGCTAAATTGAAGGCAGTGTCACCATGTTAAAAGCTGTGTATTGAAATCCCTTATGTCCCTTTTGGTCAACAAGTGAGAAATACTGTAGAACTAACCAAATGCATACTTGAAGAAACTTCAAGCAACTATGCTCAAAAGGTGCTGGGGTGCTCAGTTACATATGGAAGGCAGAGTGCAAAGGATACTTTTATAAAGGATTATTTTAAGATGATGCTAATTGAAGTCTTTCATACAAAGTTAGCATCTCCATCCTTCTTTTGATCTGCATTAGTTTCAAACATCCCTAAATGGACAATACAAGGGTTATCAGAGCAAAACTTCATCCAAACTGATCTCGCTGTGCTGACCTGAGACATTAATGGCTGTAAACTGGAGCACTTCACTGTTTAGGTGTGATTTCCCATTTGCTGCTAATATCTCTTCAAAAAGCACATCAACCCTTTCTCACATCACCAAAACTGCTTGCTTCTTTCTTCACAAAATTCATGGTCAAGATCTTCTGCAGATATCAAATGTTGTAGCTCCACTGAAACCAGCAGGATGATGCTGATTTACACCAGATCTGAATCTGGTTCACAGCATGTCCCATTCTGAATTCACAAAGCATGGAGTAATGCACAACAAGGAAGTGACTTTTGTTAAAAGCATTTTGGAAAGGAAAACCAAAAATGACGGATGTAGCATTAGGGCAGAGGGAGTGGAGCCTGCCTCAAAAAGGACCTTGTAGAGCTGCCAATCTACCCACAAAATATGCAGCTGCTCTCGGAGGGGAAGGGGAGGTTTCCCCAGGACAAATGCAGCCATACCAAGCACCCCACTAACTACTTTCTAGATATTTTTATGTATCGTCACATCAAAACCAGACCAAACATCTAAAATATTTGAATTAAACCCATCACTGATTAATGGAAAGAGAAAAAGGACAATGGGTGGGGACAACAGTGAATAGTCATTGTGAACTACCGTAACGCTGGCAGTAAGCCATGCTATTCAATAAATGAGACAATACATTAAAAAATAAAACTTTGTTTTCAGGGCCCTTCTATATATCAAGAGCTTGATTCACAGACCACTAAAGTTAATGGAAATCTTTGCTTTCACTTTAATCGGCCTCTGATCAAGCTATTACAAAAGTAGTTTTATTATTGCTTCATGCTTACTTGGTATCTGAAAAATAGAAAATTACAGGGTGGAATACAACATCAACCATATAATCAGTTACTAGGAATACCCAGTCATTTTGCCCACCTGCATGTTGCTGTGGAAGTTATTAGCACGAAGCAATACACAGAGATTAACAAAAGAGAGAAAACATGCATGCTCACAAGGAATAATTAATAACCCACATTCTATCTGGCATTTAAAACTATATGAACAATACTATCTGCGCAACCTTTCGGGTTTTCAGATGTTTACCTTCAAAGAGCTACCTAGAAAGTTCTTTCTTTCCCTCTGAAAGCAATTGGCTCACTCATATTATTATTCATAGACTGCTAAACTACATTCCACTTAAACATGCAGCAGAGCTGCTAGGCCTTTGTGAGGCACAGGAATTCGGGGTATGAATAGTAAACCATCCTCTTCCTGTGCCAGGTGAGTGGATGAAAGAGGTGACCCTCTTCCTGTTACCATTCCCTTGCTGGACTTACTACCCCTACCACACTAGTGAAAGAGCAAGCTGTAAGAGCATACCCCAATTTATGTTAGACAAACCAGCTGTGATAAGTTAAAATCTCAATTTGGGCCAGGTTTGGGGGATTTAATTTCTACTGAGGTCTGCAAGTGATTTTTACTGAAGTCAGCTCATTAAGAGAGACCAGGCTGTGAGAATACCTAGGACAACTTGCTGCTTTTATGAGTATGGCAGCTTATCCTACCTATGCTTGGAGACTCACAGAACAGTAAGCAATACAGAATCTCCTATAAAAATGCAGGAAACATAATATGCATGGGACATGCATGTTAAAAGGCATGGACATCATTTACCTGTGGTTGTTAAAGTGGCAGCTGCCATTTAATGTAGGCTCAGACCAAAAGTAGTCTAGGAAGCCCTCACATAAAATGCTCTGCTGGCAGATCAGCTGAAGGAGTAAATTTAGAGATTGGTAGCAAACATCCTAGAGGGATTTAGAAGGAAAACTCTATCCATAGCCTTCACATTAAACACAAGAGCCAAAGAAAATGGCTCCTCCCTCTTCTAAAGGGCATTTCCCTTTTTTTTTTTTTGGACCTACCTTTTTTAACCATGCAAAATACATCACAGTTACAACCTCTGGATCAGGTTCCTCTCTGAAAATCATCTAAAAGGGGCAAAGAAAAAATGCCTTCTATAGCAGAATATCAGATGAAAGCTCTTAGGAGTTCTGCTTACTCAGAAACTGTTACAGTCAGATTCCCAGACTTACTTATCAAAACTCCCCTTGCTATGCTTAAGTGGTGCATAAAACTCAAAAGTTTGCCAAAAGAAGTTTTCTCTTAAGTTATCAGTTGACAATGGGAAATCAAATGACAGGAGCAAATCCTGGTGGCACAAAAGTTACTGTATTTTTTTTTCCCTTCAGTGATAATAAACAAACAAAAAAATAATTCTTCCAGTTGTACTTAGTATAAATATCAAGAGGATTACATCTGTTCTGTAACCAAGAAAGGTCAAGATCAGAAACTGCACTACTGGAAATAGTAATGGTTTACATTTTATTCAATTCTGCAGATGCTCATCTTCATCTGAACTGTTTCAGAGATCTTGATGGCACCACTTTGCAATTTTCATGATTTTGAATACTTTCATTTCATTTCTTTTTAACCTCAGCATTACAGTTTTCCAATAGGCATTTTTCTCCCTTTCCTCCTGAGGCAGAAAAATTTCATCTGAATGTCTGGCCTTGCTTGAAGACAGCTGCAGCTCCTCACCCAAAGCCTGGGCACAGGGGCACATTATCTTTAGCTGAGTCCTTTTCTTGGACTCGGGGAAAGACCTAAGCATATCATGAAGTTGAGGCTTTGGCTTCTGATGACAGTTTTTGTTTCTTCTCATTGAGCTGAAGAAGGGCAAGTCCAACTCTGCAAGTCTTTTCTCTCCAGGTGCCTCCCTTTGCGTGCATCTCTTACCTAGACTAGTCCCCTTCCTCTCCTTTATCCTTACACAGCTTCATTCAGCTGTGCGTTTGAAAAGGCTTAAGTTGACTGTGCAGAGGTAAAACCTAGTTGAAGGAAGACTGAAAGGTTTATTTTACAATGCACTTTGGCATAACAGTAGGTAAAAGGATTGTACCTGGATTACAGGAAAGAAGGCATTTGCATTCTTCCTTAAGCACCGTGAACCCAGTGCTTTGAAATGTGGGCACCTAAAGAGGCACCACGTGAACCCAGTGCTTTGAAATGTGGGCACCTAAAGAGGCACCAACAGCTGTATTTCAAGCAATTGCCTGAATGGGATCACTGCTGCTGGCTAATCTCCTTGGAAATACAGTAAACTGACGTTTCTTACCCATTCTATGTAAAGCCTCATAATTGTAACCAACACTCGGGGTTTCCATGCAGGAAGAAGTCTTCGAGACATTAGCATGTAGCTTTTGTACCATTTTGCATAGCACAGTATGTGGCTGAACATATATCTAGTGACAATGTCAGGGCCTTCAAACCAACGCAGTTCTACTGTGGTGCTCCAGCAAGATGGCAATAACTTTTCATGGTGCTGGGAACAACATGGGGCTTTTGAAGGTATAATCACTTGCAAAGGTGACGAACAACTAATTCTGACTAACCACATACATATCCATTCCATGGTCAGCCACACTGAGCTTCCAGTCTTCATCCTTCTCCATCTGCTCTGTTGATTTCTTTTGACTTATTTTTTTTTAAGGCAACAATTATGCGCAAATCAAATGAGTCTGTTTCTTTGGGTCCATTAATTATTACATTCCATTTACATTTTCTGTTTACTTTTTCCCCTCTCTATGGAAGCTATTGAAGATCTGATGATTCAGAAGGCTCTGGGAACACTATGTGGCTTTCCTTCTTGTTTGCCCATTGTAACAGAGCTCATTTTTCAGTGGAGGTTTCCCATTATTTCCAGGAAAAATGTGGTCAAACCCATGTACTCCCAAACCTTTTGATCTCCTGAATCCTCTTCATATCCCAGATAAAAAAGTCAGTGATTAAGACAGAGTTCCTAAAAGGACACATAGTCAGGCTTCCCTTTGACCAAAATGGTTTCCCAGTGAATCAAACCTTTCTCAGCTCAGGGGGGGCTCCACAATAGGCCCTGAAAAGATGGATAGAGCAATTGTCCTGCTTAGTGATCCACGAAAGGCAAGGGGTCCTCAGTGAAGGGAGACCTACACTAAGTCTGACCTGACACTGCAGGAGTAAGACAATAAAAGGTCAAGGAGACTAACGAGAGGGAAAATGCAGACAATAGGTGCCGCAGCCAGCACGCAGCTCCTGCCACGCAGACCGAGGGGCAGCGGCGCTAACTGCCGCAGACGTGTGAGGGGGAAGCGAAGCAGAAAGAACTTGAAGTTTCCTTCTGAAGAATTGTGGCCCAGCATCTTCAGGATTTAGCCAGGCCTCACAAAGTGGTCGAAGTGGTACAGCTAGGCCGGAAGGGAACGAAAAATATATAAAGATTATCTAATTGCGGATGACAAAAATATAGAAGTATTTTAGAGGGAAAAAAAAAAAGGGGGCAAAAACATGACAACTGGGATCTGCAGAAAGTCCCCAAGGCATTTTGTGTAAGAGGAGCAGAGAAAGCTTTTGCCTAATTCTGCTAAAATAAAACCTTTGAGGTCTATGTATGTGAAGACTTCCAATGGGCATTTTTTTCCTGTATCAACATAAAGGTTCTTAGTTGACGCTATCTGAAACTCAACTCTGTGAATTTCCTTCAAGTGCTCAGCAATTGTTTCTTTCTATGAGTGAATGAATTGTGGTCCTTGTGATCTGTCTGGAGACAAAAGGGGGAATCTCTGTGGCTTCTGCATGTATCACTGTCCTCAATGGCATCTCCATTATCACTTCTTTGTAGCCAGGCCTTGCCCTTGTTAAATGGAACAGCCCCTTCCTACTCAGGTCAGACAAATCCTCTGAATACTACTTTTGCATGTATGTATCAACAGGCCACTCTTTAGAGATGTTAAGAAATACCTGCTGCTCCACAACTAACATCTAAAAAGCCTTATCAAAGAAAAAAGGAAGAAAAATTCCCTTGGTTGGATTTGTCATATAAATAGGTGAACATTTTTTGCCATCTAAATCCCACTGTTCACTTTTGGGGGGGACCTGATCTTTTGACAAAACTGACTGTAAGCACTGAGGCTTCTTGGAGTATCATTTCTGTGACAGAAACTGACAAGTGGAATACACATTTTTTTCACACACATGGAAGCAAAATAATACAGCATTTTATAATTCAATAGCCTCAAGACAACCATCTTTGCTTTGGAATCTTGCGCAAAAATGACACCTTGCCAGCACCTTTAGCAATTCCAAATAGCTGCAGAGAAACGGGGATGGTAGTGTTGGTTAGTGGACTGCATGCAGAAATTAAGCAGCACACCTGGATTTTATTCCTAGGTCAGTTGCTGGCTTGCTGTGATCTCCAACAAAGCCCTCAAGCTCCCTCTGCCTTAGCTTCCCTATCTGGAAATTGAATCCAGCTTCTTAAGGCACTTGGGTTAGAAGTACAAGTCATTATTTTTGTCTATTTACTTTATTAGATATATAGCAAAGGGAGAGAAAATCTGAGAAGCATATGTTCGTTGAGGTTCAGTTGGCATTAGGCAATTTGTGAAAATTGTAATTAAGTAGCAAAATACTTTTCCTTACTTTGCGATCAAAGCCAATCAAACCCAAATTCTTTTAAAAGTCACCCAGATTGGAAATCATTAGCTAATTTCTTTGGAAAGTGCAGAAGGGATAGATAATATTCCTCCACCAATTACTAAGTTTTCTGCAAATGAAATGATCTCCCTGCATTCCAGACATGACCCCAGACACTGATAAAAGCTGTGTTTCTCATCTGACTTTTTAAGTTTCCACCTTTGTAACTCTGCACTATTATTATTAACTCTATGGAACCTGTAGGTTAGCCCAGCACTTACAGAAAAATGAAAGACGCATATTTCCTCCAAAGACCTTGCAATTCAAAGAACTTTGTTCATTTTGGTATTGATGCTTACCAAGTTGTGTCGGAAGAAATTCTATTTGAGATCAAACGGAAAAGTGACAAAGGCTAGTAAAGCCTCCAGGGTCACACAAAGCCAAGCAGAGAAGGAACATGGCATTTCTGCTATGCTGAAGTAGAGAATCTGTGTGAAGAAAGAGAAAGAATTGCAGTGCCTCTATCTGCTAGACGCTTGGGTTCGACCAAGGCAATCTGATCTCTGGGGGATCAGGGATCCAGCTGCGATGAAACATAGACAGTTAAAGGCCTGCTCACACTGTGATAGCTAAAGCATTCCTTGAAACCCACACAGACTCCCAACTACAGGTACTGGGTGCTATTCTAGCTCCTTGGACACTTTCATTCAAAATCTGTTCACAATGTGGCTCTAACCATACTAGCTACATTTGACAGGAGTCATCAAAACATCTACATGGATGCAGCCCTTTGGTTTGCCTCTGGGAGTGTGTGAATGAATGTCTCTAGCAGGGTCTGGACTACAGTGGAGAAGACAATTACCACTAACAGAGATCTAGCCTCAAGGACTGAGCACGGATCCACATACTTCACTGCCACAAAGAAAAGACTCTTTGGAATGAGCACTGCAGTGCAGATCTAGAGAGCTTCTGAATTGACTTTCCCTGTGGTTCCCCTCGCCATGCTTGGATTCACACCACAGAGCCATCTCAGAGCCCAAGGACTCCATTCCTCTTAAACTAATTGAAATCAGAAGATCCATTCCAGCTCCAAGAGTGGATCTTACATGCAGTCCATGCGACTAGACTACAGTTAGTCCAGACCAAAGCCCCTAAAATGCAGAAAGCAGGGACACACTGCACTCTCAACTCTTTGTTTCGCCAGACAGATGAGCTCCTTCCTGGACGTGGTACTTACTAACACTGACAGAGCCTTAGGGAATTTCTCTGCAGCACCCCAGGGATCTGCGGGGAAACCTGTCATTACAGCACCGTGGATCGGAGATGAAGGTTGACTCAGTTGCAGTTCATTTTCCCTCAAGTAGAACTGTTCCATCAGGCCTGCCATTATATGGCAGGCCAACTGCCATACATATTATAGATATGATTCATCTGCTTAAATGTAATGTCTAAGACCAAATAAACCATGTTAACAAGGCTCTTTTTTTTTTCCATCAACTATATTTTAGATACTAAGGACCAGTTAAAGTGTGAAACAACTCCGACTGCATGCTACTATTATCTCAAATTTCCAGTTTATGTCTAATAGGTTTAATAAACACTTCACAAGACATGGAAAGAAACAGTAACTCTTGTGATCATTCTACTGGCCAGACTTTTATCGTCAGCATGTTTTTGTATGGCAACTGGTGATAAACGAAATACCACATAACACAGGGGACAGTTCATATGCAAAAAATAGTAAATCTGGGCTCCTTCTCTGTAGCTGATGAGGATCCCTGTGAAGCTCCCTTCTGATCTTAACAGATTTTTAATTGAGTGCAATTAGCTACTGAAATAATTTCCCAACAATATCCTCACTGGAAAATTTAAAATCAAGATTCTATCTTTTTTTTAATTCCAGGGAAATATGAAGGCCAAAAAGCTACTGAAGGTCACAGTAGCTCATCAAAACGCTCCCTCGTATTCTTGTTACCTGCATGTTGTTAAACGGAATCTGTGTTTTTTCCCCCGTGTGAAGTAATGAGTTGAAGGAGCAGAGCCGCGCTCGCAGCGGACGTGATGAACCCGCAGACTCTGCTGCCCGCTCTCCGGCACACGCGCAGGCACCCGCAGGAGCGCTCCCAGCAAAGGCCTTTCCTGCACTGCTCAGTGCCCAGCCTGCCCGTGTCGCACAGGAGCTGCGGTTTGCGCTGTCCCAAATAATGAATTAAGAGTAGTAACGGGGATGTAACGTTTTATCCCAGTGGGAGCTGAGGATGCTGAGCATTTTGCTCTATCAGGTCATAAACGCTTTCACAAGGCCATACCCTGAACACTTAGGGAAGCAATGTGTAAGCCTACCTACATTTTATCTAAAAAGACAAAATCAACCACAGCACCACAAATGATCGTACAGCTCTGTACTGATAAATAAGGAAACAAAGGGCATATATTCTTATATCTTCCTGAACTCATTTATATTAATCAGTTCACTGTCATAATGCTTTTTACCACCTCTTGGCCAATACATGACATGAATATCACTGCCAGAGACCTCCTTGTTAGTGAAGAATAACTGATGGTGATCAAGCAGAGCGCGATGGCCAGTGCCATGGTAGCTAGCTCAGTTCTTCTCAAATATATTCTGACATCGTAGTCTTACATGACAGGACAAGACCAAACAGGACAGTAAAAATTGCAGTATAAAGGTTAATTATTCACATGCCTGCTCATACTCACCACGGTTCTTAGGCCCTCATTTGTTTCCTGACGTGCATTTGTTGGCTGCCATTTGCTCCCTCAGTTCTCCATGGCCATGTCTGCCCCTTTACTCACTGTTTTACAACTGAGTACAAATCATGCATTATGTTTGTTACTGTGACTACATGTTATGTCATTAATGATAGCTAATGCTACCATTAGCTAATGCTATCATTTCCACAGCACCTTCTCCTTGCTTATTTCAGTGTTTTTTTCATGTGTGCTAACAAAACAAACAAACAAAAAACCGCTCGCAATAACCTTGCAGAGGAATTGCTCTGTGCGCTTTACATGTAGGTCAGCTACACTTAGATAGGTTACAGTTCATGACTTGCCCAGGGTTACAAAGGAAATGTGTGGCAGAAGTCAGAATGGAAACCAGATTTCACACTCTCCCGCCTTAACAACAAGGTTATCCTTTCTCTTTGTGATGCTTTTGGGCCCTTCATATGGATCTATGCATATGTTTCAAATGAGTTAAATTTCCATGAACTTGCCGTTTTGAACAGAAGTGGACACATAAATGACAACAGTCTAAATTACTGAAAAAATGGCAAAAGCAGCCTGAAGATTTGCATACCTGCCTGGTCACAGTAGTTGTACCTAAATACCTAATTGATTACAGGCACAATCTCAGGAAATGTGCGTGCAATTTTCTGAAAATCTGGACCAAAATGCTCAGAAGGGTAACTGCACAAAAGAAGAAGAGGATTAATATAATACACGTGCACTGTGAGCACAACTTTAAGCCATAAAGGTTGAATAAGGGTTGATAAAGGTTGAAGGGCCTCATGCTAGTGAGTGCAGTTCACAGCTCTTGCTGTGCACATGGTCACTTTGATAGATGAGATATGCTCATTGCTGTGTTTCTTGCAATTTGTTCATTTTCTCTTTTTGAAACAAATACAATTGCAAAGTCTAGGCAGATTTAAAGATTGTTTTCAGTTTCCTAACGGCTGTTGTAAATTGAATCACATTTAGATTAGAATTTGTTTAATAACAACGCTAAGATATGCTGAGCATTGAGGCACACAGAACAGGGACCAAAATTCTCAATGCAATTTTCCCCATGGAAAGCTGAATGCAGATATCAGTACACTGCTTGTCAGGGAAAAAAAAAGGTGGAAAACTTGCATTTAGAAATGCATACAGACATAGAAAACGGAAACTCCTGCTTGAAGGGAAGCTTTGCCAACAGCTGTTCCCTTAACTAGAGATTAGGGAGAGGATAGTGTCAAATATTTAGCTGGTGTAAATCAGGACTTCTGCTTGCATTCCAAACAGAGCTATGACACTTCACGACAATCCAGAATCTGGCATGTAGTTTTCAAGGTGGCAAAAGACAATGTTTTTGCTTGTAGTGTGTCTAGCAAATGAATGTCTGGAGCAGACAGAAAGCCCTTTAAGCCTGAAGGATCTCAGTGTTCTGTTTTGCTTCATTGAGTCCATTCCTTACCGATCTGATAATGAGAGGAAAGTGTGCTCTTAGATGATTCTGGACAGCATGCTGCAAATTTATGAAAATGAAAATCTTTAACAAGAATTGAAAGGAAATCATTGATTTATGGAGAGCACTTCACCTAACCGTACGTTAATTAAGAATAATACAAAGATGAACATGGGCCGAGAGATGAGAAGAGATTGAATTTTGCCAGGAGCAGGACTATTACTGGATTCAGGCATGTGGGTGGAGTGATAACAACAGCCCGCCATCTGCATAGAGTGCAAAGAAAATCCTGTTGGTGAATGCTCAAATGTTACAAGTGAAATAAAACCTGCAAGTAGCAGCGACTGCTCTAGAGATACTGCCCAGAATAAAACACACTTGTCTAATTCTCCTACACCTTCTATACAGGTGTCATTATGCTTTATTTATAGAGCTAATGCGTTGTGAAGGTAATCAGCCAACATTTTTTTTAGGAGTTATAATGGATATCTCTGGGCACGACGTAGGAAAACACAGAGGCAACCATCTATACTCAGCCACAGCAGTGGGAGTGACTACTATGCTGTACAAGGTAAAGGGAGGCTGATGGCAGCCCCCAGACCACTGCTGACTGCTAGGTCATGCTTTCCAAGCAAAATCTCAAGACAGCCTGGGTGGGAAATAAGAGAGGTTGACAGCAGAAAGATCACGGAAGGCTTGGAAGGGATAAGGAGCCCCCTCTGTCTTCCTCCCTCTCCTTTATTTCCTCTGACACAAGGAGAATTTTTCATGTGCGAGTAAGGGCTGTGTCTGCCAGCCAAAGGGACATGGGAGCTCTGCTTAAACCTCACGGATGTATCCACACTCACCCCTGCAGCCTCCTGCAGAGACGGGGAGCAGGTGCAGCATGCAGAGGAAAGTGTATGCGGCACGCCGCCCCTTGCGGGGTCACTCCTGTCATTTTGGTTATCTCCCCCTCCGCCAGACCTTCAGGGGTAAGAGCAGCTGCTCCATCCCGGCCCACTCCTCTCCCCGTGGCAGGAGAGGCTGCAGTAAAACAGCTGCTCCAAACAGCAGCTGCATCCATAGCCCCTCTCTGCAACTATCCCTTCCAGGTCCCTCCCACGGGCTGCACACCTGGCCCATGCCGTACTTCCGTTCGCCAAATTACTGTTAACCTCATTTTATACTTCTTGTTGGCTTTTTATGTATTTACATGATACTTCATGCCCCCACCCTGAAGATTTCCTAACCCAGACGTGCAGTTTCTAGCAGAGCATCTGCTAGAAGAGCAAAGCAGCTGCCCAGCTTCTGAATTCTCTATGCATGCAACTGCAGTGGATAGCGAGGAAGTAGGTATGGATCATGCACGCCAGGGAATGAAATGTTACCATTTTTAAAAATGTGGGCTCACTTTCGTGCTATAGCAATGGTGGTTTCACTTTGTGGACAAAACATGGGCTTTCTTAATTATCCAGTTCATTTAATTTGGAGAGTGGAGAATTTTATGAAGTCGGAAATTGTGGCTGTGTTGGTGAGGCAGTAATAATTCAGAGCCACAGTTATGAAGTGCTATTTAGCAGCGGTGGGTTTATACTTTTGGTTATTGTATGCATTTATTTTTCTTATGGTTTAGTAATTATTTATATTGGTAACAGTGAGTTCATGAATACAACTTTATTGTTGTGACCCTATTAAAGAACAATATGTTTGGCAGAACAATTCTAGGAACCATTTTTCTCTATATGCAACTTCACCATTCAAACAAAAACATGTAGGCTGGTTGCAGTAGGAAGACAGTGAAACACATTTAGTAAAGTGAAAAGAGATTGCATTTTACTGTGTTCCAGCTGCTCACACTGTCTTCTTTCATGCCAAAGGACTGAGCACCTTAACAGTAAATCTACCAGACAGCTTCTAATAGCGTAGATGTCCAAAATAACCGATCCAGCAAAAAGCCACGCTTGGTTTTCCTATCTTTTCACCCTCTTAACCCCATGGAAATGTCATTTCCATTCTCGGGAGCCACTGGAGCAACACAAACACCCAAGAGAAACACCAGGATAAAGAACTAGCAGCAAGAGACTAAGAATCTCATGAGTGATGCAGAAGCACAAGTCCCAGTGAAAAGTATTGAGATTCAAACCAGTATTTACTGCCATGAAGAGGTGCTACACTGGATACTACCAGAGCAGAACATCTTCACCCCAACAGCACAGTACTGGGCTGAACAGTCCTGCTCTCTCAGCTCCTGAGACAGCAAACGCCTTTCCAGAAAGCTCAGGTTCCCTGGCCCCTTTAAAAATATTTTCCGTTAGCCATAAGTAATATGTCCTTTGGAAAGCTAAGAAATTACAATGACATTTAAATGAGTTTTATATTCAGTGCCTCCCCCCATTTGTGGGATACATACTGGTGAATATTGCAAGGCGAAAACATGTTCTCCAAGAGCAGGTTGGAGAGTAACAGAGTAGTGAGGCAATGAGAGAAAAAAGAAACAGGGTCTTTAGGCATTCAGTTTTATCTAGTGGAGAATCTCAACAACAGAAAAAAAGGCACTTTGGAGAAAGTGGCAGGAAGTGGCGGGAATCTTGTACGGATGGTACGAGAAAACTGGCGTTGTGTATGGAGCTGTGGTACAGCATTTGCGTGGGGCAAGGAAAGAGCCGCCTTAAACAGAGACAAGATGCTAGGCTTAATTTAGAAAGACTATTGGCACTTTTGTTATTGGATGAAGGGAGTCAGCAGTCTGCAAATGAAAAAACCCAAACCCTTCACCACAATCACAGAGTACTTCAAAATTGCACTAGGTTGGCATTTCCAGACTTTGATGTTTTTTTCTTTGCCTTGCCAGATTCTGGAATGCTTTGTCACCTATTTTCTTTTTTAAAAACAGCTTTTAATGTACAAAATGTCAGTCTGATCTAAATACTGAAGCTGTAAAGACTTTCAAAAAATTCCAGCCATTCCTCTGGTTTAGCAACCATAAAGCTTTTGCAATTGTTATCATTTGTGGTGGTCACAAGGAAGTGACATTGTCCCATTGGGGGACAAAAAAAAAAGTCAAGCCACTTAGCAAGGACATAATTTGGACTTTGGTTTGACAACTCTTTTTCTATTCTGTAGGGCAAACATGAAGCGACCAAACTCCCCTCTTCTTTTTTTTAAAAAAAAAAAAACAGTGCAAGAGAAAGTAGTAGCTAATATACCACCTTTCTCCCTACTCAGGAAAATGAAGTCTCTTGTAAAACACTAGAGGAACTGAGAAATATGGTTCACAACTCCTTGATAAAGCTGGATTAAGATTTTGCTTTATTTATGTTAGCAATAATCATTGTGGTTTAGTGGCATTTGAAACAGCTGGAACCTTCTGTTTCAGCTGATGTTTTGATATGTCATTTTTTTCTTGGACTTTCGTCCTGATTTTCTGGTTTATGTGAAACAGGGAAACCATTTATGTATCTCATAGGAGTGCTTTTAATTTTGGAATTTAGGGAATTATCAAAGATGGTTAGTTTAATCCCTGCTACTGATTCAGATGCCTTAGTCACTAAGGTGGGTGAAAAATAGACTTAGGAATCTAAATGGGTACAGAAGTTAAATTCAAGTCTTTATACTGAAACTAAATCCTGGAAACTTTGCTCAACTTTGCTGCCTTAAGGTACATGTGCATGCTCAAAAGCACTGAGACTTGATAAAACCAAGTGGCTAGATACCAAGTTTATGAGCCTGCAAGAACTGTACACTGTACTGAGTTCTCCTGCCTGAGGAATCTAGCTAGAAGAGGTCTCCTCCAAGCCATTGGCATCTGAACTTTTTGTCCAGGACTGACTGCAAGTTTGCATGTGCAAACTGTAGAGAGAAATGGGAAAACACATATGCGAATCTTTGGTTATAGTCAAATGTGGCTGTTTGGAATACCACTGAAAAATCTTGGGAAGGTGGGTGTGGAATTGTTATTTTGGAACAGTATTGGATGTGTTACAAATGTAAGAAATGGACTATACATCAAGTTTATTGTACAAATTTTTCATAGCGCTATTTATCTCTGGAGGGCACCTGCCCCACCAGGCAGGGCTTCCAGGATAATATGAGTGTGGAAGGAAAACAATGAGTTGTGGAATTGGAAGAACTGACAATTGTTCATGAGCCATTGCAATCCTTAACTAATCCTCATTCTTTAGAGAGCCTGGAAAAACGTGCAGATTTTATAACAGAAGGTCAGATCACTGAGGTTAAAGTCTCAGGAGTTGCACAGATTTTTTTTTTTTTTT
>VZSV01000001.1:3750067-3782571 GCA_013398735.1 Nothocercus julius | reverse complement strand
TTTTTTTTGGTAGCGGAACAGCAAAGATGTGGTAATTGTCTAGCAGCAAGAGCAAAACTTCTATCTTCCAGTTGCCATGTAGTTTCAGGGTAAAATGCTGGGAGCTTAAAACTTTGATTTGAGCCATTTGATGAAACATCTGCTTGAGCTTACACTCTTTTTCCTTTCTCTCCTCTCCCTTTTTCCCCACAAGATATTTCCAGCAGAGGATTTTCCATAATAGAACGTCAACCCTTGAAACCTGTACTTTCTTTAGACTATTAAGCTCCAAACTTACTGACTCTACAAGATCTCCTCAACAGTCATCTTTTCACCAGAAGTGCTACAGAGGAATTTGACTAATTCTGTAATGTTATTTTCTTTCTTTAATATAAAGCTTCCCCATTCACAAATAGTAAAGCTATCTCCAAATTTTGCAAGTCTTAGGTCCAATGTTAATTTATGCCTCTCTGGCCCCAAATGTAGCTGAATGTGGATGCATTTGTGCATATGTAGAACTGCGAAAGACCAGTAAGCTGTAACAAAGCTGCAGTAAAAGCCCCATCCTATTGTCCTTTCACAGCACACGAAGTTTGACCACGTTATCGTGTGGGATGTCTGGCAATCCTTGCACAGGATTACCATGGAAGTCCTTTGAGACTGGAAGGGCGGCCTTTGAACGGTGCTCATGGCTAGAAGGTGGCAATGCTGCCTTCAGAGACAAACGTAATGACAATAAAGCTCTGCCCTTAGTGACTGAAGACTTTGCCTTGGAGAAGGCTTTGAACATCTTCAGAAAGTGAAGCTAGTGATAAATACTCCAAGTAAAGCCCTGTGAGCACCAGATTTTTCATGTTTGGGGAATGTCTTATGGTCGAGTTTTATTTCCTCCCCTAATGAAAACAATAAAACAATCTTCAGAAAGCTATTATAAAGTATAATTATGAATAAAGTAATTGTTAGTAAATCAAATAATTTGTTTGAATAAAAGCAAACTATTTCATTTAGATCTCAACTTGAAATATTACGGAAAACAGGAAAAGCATTTTGCAATGCAAAATTGAAAATGTCATTCTAAAAATCACAGAAACATTTAACTTTCAGCAAGCCAACTCTTTTGTTTTGCCCTTCAAAAGGAACATTAGTCAAGATCATCACTTTACACAGATGTTTTGTTTTCATGAATCAGCATTTTCTGAGAGTCTAAATGCGACTGACTTGTATGCAACTTACCTAACTGATACTATATTCAAGTGGTGATCTAATGTCAATGAGTTTGAAGTGCTGCTGTGAAACTATCATGTCAAAAATATCTCGAAAAGACTTACATATTTTTTTCTCCCCAGTTTTTGGTCAGCCAGAGTATTTTTATGAACAAAAATAATAATAATAAAAAAAGATTATACAAATTGCCCCAATTTTTCTGTAGGTCCAGAATTTCTCTTTAAGAGATGCCATTTTCTAGCTCAGTGGAACAATTTTTTCCAGCCAGAATACTGTGCTACCCTCAACAGTCTGCTATAATTCATTTTTTTCCCCCACATCCTTAGTCTAAGGAAACCTCTAGAATATTTTCTAACCAATTGAAGGCTGAGTCCCAGAAGAGCACACATTTGTTGGGGAGGTAAATAGCCCTCTCCAGGCAACTTCAGCTGCAGCTGTTTGGGTTTTTGGCCATTGATCTGCACTGCCAACTCTGCGTAACGCTGCTCCCTACCGCTTGATAATAAGAGGGGAATCAGTCCCTGTAGCTGTCCAGTGGTATTAATGGAGACCCAGTGACGGTAAGCTGTGCTTCTTATGGTGGCAATTAAGCTTAACAGTAGCTTTTTTTAGAATCAATGGAAATTAAATGCAGAGAGCAGGCATAAATTGAACATTTATCGGAAATAATTTAAATTATGTATAGTTGCAGCTTAATTAATGGAAATTAATGACTACCATTTGGGAATAAGCAGAACTGCTGGAATGTAATGAAAGTCAATACGTGCAGTTACAAATGCTTGTGATAAGGAAGTACTTATTGATATTATTAGTGATCTTCAATATTTTTCATTGGAAGTATAGTCTAATACAGACCATATTGCTGTCTGGAATATAGGGATTAAAAAAAAGTAATAATATTATAAAAGTAAAGTGCCACTAATCTGGTAACTTTTTACACTGAGTACTGAAGTAATTAATGCAGTAGATCATTCGTAATTATAGTCTTTTACTTACAGATAAACTTGAAACTGAGACTGCTATTGATTAAAAGAGGTGCCATACTGCAGACTTTTCTAACCCTGTAACTATATTGTTCTTGAATTTCATACAGCGTAGCTCAGATTTTTACATCTGACTTGAATTACATGAATGTCTTAAAGATCTGTGTTCCAACCAGATGTGAGAAATGAATTGGGTTTGGAAAGTTTCAGGAAAGGACCACCTAATAACCAGGAAACAAACAATTCTCTCTCTCTCTATATATATATATATATTTAAAACCAGAAACAAGAAGTATAGCACTAAAAAAAAAAAAAAAAAAAAAAGGTTCTGTCATGAAAATGTTTTCTACCTGCAAAGTATTGTTATCTCTTTTCCCAGTCTGGGCTATTTCTCTAATCAGGCTTATAAACTCTTTCACTTTACTTGCTAAGACCCTTAATTGAAGGCATTAAACATTTCTGTACCTATTATTAGTATTTACTGTGCTTTCTGCATGTTTTGTTACAAAGCCGCCACTTTAACCATGCAGAATTTCTGCTACTTCAATACCACAGATTGTGCTAACTAGAATTGTCTGTTCTGATAGAACATATATAGTAGTTAACCATATAACCGTATAGAAATAACACCATTTCTTCCCTTTTATATCTTTTTTCCTCCAATTAAGTAAGCTATTTAAAAACATATATATTTATAAGCAGTCACTTATCATTACTCAGATTTTAAAATAAGGAGTGTGACTTCTTTAAGAGGAAACACATGGTAATTTGTTTTGTTTTACTGTCTTTACTTGACTGAAGTACCTTATCTCTCAGAATTGGTTTTGTGTTGCTAAGTCTCATGCTAAACATTAAAGACACTCCTTTGGTTCTATTTGTTCTGTGTAGTGCACAGAACCCCCCCTATTGTTGTGAAATTCTCCTTGGCAAACCAAAGATGACTGCTAGAAACTGACTGCAAGAAGAACAGGAAAAAAGGCAAAGGGAATTTATCTACAGCGGGTGAATAAAGCTTGGAGACTTCTTTGGAAATATTTCTAAAACTCTGTTGAATATGTCAGTGAAAACCTTAGAGAATTAACTAGTCTGTTATGCCATATGCAATTTTTACTACTGCTAGTATCTCAAGGTAATGGTAGAAAAAAAAGGAGCTGTAATAAACACGTTCCTATTTGCTCTCAAAGATACTATCTGTACTTATCTGTGATAAGTCCAAGGAGTACAGAGGCCAACTTTTGAGTACTGAGAATTACTGGAAATTATAATTGGCATTATTCCTTTTAATTATACCTGGTGATTTGTTCTGGGATTTATAACCCTGACCTTGATATTTTATAAAGAGAACCTTTATTGAAAAGAGATTAACAGTTATGCGCAGTAACTCACCTCAATGTAAACTCCACCTATAAGAATAGGCCAGGTTCTGGAATATAACTCCTCCTCACCACCCCCTTTTGCTCATGCAATGTGCCTGTTGCTAGCGATGACAACATAGCTTCAGAGAACTCCATCTGCCTCCAAACCAGGCAATAATCCTCCGCTGGGTATAAAATATGGTCTTATTAACATTGATGTTCTCATCAACGTTAGCTCTTATTTGGGCTTGACAGACCTGACACACACCAGTTCAGTTAGCAGTATTACATGTATTTTGTGGGCAGAGCATAACTGAGAGTTTGGGGCAAAGCAGAGAAGAGGGAAGAAAACAAGCAAACAAAAAAACCCCACCACAGACAGACAACATTTGGTCCAGCTGTTCTGAACCCCGTGGTCTCAGGTAGCCAGAGCTTGCTAATACAGATTGCTCGTGTTCTTGGGCAAGCGCAGACCACGCAAGGCTGCTCCCGGCCCCAAAGACTGTGTGACCGTCAGAGCCCACGCGGCCTCCATGGCTTCCCAGCTGGAGCTCGGGGAGCCGGTATCGGAGGTCCCAATGGAAACAAAAGGCTAAGAATTAGCCATTCTTTCTATGTGCTTTCTCATGTACAGAACCGCCTGAATCCTGGTCCTGATCTGTGGCTTCTGTCCAGCTGGAAATTCTGGGCAAGATGGTCATTTCTTCTGCAAATTCCTTTCCACATACCACACACACACACACAGTTGTGAAGTGGTTACATCCTTACTGAGGGCTTTGTTATAGGTTGGGTTGAGCCCTGTTGCAAATGGTAGGTTTAACCACCGCCCTTCGCTTGTGAGCTAGAAGAGACAGTTCAGCACATGTTTCTGCCCAAAACAAAGGCGAACACCGTGTTGCCCAGGAATTTAAAAGATCTGGGTGGGGAGCCTTGCTGAGTTTGTTTTGGGCAGGGATGTGTGTGGAAAAGAGACAGAGCAGGTTGAGAAGCAGAGACAGATCACAGGAAAAGTCTGGGAGGAGAGAGGTGCAGAGTCTGCACGCGCAGGGGCAGCTCTGGATGGCCTGGGAGGAGCCTGGAGACAGGGATTTTGGATCTCATGTTTGCTGGAGAAACCTTGGGAACACAGACAAGGAATCTTTCTCCGATTACAGAGACAACAGGGGCTCAAGCATCTTGCAAACAGATCGAACTTCAGCGGGGATGGATACCCCCATTAGCTAAATCTCTGCTTTTCCAGCTCAAACAACTTGCAATATCCTAAAATTGATACAGCTGTGGGTTAAACAGGGCAACATTATATTCAGTCCCATTCAAAGCTACACAAAACTGCAGTCATTCCAAGTAATGAGAAATTGTGGATAAAACATGCAAAACAGGAAGAACAATCAGGAAGAAATTTGCTTACTTATGTGCGATGTTATTGAAAAGAACAACCAAAGTATCTTGCCAATGACTTTAACCAATAGAGAATTTAGAAGGACTGGTTATTTAGTAGGCCAAAAAGGAATCAGTTAAGGAAGCTCCTCTAGGTCTATTTTCTGATTCAATTGAGAGTTACAGTCTAAACAACAAAATTATTTGAAAATTCCCAGATAATTCAGTCTTTACTCGTAGATTGTGGACAGTGAATTTGGTAAATTCTTTATACGTCAAAACAGAGTCAGAGACCTTCTTTAGTTAATAAAAACAACCAAAGTATTTGAACAATCTGATAATAAACACTGAAACAGGCCCTGGACTGTTTATATAAGTCACAGTTTTCACAAGAGAAGGCTTACCTGTATTAGGACTGCAAGTACGGTTACCTCGAGATTTTGGTTGAATTTTTGGAACCATATACCTTCATTTACTTTTATATATTTAAATTGGATCCAGAGTACCGGTTACTGCAGAAACACAGATTTATAGCACTTTATCCCCTAAAGCAGAAGGCCATAGAACCCTCCTTTTTCAACAGAGGAAGATAGACATATTTGTACCAAAATTCCCAGGAGCCAAGCTTCCTCCAGCCAGTGTCAATGGAAACACTATTTCTGACTTCAGCAGTAGAATATTTCACTTCTAACTTATAAATGATGCCTCTCTTTGGAACAGATACACTTACTTTAACATTGGTTAATAATTACCTATATTGTCTCTTTATATTACTGCCTAATGAGACTTGCAATGTATTCCTCTTTTTTTTTTTTTTTTTTAATAAAACAGTCTTCAGAAATTCAGGACTACCTGCACCGAACAATTTTTTTAAACAGCTAACTAGCTTATCTCCTTTTCTATTCATTATCTATTCATTTAGAAGGAAGGTGTTTATGAGGTTTGCCAAAGAGTTCAAAAAAAATCTAAATCCTATTCTTTGTTATACACAGAGATGGGAGAGAAAAGTCCTCTCATCTCAGCAATTTTTCACACCGTGTTGAAGCTCAAAACGAGTTGAAGTGACAGAGATGCACCAAGCCCAGCACCGCACACAACACAGCGGAAATGGCACTGATGCTTTTGAAGGACACAGTTACTGGCACCGCTTGTCACTGTTAAGGAAATGAATTCAAAGGAGCTGGTCTTCTGCCCTCAAACCATGCGTTACGTTATCACCTTTCCATTCTCACATCATCTATTTAAAAGCAATCATTTCCTTGATTCACAGCATTCTATACACACGCAATATGAAACGGCCCATGTCATATTTTATCTCTCCCGAGGCATAAGTCCACAAAGTGTTGATGTTGATGTGAGACAAGGATGCTCAGCACTTCACAAAACCAGGCCCTCAGCAAAAGGGCAATGCAATGTTTCAACAAGTACAAGTAACACAGGGACATCATCAAGGCAGTGATTAAAGGCTGTTATAAATACACATCAGGGTTCTAATGATGCAAAATCAGGCTATTTCTATTTCATTTTTGTTACTCACTTCTTTATGAAGTACTTCTGATAGTCCTGAGATTTATTATCACTTTAATGCCAATACTTTACATACTATCTTTACTGAATACTTCTTGATAAAAAATTTGCTTTTAGTTACACAAATAAAGCACTGACCTTTACAACAGTGCTTATTCTGAGTGCCTTCCTCTTCCAAATCTCCCTGAGTTGAGAGTTCAGCAAACACAAAGAGTGGAGCTCATCTCACCTATAGCAGAGGAAGACATCTACACATCAGCTGGTCACTTGCTAGTTGATGAGATAAACAATAAGCACCTGTGATTCATTTTTACCTACTGAAGACATCACGGAAAGCGTAAGTAAAAATTTAACAGACCCTTGAGCTTCTCACAGCCCACACTAGAAGCCCTTGGGTTCAGTGACAGCTGCTGATACTCTACATACTGCTCTTGCTCAGGTGAATCCCAAGGCTTAATATTTTTCTCAGCATGACCTTAAGTCTTGGATAACTCCACCTGAAGCCATTCTCACTATTTATACAAATTACCTCAAGCCATTTTCCTTGTTACCTTGAAGACACTTTGATAAATGGGCACATTCCTGGATTTCAAAAGCAACTGAAGCCACCTGGTAACAATGTGGCATTCACATCACCCTAAAAAAACAGCACCTCTGAATTTTCTCTAGATTTTGTTTTTGTATCATATCATTTCAGTTTCAATTGGGTAGGAGTAGCAAGCCATGTTCAACAGTCATAATTTTGTGAGATATTTGTAATCTTTTACATAGACTCATTCATGATGGAAAAAGAATAAAATCGTTTTCAAGATAAAAAGTTTTCCTGCTAAAAGCTGAAACCAGAAGAAATATTTGTTACTAAGATGCTGGAAGTGACATCTTTGGCACTCCTGGACTTCCCTTCAAAATCAAAATGAGAAATTCACTGTTAGTTTGTTTGACGTTGCCTGACTGACACGGGTCCTCTTACATTGAATTCTGTCATATGCACCACTCTTGTCACTTCTTTATGCATAGTTTCATCTGCTGTTCTTAGAGCAAATTCCCTCCTGCTTCTGAAAAGTGACTAATGGTGGTTACTATGGTGGTCAGTAAGGCCAGCCTAATCAAGTCTCCACCCTAGCAATGCTCTGCTTAATTTTGCTAACAGAAACAGCAGAATCTCGGTAAATTCTGCAAACTTTTATCATCAACTAAATAACCCCCTTAGGTCTAAATATAGTCAACATGTTGAATACAGAAAATACAGCTCTGAATCTGTATTTTGTAGTCTGGATTTCCCTCTATTTCCTGTCTGAGAGCATAGCTGTGGCAACAACTTGCACAAGTTCACATCTAACTGAAGTGCTAGTGACAAGCACATGTGCTAATCGAAAGAATGCAATAAAAAAATTGTGAGTTAGACTTTGAAGCAATAAAGTGTTAAAGAGTTAAAAAGAGGGTTTTTTTGTTTTTTTCTCCCTGGTCCTTCAGGACAGGAACTGTTTGCAATGCACAGCGCACGCTTGGGACCAGAGCACACTTGGGATCTGATTGCTATTCTTATTCCCTTTGACAGTGTGCTGGATACAAATCTTTCTTTGATTTCCATGAATGTGTCAGAGATCTGCTCCATGAAGCAGGATGCAGTGATACGAAACTCTCTGAGTGCTTTTCAGAACACGGAACCCATAAATCATTCACCTTAACCTAAGCCCAAATTTGCGCGGAACTCGCCTCAGAAGCTCATTTACCAATAACCCAGGCAATCCCAGCTGCGAGCGAAGCACACAGCACAGTTTTCAAGGTGGGTTTCACGTCGCCTCGGGGCGCGCGATGGATGTTTTGCACAGCTGTAACACTGAGTGGGTGAGGAGAGTTCAGAGTGAATAAAGTGTGGGTGGTGGAAATATGCTGGGCCTGACATGGCCAGAGGAGGAAGCACAGGGGCCTCCCAGTCTCTGTGATGGGAAAGCCGTCAAGGATCCCTGGACATGGCTTCCACTTATTTATTTATTTCATCTCTGACACATTCTCATTAGGAAGGCAAAAATGTGAAATGGATACAGTTCCTTTTGAAAGCAGGGAGCTGACTGTGGCTGAACAACAGTGCTGTTTTATAATCTGTTTCCAAATGTGTGGGTGCCTCTTGGGTTTCCTCAGCTATTTTATGGACCATTTTCAAAGATTTCTATAAAATCAGGCCAACAATGTCTGCATCCCTTTACCACATCAGTGAAAAATTGGACCATGTTTCAGAGTCATGTAAATTCCTTCTATAAGAAACATTTACATTTTACAAAGTATAAATTTAGCAGACCACTTCATGGGCTGAATTCATCCCTGGTGTATCTCCTTCGTTATGCCACGCTTACCACAGGGACGGCTTAACTAATAGGCTAGCATTCGCAAACAGGAAAATGAGCAGCACGTCTAACTGTGAACATTACAAAGGTTTCTTCCAGGATTGCCAGGATGTGCTCAGAGAGTTGATAAGATACTTCATTCTTACCATGCCTGTATTTTCATGGGAACTTACCTAAAAGTAAACAAACCTCGAAGCCTCGTTTATGGTTCTTTATTGTATTATTATATGGCACAGTAAGTGTAATAAAGCAGTCTGCTGAACACTCTCCTTGACTTTTCATGTTCATTGATCCTAGCGAGGGTTTTCTTGTGCTTGCGATATGAATGTGAATCAAACTATTGATTAATAAAAGACAAGAAAGCTGGAGTGGCAAAATGTATGTAAGAACTTTCATATCTAAGATCCTAACAGCTTTAACACAGTCTGTTTTTCTAATGGCAAAATATTCTTAGCAATTAGTACTTGACAGGGCTGGGAAATACTGGGAGTATTGTGCCGACTAGCACTGTTAAAAATACAAGAAGTATAATGTTAAAATAATGTTAGATATTCATGGTCCAGCGCAGGAGTAATTACAGTCTTCTGGCAGGATTTCACACATGGCATCTTTATTTGCCTTGAATGGTTGCTCATGGTTCATACGCCGTATTGCAACAGAGTCAAATTACCCGTTCTAGAGAAGGCCTAATAGCTTGTTTAGCACATTTTAAATTGGATGAATACATGAATTCCTAACAGACATAGATTAATTCCAAAGCAGCACCCGTCACAGGCCAAAGTCTGATTTGCCTTGGAGAATGAGTGGCTGTTGCCTAGAGAGAGCCAGCACAGAACACGGCTGGAGAAGCCAGGGGAGCAGGGACATCACAACGAGGCTGTTACATGGGTTCAAAAGATGCTGTGTTCCCAAGCTACCTATGCTGCTCACCAACTAAGCTCACTTAAAATGTTTCACTGAAGTCTATAGCAAATTTTGGAGGGGTGGAACCCTTCTTTTTGCACAGAACAGTGAATTCGTTCAATCTGAAAGGCACGTAGGTTTTTCAAATTGTTCTTTCAGCCAAGTACAAGGACCTCAAAGGATTAAAATTGTCTTTGGGCAAAAATTAGTAACATTGATAAGTGTCATGTTTGGGGTTTTAAGAAAAGCAATGAAAATTCAAAAATTGCCAGTATTTCATTCTTTTACAATAAAAGACTCATGCTGCAAGAATCTGTAATGACACTCAACCAAGAAAGAGCTTTCTGAACAGCTGATGTGAAACTTGAAAAGTGGCAACGTAACAAATGAAATGTTGGGGCGGGGGGAAGTGCTTTCAGTCCAGTTTAGGACTGAAACATCTGGTTTATTGCAACAATAACTACTGTAATTATATCATTGCTGGAAAAGCTGCTCTAGGTTAGGTTAAGTTTGTGGGTTTCTATAATAAACACTGCTTTGGAAGAGTGGGGGTTTCAGTATTTCAGCCGTGTCAGATCACACTGAACTGAACTGTGATTTGAGGCAAAAATAACAAAATATGGAAAACATAAAAGCATTGTTTCTAGCCATATATTTCTTAAGATGTACTCTTGGTCTATTCCTCGTTATAGTAAGTGAAGTGCATGCCAAAGAAGCAGATTGTTGGATGACTGGCCATATTTCACTGATAAAAACTATAAAAGTAGTTTCTTGACAGTTAGAAATAGGCTCATTAATACAACATAGAAATACACATTGCTGTAATAAATAAAAACAAATCTGAAAAGGACATTATATATCATTATTCTCATTGTACAAACAGGGAAGAAACTGAGGTATTTGCTTTAGGTCAGATAGCAGCTTAATGGCAGAGGTGGGTCTCCTAGCGAGAATACGCTGGCTCTTCCAGATGAGCCCTGTGTGATACATGACTTAGTACCCAGCTACCCAGTATCTGACAAGCCATTCAAAACGAAGCATTTCAGCTACAGCAAGATGCTTTTCTATCCAACGCTTTCTGTCTAAAGTCTCAGTCTCCATCAACCTTTAGCTACAGCAGAACCAACTGAACCCTCTCCTCAGTTTCCAGGTGTATTTCATGAATATTGTACAACAGCAAGAAACAGGTGTCTATTTACTTGGCAGGAGAGTACCCTTACTGACCTGCACACGGGCAGTATTCACAGCAGTACCAGAGGTGCGCTGGGGTCTGTGATGTGCCAGGTGCTGCACATGCAAATCTTCTGATAACTGCAATATATCAACAAACCAGTTTGTATTCTACTAACGTACGCTGAAGTTAGATTCTATAACTCTATGCAACTTTAGCTCATGAAAAACGTATGAAAAAGAAGGGGTTATATCTTGCTGAGGATGGCAAACAAGAATGTCATTCCATATACATGAATTCCTATTAAAATGCTTTGTTACTATGTAGAAAGGAGTGCAACAGAAGCAAGGTAGTAGAACCATCAGTCCTTTGGGAATTGAAGAAGGATGGAGAAAGAGATCTTGTATTACTCCTCTTGCACGCTATGTCTATGATTTGAAGCTGTTCACCGATGTATGCAGGTTCACATTTATACACAATATAATGGCTTAATTTGCTATGGTTTCACTGCCAAAAAAGTTAAATCTCAGACTTCCAAATTGAGGAACAGATCATCAACTGATATCAGTCTTCATACTTCTCTACCAAGATGACTACACGAGGTGAAGTATGTTTGCTCTCATGATACGTAGGAAAGATGAATGGCCTGATGATGCAAATCCTAAACGAGGCCTGCAGCTTGCTCCGTGTTCATGCTGAACACCTCCCTCAACTCTGACTTGGCCTTTCAGGCAGAAGCCAAGGGTAAACAGATTGCACACTATTGGCACCAGCACTGGGCATGCCTTAACCACCGTAGCTTTTATACACCGCTAGAACTGGAATAAACCTTTCACCTCTCTTCTTTCAGATGCTAAAAAGTCTACGTATCTGTTCCTGCCTGCCGAGACACCACATTTTGGAAGACGCTGAATAATGCTTGGATAGTGCTAAGTGTCCTCAGGTGCCCTTCTTGTCAATGGCTCTAGATACCTTCTAGCACCAGGCATTGATTCAAATACAAAAGTTAAGTTATCGAAGGGTTTTCTTCAATTTATTTTGTGTCAGAAATATACTAAGTTATACTTAGACTTGAGTCCTGTAAAAAGTTGGCCTTTCTCTCCTGTTACCCCAAACTGGAGCTGAGCTATTCTGTGTAACTGATATCCTGTAGCATACAACTTCTGGATTGAAAGGAGAATGCTTTTGTTAAAAAAAAAAAAAAAAGTGAATATCAAAGATATGGTTTCCAATTCTCTAGCTTTTTCTCTGCTTTCACAGTGTTTCATTAGTACACTCAGAAAAAAAAAACACACTTGTGGTTAGCCGTCTTCCCGCCGGGAATGGCGGGCACGGGGGATGCGCAGCGGAACGCTGCGTGGGAGCACGGGGCAGCTCCTCCTGCACACACCGCTGCACGTGGCCCCTGCTAAGGGCTTATTCAGTTCTGGACTTGCCTCCTGTAAAACGCCAGCGTGGGATGGAAAACTTTCTTTTAAGAGAGTAAACAAATACACAAAAAAGTTTGCAAGTGAGGCCATGAAGTCTGTGGGACAGAGCAGAGGTGTGGGATATTTGCTGGGATATTACAAGGCCTAATAGCTGATAGTTCCCCCCAACCCATAAAATATGACACGAATATCAATGAGAGCTACTACACACATGTACACATGCACACATGATGGAAAAAGAGATAATCCTCATTCCACTTCTGTGAAGCCCTCAGCACTGTCGTGCCTAGTCTGCAATGCTCTCTTTTTCCCTCAGTTGCCTTGTTGTGGTTGCAAGAGCTGGCTGTACTTTGGAGGCTGCATCACTCACAGAAATGCTGCAGCTATTTTCTGGATAAATACCGAATATCTTCACATTAGGGAAACCTAAGTTATGCACACACATTCAGAGTTACATATTCTGACATCCAGACTTCATTCATGCGGATAGTGAATAAATTCCACTACAAGCCAGGGAAACGGAGAGACACAACCATGAGAGAAAATATGTTCTTAATAATATGAATTTTTGCAGTAATCACTGCATGTGCTCTTGGTGAGTGGTTTTCTCTGACATTGTTATGCAACTTCAAAACGAAACATCTTCATTAGAGAGCCCGTGGCAGTCCAAGTGTGTTTCGCAGTCAAGCTAACCCTTCCACGCAAGAGCCTGCCCTCACTATAGCTTACGGATGGACAGAAAGCCCAATGGCAAAACCCAGAGCGTGCCATACGGCACACCCCACAGCCCCAAGTTCACATAAGAAGTCTGACCCTGCACAGTTGAATGCTGCACCAAAGTGCCATGCAAATGTACACAGCATTGACACAGCTGTCCATATATCTCAGGTCTGTGTAAGTAAAGCCGCTTGTAAGGAAAACTTCTCGGAAGCTCAGACTGTTCAGATTCACGTCTGCTAAAGATGGGGACTGCTAAGCACTGTGAATATTCACGGATGACCAGCAGAGGTTACTGAGATCAGATGTTTCTCTAACTGTGATATCCTGGAAGAATCTGCCGTGCTCCACGTCCCTGCGCCGCATCCCTCCTGCCCAGCTACGTACCCTCGTCCGCCCGGAGGGACCACGGGAGGCTCCAGCGCAGGCCAGGGGAACACTCCCCGCAGCCTGTCGCTGCTCCCTGCTTCCCCGCTAAGCCGGCCGCGGCTCCAGTGCCTCCCTCTCGTGCCAGTTACCCCGCAGCAAGAGCAGACCACGCTCTCCCTGCAGACAACCCCAAGTCTTCAGGGCTGGATCCGGCCCTAGCCAGGCTCCCTGAGCTCCCAGGGCAGGGTGCCGGGGGGCCACCACTTTCAACAGCAGACCAGGCTCCCATCAGACTTTTAAGCAAGCACTTAACTGTGCTCTCCTTCACTGTGCACTCGTCTTGCTGTGTTGGACACACTAAGCTTTGCTGCCCGAGACCATCCTACATTTAGGCAAACCCTTCCCTGTGCCATCCAGCATCTTGCACTTCATTGCAGCACCTAGAGCCACTACCGTCGTTGCTAAATTAGAGTTGCATCTTTCTAGCTGGCTACTTTTTCTGCATTTTTTCCTTCTTCCACTCCCCACTCTATTCTGAAATCTCACCCTTGTAGTCTCCAGAGAGAAACCCACAAGGGAGAGCTCATTCTTCCTTCTTCAGAAAACTTCATGTCCTTTCCATGCTCTCCCATGGCGTGTCGGCCTTTCCTGCCTGGCCCGAGCCCTTTCGCGGCTGCGTTCGTGCCGAAGAGCTTTCCCACGTGCTGGACTGCCAGGGGACGTGCAGAGCGCGGCCAGAGGCTGCAGCACGTGCACACAGCCGCGGGAAGGGACGGGGCTGCTGTGCAGGCAGCACCACTGCAGGATGCAGCTCCGGGCCAGAACCGGGATCTGCGGGCGAAGAGCTGCTGAGCTCCCAGGATCTGGGACCAGAGCAGGCAAGGATCAATAAAGGCATTAAAAATAGAAGTGATGGCTTCTTGAATTGCAGCCCTTGGTTTGCACAGAGAGCTTTTGTGTGTCCACGGTCATGAATGTAGATTTGTCATCTGTCCACACCTGCTGCATTTGCTTAGTAAGTAGAGAGTGACAGCACACTTAACCTGGAAAATTATTTACGTGATACCTTTGGACTATTTCTCCCCTGATAATCTGTTAATTGCACTGCCTTTATATGCTAGGTGCTGTTGTGGTTTTGAGACCTGCTGGCTTGTTTCTCACAAACAAGTAGGGACAGCAGAAATGTTACACAAAGTAATGAGGAAACCCAAACCCCAATTTCAGACCCAACCTTTCCCACAGTTTAGGTAAATCCCTATGCTTGGGATCCCTCTCTCAAGGGATGTTCTGAAATTCCGTGTTCCTGTTGCCTCCACCAGCATGGCACATGAGGCAAAAAATGCCTCACACGCCTGCTCACTAGAAGCCTCCCGTATGCTAGCAGACCTATATGCCAGCAACAACATACGGTTGCAAGAAACAGAGCTCCACAACCTTTTACGAATGGAAAAAACAAAGCAGCCTTGCAGCTTGGGATGCCTCTGTTTAGCTCTGTGTGTGTGCGTGCATGTGTGCTTGTGTTTATGCCAGATTTATCCAAATGATGGTTGGCTCTGCTTGATTTTGTAGTTCAGATACACGAATACAGCAAGGCTAAGATAACAGCTACTAATATAGCACTTTTTTTCATCTCTAGGTATTGACAGGAGTCAGTTCTTACCTACCTAACGAGCTGAGACCAAAAGCAGAGCTGCCGCAGCGCAGCCACGCTGCAGGGCCTGCTGCAGGAGGTGCCCGGCCTGCACCTGGTCCTACAGGTGGCTGAACAGCAGCTGCGGGTGGTCAAGCTCTCACCACGGCCGACAGAGACTGGGAACGTGCGGCACCCCTGAGAGCTACAAGGGGTCTCAGAAGATTCAGCTCCATGGTTGATTCAGGTTCATATCGCGGCTACTGATACTGTCTTTAAGTCAATACCTTAGGCCTTTGGTCACATGAGGTGAAATAAGATTAAAGAACTAAGTATTTTTTAATCTACTGAATATTAAAAATGGCCACTTTTAGCTTTTCATTCACACAATCTGCTGCTGGCAGGTTGTATCTGCAGTTTCAGGAGAGATTAATTACTGTTCCTGACTTTTGAACACCAAGAGGTTAAAAATAAATAGTTAGCCATATAGACGAGTCCCCAGTCATTGATTTCTCTGAAATATTTTGGCAATATAAAACGAAAATACACCATATGAGGCTTCCTAGAATTATTTCTCCCGGCCACATGTGATATAAATAAAACAAACCTCAAGAATCTGGCTTAGAATATGGAATAACATTATGCTACAGTCATTTCTGCTGTGTTTACCACAGCCAATGTTAAATTATAGGCATCACCATACATAATATTTAAATATTTCAAAGATACCCAGAGCTCTCAACACTCTTGTTTCTTTCCCATGTTCACAACAACTTGCCAGCAGCATTTCAGAACAGAGCAGTCATTTTATAACAACCTTTTTGTGTCAAGAAACCAGTGCACACATCACAGCTGTATCTCACATGCAGCATGACCTCCCGCTTTGGCATCCTCACCATGCTCTGGGCCGAAAAGGAGTGCGATAAGGACGGAGTCCCAGCAAATGCCCAAAGACTTCGGTGGCCTAGGGGACCCCACCTGTGCTTTGGAGGCAGCGCTGCCGGGCCCTGCGGGAAGAGGGTCTGTGCCCGCCGGTCACCGCAGTTGTCCTCGAGAGCCATTGCTCTCGCTGAGCCCCGCGCCGACCGGAGGCGCGAGAAGTTACCGCGTGCTGCGCTAACGCAGTCCTGCTGCACCTGTGCTTGGAGAAGAGCCTGCTGAGCAGCCGTCCGGTCCGAGAGAATGAAACTGAGAGAAGGTAGAGAAAGAAGCCTGCAAAAAACTTCTGTTATCTCAAGTATAAGAATGAAGATAATGGCAAAACTGGACGATGAAAATAGTGCAAGTAAGGTGACCTCTTAAAATGCAGGGATCATGTTTTAGCAACTAAGGGACAAACAAAACTAAAGAAAATGGATAGACAAATTTTTTTTTTTTTTAAGTTTCATTAAGGATCGCTAACTTTTTCACTGGATTTTGAAGTGTACATAGGAACTGGTCCGTTGGACATGACGTTCATTTTTTTAACAAGTTCTTTTTACTCTCTTCATTCTTCTCTTAAATTTTTTTGCTTGTTTGTTTTCTGGCCATAAGAGCTAGACTTTTATCCTGCAAATAAATGTAAAGTGCTTAACATATCTGAAAGTCTGACCACTATTAGGTGCCTAACAGGAAGCTGTGGTCTTCTGGCCAGTTTCTTACGGAGTGAAACGTTTCTGCCTAATACAAATATTTAGTACAACAGCCCCTAAGAATCTGGGCAATAACTACACATGTGACAGCATCCACCCGAAGGTGCTGCACAGGGAGGAAGGAAGGAGCTTAGTCACAGGGTGCCGAGACCACGGGAGCAGTGGGGGGAACTCTGGTGACCCTGCTCGCTTCCTCCCGCCTGGGTTCCCGGGCTCTCCCGAATGCCCCGTGTTCCCGCTCCGGCCAGAGCCTCCTGCCAGGTCCCCACTGCAGAGAAGCAATGGAGGGAGCTGGAGGCAGCTGGGGCCAGGGGAGGGAAGGATTTGGAGACTTGCTGGCAGCACAGACGTGAGTATTATGTGACGCAGCATCCACTGGACTGCACTATGTGGCCTTTACAGAAGAGTGTGCGAGGAAAGAGCTCAAGGGCTGATGCCAGGCGTGAGGGCAGATGAAGCAGCTACGTGAATGGACCTTATTTAATGGCAGGGAGGGAGCAGGAATGGGAAGACACAATATCTTCTTTTGAGCCAAAGGAGATGTCCATCTGCATGTCCATCTTCCTCAGCCTGCGGAGCCTGATGAGTTTGTATGGGCTGAAGGGCCGGGGTTCCTGCACAAGAGCAGAGGTGCCCTCCGTCCCGCATCATCTCTGAGCCGCCCGGACACCTTCTCCGTGCTCGCTTGACAGCACCAGCTGCAGAGCCGAGCGCCTCCTAAGAATGCCCCAAAGGCCTGCCCCGGCTTCGGGAGACGTGCCTGGTACCGCCTGCACTTTAGTGCCTCGTACCAAGTCCCGGGCTGACTCGTACGAGGGCCAGGGCCAGGGCCAGGCCTCTGCGCTGGCCACCACACGCTCCCCTGCTAGCCGGGCACGTCGCTGCCACGCGCCCTTGCGGCGCCGGCGCCGGGGACAGCGGGTGTTTTCTCTCACTGGAAGCCGGTCAGCAGCAACGTCTACTGACAGCATGCAGGATCAGATCACTCTGCGGTCAAAGTAGGAAACGTTATTCATTCTGCGCTTGGGACGGCAGCAGCTCCCTGCACAAAAAAGGCAGTCAGCTAGAAAAAGGCATACCTAGCATAAAGCGAAATGATTTCAGCAAAGATCGGAATAATTCTCCCCAAGGCCGCTAGCAAAAGTACCACAAACACACGCAAACGATGGGACTTTGTAGATGGACCTACACAACGTTTTTTTTTCACAGCCTTTCATATAACTTTAGTGCAGGCTTAGACAAAAAGTAGTCTTGTTCTTTCCAAGCCAGCATGAAGTATAGCCAGGAAGTATTAGTCATCCGAGATTTTTGTTAGTTGTAGTTTGGAATCCCAACTGGAGTGTTTGCTTTGTACAGTTGTAAAAATGCTGAAAAATCCGATCAAGAATTGGCCACTATCTTGGTCAAAACATACTTCTTTTTAAACAGTTTTTGACTAAAATAGCACTATTATAAGAACTTTTTTTCTTTTTATACCCTCACACAAAACAAGTGCAAAAGAAATAGCCCTTTTCTTTTCCCCAAGGAACCATGACAACATTTTTTCAGTAACATTTTGCAGGATTACATATTAAAATGTAGGCGGAATTGGGTTTTAATGGGGGGAAAAAAATGAAATTATGATCTTTGTAACCAAAATAGAACAGACGTGAAATCTTTCTCAGAAGATTTTTGTCCTCTTAAATGAAGCTCAGTAATTTTCATGGGTTCATCTGAATAAACACATTTGAAATTCTGCAAAGCAATGCATGGTTTTCTTCAGTTATTGCCCATTCCTGACTATACATCCATCCTGTATATTTCTATGTCCTGGTCATTTTGGCAATTGGCACAGTTTTGATCAAATAAACATTTTTTTTTGCACACAAACAAGATTTCCTTCTGTAATCAAGATGATTTTCTGCATAGTACTTAAGTAGTAAGTACAAATGGTTACATGTACTTGGCGTTATTAAAATGAATCATGGAAAACTAATATAATAATGTCCCGTTATTAAGTGCTATGCATTTGCTATTTAAAAAAAAAAAAAACGAAGAAGAGGAAGAAATCTGTTGTAGTGAAATAAATCTTCAGCTGGTATAAATCAGCACAACCCTATTCAACTCAAGAGACTTACACTGATTTAAACAGACTGAGCGCCTGACAGAGTCAGTGTTTCACCATACTGAATCAATTGTGGCACAAGGTTCTGAAGAAACATGATTTGCCCTGAAACAGAGGTGTCAGCATGGCCTGTGCTCTTAAGGATCCCTTCAAGAAGCAGTATGGGGAATGGCAAAGAAGGTAGGGGAGCTAAAGGGTATCTCAGTGCTCCAAGGAGACAGATGTAACTCGGGAAAGATCTTAAGACAGCGGGTGATGGAGCACGCATGGAGGCCCCAAGAGAGCGCTAACTCAAGACGGGGCTGAAGCAAAAGCTCTGCTGCTCTCTTAGCTCGTCATTGCTCTTCGCCTCCTCCTGTCCGCATGCCACCTTGTCTCTTGGCGACATATATGGTGGGAAGCTCGTCACCTGGATCAGAAAACTGAGCGTGGTAGAAGATTGCTTGGTTTTAAAGAGATTAGCTTTCTAATTCAGTCCATACCTCTGCGGCAAATGGGAAATGGTGATATCCTGGGGGCACCCAGGACAGCTGCTCTGGTGGAAGCACCATTAATACTGGCTTGAGGAGCTTCCAGAAGTTACAGTCCAGAAGGGGGAAACCTCATGCCCCCTGAACAAATTCTCTCGCTTGCCAATATTCAGGATAAAAGCAAAGAGAGCACGTCAGGAGCAGCAAAGCCGCGAGCCTGCGGACGGCTCTCCCCTCCGCGCGCCCCCTCACACCCGCGGCTGCCCCCAGCAGCGACGGGACGGGATCCTCGCGGCGCCAGCGACACAGAGCCCGCGCCACAGCTACGCAGCGCGCCGTGGAGGCGGATGCTTTCCCGGGGCATTGATTGGGCTAGGTGTGGCATCTCCTCCCAAATAACGACGTGTTACCGCAAGGGCGGATCTGCCTTAAGCATCAGAAAACAACTCCAACCCAGGGAAGGCCGACTTCGGAGGAGGTAACTGTAATTCAGGTCATAACAGGGATGTTATTCTCAGTTCTGCAAGCTTCTGTTTCAAGAGTTAATTTGCTTAAGGAGCAAAACTGTTTTAATCACAAGTGCACCCTTGTCAGGCATGTTGCCTCAAATGCTCAGGATTTTGAGGCATTTCGTAACAGTGCGCTTACATCATTGCATCCTGACACAACGTAAACCATTGTGAGATTAAAGCACGTTCTTTGCATTTGCTTTCCTCACCATCAGCCAAAGTGCGATGTTTTCCTTTTTGAACTACAACTACTTCAAGTTACACACAGTACTTCTGGGGAACCATAAAGACATCCGTATTTTAGGAAAAAAACAGTGCTGCTTTTAAAAGACACCAGAGTGAGGTGGCTATGCATTCCCACATTAGGATGGAGACTGTGTCAGAAAGCTGTGCAGGGCCGAGGGCACACGAGACGCACGACGCTTTCAACACCCATCTCCGCTTCAGCATAGGTAGCTCCCCTGCGCGCGACATCGGCACAGCTTTGATTAACTGCAGGACATGCCAGCAGATCTGTAACCATCCTGACGGGCTCCTGTTGAGGAAACGCGATAGCAATGGTCAGAATAAAACCTGCGACAGCAGTTCCTTGTATGATTGACATTCTGCCTCAGTGTTTCCACACAAAGAGCTCTGTCTCTCTGCCGCCGCCATGCAGGCCCTGCATTCCCAAGGCATTCTTGCAGCCTACACCACAGGGCGAACAATAGCCAGCCTTCTTTCTTCTTCCTGCCGCCTTTCTGTGAACAGAACTCTGTTGACAACCGAGGCTGTTCTCACTCCCGAAGAATTCCAAAAATTGAACGATATAAGGACAGCTTGTGACTTTCAGGAGGCATCTTAAAGCAGTCTATTTTAAAAATTGTGGTTTGGTGCTTCTTTTTTTTTTGTTTTGTTTCGGTTTCAAAGGAAACCTACAAAAATGCAGTTACCCTGCAAATCAGTCCTCGGTCCAGGGAGCTCTTCTGAATACGGCACCACTAACAGCAGCACTAAAATGCAAATATGTGGGTAACTTTCTCTCGCTGACCATTCCAAAACAGCTTTTACTCCCTGAACTTTCATGCTGATGGGAAGTGCCAAACTGTCAACCCCTGTGCAACTGAAATCCTTTTCACAGCAAAAATGGACATCCGCTTCCTTTCCTCTCCAATAAACCCCAGGCCACAGGTAAGATTAAGAAATGGACAGGCCACAGGTAAGATTAAGAAAATCCAGTCTTCTCAACATTAATTCTGACCCTCTATCTCAGTCCCACACAGAGTTTGGGTCAGACGTTAGGGACACAACAAAATACAAGCAACGTGCATAAAAGACCAAGAGATCTCTCTCCATGGGCACACATGAGGAAGCCACTCTCGCCAAGGTAGCATGGTGGGCTGCAAATCAAAACGAAGGAGAAGTCACTGCAGGGACTTGCCGGTAGCTTATGTCTTTCTTTGTCTCTTGATACACATCTGTACTTGGGTAATACAGCCCATAAGCCAGAAGTGCTTTGAAAGTCCTCCTTGACACTAGGCTCTCACAAAGCGGCAGTGATGAGCAATGTTCTCTGCCATCTTTGGTTGCATCCCATTAGTGAAGACCACTACTGGCCTTCATCACCCTTCAGCTGGGCTGCAGGAATGCACTATATGCCTAGGCATGAAGTGTTCAGGGCACAGGACACTCGAACTAGTGCTGTGTGAGCGATTAGTGTCTTTAGAGCAGCAACACTCACTTCAAGCCCATCAATCTGGCCTTTTAGTACTGATTTCCCAGAGCTGCCACTGACTTCATTCTGTTTGAAGTAAAATGCCTGATATGGAAATTTTCATCTTGACTCATTAAAATTATAAGCAACTAAGTATCAGATGCTCTTAAAATAAAAGGCACTTAAAGGGCTATATAGAATAAACAGAACAGGATAATGGTCCTGCTTCCTGGCTCTGGCTCATTGCAGTTCATTGAAACTACCAAAGCATTTCATTTGATCTGCCGTCAGGGGGCCATATATATAGAATTTGGTAGCTACTTACACAGCTGTGTTATATGCGTAAGTTAAGCAGGACAGCAATATTTAATGGTTCCTTTATATCAGTTTATAAAGTTTTATCACATGATTGGAATGTGTGAAGTTAGCTATGAAACAGGAAAAGCATAGAAATACTAGAAAAGACTAGAATAGAAATACTAGAAATACTAAATAGAAATACTAGATTTTGGTTCCTGCAATACCCAAAGGCTAAACTACTGTATTGGATCCTCAGAGCAAGAGATCAGCCAAGCCTGAAGCCACTTCCTACATCCTTCAATATGCAAATCCTCCAGCCCTTAGCAATTACAAGAACATCTTTCACCTGCTCTACTCATGGTCATTATTGACAGAGATAGGAGTGACTCTTTGCCAAAATCCTTGAGCCTATTTTCATTTTCAACACCTCCATGCTCTTGGCTTGCCTCTGGTGTGCTCCCTACACTGAGGCTCAGTGGGCTGGATGTGTAGAGCTCCTATATCCCTACCCTTTCCCACTTTTTTTTTTTTTTCATTGTTGTTGCAATATGTTCTCTGCATTACCAGGCTAACATAAAAGACTAGAAATGAGCAAAATCTCTCCCTATCCATCAAGTGAGTTTATTTTCTAGTTTGGAAGACAACGGGAGCTCTTTTACTGTATTTTCACTGCAGCATTTTTCTTGTTGGTACCCTTGACTGTGAACGTGTGCCTGTGCACACGTACTGCTTCCACCCATCCAAGAAGCCAGCTGGACTCCAAACACGTTGTGTTAACACTGCTTATACAATACATAAGCGTTGTCTGCATCTTGCCTCGGAAGCTTATATACAAGGATGCCTCAAGGAGAGCTTGCTGCTAATTTGGGCCCAGTCTGTTCTTGGCTTTGGACTTCTCTGGGTGGATCTGGCACAGTCAAGGCTAAAATGGAATATCAATGAGCAAGGGTGCTGACGCCACTGAAAAATGAAAACAATTGGAAAATGACAATCAAAGGAAGGTGAAAGATCTAGTCCCACGGCTTCCTGTTTCAGCTGAGAGTTTATTCAGATGGCCTCCAGATAATCTAAGCCAGATAGAGGGCACACAGACTTAGGATGGTGTTTGTTCTCTTGACTTTGTTAGCTATCAAATGCAGGAACAGTCTATCCCAGATGCATTTATGCCCTACCATTTCCACACACCTTTGGATTTAGGCTTTGATTTATGGTGCTGCACTGTTAGAAGTGATATGAAATTGGAAAAGAGTCTAGGAAACATAAATGAACAAGAATAAGCAAGAGACTTCTGTCCTCTGACATCTTTCAGGATATAACTATGTAGGACATTATTTCTATAGCAAGTGAATATACTTAGTAGGCAAATACAGTGTCCTCCTTTACACATCTTTGTTATAGGAGACAGAGCTTTAATCTCATTGTAAACTTAAGATTTTCCTTACACTAGTGTAAGGAAACCACAATATGCATGAAAATCAGTTTAAAGTCATGCTAAGTCTTTCCTGCAAAAATTGGTTAGCCAATTCATGTAAGGCTAACTCAGCTCTTAAAACAATACTAAATATAAGGACAAGGACAAGTTAGTCTAAATGGGAACCACAAGTCAAAGTCCAGAATTTAAACGAAGTTAACCTGGTTAGCTCCACTCCACGGGATCTAACAGTGTGCAGCTCCAGACCAGGGATCCTCACTGTGAGAGTTAAATTCCATTGGAACAAAACAGGCTCCAGCTCTGGAAGTCTAAGTGGAAACAAGGTTTCCTTGAAGTATGTAGGGGGTGAAGAGGACAGATACTAGCCTGGGCAAAGGAAAAGGGGATTTAAGGTGTAGAGCAGTAACAGCACTAGTTAATAACACGTGTGTGCTGTAAAGTCAACGGAGTGTTTGCTCTGCTCATTTCCCTGTACGGGGAAATGCACAGGTCTCCTGCAAGGAGTGAGTTGCATTTATTCCTGCTGTAGCTCCATTGAGACTTGAGACTTGGGCTAAGAACTGGCAATTTCTCACTCTAAAATGAAGTTTCTTAAGCCATCCAGCTCTCATGGAACTACTACGGCAAATGCATCTCCTTTTCAACCTCAAAGAAACCAATGAGTTTAGCTGAGAACTAAAATGGAAACTAGTCAGAACTACCAGTGTTTGCTTAACCTCTGTTTCTGTCCTATGAACCCCTGTGTACAGGAAGATGTCTGTCTTTTATATGCTAATACATGCGGGTATTTTCAAGATGTAGCTGTCATCATAATATTCACCAATAAGTTCTTTTCATTTTGGTTGCACTGACTCAGGTGTTTTATCTTAATTTTTACATTTAGTGCCTTTAAACCTGGGATCCAACTCAAGTGTTACACCAGCCATACTAACCCAGTGCTCCATCCACTTCCTGCCTTTTAAGATGCAGTCTGCATTTCAAAAGCTCTTAGGTTACGGCATTCCGAGACTCACTGTGCATAATACACAGTGAAGACAAGTCAGTAAAATAATTTCCTGAAGGACATTGTTATTAGCAAATTTAATAACGTTTGCTCAGGTATTTTACTTTAAGTGGATGCTGAAGTTCAGAAGCTGATCAGTACGTTCTGCTGAATCAAGAGCAATAATAGCGGATGTAAAGGTCCAGTCACCTAGACCAAAGACAACATGGTTGCTGCTACACAAAATGTTGTCGAAAGCAATGGTAACACAAGCATTGCCAGGCGCGCTGTGCGCATGTACGCACAGGATGTAAACTAACAGGAATATTAAGCCCTCATGGAATTTTGGAATTGCTGGCTAACCTCATCCTCCAGTCCCAAGTGATCGCTATGGAATCGCCAGCTAGCTGAACTCATTCAAGGCAGAACGTGGCCAAGGAGGGCTCCCACCGCAAAGCGGACGCAAAGTGGACCTCCCGCTAAACGCGGCAGCGGACGCACGTTACGCAGCTTCACTCTGCAGGCACGAGTGGCCAACCTCTGCGCGCCAGCCACGCGCGCACCGAGAGGCGTGCGGGGAACCGAGGCCCCGCCGGGAACGCGGGAGCCTCCTGCCTGCCGGGCCGAGGGCCCGTGGGGAACGGGGAGGGGGGCTCCGCGGCTGCCACCCCCGCACTGCCGAGCGCATGGGCCGGCAACTGACACCGTCTGAGCAAACCTCACCTGCAGCAATCGTGCACCACAGACATTTTCATTCTTTTTTTTTTATTTTTTCTTTTTAAGGGAGAACCCTCCTTTAAGGGTCCAGCTGAGACATTTCTCACATTTATTATTTAGCTTTTCCTGAGGCCTTAATGAATTGCTTTAAATTACAGACTTAGATATTGATTAGCCTCATTCAGTTGAAATCTAGGCTTAACAATCTATATCGGTCCATAGTTTATTTGTGATATTATTCCTAATAAAGAGCTGCAATTAATCCACATCAAGAAAAATCAATTAATACAGATTTGTATCACAAAGAAAGAAATCCTCCTCATTTCTGTTCACTAATCCTAAAGCTTAGGCCTTTCTTTGCTACCAAGGAGGATAGAAGAAAATATTGATTTCACCCTATTTTCAAAACTTATAGTGATACAATAATAGGACACAGAACAGACGGGGCTTATCAATTAAAACTATTTCTGTATATGATGGTAGATGAGGACACGCAGTGCCTCAGCCCTCTGCATTATTAATAATTATGAATATGATGGGCTGCAAGTTCTTGCAATAATGACAACTACAAAGCATTTATATCACTGCATGTATCCCTCAAAGTCCGCTATGGTATGGTCATGAATTCTGCACTCTGTGAATGACAATTCATTTGTGGTCCTCGAGGCAAAGCTGCAGTTAGCAGCAGCTGCATAGGAAAGCAGAAGTATTTTCTCTAATTTTAGTCTAATGGTACAACGTGAAGAAACACAAGATGCTATCCAAGCTAACATCCTTCTAATTTTATCCAGGTCTATCTCCCATTTGAACTGAGCTAAATCTAACCTGATTTTTTAGAAATAAAAAAATCTTATCAGAGTCTTCTTGCAGGAAGCATCACATAAACACTATGAATTAGATTTTGCAATTTCAGAAGCCAAACTTTATCCATGCTACACAAGAAGACAACAATGTGTCATTGTCCTTTCACAATTCCTAATGTAAACAGTTTATATGATTTATTCTTTTGCACACTAGATAATTACATATTTTATACCAGTGTATCATCAGTAGGTTGTTATTCTGACTGCCCCATAATAGAAATTGTGTATTTTCCCACTGCAGCAAATGCTATTCTTAACATACATTGGCCTCAATCGGCTAAAAATATCAGAGTTCTGATGCCTGTGGGAAAGTTATGCTGAAGTTATTTCTATTAGAAGTTTAATATTGGTCTCTTCCATTTTTTTGTACTGTATATGTCATACACATTTAATGCTGTCTTCTCTCATATGCAATTACTTACCAGTACTTAAGCGTCGCATATGGCACATATTAGGCAAATAATGCCCTAATTCACTCTAATGCTAACATTAATATGAATGATTAGGACTAAGATTAGTACTAAAGAATACCATTTTAAAATAAATTGTGATGACTTAGCAACAGCTATATGAAGGATTAAGGAGTATGGATTATTGCAGGTTACAGCTCAAGATATCAAATGATATGGCTCTGTGTTTGCTCTTGCCAGGGACACCAGGCAATTAGAAGCCTAAATTGGCAACTATAATTCTTACACTGAGTCTTTAAGCTTGTTGAGTTGTGGGTTCTTTTTTTTTTAAACTCCTCTGACTTTTTGACAGACAGTACGTTCTGAAAAAAAATGTAGGATAGAGTTGCTGTGATCTGTCTACATATGCAGCCCCTTAAGTTATTTGGTGACCTAGGAGCAAATCGATTCTGAAGATTCAAGGAAAAAGCTCTGATTTTATAAACATTTTCTTTTGAACTCAAATTCATGTAAACAATGAAGATGTTACTAACGAAATGACGATATTTATTTTCTCTACTGTTATTCCTTTAAACTGATCTCCTTGTAATAGTATCTTATTTCTCCTTCTTTATTCTGCAAAAGGTTCTCCAAAGTCCATTTAGATACATTAATGCATGCAGCTAAACCTGCAACATCCATCCTATACAGCTCTCCACCTATATAGTCTGGTCGTCATTTTTCTGATATCTCCATATAATACTTATGTATTTCAGTAGCTTGTAAACCAATACATTTCACTTCAAATGTATTGAAGTGAAATGTATTAAGTGAACAAAGAGTTGAGAAGCATTAATTATTCCCTGTTTAGGTTACCAGATTTTGGGAGGGACCAACAGATCTAAAGACATCATGAACTTTTGGCTCATTCTTCTCTCTTTTCTAAGCCAGGGGAGAAATAAATATATTAGCTACTGGAAGTGTGACCATGTATAAATTGCATTCAGCTTCACTGAAGCTTGTAAGCGGAGGAACATCAGTGATGTTGTGCATAACTGAATGTCACGATTGTTAGCATGAATAAGTGAGGGTGCGGTTGAGAAAAAAAACAAAAGAGCCATTAAATGGGCCTTCTCTTGGTAGCTCAGTCTGGTCTCAGCCCCAGCTTTGATATTCTAAGTCAGCTCAGGTAAGATGATTGTTCAGGACAAATGGTGATCTCTGGGCCCTACTGGGGTTTTGCTAAATATCACCAGGAAGAATCCCATTATCAGGCTCTGAAAGTACTGAAACAAAACATCCCCTCACAGTGCTGTTCGCCAGAATAAAGACTCCTAAAAATCAGAAGGTACCGCAATAATAAAGCAGTATAATCTATACATGTAAAAAATGCTTGCCAATCAAGGGCCGTCAGGAAATGCTTCACGGACCAATAGTTTCTGTGTGACACTATGTGCTATAAAATAACAATGGTATTAGTGTAGTAGCAAAGCAGGGAGCTAAAGAAATGAGCACCCAACATCTATTCTACCAGAGCATAATAGAGGACCGCATTGTTTCCTGTTACTGATCTTGCGCTGGCTTAGATCTAAGAAGATATGGTTAATTTTATAGATTCATATAGGAGAAATGGAAATCATTCTGGATCACCCAAGGCAAAATTTACAATGAAAACTCCAGCACAAATTACAACCTGTTACTCTGAGGTGTGCTGCTGTGCATGCAGCAAAAGCCCTGGGTTAGGATTTGGTCAGGTGTCTTTGAGGTACAAGGCTCAAGGTACAAGGAAAACTGTAAAGTTTATGTTATGATATACAAAGACCAACATAGTGAGTAGGAAGCAACTTCAGATAGTCAGATTTTGAGAACAGAAAATAGGACATAGTGTTTATACACTAATCCCACAGGTTTACTCTCAATATACTGTATTCTTCCTAAATGGATTCTTACTCAAAATACTGCGTATCTTTCACACATCTAAATTTTTATTACAATATTTGCAGCAATACAGAACCCACCTTCATCCTCAGCATTTTATCCTATAGACTAATTCTCCCTATTATTCAAAATACACCTTATATATACTCAGCATTGTTTAGATTCAATGTTCCATCCTAGAATCCGGAAAATCTTTTGTCTTCTAAACTGAAGATCCCTCTATTATCTATATTTCTTTCCTTCAATGAGGTCATCTGCTCCCTATCAATCTTTCTGAAAGCTCAGAGAGAGAGAATGGAATCTCTGGGAAATTTTCATTAAAACACATTTAAATTCCTTTAAAACTTCTTACAGGTCTTCTCTTAATACTCTATGATTTTTTTTTTTTTTTGACTCTTCAAGTGTAGATGCACTTGTAGATGTGTAGAGGTCACAGCAAAAGTAAATGTAGAAGTAATAAATGTTTTACATACCTATTTGACAGCTTCCTTTCGACAGAACTGAAGATGGTATTTGCCATGTAGTGTCTCTGGAAGCTTATGACCAGTTGATTCTACTGCAAGCACTGGCAGCCCAGGAAACCATGTACTCTTTTAAAGTTTTGGGATGCAGGTACACAGACATTTTGATTTCAACACTAACTTCAAGAGTCGGTGCTTAATGAGCACATGAGTTGCTTCTAGGAAATAAAATATTTAATGATCACTATACTCATTATATGACACAGATTCTTCTGGAATACAAGCCAGTTCTATCCCTTTTTCCTTACTTTGCTACCATCTTCAACTAGTAAAAAAGAATGGCATCATTTGGGTTTTTTCTTCTTAATATATTTTAGAATGAGCCGGCTGGATACAGATTGGCCTGGTCTCCTTATGTTTCCTATATTGCTTTTCCACAGTTCTAAGCTTCTAGCTCATACGTATTGCTACAGACTTCCTCTTTGTCCCATACACAGTTAAATATATATATATTTACACGTATATGCACATATAATAATCATTTTTTCTTCACTAACCTAAAATTTGTTAGTCTAACTAAAAGGAGTGTCTTTACTGATTGTTGCTTTTCTGAGCACCCAGTAAAATTACTTCACTGTGATACTCATATGCTTAAAGTTAAGCACATGTTTAAATGTCTCCTTGAATAGGCGTATATCTGTTTTTAATGAAAGAGCAAAAAAAGAAATAAAAAAATTGGTTTGTCTTAATCTGGAAATGTGAATTAACAAAAATGGAATACAGCCAGTTTTTAGCATAACTTCCTTTCAGTTTGCTCTTTATTTTCTCTTCGATTACTTTTCTGTTTGATCTTTTATTTTCACCTCTCACTCTGTCATTTTAAATCTATCACGCATGTCATCCATGTCCTTGGGAAGGCTGTCTCTCAAATAAAATGCTACGTGCTGTTTTATATACGTGCACACACATAAACACACATATATATATATTTGCTTCTTCATTTATGTATAATAAATACGTATGTTATTTTTCCAGATGTTTCTGTGAGCTCAATATGCTTATATACAAGCTCAATAGCAAATATCTTATTCATTAAAAAATGCAATACATGTGAACTAATATATATATACATTTCCCTTTAAAGGTGACCTGCAAAGGGAATGGAAACACAGAAATAAATCCTTCCCATTTTTTGCTTATTTAGCACATGTAAGTATTCCCTGCAAATTTCCACCCTCTCCCCCTTCCCTCATCTTGACCTTCCTGATATTTTGAATGCTGTCTGCCAGCGAAAGTTTTGCTAGTTGGACCATTTCTTACGGACATAAACTAGATCTCCTGAAAATGTCTGTACCCGCTGAAGAATGTACTCCAGATGTCGATACAGGTTTGGGCATCTGTAGGAGGAGTGCACACTAATTTAACGTTAAACTAATTTAGTTATGCTGGCAAGAACTGTGTGTATACAAAAAGCCTGAGATACAGAACAACGAGTATATTAAAAAAAAAAAAAATCCAGCTATGAACTCTTGCAAGCTTTCTTTATAAATCATCAAGAAGTGATGAAAAACATAAATGCAATAAAAATAATCACTTGCAGGTCACTTTTCAATGGTGTGACAAACGCACACAGCAATACTGTAACTCTGAGACAGAGAAGATCCATATTTTCTCTGATCAGTCATTTCCTTTCTTGGTAAGTTCCCAAGCTCTTTACCTTTTTCCACTTTTCCTTCTTCCTATTAACTCTTCCATGTTGTCTGCCCCCTTTATCTCTCATCCTGCTGCAGGAGCATGGAGCTGTCATTATGATTTCTCCAGACCCCTTCCGAAACAACAAGCTTTCCCTGACGAAATTGTGGCGCTTCCTCTTGAAGCTTCTTCCAGGACCTGGAAGTGAAGACACATGTGAAGAAAAAATTAGAATAAAATGTAACTCACATCTTTGGAACTCCAGAGGGACCCTGGACTGAGTTTTGAGAGAAACACACAAGCCTGGCCATATCTGATCCCACCATTATCAGAGCAAATTGAGTGTAAAGGCTCTGAAATTCCATAGAGCTGGAGGTGTTTGAGGGCTCCTCAAATTATTTCCAGCTTATCAATGAGTCTGCTCTGAAATTCTTATATAATTGTTTCTCTTCATCTCCTTTCTAAAATATTTGTATCAGTGTAGGAACCATCTGAAGGCTGCTTAGCATAAATTGATTGGTTAGGCTCAGTAAGCACTGGAGTAATATGAATAAGTCATCAATAATGACATATCACATCAACAGTGAACTTTAAAACATCTTAAAGAATGCTCTACGAAAACACTGACACAATCCTCTGTGTTCTAGTCATATATATACATGCACACATGCATTTGCACTCACGTATGGGTACATATGTGTGGGTACGTATGTGAACAGGTACACATACATATACGTGTTTACACAGAAAGCGTATTTAAACTAAACCAGAACACAGTGTTAACACAGTTTGAATTAATGATGCTGTTCTGCATAACCACTAGGATTCTTCTCTTATTTCAAAAATGTCTTCTGTTTCAAAAATGCCTGCGGTAATTCAGCAGGATGCTAAGGATGGGGATGCACATCTTACAAAAAAAGAAAAAAAGACAGCGATTTAAATGTGTTTCTGACAGGTAACCTAATATAAAATGCAGTCTAGCCAAGCTCATACAACATGATGCAAGGCCATATAGGCAATGAGTGTTCATGCGTGCATATACTGCAAGTCTGAGTGTGCATCATACTTGCTGCTAAAATGCACATGATCCCTCCATAAAACGAATGCGGACTAACAAGGTTAAGAAGCCAGTTTTGCTCTTTGCTGCCTGCGTGAGGGGAAAAGGACGCACTTCTGCGTGTTCTAGAAAGGTTGCAGAACGGGTCAGAGGGCAGAAATTTTCTGTCCCAAATCTGTAAATCCCGCCAGCTCAACTCTGCATGCCAGCTATGACAAATGTGCTACCGGAGGGGTCAGGGGGACATGGGCCATATGTTTGGGTACACAAAACTGTAATTCAGCAATGGAAACCACATACCTCAATGTGTGCAGGTATTTTCTCCTATCATCTGTAGGTGGAATCAGTCCCTGAAAGCATCTGAAACCTGGCTAGGTAGCCTGGAAAAGGGAAATTTCCCAAATTCTATTTTTGTTTATTTTCTGATCTCTGGCCCACTTTGCCTCTATCGTGTACATTTTCTAAAGTGAAAAAACAGTCATTCTGTTTATGGCACTGTTTTACCGGGACTCATCAGCTGTTGCCATGACAGATAGTTTTGCTGGTTCCATATGAGTCCCGATATTTAGAAAATCTGAGATCTTTTTATGGCACAGTCTGCAATTAGCTCACTCCCTCAGTATCACGTTTTGCCCATGCTCAGGTCCCGCGTTCCCAATGCAAAAAATCTCAATGCAAATACGATACAAACAAATACAATATTTGTAGTTTGATTGGTCTGGAGCTGACTGAGAAATTCATGGTGGAAAACAGAGGAATTTGGCTTCATTTGCTGCTCTTGGACATTGAAGGCACTATACAACACATAGGTGCACAAGGAGAGGATATTTCACTGCTAAAACTATCAGACAAAAACAATCAGAATTTGTTATGAGTGGCCAGGAACAGGCACCCACTTCTAGTTTGCCTTTTGCTTGGACTTCTCTGCTTTGATTAGGTTCGGTTAACACCGGGAAGCACTTCAGAGGGGGCGGCCTAACCCTTATGGCCATCAATTCCTTGCTGAGAAAGCTCACACCTTCCACGCGGCCGCAGCCGTGCTGGTGACTTCCCGACATGCCCCATGCCGCGCGCTACAGGGAACACCCTTGAGGAGCTCCTGCCTTTCAAGGAAAACACCTGGTCCCTCACAGGAATGGGTGACGTTCCGAAAGAGCCTAGAGCTTCTGCTCCGGAGTGATGGAGTCCCCGAGCTGCGCGCAGGCTTATTTGTGCCGCTCCCGGGGCCGCGGTTACACACACGCGTTGCTGCGGGA
>VZSV01000001.1:3726373-3749220 GCA_013398735.1 Nothocercus julius | reverse complement strand
CGGCGCTGCGGCCCGCGCTCACACGTGCGAGGCACGCGCTGCTCGGGCGCCATGGGAAGTACTCGTTGTGCCGGGATAGAGCTGCCTTTTAGTGCAGCGAGAGCAGCTGCCGTCATTTACTGCATTAGCAAGCACCGTTTCTGTGAATTTATATCATCGTATCCTGGAGGTCTTTGCCAGCAATATGCTTAACCAACCGCTGCAAAATAATCCCATGTATATTGGCCACATATTTCAGATATTATGATTAGACCTTTTAGAGGGTGTTAGGAATTATTTTTATAAATGTAGTGTGTGTATATGCACAAGCTTTTTACAGTCAACATTAAAAAGGATTTTTTTTTTTTCATTTTTAAACAAATATTTTGACTTGGTTCCTCCTGATTTCTGATACGGTGTCAAATTAATACGGCCATGCTGGCACTGTGAAATATCGAGAAAATAACCAAATATGAAAAAATAACACACTTTTCTATACTTTTCTGAATTACGGTTCTTGCAGATCTCCTGTGGACTATAAAAGCTTGTGTCGCTCCACAGGAACAGCTGATGATCCCTGATGGTGTCTGAAGATTACAAGCAGAACTGACAAAGCTATGCCTTTAAGAAACAGAAGTAATAACACAGTCTTTCTCCTTACTCTCTTCACTTCCAGGTCATGCAATAACCTTGTCTTTCATAACACCACCTTTAACACATATGAGGGAACATACACTGAGGAAAACCCAGATCAGTAAACCTCCTAATTTTAGTTGTTATAATACAAATGTTTGGACTTTTTTTTTTCTGTATCCCAACATAAATTGATTTCATGAAGGAAGATAAATCTTACCAATAAAAAAAATCATAGAATACAAATAATACAGCAAAATAAAATGGCATGTGTGTCTGCAGTTTGAATAGGAAAATATCAATTTAAGAACAGTATGTTTCTAAATCTTTTTGATAACCGATTTAGACTGATGATATATATAATTCACATACAGGATACATTATACATTCCATCCTGTATCTCATCCACTGAGGATATAAATCTGCCACCATTGACAGTTCTAGACTTTGCCCCTCAAGTCAAGTTGAAGGGGCTGGCGGGTACCACTAGACATGGGTGTGTTGGCCAGAACAGCAACCCTCCAAAATACCCCTGGCATGGGTATTGTCCAGTTTCTTACAAAGTTGTTGTCATATTTGCAGCAGCTGCTGTTGTCTGCATTAGACCACTTTTCATCACAGACAGTCTGAAAATACATAATGTGTTTTCACTGAAATCCAGAGACTTCTGGCATAGGGTTTACTAAAGCTCTGCACTGCAGAGTTTAAATTTGAAAATAAAGATAAATGCATTACTCAGTGGGTAGACTTTACAGTTTAACTGGTTACTGTAGCGTTTTTGTTTTTTTTTTTTACTGTAATGTGTCTTTTACGGAACAGCGTTCTGATTAGTTTCTTCCTGCTCCGCATCCCCTTCTAATGCCATTTATTTGTGAAATGAAAAGAGGACCCCAGTGAGCACAAGGCACCCCTAAATCTTCTCAGATTACTGACCCAAAGCCTGCAGGGCTGAGTCTGCTGCTAAAAGCAACCTTGCTGCCAGCAGGCAGCTTTGCCGTAAGGGCTGGCAAAGCATTTTCTTGAGCGTGACTGCAGCACAGGAAAAGCAGGAGTTGTTGATATCCCTGTTTCCGACCAGCCCTTATTCTCGCTAGATCGGCAGAGCCGGATCTGGATAGAGATGTGACTGCACTGCAGCAAGCCAGGCCTCACCGCCTCGGCTCACGCGAGCTTTTCAGGACTCGTGGGGAGGCTTGGCCAGCTAGGGGTGACTTGCTGATCCTACTGTGTGCTAAAGATTGCTCTCCAGCACCATCAGTGGGATGAGATTTTCGACTGCTGCAAAGACGACCTTAGCCTGTACTTAGCCTGGCGCTCAGCCTCACAGGGCGCTCAGCTCCCCAGCACACTGCGCCTTCAATTCAGAACCAAGTGCTGTCACAAACATCAGGCAATGGTATTATACAGTCTGATCCTGCGGGACAGGTGCATTTTTGGCGAGCTGAGTCTTTTGAGAAAGGGTCTTAATTCTTTCTTATTCAGAATGGTAGGCACCTCTGGCTTGATATTTTTACGTTATCTGCTAATAAAATCAAAGCAAGGTATTGCTTGCTACCTGCAATGAATAACCCATCACTAAGGCAAGAAGACAGCAAGAACTAAACGAATGAATTGGGATTAAATACTCCCCAGTCTCTTCATAATGTAAGTTAAAAAAAAGGATGTTTTGAAAACTGAACAGACTTTCAGAAGAGAGTCCTGGCCCTAACGGATAGTTTCCAGTGGAAACCACGCGACGCGCCCCAGCAGCAGCAGCAGCAGCAGCACCTCCCTTGCTGTTTCGGAGCTGACTGCCGCTCTGCTGTACGTTTTCCACTTCCTGGAGTCACTTCTGCTTATTTTAAGGCACCCAGCAGGGCTTTTACTTACAGTTCACTTGTACGTGTGCCGGGGTACCAACCATTTCCAGCCTAACATCCAACTATTTCGCCTGCGTATCTGAAAGCACCATTGGGTTCCTCTCACAGCCACACCTCTGCAACCGCGAGTCTCCCGCCACTGCACGTTCTGTCCCAAACAGAAAGTTAGGCCTGGTCTTGCTAACCTAGTTTTTGCGTGTGTGTGTGTGTGTGTGTTTTAACAATAGGCCTAAATCCATATTAATGATCCAAAAAGTGACCAGGCCTCAGCACCTTTTGTCCTCTATACATTAACTATCCAATAATCAACAGTAGCTGTCCTGTACTCTGGTGTCTTTGGCCTAATTCAGAGGGACAGATATTTATCATCACCCTTGAATTGGGTGACCCATTCTGACAGGTCGACATCCTTATTTATGTAACAATGTCATAGACAGTAACTGCTAATGAGTGGAGTGACACAGAGGTCTGTTAGATGGAAAGGCAGAGGAAAGCTGAAAAGGGCATGAGGGGTTAATGGGACTTTTCTGTTCCAGCCTCCTGGGATGTGTAATTATGTTCTAATAAGAAATGAATGTATTGATTAGATTAATGTGCAATTGTGTCCGTGTGCACACGTTCGGGGCCGCATGCATATAGTCACTAATTGTGCGGGCCTCGGTTTTCTTCAGTATGTATTTTAATGTAATGTTATCTTTGTCCTTCAGCCAAAACCAAACAGCAAAATTCCCCGGCCGTCCTCTTGTCCTTACTGCGGCAAACGCCCTGTGAACGCAACTGGGAGTTTATCCGAGTAGAGGCAGACTCCAGCCTTGGCGGGCTTCAGCGCGAGGCCCTCACACCCACACGGCTTCCTACTTGCACTGCTCGGGATGAACACCCACCCTCACTTCCAAGAGCAGCCAGCACATTTAAAATAACATAAGCGTTGTCTGCTGAGGAGAATTTGCACGAGACAAAGACGACCACGCTCATCGCTGATTAAGTCCCCTTCTACGAGCCCACTTACAGTAGGGAGGAATTTGGCCCAGCGCGCTTTCCCATCGAGCAAAATATGCTCTTTGACAGGTCAAGGAAAGCATCCCTCACACACTCACAAAGGGCTGATTCTCTGCTGCACCTCCTAAGTGTGTGTGAGCTGAACTTGAGGGCGAATTCCCCTGATGGGAAAGACACAACAATAGAGAAGAGGGAAGAGGAGAAGAAAAAAAAAAAAAAGGAAAGAAAAAAGAGGAAAGCGTGTCTGAAAATGGGAGCTGCCCATGGATCAGGAGATGAAGGAATGCAGCTGATAGCGTTGCTCTTGCTTGTAGTGTCTTACTGGTGCTGATATGGGAATGCAGCAGAATTGTGGCTTTTCATACCTTATAAATACTGCACAAATTCCAGCTATGAACATAGCCTTATATGTCCCGTAGGCCTCTATTTGATGTTTGAGTAAATAAGGAACAACCAGGGTTAGCCTGGCAGTGGGAATAGACTTTTTGGGTCACAACCTCAGTTCCTTGTTCCTGGGATAATGAAGGCCATAGAAGCAGCATGCGCAAGCCTTTGATAAATGAGTACCTCCAGTTGCATGCTGAAAAAATAAATTACTTTCTAGTGACTCCCTCTGGAAACAAGTAGCATTATTGGGCTCTAATGGGATTTCCTCCTTTCCTCCTATCCTACTCTTGACTGGGATCTTTGTGAGGCAAAGGATGGGGAAAAAAAAGAAAAAGAAACAAAAAGAAAGCTGCAGGATTCTTAAATCTCTGAGGACCCACTTTACCCGACTGTAACTTTGGAGTGGTGGCTAGGATTCCAGATATAATATTCAAAAAAGATTGTATTACAGAGATATAAAAAGGTGCTTACTAGGCAAGATTTCTAAACATTCAGAAGAGAAAACATTTCAGGACAGTTATTTCTAAAGAATGAAAAATGGTTGGTATTAAAATATTGCAATTGCAAACATGGAGATAAATGGAGTCCTAAAGGCTGATCGTTACTGAAGTACGGTGTCACGGTTAAAAACAATTATTTTCCATTGCTCATTATTTTTAATAATAAACTCTAACTTTTCCCATCTGAAGAGCACTACAGAACTTTTTTTGTGTGTGTGTGTGTTTGGATGCATAGAATTTAATTATAAAAGAGGACATATTTATGCTCCCTAAAAGAAGGGATTTAAAATCCAAGGTGGATCTAACTGAAGGTTCTCCTTTGAAAACTTGGCCTCAGGAGTCAAAATGGAGACTACGAGCCTGGCCCTGGTGATGCCTGTAGGGCTGAGATCACATCATTCATTTCAATGAAAGCACTGGAGAAGGATGAGCCTAACAAAACCTGGCATTTTCCAAAAAGCCCAGTACGTAGGATGTGCCCTCCGAAGGGAGAGGCATTCCCAGTGCCATAGTTCAAGTGCAGGTCTGAACGGCAGGTGCAGAGAAGTTCATTTCTCAGCAACTGCTGGCCCTTTGACTCTTAATAGTTGAGGGTGGGTTCACATTGGAACGTTCACACAAAACTGATTTTCCCATTATATTGATGAGAACTCTGCAACGCAATGAATCAGCGCCGCTGGCTAATTTATTTCACAGGGCAACTTGTGGCAGCAAACTTGGAGCAAGGTAGCCCAAACTAAGCAGAAATATCTTTCTCTGCCCCATTTATTAGTGTCAGCATCAGCATAAGCTTTTCTCCTTAATGGACCGATCTTTCATTCAGGCCACAGAGGATCCTGAGAAAGTTTTCCTCGTTTCTTTATATTTTGCCAAACATCTAAGTGAGCTCCTAAAAAGTTATTGAAAGAGCATTACTCAGTCTGACACATTCCATTTATTTCAATATGGTGACAAAGAGGGAAGATCTAGTTAAAAATATTGCAATAGCCTTATGGGATACTTATGGGTTTTTTAAATGTAATACATCACAATAGAATACTTTGTTTTTGTATAAGGGCATTCTGTATTCGCCAAAAAAGCTGCTGACTTAATCATTAGTTATGATGAGAAGAGATTTAGTGCTCTCTTTCTTTACACTGTCAGTGAGAACAATGTCTATGAAAAAGCCTATGCTTCCCATTATAAATCACTATAAGCTCCATGAAAATTTCTCCACTACCCTGGGGTTTAAGTGAGCAAATACTTGGTGATGCAGACTCCCAAGAGTAGCACTTTATGCCCAGCTCTACACGTTCATGAAATGCTATGGTTCCCGATAAGCCAAGGCGCTACCCCTGCATGCAGCTTCCATTGTGTAGCAATTTATGAATGGCTAGTCTTTGATATAAAATGAAATGCCTTCCAGTTCCCCCTCTTCCTTTGCGGATTTTATATTTGTAAAATGCTTTAAAACTGCAAGGCAATATTGCTTTTAGCATTAAAAATATATTAGACTGACATTTAGAACCATTAGACTGACCATTAGACTGACATTTAGAAATAGAACATACCCTCTACTCCTTCATCCTCTAATGTTGAGGACAAACCATTTCAGATCTTATTTCAAGTAAGCAAGGATTCACAAACAAAGCCATTCAAAACAGAAACGGTTTAAAGGTGTTTCCCATCACCGAATACAGAACTCTGTATGACAACATCATAAAAAGACAAATTTAACCTTGGAGTTCTGAGATATAGATACCTCTCTAAAGAAAGAGGGCTGTTTGCATATGAAATATGGATTTAGAGACCTAGAGTTAAGCATCTAGGTTTGAAAGTCTTTAACCTTCTTCCCTGCCTTCTCTTTCCCTCCTCCTCTATATCATTTACACATACAGAGGCTGGATTTTCCTGTATACTTTGAAAGAAGGGAGAGAGAGAGAGAGCTTTCCACATATCTGTCAGCATTTTTTTGATTGTTGGCTCAAGCTGACAGCTTTTTTTTGTGTTTCCTAGTTTACCAGAAGTCTATTTACGTGTTTTGAAGAAAACAAGTCAGGACATTTTTCCTAGAAGATCTTACTGCCCTCTAAATTCAGCATTTGTTTGTGTGTGTGTGTTTGTATATGTGTATTTTTTTTTTCTGCTTTTCCCATTTTTTCCAAGATAATATTCTCTTTTCAAGAGGGTTGGAAGTTGTTTGTTTCATGTCAAACTGTGGCAGCCTCCTCCTCTCCTGGGCAAAGGGTACTGGCTCTGTGAGTTTGGTTCAAAATTCATATCTCTAGGTTCAGTTTTGAAAGAGAGAACTTTGATTCTCAGCCACCCACACTGGACCTGAAAGGCCACTAGAAATAGCTCTCGTCTGCTTTGTTTCTCAGGAACCAGAATAGACACATTCCCTCTGGTCTGCTGAGAGATATGGATTTGGCTCAATAAGCAAATGTCAGCTGCAGAAGCAGCTGGCTGCCGAGCAGTTTTCATAGAAACCGGGAGCATGTGTCCTCCAAAAAGTTACAACACTGTTTTATTATTTTATCGTTACGACTCTGAACTTATTCCAAATGAGCTTTGAAACGCACCCGAATGATGGGTCAAAGTCAAATTCTTATAGGCCCTTTGATTTCAATTTCATTATTGAAATTATTACCGCAAATAAAAATAGCAGTGACTTCGTCCTGCAATACCGCCCCTAGCTGTGCTGGGTACCCTCGAGGCCTCTGGCACTACGGTGTAGCAAGACGAGCGCGCAGGCCTTGCAGGTCCCTGGCCGCTGCTCCGGGCCGCGCGCAGGAGCGAGGCCGGCGCAGCCCGGGGGCGCCCCAAGGGCTGACCCGCGCCCACGGCTTTCCTGGTGCCTGGGTGCCCAGGCAGGGCGTCCAGCAGCCCTCCCGACCGCCGCGGTGCCGCCGGAGGCGGGGAGGGCTCCGCGCGAGCTGCCCTGCCCACAGACAGAGCGCGGCGGATTGACGGAAGCACAAGGTCTTCCAAGAGAAGGGGCTGTAGGCACAGCACGAGAGCCCGTGCGTGGGTAACTCCTGCCATTTACATAGAAAGCAGAGGTGAGGCCCAAGCCCAGCTCCATGGATTGCCAAAGCCTCAGACTATCTTAACCCATCCAGACTTCAAGGGGTTGGAAACAAAACAAAACTCTTTCAACTTCTTGGAAGTACCAAATCCTCCATTAATCAGAACAGTTACCACCTGCAGTACTCCCCCATCCTCACCAGTCCTGCAGGCCCCACAAACAATGAAGTTGCTCAACCACAGATCTACTTCCCAGGCCTCTGCAGATCTCTGTTCCTGATTTCACCATCCCTTTTAAAGTGAAAATTTTGCTTTCCAAAATCCCCCCGGCTTTGCAAAACCCATGGTTAAACTGAAGCTAAAAATCACAAGTAATAGATTATATAACAATGTGAAAATTACAGTAGTGACCTTCTTGCCTGATCTACCTGGAGCACTTGGTTTCCTGTGTCTTCCATCCCAGGGCACGTGGCGGCTTTGGGCATCCAGTCTCACACTGCCCCAGTCCTCTCCGGCAGCCCCTCTTGCTTTGGTTTCCATTCCCACACCTCCCTAAGACAGCACGAGGGCTGTCTCCTGCTTCCACTTGGTTGCGATCCAGGGCTCCGCGAACCAGCCGCTCCGGATTTCTGCTCAGCCCCCCGGGAGAGGCGGAATCGGAGGAACAGATGGTTCCCTCCGAGGATCCTCATCCCTCGTGTGGGTTCACTAACTCTAAACTACAGACGAGAAAAATGAAGTAGCTGCGACGTGTGCAGCTCAGACCCTTTACTCGTGCAGCAGCCCTGCTGCAGCCCAACGGCCGCTCGCATCACAGTAACTAAAGCGGGCACCAGTGGGCTCCGAATGGCGGGAAGTTTGGGTGACATTTCACCTTCCCTGGCATTGACTACGACGGGATTTCCTCCTTTCCATGAAATGCCAACTGTGTATCACTTTTGTATTTTGGTAAGAAGGCAGTTACTGATAAAGTTTTCCTGAAAAACATGCTGCATTTTGCTTCACAGATGACTACAGTTGATCACATCTGTTTTCCAGCAGACATCAGTGTATCCAATTAGAAAGATCACAGAATATTTTAGAGGACTTCGGTTCACTTGGTCAGCCAAAAGATTTGAGCTTTGGAAAAGAACAAGACAAATATGGTATGTGCTATTTTTCATGGCAACCATAGTAAAATATTCTCTTAAAATTAGTTACACAGATCCTTAGCATTAAACATATATGTGTGTGCATAAATATATACATATATCAAAAAAGAGAATTAGTTAATTGTTTATTATCTTAAAAATTATAATGGCTCGATAAGTTGTTCTCCTGCCTATACCCACAGAATTGACAGGAAAGGTTTGAGTCTCACAGTCACACAATATTTCAAAGAGGAAAAACAATTGAAATCTGCTTAATAACATCTATTACACAAAAGGATGGGAATACTACCCAAATGCAGCTCTTAGCTACTCCTCCTTGTTTTGATACTGCAGCTCTGATGAGGCGAGTGCATCACACAAAAAGAGTTTTCAGAATAAGAACTAGGTTTGGGATTTTTGTACTTCCAAACTAAAAATACATTTAAAAAATATTTAATTCTACAATGTTAACGACAGCAAAGCAAAACAAAATTCCTATTAAAATGTTGGGGACATGAAATTATTTTATCAATTCTTCATTCCAAGTCTGAAAATGCCTGCAAAGTATCTTTAGTTCCCTTACAAATTCCTCTTTTGTTTTCCCACTAATTCTTATGTTTATGATGTCTTCCTGTTACTCTGTAAATAATTTGATGGGATCTGCCCAGTTGAAACTATAGTGCCTCCAACCCATACATATAAAAAAATGAAAATAAAAAGAGAAAGCAACGAAGAGCTAAGGACAAACACAAAGGCAGAGCAAACACTGGGAAGAGTGACCGAGGGGAAAGCTGAGCGAGCGAGCTTTGGGGCTATGCACTGCCTATGGAAAGGCCTTTGAACTGCAAGCCAAAATACTCTTCCTTGTTGCTTGATGCCTGCTGAGTTCAAGAGCACAAAACTCTCTATCTGAGTATACAAACAGGACTATAAGAAAGATTACTCTTTCTTCTTCATTTAAAAAACTGGCAAACTGTGCAGTTCCATGGCTAACCACCCTTATTTTAAAAGGGAAAGAGGTGCTCAATCTTCATCCTACTGCGGGTCTTCCAGAGGAAACCTTGAGCCCTCCAGACTTCTTCGTGCAGAGCAGGCCCGAGAGGTCCCCTGCAAATGCCTCTGAACAGCTTCGGCCCCCCGCAGCCCTCTCCCGACTTTAGTCCTTCCCCCGTGGTTACAATTCGCGGTCCAGGAGCCCCAGCAGACGTTTCAGCCGGGCGGGAAGCGCCCTGAGCCGCGGCGGCCCCCGCGCGCTCCGCAGGGCCTCGCTGGAGGCCGAGGTGCGTGGCGGCCTCGCGCGCTCCCTCTCGCTCGCGCGGTATGGTTTGTGTTAAACACATAAAACACAGAGTGGGTTTTAATGGCTGATCAGATCCTGTTAAAGCAAATTGCATGTTTAAATGCGAAGGATGAAAGGGCTTCCATTATTCTACAAATTTCTAGCAGCGCTCACCTTAAAAGGAATTTTATAGCAAATTTGTAGCTTTGCAACCAGCTCATGAACCAGGGGGCATAAAAAGGACATGTGTTCCAAGAGCAAATGCATTCCATATTTCAGAAAATAATAAGCACTTGCTTGAACCCACATCCCAGCAATGCAAGCAAAGGACTTGGCATCCACAGCAATTAGGACTTTGCCATCTTCAGCAGAACTTTACTCATTAAGGTTGCTAACCCATTAGCGGGTCAGTACTGAGATGTTATACGGCTGTCTATGCTACAGTTGGTCAAGAAGCACCTTTCAAGCCCCTGTCCTACACCAAAATGCCACAGTGCCCTCCCCGCCTTACGCTTTAACTGCAATCTGCATCATTCAAGAATAAAGATCTGTGTAAGTGGAAACACTGGCCCTGTGGATCAGGGCTCATTAAAGGTGGCTAAGGGATTAAAATCCCCTAACAACAAAGTCTAGCAACAAAGTTAATGAAGAAAGTTCAATAAATCTGCAGCTGATGGTGCCCGAGCACACAAACAGACGGCCCAGGCAAGTGAGTTTTCAGGCAGTCAGAACTGTCCTTGCAGCAAAGTGCAGGCGGCAGGGGGGACGGTGCAAGACGCACGAAGCTCGTGCAGCCTCCAGCTACAGCAACATTTGGGCCTCCCTCCTGCGCGTTTGCACGCGTGCCCGCGGCAGCGCGGCCGCGGCGCTGGGCTGAACTCTGTCAGACCAGCGCTCTGCAACGCTGCGGCCTGCGGCCCCTGGCAGCGCAGGGGACGCTCGGGCAGAGAGCGGAGCAGCCAAGGGCTGAAAGCCGCCAGGCGCCGAGCGCTGCGGCAGGCGAACCGCGCGGCAGCTTCCGGCTCAGCGCTGAGGCCCAGCCAGCGCGCGTCCCTCTCCCTCCCACAGGCCACCACCACGATCCCCGTCGTGTTCTCTTCAAAGCACAGCGTTACGAGCTGGGCCGGGGAGGACGTGGCGCCGGCTTGCGCGCTGTGCCTTGCTCTGGGCAAGGTGATTCCTTCCCGCGCCCCAGTGCCCCCGGCACAGGCTGCAGGCCGGAGCCCCGCTAGGGAAGGGAGGGCGAAGCGCGAGCAGGGCGCGTGATGCTTCAGCAAGGTGACCGAAGCCCCGAGGCCACCCGGTGCAGGCCAGAAAGGTTATAAACGTGAAGTTTTAAACTAATGATGTCCTATGTTCCTGTTTTTGTTACATCCGTAGTTACTAGCACATCTCCAAAGGATCTAAACTCTTCCCAGTGCTGTGGCAAGCTAATAACCACCACATCTTTTCCCCTGCGGAACATGAACTGGAAAAGCAAGGGAGCCTGGCATGGAAAAGCAAAGGAATCTGACACGGAAAAGCAAAGGAACCTGGCAGCGGAGCGGAGGGTGGCCAGCTCTGCAACCACGCACGCCGCTCAGGGAACGTCAGTCTGCGTCATGCGCTCAAAAAGTCTCTTGCGTTACCTATGTAGAATCTATCTATTTAGAAATACATCTACCTAGAAATATATCTACCTAGAAATAGATAGATTTAGAATCTATTTAGAAAAGTCGGGTTGTGCCAAAGGGTGAAGCTATGAGGGTTTCAGTGACAAGCATTGCGCAGGCTTTGCTGAGAGCAGAGGGAACGGCACACAGATTCATTTTTCTTCATCCAGAGGCAGCAAGCCTTAAAGCTTTATATTTGTGTGGAGATGGTACATTTTGGATGGCACAGAAAAAAAATAAAAAACTTTGGGAGAAAAAAAAATCTTCCAAAAATACAACATGATCCTAAAAGACTAGAAAAAAATAAGCCAAAACTCTGACCACAAATTTCACATAAAGAAAAGATGAATCCTGTGCGATCAGCCAACGATTACAGAAAATATCCTAGTTTGTTCTTTCCTTCTTTCACATCAAAGCTGTAGTTAGAATAAGAAATAGGAAATTCCTAGTTGCAGGCTGGAGAGATTTGTTGGGCTCAAAATCAGATTGCATCTTTAAGCATGGCTCCAAAATCCCACGACAAGTGGTGAGCTGCATTATCCATCTATTTTCAACTTGCAGGACAGCTAGATAACACCTGGCATGAGTTTCAAACTCACTCCACGTCCAAGTGGTTCTGTTGCAGAAAGCTCCAGGTTTTCGGTGGCTTAAAAATTGTTCATCTTGTGAGAAGAGAATTGTCTCACACTTAGAAGCTAAAGGCTGTAGCTTCCTCTTCTGTTCCTTCCTGCCATTGGCAAGATTTCAGATGGAGTAAAAATGGGAAATTACTCGAGCAAATCTTGAGCTTTCTTTAGTTTTCTTTAACTAGTGTCCTCAGCTTTCTGCCCTGTAATTTACATAATAAGGAGACTGTTGTTACATCAGTTTGATTTCTTCGGGGCGGGGGGAGGGAGGGAAGGAAAAGAAAAAAGGCTCCAGATGTATTTGACTAAGTCATTAGTGCAAACATCCCATTTTTGTACCATCACTCCCCTGGATCAGCTGTAAAGCCCTGCTGTTGACTTTGGCGGCCGCCCGCGCTCCCTCGGAGCAGCTGCCCCCTCGCTGCCGCCGCCAGCACGGCCCAGCCCGCAACCCGCGGACCACCCGTCCCATAAAAACCATCACTGTGCGGCTCTGCGAGGCGCAGGGAAAAAAGGAAGCAGCAGCTATCCCTCCGCGGAGAGCTTGTCTCCTCCTGCCGCGTGTTTGTCCCCCAGCACGCGGAGCGGCTGGGGCCGGACGCCCCGCTCAGGTGGAGCTTTGCGGCCGCCCGTTCGCGCAAGCCCCGCCGGTGCTCGCGGAGCGGAGCACTGCCCAGGGCGAGGACCGTTACTGAAGACGGCCCTGCCAGAAGCAAAAGCACCAGTGAAGTATAAAAACAACAGGTGTGTGCCTAACTTTTTAGATAAAAGTGCTATTAATGTTACTGCAGTATTTGCTACCTAGTGATGGTAAAAACATGACTACACTAAATTATTACCCAGCATCACATCCACCAGAAAGAAGCTTTTCTTTAATGGCAAATAAGATACCACTGTAATTTGTACCCCCGTATTCGTTGGTAGAAATCAAAATGGTTAGCTAAAACTCGTAAGTTTTTAGTAGATTGTTCCAAATTATCAAATTACGCACATGACAAAAATGTATAGACAAGTTCTCTGACATATCTGGGCTGCTATGGAGCTACCGCAAAGTAGAGGAATGTGCAAGGTCAACCTGATGAACAGCTTCTAAAAGGAAATCACCTAACTACCCCATTTACAGATAGCTGTCTTCAGAATAGGTTAGTAGTTCCAGTAGATGCTGAAGAGTCATATTACATTTTTATCATTGTTTGTCTCCTCTGTTTGATTTCATAGGTGAAGGCTAGTTTTGTGGGGTTTTTTTGTTTTTTTTTTTAAATAAATAAATGACTGGAGCTACAGCTTGGATATGCACAGTCAAGTCCCTAGACAGAGAATACCAAAATTTTCAATGGGAACTTCAGTAAAGACACTTAGCATGATTGAAGATATGCAATCGCAATCACTAAAATATTAAAAGGGACAAGTACTGTAACAGGTGAGCAGAAGGGATGGTTACTTGGTTATATGGCTATAAATAAATAAATAAATAACCCCCCACACTTACTGCTATCTACTGGACTTGTCATGACTGCTCAGATCGCTGCTGGTGTGCACAAGACATGGCATTCACACCTAACTACAGCATCTGAAAGCCTTAACAGAGGGCATTCTAATGATTACATCAATGCAAACCAGGTTTCACAGCCAAAATAATCAAAAGGCAAATGTTCTCAATAAACTGAGCTTGCCAAACACAAGCACTAATTAACACCTGATTCTAATTTGGTGATTGTGAAAGAGTGGCAATGGAGTCCTATGAATTTGCAAGTGGAAATAACAGCGCTTTCGCTTCCCTCCATTTGGTGGGTTGTGTGAATTGCCTTCCTGGGCAAAACTCTTCCTTTGGATCCACTCTGGGGAGGCTGCAAAGCGGTGGCAGCTCTGCTCAGGTGGGGCAGCACTGCTCAGGCCAGGGCCGTTTACTATTTAAAACTCCTGGTGTTTTCCCAACTGAAATGAAGAAAAGCTGTTTTTTCTTCATATTAACTGACCATCTTCAAAATTTTTATTTAAGTTAAAAATTTTACCTTGTTTGCAAACTACAAACCCAAACCATCACGTTCTCCTTTTGTATCTCCTTGTCAAGACTGTTTCAGATTTTAGAAAAAGGAGGAGAAAAAAAAAAAAAGAAAAAAAAGTTATTCTGTGTCCCTGTCTCACAACCAGGTTTCACAGGTGTACCTGGAGGCTCCGGACGTCCTCTGTGCCCTGTCCAGCTTTGATTCGGCACCACACGCCAGGCAAACGCAGAGGCTGAAGCGTGCGGGTAGCTCTGAAGTCAACGGTCCTTAAATCAGTCCCTTGAATAATGAACCTTTTGGGGCCGAGTTGCAAAGTTGTTCTCCCTGCTGCTCACAGTGGGTGAGGCTGCAGCACCAACCAGCCAAACAGCTGCCCCTCGGTGGCCCCTTTGGTGACAGGGCCAGCAACCAGCGGAACAGGCCAGGACTCCAAGGGGGAGGCTCAGGGCACTGCTCTCTTGCCAGGAGCAGTGACAGCAGCCGTGGGGAGCCCCTGCCCTGCACAGCTGCAGCACCTCACACCCTGGCACCGTTCATGCAACGCCACCTCGTAGAATTACTCTTCTTACTATTTTTTAAGGACAGATTTAATGATACTCATACATTTCTGTGCACAAAGGAGTGATCCAAGAGCACCTACTTACCCTGAAACAAAGCTAGTTTGAAACACAATAAAGTTACTACTACCTTAAGGGGAAAAAAAAAAAAAAAGTTACCTGAAGTCTTAACACATCACTTATGATATGCCTAAAATAACATGCTTTTGATTTTTGCAACATACGTAAGTAACAATCAAAGCATACAGTATATTTAACATCTATGAAATCAAGGCTAGGTAAATTTAACTCAGAATTGACTTTCAGTGAGTCTGATTACAAAACGGGCAACTTAGGTATTTGATCTCCACAACTGTTCCATTATGCCATCTATAGATTTTTTTTTTTTCTAAATATAGTTTACTCAATCTCTCTTTAAAAAATATATATACCCCAAATTTGTCAAGAGCTGGGCCTGCAGAAAAATTTGAAGACACTCCGAGGAATTTTATTACCTCTTGCAGGGTAAACGCATTTGTGTGTTTAAAGCAACTGCAGTTTGTTCTTAGTAAGAATGAATTTGCACTATAAACAGCATCCCCTCTTTAGAAACAATACTTCCTTTATCTGCCTGTGTTCAAAAGCGCCTAACAGGGAAACCCACCTTATCTGCTTCATCTTAAAACTGGAGCTGCCTGTCAAGGCTTGACAGTCTTCAGATTCTTTTGGAAATAGGAAGCAACCCATTGTGTTCAAATTTGCTCTTAGTGACAGCTGATCCCACAGGAGCATCTAGTTAGAAAATAATTGATAGCACTTGAAATAGAAAAGATTGCAAATCAGGTATGACAAGTCCGTATTCTGTGGCAGTCCTGAAACTAATTGTCAAGAAATCAGCTTCAAAAAGGGGAAAAATTCAAGGGGAAGGAAATGAGAAGTTTGTTTATTACACATACACTTTCATTATGACAATATTTTCCTTTTAAAAGGCAGGTCTGGAAGAAGGAGTACATTAAAGGGATGGGCCCAAAGCAAAACCTCTGATCCGAATACTCCGAACTTTATGACTCAAGCCCATCTGCAGTTTGTTATAAACAAGTCATAAGGCATAAATGAAAAAATCTGGATGCGGAAGGACAGGGGCTCGATCCTGCTACTATTGAAGTTAACAGAAAATCTCTTGCTGACTACAGAGGACTTTGGATCAGGCACTCAAATTCCAGAGTAATACTGGCAAAGCTTCAATCGTGTGCGTGTGCGCGCGCATGTGCGCATATATATATATACACACACACATACGGGCACACCCCCTAATATTAGGAGTTTTTAACCCTGATTCTTCTATCAGACTTCACCACCGGATGTCAAAAATGAAGATAACATGGGAGGAAGTTTATTTTGATGAGGAAATCCCTAAATGCTGCTGAAAATATGCTTGGAATGGTTAATTAGTATGTAGGGGCTTTGGAGGAAATGATATCTTGCAGCTTGACCATCATCTTTTTGCCAGGTTTCCCTTCGATTTATCTCTTATCTGCAGGAAACTGTCTCACAGCTTCTGAATCTGCTCTGGGCTAAAAGGAGAAAAAGGACAATGACTCATTGTTGGGCACCAGGACAAGCTCAAGCTGGATTCTGAATTTCCACATTAATGCTTGTTCATGTCACATCTAGCGCGGTGCAGCCCATCCAGGGGACTTCCAGGGTGGGCTTGCAAACTAACCAAAAGTGAAAGCTCCTTCATAAAAGTAACAGTAAATTCAAAGAGGACCTGATACCCAAGGGATAAAAACACTGAGTAATGCAAAAACTATCTGCTGCATTTTCTATGACTAAGGCATCAAAAATGCCCTTTTAATAAATGGAAGCCTTGTAAAGTGGTAAACAGCTAGTGACAGGATGCCGCAACTGGTACCCACCAAAGTTATTTACGGCCAGAGCAAATCCCTCTGCGTTGCAGGGACCATTTCTGCGAACGACGAAGCCGTGCAGGATCCCTCAGGCCGCAGCCTTCCCGGAACGCCGTGGGGCTGCGGGAGCGGGAGAGGAGCGGCACAACGCGGCACGAGGGCAGCGGGGCCCGCGGGAGCGCCCGGCACGGCGCCCGAGTGGCCCCCGCGCTCTGCTCCATGCTGAGCACGCACCTAGTGCCGGGGGAGGCCGGGGAAAGCGGCGCCAGCCCTAAGCAGGGCATCCCGGCGGGATTAAACGAGGACGGCGACGTGTTGCTCGCATTCCCTCCCCTCCAGCGATGGCTCCAGCGCTCAGAGGTGTGGCTTGATTCGGGTAAGAACCGAAAATTCAGCAGCTTCTCCAAATATTACATAAAAGGAAAGAATGACATAAAAACACGATCTAACTGTGTAAATATTTTTTCCAGTTTCACAGACCAAATCCCAAGCATGTCATGCGCCTTGCATTTCTTATTCCCCCAGCTCTCCTTCCCCAGTGCTGAGCTAACATCTGAAATAAGAGCACACAATCAGTATGTTAATAATCAGGGAGTCTGCTCGCTGCATTATACAGACATCAGAGGAATTTCTTCCACTGTCTGATGAATATCATAAACAGGCCCGTTTGTATTAACAGAACCTTATGTAGCAAATCCAAAAGTGACAAACCAAACAGTTTTAAGTGGTTACATTCCATCGCCAAATGTCCCGAGTACCATACATCACTAGAAACCTGCATCCCGGCTGCACGGGAGGAAAACAGAGCCCGGCGGAGGCCCCAGGCAGTTGGACCAGGCTCCTGGTGTCGAAGCAGATGACTGGGACAAGGTTTCTGAGCTGCCCAAGTGACACTGCAAGCGCGACCTGGTGCTGCAGCGGGGGAGCCAGAAAGCCCGCGTCGGGTACGCCCCGGGAAGGCGTTTGCTCCCGGGAGCGACGCTTCAGGAGGGTTTGCCCGGGAATCATGAGCTGCGGCAGCGGCGCCGCAGGCTGCGAGCCCGGCACCTCCCTGCAGCTCCCACTCGCGACCCCGGGAGCGACAGCTTCCCCTGCCCTCGAGGGCTCAGGGCCGGCCCCTTGCTGGGCCTTTTGGGACTCAGAAATGGCACGAAAGATTCCAGGCCTGTGGCCACGCTGGCTGCGTTATCACGCGGAAACCCGGCGCCAGAGGCAAACGGGACGCATAGGCACAACTCCTTCCCCATCCTCCCCACGGCACACACGGCCTGGGAGCACCGAGGGGCGGGGGAAAGGAAAGATGGGAATCATGTGAAGGCTCCTCCGGCTGGCGGGATTTAGCTGTGTATGTTGGGATGGTTTCTGCGGGCTGCTCCTGCGACTCTCATTAACCGGAGCAGCATAGCTGCGAGACAGCCAGTTCTCCCGTCCTCTTCCCGAGGCCGTGCTCGGAGCCCCGGGAGGCAGGAGCCGCGGCGAGCGGGAAGGGCCGGGTCCGGGCGCTCCATTCACACGGGTGCCCTGCGCTTCTTCCCCGGTTATCTCCAGAGAGTCACTTGGGCTTCCATCGCGGGCCTGGACACGCAGAAGGAACAGTGTTTCTCATGAGATTTCCTGTTGCTGCTGCAGCCAGTACGGCCGGAAATATCACAAGAATAGCTTTTCTTGCGGTATTTTATTACTTCTGCTTCTGCTGCTGGCCGGAACTGGGAAGTACAAGGCCGCATGGAAATGAAATACAGTGGTCAGAGGAGAGTCTGCCAAACATTTGGAAACGATGACAGCAAGGAAGGTCATTTGCTGCGGGCCTCGGGAACTGCTTCTGCCCCGCTCTGGTTCTCTTCAGGCACAGGGACTCGGTGCTGCTTGCAAGACACCTGCAGCGGGGGCTGGCACCGGCACGCGCGCAGAGCCGCAGCGCCCGCCGTTTCGCTCGCAGCGCTGCTGCTGGGCCCCTGCACAGGGAGAAGCGACTGCTGTTCCCCAAAACGTGTAACTGACATAATCTACCATCAAAATAGGCCCAAGGAAAGTAATTGCTGACTCTCACGGCTGCATTCCCCTTATGTAATAGCACGGCAGCACCATGTGAGCCAGAGCAGGCAACATACAGAAGCGGGCACGTGTATTTCCTGGTCAGAAACCACCCAGGGGTGGGCATCTGCATTGCGGAATTTCCTTGCTGCTCGGAGGGGGTGGGTGCGCGGCGGGGCGGCTGCGGTGCTTCGGCCGCCTCGGGCAGCGGATGGGGCACGCGCAGGCGGCCGGCGGGAGGAAGGAGAAGGAGGCCGAGGAGGGCGGGAGGAAGGAGGCCGAGGAGGGCGGCTCGCGCCAGGGCTGCTGCGAGCCGCGATTCACACCCTTGGCGCTGCAGTCCGAACGAGCTCAGCCCCGCGGGAGCGGCTGCGTTTCCTGTTTGGTTGATGTAATCTGGGTGAGCTGCTCCCGCTTCTTCCTGCGGTGAGGTCTCCTTCCCTGCAGAGCCAATTTTGTTCCATTATTAAACGAGCGCTGGCTGCTCGTCAGCGCTTTGCTTCCCCGAACAAGCCCCATCTGCAGGGACACCGGCGAGCCGCACCAGGACAGACCAAGAGAAATCCTGCTTAAAAGCCAGGACGAGATTCCCCAAATTCTTTTCCCTCATTATCCAACTCTCCTCGTAAGAGGGCCCAGCTCAGTTCCGTTAGACACTTGACGATGTGCTGCAGATACGTCCCTGCCGAAAGCAGCCGGCCCTGGCACTTTTGCTTCCTTCCTTCGCAACGGACACCAGATTCTTGCTTCACGCACGGGCAGAACCACACTGAAGCCAAGGGGCCTGTTCCATAGGGAGAAGGAGGAAAGGGATTTGGCCCAAGCAGGCTGATTTTCTGGTGCTTTGGAGAGCTACAAGCACATATCCATAGAAGAGAAAACTGCAACAGTTGCTCCCATATGCTCTGTGATAAACAGGCGCGTCTCCTGCACCACCCGCCTGCCCAAGCACAGCACAAGAAGCTCACGCTGCAGTTGCAGAACCTGCTTCCCCCCTCGCTCCCGCACCAGGGCACAGCTATTCCGAAGCAGGGATCATCGCTGGACCAGCTGCTGTTGTACAACGCCTCGCTCACCAGCACGGACCTGCGCGCGGTGCGCGGCGCTCGGCGAAGGAGCGCGCGGCGCGGCGGCTTCCCGGCGCTCCCGCTTCCCGGCGCTCCCGCTTCCCGGCGCTCCCACCCGGCCCTGCCCCGCTCTCCCTGCCGCCTCGCGGCCCCAGCGCAGCGTTCCCCAAGCTCCCGACCTCAGGCAGCGGCTCCATTGAACCTACCCTGCTGCCTAGGCCCGAGGAGGTGAAAAACAAACGGCAAACCCCGGTAGGACCTACCAGAGCAGGAAGCTGGGCCAATGAAGCTGCCAGAAGCCAGGCTGCAGCGAAGTTGCTCACAAAAGAACTCCATTCTGCGGCTCCTTCCGAAAGGAAAAGTGAGCATCCTTTTCACATCCTTGTCACACATACAGATGGGAACAGTGAAATCCCTTTATTTCAAGTTCGGTGCTGTTTTGAGCAAGAGACACTATTAGGCTGGAACTAGTGCAGCACATGTTGTCACCTGTACATCTACTGCATATACCCAGATTCCTTACTTTAATCAAAGCTGGAACTCTAAAGCATAATGCAGAGATAAAAGAGATTGTATGGGGTATTCCACAGCTGCAGAGTTGCAGAACATTTGATTAATTCGTATGTACATATTAAAAAATTGAGGGATCTTTTAGATGTAAACTGGAAGACATTCTCAAACATTAACAAATGAAATCCTATATGCTACTAATTTAGTGTACCGAGTGGAATAGGGGATGAAGAAGAAAGATTATTAAAGACTAATAGAAACAAATTTTCTCTTTTTCCATGTATTCTCACCCATATTATGACTTGATATTGCCAAAAATGTTATGAAGAGGCACACTGAAGCTTCAGGATCATGCAGTGGCAACCTTAATCCAAAGAACTGCAAGCAGCACAACTTCCCATCCTTGCCCCAGAAATGCAAAACAACTTGCTGAAACCTCTCCTCCCTGTTTTGTGCTCCTTTCGTACTCGTTTTGTGCTCCTTTCGTACTCAGGCAAAGCTCTTCGGGTTTGCAAGAGGATTTTGAAAGTCAGTGGGAGTTTTAATTGAACAAGGCACAAAATGCCCTTTACCTGGCATCTGCCACGGAGGAGGGAAAGTTTGCAGTTTCGTAGCTGGAATACACACACGCAACGTGCTTTTATTTCACAACACTGCAGCACAAAATGAGAGTTACTGGACAGGAATGGGTGGTCCAGAGGAATATCACCATCCCCTTCCAAGATATTTCTGAAAAAGCCTGCAACAGCGACTATTTTTCCTGTTGCTTCACAGCCCTGAAGTGTTAATAGTACACTCGCAACAGCAAGTTTTCAATGTGCCTTAGTAACTATTGTGGCCGGATAGTAAAAAGTTTGAACAGCTGCAGATTCCATGTCCAATCTCTAGCTCCGTTTTTGACAGACCTCTTAAGACTTGCATAATAAATACAGAAAAGCTTAGGCAAAGACACTGAATATCATTATCAACATTATTACACGAGCAGATTGCAAACCACTCAGCATCCTAAATTGTGCCATTCGACCAAACCATTTCCCTACCATTTTTTCTGCTCTTTGGAGAGGACTAGCAATTCCCAGGGGAGCTGCAGCCAGAGAGCCGGCATTGGACTCAGGACACAGGCAAAAGCGTTGCGGAACCGTTCTGAATCCAGCCTCTTCCCCTAGGAAAGTAGTGCTTAAATAAGGCTTTGCTTAGACCCTTTTACTGATTTTATTCCATTTAGAAATCAAAGGATGATTTTTTTTTCCTAAGTGAGAGTCCTGGAAATGGCAACACAATTGAATTAAAGATTAAAGATAGGTGCAAGATGCAAAGTTCAGATTTGCCACCAGACTGAAAACGTCAGTGAAATTGAAGACTTTGATTGAAAGGTTCAGAGCTTTCAGAATCAGGGGGTTGGTTTGGCCAATTCTCAGAACGGGGCAAATCACAAAGCATAAATCTGGATTCATTTATGTATTTCCCTGGCATTTGGGAATGTTTGGGTCTGAGGTTTTGTGTTGAAATTTCAGCTACCAATTGCTATGATTTTAGTATCTTTGTTTTAATTCTTTTCTAACACTTCAGTGGAACAGAGACTTTCAACTAACTCAGGGCTCTCTACCTGCCTTTTCAAAGCAGCAACTGTAAATTAGAAGATAAAGACCCAGAAACGGCACGAGGGTCAGCCTGTGATAAAAGTTCTGTAACGCGAGCCGAGCCGGCCGAGATAGCGGCCCCGCGGCGGCCGACAGGGCACCTGAAGCACGGGGTAGAGTTTGGGTTTGATTCCTGATAGTCTCATAAAATTCTTTCGGTATCAGTTGAATTTTATGTAAATGAACGGTGCAAAATAACACCCCTACTTCCCAGGAAGGTTCCAAAGACAAATTCATTGATGTTTACATACCACTTGTCTTTTTAAAGTGGGCGGAGGGAGAATATAGAAGGAACACTTGGATGGGCTAAGGAAAACAGCAGATTCTCGGCGTTCCCAGTTCAGCAGCGCGTGGGCACTGCCCCAGTTCCACACTGAGGCACTTTGCAAATACGGGATATAGGCAGGGCAGAACCACGGGCTGCAATATTCATAGCCTTCAAGGCAGAACTTGGGTCATTATGTCTGAAAGGGAAGTTTTAAAATTTGCAAAAGGGAGGCTCAGGAGAACAGTGCACTCCAAGCCACATCAGAGGGGCGCCCGACCCTAACAGCGGCCGCAGGACTCGCGTGGTGGCGGGAGCTTGGACTCCAGCTGAACCCTGCGCCTTGAGCTTGCCCCTGCGAAACGGGACTGAACTGCAATGCCAGGCCTCAATCAGCAGCTACTTCACCAACAGAACAACTCGGCAGAGACGCAATACTGCCCAGCTCTGCCTCTGCCCTTACTTGCACTTTTATTCGGGAGAAAGAAGCTCCTAACCTAAGCTGTTGCTGCTCTCCTGCATCGCAGGCTTTAAAGCACTTTGGAGTGAGCAGTAAAACAAACACATCAGAAGCGTCTCTTCTCATGCCATATTTACAAGAGCTGAAATGCTATCACCAGAACAAATGCTTCTTTCACTGCCTTTCTGGAAATGTAAAGTCCATTTAAAGCCCAGAAAATTAAATTGTGTTCGCCCAGGAGCCAGCGCGCAGACAAAATCTGCCTCAAAACTCGGAAGGCCCCTGAGTCAGGGGGCGCTCAGTTAATTTGTCAGCGGGCGGGACGCAGATGATTCCAATCAGCACCAAGGCAGGCGGCCCGGCCGGCGG
>VZSV01000001.1:3663678-3713856 GCA_013398735.1 Nothocercus julius | reverse complement strand
CGCTGGGTGATTTCAGAAAGGACTTTTGCTTGAGAGACACAGTTTGTGGCTGCTGCGCCGAAGTTATGGTCATTGCAAAGGAAGTGATAAGAGGAAGGAAAAGCCAAGAAGAGCTTTATAAAGCAGAACTATTCTAAGAATCTAGATAGGCAACAATTTGGGAAGAAAAAGCCTCCGGAGACACTCGGGGGCAGAGAGGCATGAGGCGCTCTGCAGGGAACAGTCCCGCACCAGCAGGAATATGACTGGGTGCCCTCACGAGCCTTCTGCTCCTTTAATTGCAAAGCCTCTCTAACAATAAAAAAGACAACAATGTTGTGCATGATAAAAGAAGCATTTGCAACTAAAAAGAGTATTTCCACATTAAGAAACTGGTTGGTTATCCAACCACAGTAAATATTTAAAATTGCGCCATAGTGAGAAACAGTAATGAAGACAGAAGGGAAAAAAGAGAGTAGACTGTATGTAAGATTTCAAAGTCTAATTTTTTCCACTGTGCGTGAGCTTGTTTGTATGACAAGACAGGGGTACAATCACCATGTCTCATCAACATTGCCAGGCACTAATAAACTATTTTGCAAACTTCATACTGAAATTCATGTCTAATAATCAAGAGTAGAGAAAATGCTTGAAATTATTTTAATTGCCTTTTAAATTGGGTAGCTTTCAGTGAATTTCTGACAGGCTCGATTTACTAGAATTGTTTATAACCCTGGGCCCAAGTTCTAGTTTTAAAGAGCCAACACCAGCCAAGCTTTTTCCATTTCTAGTAGAAAAAAAAAAAAAATGTTAATAGTAATGAACAGCTCTAACTGTACATTAAAAGCACTTGATTTTTTCCAGGAAAACTTTTACTGTATTTACAGAAAATAAAACATTATGAATCTAATGCCATCAAAATGTATTTTAAGCAATTTTAACCAACAGCTCCCAAGACAGCAGGAAATGCAGATTAATATCCTAATCTTCTGTATTTATAGCCCATTGGTCTGCATGTCCACAGCTAGTAACTGTTACACAATAAGTTCCCATTTAAATGTTCCTCATCTGGCTTCAGGACTTCTTCAGCTCATTACTATTCACTGCGCAATGATAACTGCAAAGGCAAATGCAGCTCAACAGACAGTAATATGCAGCCCTAAAGGGACCCTTCTGTTTCCCCTAACTGTTGCATTTAGCATCTAATTTCAAAAGCTGGAGATAACGCTTTTGACATTCTTAAATTTCTTGGCACTCGCAAAATGCCACATAGTTTTAGTTCTTCCGAATCTTCTCTATGCTTCTGTTCTGTGCGGACATCTGCTCATTTACTGCACATATGAAGACCAGATCTATGGATTCATGCAGCCGATACTTCAGCGTATACTTAAAGTTAAGCATAAGAGTATGACTAGTAATGTCAAAGTTCTACTTTGCAGCACAAGGCGGTCAAAGGGAGCCTCCCAAACTCAGCAGCAGGCAGCTGCTTGTATTCAAACTCTAGCAAATGCTAGCATTTTGTGACCTGGGAGAAAACAACACTTTGAAACGGCTTTTTTTTTTTTTTTTTTTTTTTTTCCCCACTCTTTTCTAGATGAAATGTCAGTTTTTTTTAGCCAGATCTCTGGACCTCTTATATTTGAAGACAGGTAAACTCCTAAATTCAGGATTTAATTTTACTTAACTCTAGATATATAATAGCAAGCTAGTGAAGGAAAAAAACCCTCAACATTGCCTGTATTATAGTTTGCACGGAGAGACTTTGCTGGTCTTTGACTGAAGGTAAAGTGAGTCAGGATGAACACTGCTCAGTCATACATTGTCATAATTATATTTCTTAATATTTCTTGGTTTGCTGGCAAGTTTGAAGAACAATCATCCAAATCCCAATCTTCCATTCAAAGCTTTCAATTTTTTTACTGCTTCCCTTAGCTGTCTGTATCTTTTTATTGTTGCTCTTCATTACCCATGGGCGGTTGTGGAGATCATTCAGCAGTGGTTTTCAGAGCTACCTGAAGACTGCTCAGCTGCTGCCAGGCACAAGGCGGTTTATCCTGGCAGCTTGTGTGATACTTGACTTTCCCCTTACTGAGTTTTCTGTGAAGGACCAATAAGGGGAGTCCAGCAAAGATTTCTTGCATCAAAGTTTTTCATCGTTCTCAACATTTGCCAGTTTAACGTTATTTTATGCTACCAAAGCAGCACAAGGTAGGCACCAGATAAGCTGTGTTGCCAAATTCTAACAAGAAACCACAACACATCTACATAACACAGCAAGTAGAAAATTATTAAATAATGCGTCTAACAGACCAAGTCTTAGACTTCTGTTTTAATGAGTGCCCGCAATATATCTCAATAACAAGTGCATCTTACTTGATTTCATCGCGGACATCATGCAAGCAAAGAACAGGCTTACGCAACAGAAAGGGATTTGCAAAACAGAGGCGCCTTGCCTAAGATTATGCACAAGGTGTAAGGCAAAAAAAAGGGAGACAGCAGCGGCTTCTGGGCCTGCACTCCTTGCCTGCCTGCTATCATCACTGAAACCCATCCGAAAGGCCTGGCAGTCTAGCAAGGGTCACAGAGGTGATCGTTTGTCTAGGATTTAGGGGGGAGTTTGTTTGTTTGCTTTTGTAACCATAACTGGCCTCAGGAATGTGCTCTCCTGCAAATATTCTGATTTCTCATTTGTTTATGTCCTTGAAAAATTGGCCTAAAACATTTGGCTTCAACAAAATATATCAGTTTTGCAGTTTTTTTTAATCCAAAATTTAGAAAAATGAATTACTTTACATCAGGCCTGAAGGCAGTGATGGCAAAGCTTCAGCAGAGGTGGGTTAGCTACCTTACTCGGCTCTGTGATATGAAAGCACGCCAGGAAACAAGCTGCGGTGAAAGTAGCTCCGTAAGTGCTTTCCTGGTGGTCAGCAAATGAGAAAGGGACTGCTTGAAGTTGACCTTAAACAAAACCGGAATGTCCCCTGACACAAGAGCGTGGTAGCTGTGGCTTGACAGTGACAAAAGATTACCTCTGATGGCTTCATTTCATTTAAAGCATTTCACTCTCAGATCTCCTAGGAAAACGGAGCTCAAAGGAAATGCAAGAGCGAACAAGCTCCTTTAGGTCAGTGTGACATTGTTGTGCTACTTGTGAGAAAACATTCCCAGTGAGGAATGGACTTTCTCGTCAGATGAGGGTTCACAGTCAAAATAAACAGAGGGAAGAAACTGTGGATAGTGGACAGCCATGAGTACTCTCGGCTGTTCTACACAAAGTTTTTTGTTTTTAGCCAGACCTTCAGTATACAAAGATTATATAAAAGGACTCTTGGCATTACCTTTGCTAGTGCAGCCAGCATCTTGTACAGAATAGAAACAAAAATGTAGCAGGCTGTTTCACCGACTGTCTTCAAAGGTTAGCACTGTTGCAGCCCCACGTGCACGGAGATTGCTCTCAAGACCACAAAGCGATTTCTCACAGAAAGGGGGAAACGCTTTTGCTTGACATCATACTTGGAGACAGTCCTGTGCCCTTCTCTAGCCTCGCAGCCTGTGTCGTCGGGCGGCACGCTGCCACAGTGGGGCCGCCAGGGACTTGCAGGCAGGCGCTGCCCTTGGTAACACTGTCAGTGGGAATTAGGCTGGAGGAGTACGTGTGAAAGGGGCAAACGCTCCATCCCCTCCACTGCAGCATGGAAGAAAAGAAGTCATTGACATTCCAGAGGAGGCTGGGTTAATCAGTAACATACCCGATTAGTGTCTCGGAGCTCCCTTCTGCCACTGCTTGCGTCCCTAGGCTCGCCAGTGGGATGGAGCGATGCAGCCCGGCGCCCTTCCCAAGGCATTGCTCCAGCATGGCCCAAAACGGGTGCGAAAAGTGGGTGCAAGGCAAAAAGGGAAGCCTGTAAACACGGGTCCGGGGGACCAGCACGGAAATCACCCATCACCATGTGGTAGCTTGCGGGATCCACATGGATACATCTCATTATCAGAGATTAAGGGTCACTGAAATCACCTTTTTAAGCAAATGAAACGCTGCCTTGGGCTGTTTTGCAGACGGTGAGTACGTCCCCCAGTTTGGCAAAGTTTAAATAGTTCCTCGTGTGTGACCTGAGCGCAGGGCATGCTCAAACACCTCGGCCCTGGGAAGTCTCTTGAGTCAGAAGACTTTCTGGTGAGTCGAGAAAACAGCAATTTCCCCTGCTCTCTGGAAAAGCTTCTAATTGCTCTTTCCCCCACACGCCGGCAGCTTTCGCTCCAACACCCCCTGCTTCAGAAGCTCTCACTGAAATCTGCATGAAAGTGTTAGCAAAACTATTGAAATACACTGTGCCTGGAGATCGCTCAGCGGGAACAAGCCATAGATCTGGGAGGAATTTCCTCTTTCCTGAGGGCTCACGTTGCTTATAGACGCCTGCGAGAAGAAGAATGAAAACTTTTCTCTCCCACATCCCAAGTGATGATGAATGTTTTATTTGTGCACAGAGAGGGCTGATTTGAAGCCATAACTATAGGAAGCAATCCGCAGTTTCCCTGGCAGCTCTGCCCTTCCCTGGAAAGCGCCCAGCACTCGCAGCACCGCTGCCGCGGTGCTCGGGGCCGTTGTGCCGCGGCGAGGAGCGGCGCGGGCGCCTGCAGCGCGCCTGCCCATCCCCAAGCGACAGAGCTGCAGCTTCAGGAACTCCCGGCTGCCTCTGCAGCCTTGTGCCTTTCCCAGGTACCTCCCAGCGCCTCGTAGCTATTAGGCGAGGACGGCAGGGAGAGCCGCAAGGACGACGCTTTGATCCCGTGCAGCGCACGTATCTCTCTCATTGGAGCGTCCTCCCGCTGCCGCCGCCGCCGCCGCAGCAGCAGGAGCAGCAACGTGGTGACGGAGCAAAGGGACGCATGGCGCGGCGGTAAAGCGAGTGCTGCTGGTGGCGACCACGCGGCCCGGCGCAGGCTCCGGCCCCAGCACGGCCTAGCGCTGCCCTAGATTAAATATCAACTCGGGTCACGTTCTCATGGCCCAGGCACAAGTGCCAACATTCTTCCAATTATTCAAGGCCAGAGAAAGAGCAACCTGCCTGACACAAGTGTGACACAGCTTGATTAGATTTAGCTTAGAAGCCTGCCGAAAAGGATACTCTGGTATTTAGCTCCGGCGGCGAGGGGAACGGCATCTCTGCTTAAAGGAACCGGGAGCGAGCGGGGGGCACGGACGGGGAGGCAGCCCGAGTGCGTGTCTGAGCAGGGGAGGGTATGTTTTAAATTGGAAACGATCGCTGCCCCGTAACGCGGCCCGCGCGCTCCACATGCGCATGGCGGCCCAATTATAAAAGGTGGCCGCGCATGCCCCTTATTGAAATAGTCACATTTTTAAGTGTACACAGAATCTTTCAGACCAAATAATTTTATCTCCTAGTTAGATTAAATCACCTTGGGAAAAGGGCAGAATCTGTTGAAGAGGACAAAAATGCAAGGACAAAACCCGAGGCTGAGTAAACACCAACTTTTCAAACAGAACGTGTAAGAGGAATTTGGGTAGCAGAACACACACAACTGCAAAAATCAAACAATCAAAATAATTTAGCTGAGACTTTAGAGATTAAAAAAAAAAAAAAAAGAAAGAAAAAAAGAAAAAGAAATGAGCAACGTCTGTGCTGTGATTCAGCCCTTAATTTCAGGTCTAGTCTGCCCGACCGCGCTTGCAGAGCTCCGTGCCTGGGCGCCGCGGGGAGCCGCGGGAGGCTGCAGAGCAGCTCCCCACCCTCCTCCTCGGCCGCCTCCCGGCTGCTCGGAACTACTCAGAGGGCTCCTCACTGGGGCAAATCAACACCTTTTTTTTCCATTAAAAAGTATCCTTCTAATTCAAGAGGGGAAAACAAGAGGAAAAGGGAACAGAAATAGGGCAATAGCCTCTACACACAGCAGACTAGATCAAGTTTTATGTGACTTTGATATTCAGGACTGTCTACCCACCTAATGTGCACCATCAGCTACACCAGCACAGTTAGCTTATCCCGTACAGGGAGGAAAATAAGTAAAGTTTGTTCTTGTAGGAGTGTAATTTACTAGCAATCACACAAACATAATTACTCTGGGGGAAAACAAAATCGATCATACCAGGATCCAAAATGATGGTATCAGCACATAAACTACATGAAGACCAGACTGAAGAGGAAATACAATAATGGATAAACACTGACCTAAATTCCAACCTCTAAATTCTGACACCTTCATTCCAGAATGCTGCTGAATCTATTAAATGCTGAATGAGAAATGTTTCTGTGTAGAAAGTTTCAGTCAAATACTTTTTTAATCGTATAGGCATCTCCATATCCAAAATGGCTAAGTTTTGTGTTGAATATTCATTCAAACATCATTTTCATTTTGAAAATTTAAATGATGTGTCTGTCAGGCTTTCCAAATGAAATGCTTCAGATTTTCATTTTGCAGGAAAATTTCACTGGGAAGTTTCGTTAAATTTAATTTTAAAAAAGCGAAGGGAAATCTTCCGAACACGTTCAGTCTGAAATACATATTCCTCCCCTCTTTCTTGCTTTTAACTGGACACCCAACTCCCCAAATTCCTTCCTTTCCCTCCCTTTTCCCACTTTTTGGTTTCTACAGAAGATGTATTTGCACAGCTGTTCTCATAAAGCATACATATTTAGACTTTATTACCATTATCCTAGCACAGAAATTCCATTTAAAGTACCCTTTTAGTTCTGGGTTATTCTAAACAGGTATTTAACCATCAGAGAAGGGGGCAGAAATGGTAGTTGGTCCCTGTCTAACAAACATCAGTGCGCTCTCTTTCCACGTTCCTGACAGTTTTATCTCCTCGGCCCTTGGGAGAGAGAGCTATCACCCTCTAGCAACCCCATGCTCACACTAATTTAAGGAGGGGACAATGCTTTGGACTCTGTCTTTCCATGCCTGAAGGCTCCTACATGCTTTTCGACAATATTCCAAATTTATTTTGTTCTTATTTTTCTTTCTTTTTGTCATCAGATTAACTCTCCTTCTCCAGGTTTTATGTGGCTCCGTTGGCTTTCATCATTCATCTCATTTTGTGTGGGAGTCAAAGGTTTTTCTTTAGATACAATATGATCAAGAGAGATGTTCCAAGTAGATGGCCTTGGATCTAGAGTCAGAGCACTAGAAAATAATGCATTTAAAACCAGAGCCTAGAGGGACCTTTTTTGTGTGTGTGTGTCTGGAAACGGGAAAAGAAAGTTCATTCCCCGCCTCCAGTACCCGTCGCTCCATTTCAAAAGGGTTACTGTGACCCACATAGTTTTTAATCTCCTCTTCGCCTTTCAGGCTTTTAAGGAGAAGCTAATTTTGGCCTTCTGACTACAGGGCTCTTTCTTGCGGGAGAGCCCTGTGGAATGTGCCAGGGAGAGGGAAGCACCCCGCACGCGCAGCGCCTGGCACCGCGTGCGGGGAAAGCAGAGGGTGCCCACCTGCAGACGGCCGGCTCCTCCTCGCCCACGAGCCTCGGAGCCGCCTGGGAAGGAAGGGGCAGCCCCGCGGACGCGTCCCCGGCTCAGCTTACTTGAAGCAGGACAGCCCACGAGCCTTGACACTCTGCCTGCCCCTGCCTGCTCCCAAGGCTGCCGGCCCCGCTGTGAGCAAAGGCGGTGGCTCCAAAAGGAATGGGTCCAAGAAGGGGCTTCCCTTCCCTGCCGTCGGCGCTCCCACTCGCAGGCGGCGTGTGGAAAGAGAAAGGCAAGTTGGGCTGCATGCCACATGATGAAGCTGCACTAATTAGCTGCTCCCTTAAAAATACCAGCTCATCTCCACAGGTAGAGTTGTATTCGTTAATGTAACAATACTGTAAAAAGAAAGGGGCGATTCTACAGCACTTACAAATTAGCATTTTTCACTAAATGGGATCACTCATCTGCAAATGGTTTACATAATCAGGGCCTTCATTTTCCATCATTTTCCATGTGGTATCGCACTCCTTATTTCCACTTGTCAAACAAACTAGAAGAAACACAACAAAATCCTCGGCGTCCTGGGTGTAGAAACAGGTCTAAAATCAATGAGATATTGTGTGTAGTCCTGAAATAAAAGCGTGGTATTTCATGGCCAGTCCTGTTCTTGTATAATAATCCTGCCCTTAAATGCAGAAATAAATTTTATAATGCTTTCTTCGCACAACTGCCATACAGACCATAAACCCCACGAGAGCTCCCAGCTCTGAGTGCTGCTCCATGTATCAAGTGCAGATGGGCTCAGGTGATGTAGAAGCATGAAGCCCACTGATTTCCACTTAAATGTTCATTTTGTGTTATTTAGGCATTCTGCAAACTTCATCTTGTTGGTCAAAGACATGACAGGAGTCAGGCCATTGCAGAAACTGAAATTTCTGCTAACTGGAGTGTAACCACACTGGTTTAACATCATCTCAGGGGTTAGTCAGTCCTCCTGGCTGTACCTGTACGATATTCAGCCGAGCAGCTATGCAAAATAATCCAAGCTATTGAAAGAGACTGAAGGTGGCAAAGTGCAGTTTTGCTTTCAAAACAGAAAATCTGGATTTGCTCGTGTATAAAATAAAAGACTTGAGCACAGAGATTACCAGTTTCAAAAGCTGCCTGGTCTCCCACAAGTGTCAGCTACCTCATCGAAAGCGTCGAGTCTCTCCCTGGTCTCTGAAGATCTAGCTGACTGGACAGGAACGACTAGGTACAGGAGCTAAGTGCGAATCAGGTAGGACGGGTGTAAGCCTGCATCTCATAGGGGTACCGCACAGCTGAGGCTTCACAGAATATATTCATAGACTTCAGAGAAAGAAAAGAAGGGCTTTAGAGTTCTCATTTGGGAGCAATTTTAGTGGAAGCCTTCCTTTCTAATCCTAAACCCAAACCTTCCCAAACATGACCATTTGAGACTACTGCTGGTTTGGAGCCCTCCCTAGTTCTGGTAACATACTGAGATGCCTAGGGGAACGAGAATCAGAGAAACGGAAGATCAGACGAGGCTATTGAAACACCTGCGGGCAAGTACTTGTAATACTCGTAAAACAGTAACAGCGATGCTAGAAATCAAAACGCCCGGAGCCGAAGCTCAGCTACCACAGCTCGTAGCAGCCCCCTGGCCGTGAGCCGCAGCAGCTGGTACCAGCGCCCTCCCCGCTCCCAGCGGAGCCGCCGGGTTTCCGGGCCCCGCCGCATGCCCGCCGCGGCCCTCTCTCTTAGAAGCCCAAGGAGAGCCCCTTGGAGCTGACTTTAAACCAAAAATATTTGGGGGGATAAAATGAAGCAGAACGAAGAATATTGAGCTATTGAACCTCCCGGGGTGGAGAGCTGCCAACGTGACTCCAGTATGGCAAAAGTCCTGGGAAAGATACTGTGGCATGGTTTGTTTCTGGAAAGGGGCAGCGGTCATTATGCCAGCCGATGACAGTCCTTTCAATTTTGACATTTGCCACAATGCAGGAAAAAAAACGACTGGAATGTTTACAATAGAGAAAATGTTTAAAAGAAACCTCAGACCAGAAGATGACGGCTTCAACAGCGGCAGCGCAGCTGTGCGGCAGATCGCCTGCGCTGTATAGATGTGTGTCTGCGGCCCTGCCCCTCCTGCTTACAATTACTGGGAGCTGTCCCAGTGGTCAGGGGCTGGATTTGAGGATTTTAACAGGATATTTTAGAAAGGCTGTGCCATAAAAATCACAGGGAGATGGTTGTGATGAAGTTGAAAGTAACAGGGCTAATTTAACACTAGTTGCCTCTGAGTCACACCACTGTTCTGAAATCAAAGACACTTCGGTCTTAAAATGAAGCATGTGCATTAGCGGTTTCCTGAACAAGGTTAACTAAAATCCCTACAAAAGCACTTTTTTTTTTTTTTTTTTTAACCCAACTCCTTATCTAATTACACATAGAATTAAAGTAATTGCACAAATTAGTCTTCGAAAGAGTAAACAGAATTATGTTTACCAAAAGCCAGCATATAAATAAGAATAAATGAGTACAGTCCAGATGATGAGCACCTTACCTTTCTGATGAAAAGTCATAATCAGACCCACAAAGGCAACGGAATTAGAGCAGCTCATAGCCACTCGGCAAGGAAAACGGAGGTGCGAGCCTGGCCTAAGGCTATCCTAGTGATACAAGTTCTGGCTTATCTTCTGGCAATATTTAACCTATGAGGAACCTAAATGACTTCCACACTGTGGAATAAAGCAGAACGGAATGAAACAAGGGGGCTAGAATCTGCGGCAGCACCCACAAACGTAGGGGAAAAAAAAGAGGGATTTTTTTGACAGAAATGTCCCCCCTCTCACTTTTCAACTAATTACATGCTCTTGTTCAGGGAGGCATATCCGTCCCCATCATGCGCTTATCCCTAAGAAATGAAGTCAGTGGGACTTGGTGCTGTCCTCAGTCCGGACTTTGCCTGTATTCCTGCTTCTCGGTCACATCCCGAGTGCCAGCTCGCTGCAGCCAGGAAAGCTTTTCCGACCCTTTGCAGCGTTACCAGTTAGCGAGGCGCATGCAGGTATTCCCGTCTGCCACGGAGCCACGTTCCCCACGACCTAGAGCCAGCGGCCTCCACTGCTAATGATGACAGGAGATGGGCATAAACCACGTGAGAAGACTCTGCCCATCTAAACTGCCTTGCAGTACTTGGGCACAACATTCCTTGGCATAAGCTGTGTTTAACCACACTTCTGCTTAAACACAACTGCGTTCCTCTTCAGTGCTCCCTGCGTTTCTCTGTGCCTGGTGCTGCGTGAAAACCCCTCATCTTCCCTGTCTGCCCAGTTCGGCCTTTCTCCCTCTGAAATCTCTCTACCCGTTCCTTGCGTCTTCGCTGCCACCTCTCAGCGTGCTCACCGTCCTGCTTCCTCATTCGCATTTCAGAGCGGGCATTCCCTAGGAGGGGCCCATCTGGAGAGGTGCCGAGAGCAATAGCAATGAAATAAAAATAACAACAAAATACAAGACAGAGGCTCAACACTACTCAGGATCAGACATTAGGCTATGAATTGTGGCGAGATTCGCAGCCGCCTGCTTGGTCTAAAGCAACCCTGCAAAAACTGTCTGTAATGCAATAAAATGGTTATTCTTATTAGCTGATGTAACAGCGTAGGGATCTCTGCCAAGAACTATGGACCTTACATGTGGTCCTTTGATAAATATCTTTTTATGTGCCTGGTATTAACAAAAGCATTACCATCTGTTTACCTTGCACTAATACACATCACATTTTTGCACAAATCCTAGCTTGTATTGCATAAGCCTAAGCTAGGCACTGTATCCATCAGAATGGGTGACAAAGGTTTAAATCAAGCAGGCCGTGTTTCAGCACGTTATTCATAAAACTAGGTCATGGGATAAATGTACTGCTGGAACACAGCTTTATACTAATTTTCCCAGTAAGATGCATCATAAATATTAACTGTCCTGAACGCATATACACAGGCTCATGGCCTTGGCTCGCAGCCCTTCACATGGAAGCCGGAGAATGAGCTCTGACTTAAGACAGGGGGAATGCGAGGAACTCCGAATTATCATGCGGGCTGGATTCCTCGCTGCCCCGAGCGCCCGCGGGCCGGCGGCAAGGCCGCTCCGCGCCGGGGAGGCCAGCGCCACGGGCCGCCTCCTGCAGCACCGTCCTGGCAGCGAACGCGCCAAGGAGACCGTGCAGGGGGGAGAAGCGTTTGGTGGGGCAGAGGCCGCTGCCGTGGCTCCTGCAGAGGCTGGCACAGACGCGAGCGCTTTTCGTGCGCTCCTCCCGAGCGGCGCACGCGGGCACGGCCGGCGGCGCGGCCGGCGGCTCCCGGGGACGGCCGCAGCAGCTACGGCCGCTCGCAGCGGCTTGCGCGGGCTGCGGCGCTTCCAGGAACGAGCCTGCAGCGAGAGCTGGTTATTTACAGAGCACAAAGCAGGAGATTAAAACTATTTGTGATCATGGGGACACATCCTTCTTTCCACTCTCATGGTATTTCCTGCCTGCCTGAAAGAAGGAAGAACCAGAAATCCACTGAGAACGTCTGCCTCCGTTTTTTCAGTCTCAAGAAGTATAGCCAATAACAACAGGATTCAGAGCTCTTTTCCCCGATCATTTTCAATGTGCCTCACAAAGAGGGATAAGAATAATGATCCGTATTTTATAGACTATAACACAACCAACAAAAGAGCCAGGGATGGGACCCAGATAGCTTGCCCTTTCCTCAGGGCGTTGCTATTGTCTAAGGATTAGGACCCACATTCAAGATAACACCTCAAACACATGCCTGACTTCAAGCATTTGCTTAAGACCCATTGATTTAAGCACATGCTTAAAATTAGGCATATTCTTAAATATGTTCCCTAACTGGAGCATAATTAGCCATCCAATCTTCTGGGTGCATATTCAGATAAAATGGGATTTCATTTAAACTTGCTAAGAGGAAGAAGAGCAGACTGGGTGCAGCTGTTTTGCCCTTAAGTCATGGTAGAGGTTCCCGTATTGCAATTAAAAACTATACAGTGTTCATTGCTAGTGCCAACAAAGTAAGTAAAGTTAATGGAATCTCACCAGAAGGAAAAAATGATGCTGCCAAATGTCACCCAAATAGACCGAACTTTCAAAATCACTGGCATTTCCCAATGCTGCTTTCCCAGATTTCCCCGTGAGAATTGCAAAACCTTGCAGCTGAAACTAGAGCTGTAGCAAAAGAAATCTCAGCAAACGGCCAACTCCCACCTGCTAATGCTGCTGTGAATCAGAGAAACTTCTTGCTTACTTGAACAACAATCCATTTATAATATCCACACAGCGTTAATCCCGAAGTAGCTGTATTATTGAACTGATGCCTCTATACTCTGCCTCATTTTGCACCCAGGTTTTCTTACCAACAGCAATAAATTCCCACAGCTACACCGAGGAAATACTTAGAGAGGACCATCACTTAGAGAGGATGGGTGAAACTCAGGAAATTTAATTTCTAAATTGGGAAAGGAAAAGCAGGGAAGAAAAGAATGACTTGCAACAAACACTTCCCAGATGTGGGCCCAGGCTCTAGATGAGGTCCATATTCTAAATTCTATATTCTAAATATTCTATTCTAAATTCTGAGGCCCATATTCTAAATTCCCATTGGGATTACAGAGTGAAGCTTAGGATCAGACCATTTGCCATTTCTCCTACTTCTTCCATCTCAGCCTCCATAGCCTTTGCTATTTGTTTTCATTTTCTTACAGAAAGGAAAAGGAATTCATGGATTTTTTCACCCTTAGTTTAGCAGCCCAAGTATAATGGAGTCATAGTTTAATGCATCCAAACTAAGAAGAAGTTGGAGCCAAATCAGTGAGTATGCTGGTGCTATCTGATGGTGCTGCACAGATGTTATTAGTCATAGTTACTACTAATAAACACAGGTAAAAGAGCAAAAACTAAAAGAGACCAAGACCCACTGGCACCATGAAAGCAAACATTAGGAGACTCTCCATGCTCAGAAGGTTTCTTCCTACCCTCCACCAATTCCGCTAAATTTTCTGACTTAGGCGTCAGGTTGTTGGGGTCTTTCAGACGGTGCTTTCAAAGGGCTCTCCATCTTCCAGAGACAGTGCTCTGAGAAGATCACCACTGGTGAGGAGGTAAGGTATTGCACACCTTGCTTGGCAATACCTTACTGGAGGAGAGGAAAACCCAGTGCAACAGAGAGACTGTGCCAAACTTACACTCATTTTGTAGAGTTCACTTGGCTCTTAAATGACCTCAAAAGTAATTGGGGCTTAAATCTCATCTCATTCAGGAGACCTACAAGTACAGTAAAATGAGCTAAATTTCATTCGTCAGTCACAGAACTAGCAATGAGTTGGTGAGTTACTTTAAAGACAATTTAAGTATTTCAAACCTGACGCATTTGTTGACAAAAATATCCCTTTCAGCTGTTATCTATGACTCAATTACCACAACAAATTATACAATTATTGCCAGCAAGTATCTGTCTCAGAAGCATCAGAACTGCAATATTGCAGGCAATGAGCCTGATGTCATGTGGCTGTTTTAAATTTTTTTTAATAATGTCTGTGATCTTTGGCCACCAAAACATGAAGCCAGTTCTTTCTTTTGCTCTTTCTTGTTTGTGCATCCATATACTTAGTGTGAACTATGATATAATGGGCACCTGAAAGAGGCCAGAATCATTTCCTTTTACTGGGTTAGGTGACAAAAATTCTAGTTATCAAGACCTTTTTGTGGAGATTGCAGATCACGAAGTACATATGCATCTGCCTTCTTTTAAGCTCTTCAATATTAACACTGAAATCAAAGTGAATATTTATGCTTTGAAATTAAGACGCATTTAAAACATTTGCTGACTTTGTAGAGAAGCACTATAGAAAAAGGGCATATATTAGCGCACAGTGAGCAACGATAGGAAGTTTTTGCCATATCCACAGCTTGAGAAATTCCAATGTCTGTAATGGAGCCATGCCGATTTCTACCAATTAAAGATCTGGCCTTTATTTCCTTTTTGATATATTTTCCCCTAACGCATATACAATACTTTCCCAAAGGTAAAAGCAGCTTCAAAGCATTTTTAGAGGAACATTAAAGAAAAGGAAGTTGTAACACTGACTGCCATTATTTTATCTTGGACTTTACTGCAATTAAAAGGAATATAAAATGTTGTTGCTGCCCTGGACACATACTTCTACACTTTTACCCTTGGAAAAACACAGGCTCTGACTCCCTGTGTCAGAGCAAGGGCCTCCGCACATTGTCCCTGCATTACGCTTTTTGATCCTGTTAAAAAATGTTACCCTGTGCAGCTCCATGCATCAAAGGAGCGCTTGTACACACTGGGATCTGTTTCAGCCCTCGGGCAATGAGACCAAAAGACCCTTCTCATAAATTCTAATTCAAAAGTTTTTAGTTATCAAGAGGAAGTTTCCAATTGCTCTCTCACATGTGGGAAAATATGTAAGCTACTGAGAGGACCTTTTGTCTGCGACTTTAATGGGGGCAATTTGCAAGGGGGAGTGCAAAGGTTCCAATATGCAGTGTGCACAGACAGTAAGCAGGCGCATACTTGGTATTTAATGAAGTTCCATGAATCATTAGCCATACAATAACCATGGGCTTCTATAAATCACCTGCGAGGATTTGGAGGCCAGGAAGCCGAGCGAGCGGCACAGCGGCAGCGCGGAGCACCTCGAGGAGGGCCTGGGAAGCGGCGGCAGGAAGGCAAAGCTGAGATAAAAGGGGGGCACACCGGGGCCTAAGCCCCAGCTGCCCTACCAACCCAAAATTAAATCCTGTTGTTTCGACTTGTGGGCTTCGCAGGAAAACAAGGCGATAAAACGAAGCTTGTCCTAATAAAAAACACTAGGATCTGCGAGGGGAAAATGTAGCTGGAAGATCATGTATTCTAGACATCTGAACTGGAAAATATGTCAGAGGAAATAGTCAGTTTTCTTTCTTTTTTTTTTTCTTCTTGGTTAGTTCACTCTGCTGATGAAACAGCCTTTCTGGATGGAGTTTCTTTCCTTTAAAGCCATCTAACCATATCTGAGCAGCTAAACAAAAGCTTGGTTCTCTCTAATTAGCAAAAACGTAAACGTCACTTGCGGGACAGCCTGTGGCGAGTCGCGTCCTTAGGCCCCGGCAGCAGCTTCTAGCTCAGCAGAGCTTTGTGCCTAACCTGGAAAGGCTGAGGCGGCGCGAGGACAAACCTCCCACTGCGCCCCCGCGGCGAGCGCGGCCGGGAGGCCGGCGGGCACCAGGAGAGGCGGCGGCGGCGCTGCTGAGCANGAGCTGCCCGGGCGGCCGCCGCGTCGCCCGGCCCCGGACGGCGAGGGCGCCACACAGCAAGCGCGCCCCTCGCTGCGCCGCACAGGCCCCGTTGAAGCAGCAGGAGCTTGCAGGTGAAGAACCCAAATAAACGAGGCGAGCCGCACGTGCCCGTGCCAGCACCCAGGCTTTGCTTTAGTTTCCCATCCAATCCATCACGTCAGGTACCGCGGAAGGGGCAAAGCGGGGAGCGACGCGGGGCGGACGTGGAAAGGATGCTGGCTGTACAAAAGCGAGAAGATAGATACTGCCATAACCATTGCAAGGCATACTGCAAAGCATAAAGGAGCCTTTTATGGGGACCGTTCGTCTCCCCGCTGAAAGTGATACAGCCGGCAATAAAGCAACAAACCCACCAGTGTGAGCCCTAGGCTGCGAGCAAGCTAAGAAGCTTAGCTTGAAAGAGCAATTACTGAATTTGAATACATACAAGATACTCCAAATTATAATATACAAATAGCATCACAACATCCCACAAACTCTTTTTTATGCCACTGCTGAAAAGAAGGGCTTGCTAAGCCTCTCAAAATTTTCAGTCTCACACAGTGTCAAATAGATATAGTTCATCAACACATTTACTACATTTCTTTTTCTTTTTTTTTTTTTTTTGAGTTTATTTGCTGAAAATGATGCCCATTGAGGAAAGAAAGCTCGCTTCTTGGGTAGCTTTTAAAGTTGATATTCAAAGCTGAACTTTAACCTGAGGGAAATAACTACTTCATTGACTCTGGGGCAGTGGGGAGGGGAGAAAGGACTAAAAGGAGGGGGAATATGTGGAAGGAAAAACATCATGCAAACTCAAACTTTGATATTCTCACACAAATTTAAAGGGAAAACGTTTTGCAGTTTCAGCCAGTCCCTGCACTGCCCATCATTCAATCAGTCTTGTCTTGGGATCATCCCTTCTCCTTTCACTGAAAGAAGAGGCCCTTAATCACTTGGTGCAGATAGATTGGTAGAAGGTTTAATTAAAACAACTTATTTTAAGTGATCTTAAACAAGACGCAAATGTATTTATTGTTCTAACGTTTGGAGGGGTATAGGATAGAGCCGCGCAATAACAACGTCTCTCAGTACTCGGTATCGGATTGCCGCTTTTACAGGCCATACGGTAGTGATTAGGAAGCTCAGTACCTAGGAGTTTGCGCAGAGCACCAACCTACACTCTTAGGATTTTTTCCATGTTTCCAAGATTCTGCTGCCCAACATCAATGCAGAAGAGGACAGCAGGTTGCATACGATAATGTTTATGACCGAGTCGTTAGCGGTGCAACGTAATCTCTTTGCAGGGAGTTTCCTCTTCCTCCTCCTGTGCAGGAATGTGCGTGCATGCATGTGTGTGGGCAAGCTGCTGCATGTGTGCTCATGGATGTCTTTGTAGCCCGATGGCCTGAAATCATACCCGCACATCCAAACACATCCTGTTGCCAGGGGAATTCTGATCCATCTCCGAATGTTGCAACTCATCTGAATTTCAATAACAAGTTAAGCTAAATGTCTGGATCAGAACCCCTTCTCTGCTCAACATTTGCAAACATTTGCATTGAGATCTGGACACAAACTTGCTACCCTAGCCCAATGCTATTTTCCCTCTTCGGCATTTACCGGCCTGAATAATGCAAGCACACACACAAAAGCAAGCTGGGCTTTCAGTTGTCATTGATGAGTTGATTTACTATTTGATATAGAATATGGCAAGTCATATTTTTTGCTAAACAAGAGGAGGGTAAAATTCACAATTCCAACCAGCAGCAACGTTAAAAGATACAAGAAGGGAAGCTGATGCACGTTATTTGCAGAGATACACATGTTGCAAGTATTTCAGTACTGTCCCTTGGGTGTTTATGGGAGATGTATGTCCTAGGGGATGGATACACACAGCTTTCTCCTCAGGAGAACTTCAGCCAAGATGCCTCAAAACAGCCCATTGAAAAAATTCTACTGATTACACTGGGGCCAAAATTTCACCTCTTTCACTCATGTGGATGCTTCATTTATCGCTAGCTGTGCTGCAATAATCCACGCAGATAAATGGAGGAGCTCCAGGTTGTAGCATTTTATAACAGAGCAACACAGTGGCTGAAACCAGATTCAGTGCCTGAGTCAGTTAAGCCTTAACTTAAAAACTTAAACACTTAAACACTGTGTATTTTGAGCGTGGGCCAAGTCTTGCTCATGCCCCAAGTGTATGACACAAGCCATGTTAGGATGTCAGCTGTAGCTGAGCACTGGTCTGCAGCGGGAAGAGAGCTTGAACTTGAAACAGTGCCGAGCCCAGTTCACACGTACTCTTACTTGGGGTACTGCCTATGCAGGATCCACGCGAACAATCCCGCTCCGCGCGGCAGCACCGGACGGTCGGCGCCGGGACACGGCATGCGGCTGGGAGGCGCGGGCGCCGCGGCTGCCGCGCAGGTAGGGCCGCTCCACGCTGCCCCACGAGAGCCGAGCGAGGACACTGCCCTTTTTACACCGCTCTGAGATAAAAAGAGCGCCTGAGACCTGGGAAGCTAAAGGTTTATATTAAAAATCAACTGTCTGCCTTGAAAATTATGGAGCTTGACAGATGGAGGATGAAAGGCTGCAGCAGAAGAAAAACATAGGCCACCACCCTTGACACCGCTGACCACCTCGTTGCTGACAGCTTCTTCCCACAGCTTCGCTTTCTAAAGCGCTTCCCGCTTTAAGGAAACGGATCAGAACGCAGGAGTTTATCTGCCCTGACCTTTCCCCCCAGCCTGAACCCTCTTTCATGTTAATTCTCCTCACAAAACCCACCGCATGTAAGGTCCTGGCAGTGCTTTGCCTACGTGGCCCTCATTATTGGTGGCGGTGGCAGTTGTTGTCATTACTATTTTGCAGCTGACAAAGCAAATCAGGAGATTTTTGGAGCACGTTAAATATGATGGGTTTGCTACGTTTGACAGCTTTAATGTAGAGAGCAAACCCTCCTCAGAATCTGCCCATTTATAATTCAGCTTAGGCTCCCCAAAGCAAGAGCCGCATTAGGGAAATAATTAAGATAAGGGGAAAACTGTATTTGCACAGATCGTATTTTCCAGTGGATCATGCAGCCTCTGATGCCAAACCATTTTAGCCCCTTTCCTTTCTTCTGATAAACAAAATAACACTCTGAGCAACACCCCAGAAACCCCAAAACTTTACAAGGGAGCACTACCAAAAGCACTGCAGTATAATTTCAAATACATCTAGCACATCTCTTGAAAACGTAAGTGAAGTTCTCCATCCAGCAGAACATTCATCCTTAAATCTGAATGCACGCTTAAACGTCTCTTTCAGCAACCCTGCACGTGCCAGTGGGGCGTTTCTTTCAGCAACCCTGCACGTGCCAGAGGAGCCCCTTGCCTTGCTGAGGTTTCGAGGCACACACTTAATCTGGCCCTGGGCAGGGACCCTCGCACCGAACAGCGAGGACTCCGCTAATGATGGCAATAACAGCTTGTAAATCGGGAAAGGGGAGTGTAATTCCCTGCTTTGCCCTGCATTTCTGTGTGGCCTAAAGCAACTCCAGAAAGGCAGCCCGTCCTGTGGGAAAAGCCACGGGCAGAGTGAGCGGCAGATCCGCATCTCCGCTGAGGATCTTCCTGGGATAGCCGAGAGAGTCACACCGGCTAATGTGACTAATGTGGTGCACAGGGAAGCTTTCTAAACCCAACTTTTTGGTAAGGAGAGATCTGAAGACCCCAAATCCAAGCTGCACTGAACAGATGTTGGATCAGGATGTTTGCCCAAAACCCTCTCCCAAATATATACAGCTACATTTCTTCCTATCAAAAATGAAAACAAACAAAGCATAAAGCAAGCAATAACAGAAAACAGAGCAGAGTTTATGCAGCGCAGTTAGATGATACGGCTGAGCTAACCTAAAGCATCACTGCTGCCAAAAGGGAACAACTCTTCTCCCTTTTCTCCCTCCTATTTAGTTCTTCCCCATCCAAGTCCCTTCCTCCCTTCGGCCTCCTGTGTCAACTCTAGGGCTCATCCAAACAGATGGTGAGAGAGTCGGTCCACTATCAGAGTGACAAACTGATCCACCACCACCGTTTTCTGCAAGAGCAGTGAGTGGAATCGGCTCAGCACGTGTCCAGCTGAAGGCAGAACGTGCATCAGAGATGGGCTAGGATGCTTGGCGAGGAGCAGGGCTGCAGAAGGAGAGAACATGGTGCTATTAAAGCATGTCTAGCTGCACTCCCAACTCATCAACATCTCGGACATGGGAGGCGCAACACAGATATTATTCCCACCTTTACTTCAGCTTGTTCATACCTAGTCATACACTTATTGCAACAAGGGCCCTAAGCTGCTAGGACTCAGTTTGCTCTATCTCCAGTGCTGGCAACACTACTGCCTTCCGCAGTCCCAGCCAGGGGAGATGTTCGTGCATGGGAACTAGTGCCTGAAACTGCAGCAAACGGCAGCCAAAAACAGGAGCAGTGGCAGAAGTAGCTACCCTGACACTGTGAGCTCTGAGCCCACTCCCGTCTCACATCTCATGTGATGGTGCAGCCTTCTTGCATAATCTGATTAAGAGGCTCCAGATTTGGGAATTCCTATCACAGATATTTCCCCATTGATATTCAAAGCCATGTCAGATCTCTCTCAACCAGGGCTGGGGTGGAGAGCTGGCTTTTTCTGTATTTTTTTCCAATATCTTTTTTCCTTTGCAGTCCCTTGGTGTGGTGTAGGGATTGGAACATCAGCCTTCACTCCTCTAAAGAAATGTGCTCACCACAAGGTTACAGAAAACTGCTATCTGAACTTGGTCTCCTGTTTTCAGGTTAAAAAAATCAACTCTTTAGCTACGAGCTAAAGGGGAGGCTCTGCACAGAAATGCAGGTCTTCAGGGAGTTTAGGTCAGGCAGCAGCTGAATAGGGATGTTGAGAATCTACATTTTCAACTCAGGCAGTGAACAGAGCATTTATAGACACCTGAGGCACCCACCCTGTAAAACTAACACCTGGTTATAGTACATAAGAGAAATTCAACTCACTTTTGTTTCTCACAGTAGTTATTGTCACTGTGATTTCACAAGGTAGCAGGACTCAGGTGAAAGGCTGTTTTTCTGTAAAGAAGCTGCACAAAAATTTACCACTGTTCAGCACAATATGTCATTTGGACACAGGACCACCAGGCTGATGGGGCTGTTTTTCTTCTCCATTCATCCATTTTTAAATCCATCACTTTCTATAAAATGAACAGATGCTATTAACACTTCAGTGGATTTGTGCGGAAACTGTGATTCATTCCTAGCAGCAAGTTAATATAAACACATGAAATTGCCTACAATCTGCTTTCCGAGACCTAAGAGGGCTCACAGAGTAAGAAAGATATTTTTGCAGAAGATTTTTTGGGGTTGCATACCCATAATAACTGCCTAATTTATACATGTATGCCAGTTGCTTGTAACTGAATACCTAATGTGCCTTTTGCTATGGGTTAAGGGACTATAAACATTGGACTGAGTCAGGGTGATATTTACAGTGGTGTAGATGTGAAGTAATTACACTGGGTAGGAATGAAGGTGGAATCCTTCATTAACTGAAGCCTGGAGGAGATAGGTATTTTTATATCTAAATTCAGAAAAATACACACACAAAAACAACAACATCAGAAAAGAAGCATAAGCTTACCCAAAGTCAGTGAATTAGTGACATAAATGATAAGAAAGCCCTTGAATACTGAAGAACAGAAAACTCCAGAGTCAGCAATTTGTAAACTACAAATACCATAGCATAAAAGAGGAGAAGCAGGTATTCAGATGAGCACTGCAACAAGCAGTTCACTTCTAAAGCACTTCAAGCATTTCTGTAACCGTTCTAATATCTAATTTCTGCTCTTTATGCCTTAGAGAAGGAGGTGGTCTTACTTGTGGTCAGTCTTGAATGCAAAGTTAGGTTTATTTTCCAGCTCTGCTGAGTTTCCTATATGGCCTTGGTCAAGTTATGCTATCACTCAGTTCTCTACCTGTAAAACGAGACTAATAACACCATCTTATCTCTCTCCGCTGCGCCTTTTAGATTATTTATGTATTTTGCAGGATAAGAAACATCAGCCCATGGTAAGAAGCACCAGAGAACTCTCGCTGTACTTGCAGGCCCCAGGCTTTTCTGTGATACAGATAGCGTCGGCTTTGACTATTTTGTTTGCCAGGGTGCTAACTAGTCTGCTACACCATATGATCCCATGCAGAGATAACTCACAGTTACTGTGTCAGAAAGTGCAGATGAATGAAAAGGACATTTTCTGATACATAGAGTCAAAACGAGCAAGTTTTAGGATGTTTCTCCTAGAGCCCTGCTGTATGCTGTGCCCAAATCCAGATGAAAGAGATCTCAAAACCGTAGATAGCCCCATAGCTCAGGCACTCACCTGTACTGCTGCTAAAGAGCAGAGGGAAGCTCAAGTCCAGATCACCCATCTTCTAAGTAACTGGTACTCGGTTATTTAAGATCAGAATCAGGACCAGGCCATCTTTCAGCACTGGTTTGTCTTTTTTAATGCAAATATTTGAATCATCTTGATTTTGTTCTGCCAAAGAATGGAATACTTTTTGAAGCATTAACACTTTGGCAGGACAGAAGAAAAACCTCCCCTCATTTCTTAATTACAACTCCCAGCACAGTCCAAGTATAAAATCCCTTGTGTTTGTGCCTGGCCACTGGAAATATCATAGGTATGAAAAAATGTCATGCAATTATGCGATCCAGGGCACTTCCCAGACTTTTGCTCTTTTCTCTTAATTGTCAGGTTCTGTTCAAAAACATGAAGTCTGTAGCTCTTTCCTTTGTGTGAATAGCTTTCTCAATCCCTACACAGCTTAATATTCTGTTGCCCTATTAAGCTAGCCATGCAGAAAACGGTTTCTAGACAAATAATAGGAATAGCAAACGTATGAACTCTATACCTCAATGAGGTGTTAACTTCAAAGCCTCGTTATTTGGGAGTTGGGGCCATTTAAATGCTGACATTATTAGGCAAGGAAGTCTAAGAAACAAGCACTCAGTGGGAGTCAAAGATCTTTTTAAAAAGCATTTTCTTTATGCTCATCACACCCCACTTCATTTAGGATGGGCTCCCAGTCTATGCCTACACGTTTCCTAATTAAGACTTCTTTCCTTGCCACAATGTTTAGGTTAGAAGGAATCTGAGGCTCTCTGCGCACCCCTTCATGATTGGCATATTTTTTCTTTCCCCTCTCCCATCCCCTTGGTTGTAATTACATTACAGTGGCTTATCTCTCCATCAAAGGATGGGTAAGTGGTCCCTTTACAAAACTGCTCGGAGCAGCTGTTGGCCAGGCAGGGAACACTGGGGACTGACCAGAGCTCTGCTCTTCCCAAAGGGCTTATCTATATTGTGCTGCATTGAATGCAGTGTGAATCGGTGTAGACAAGAACAAACAGCGTTCAGTACATGTCAGCTAAGTGCAGGTTTAGCCAGGCCTCATCCCTGTTTAATCATGATTAGCTGACATGCACAGTTTAGTGCTGCTTGCCCTGGCCAGCGTGTTGTGACCGGTATTACGTCAATTACTTAGCTACCCAAAATCACAGTCGGGCACGATCATCATTTTTATACCTTTGCAGAGAGCAGCAACACAAGGAGGCAACACAAATTTGCCTCCTTGAGATGCAGGGAAGAAAAACTCACGTGTAGAGATGAGCTTGGTTCTTGTCTGGGGTGATGCAGGGTCCCCCAACTACCCACCCACATGGCAACAGCGGGGCACGACCGCTACGCACGTACACGCGGGTGCCTCAGACTGGCTCTGCTCTAGTGGCTTTGAGCGCTCAGCGAGATGAAGTCAGAGCACCACAAGCTTCAGTGTCAAACAGGCAAATAGCCGCGCGCGGCTCCGGGCGGGCTGCCTCACTTGGGGCTCAGCAGGAGCGCACGGTGCTGCGGCTTTCCTGCCGCCAGCACCCGGGCGGCTGCAGCAGCGTGCAGCACCGGGACGCCGCCCGGCAAGGCGCCTGCCAGCTCAGCCACCGCACCAACCGTCCCAGGCACGCTGGCGGAAAAGGGGTACTTACATTTTTAAATAATACCCCTTGAATTCTTGCACCACCAACATTTAAATACAGCCTAACAGCACAAGCTGCGCTCCCGCTGCGGAGGGGGCGCACAGAGGCTCCTTACCGAGTCCCACAACTACCCATTCGTGTGCACACGCTCAGCTTCCCGTTCTCCCCATCCTCGTACGACTCCAGCTCCAAACGTAGTATACTCTTGACGAAACACTCTGCTGATACTCAAGTACTCAATATCTTTCTGTATGCTCAGTGTCTTTCTAAAACTGGATATCCACATCCAACTCATCACCTTTTAAACATTTTGTTTTCACTGCAGTGCAGTTCCCTTTTATTTCTTCTAGAAGCAGTGTACATGCACGGTGCCAGGAAGTCAGGAATTTATCTTTCTGGCCCCAAACACACACACTGGAATTTAGCAGAGGCAACCAGGATAGGCAGTTGCTGTCATTTCAGCAGCCCTTGCCCCCTACAATAAGAGAGGCAATACACGTACAATATTTGTATCACCCACTACAGAGAGAAATGGGCTATGGGCCCTTCTGCATCTGCCCCTCCTGGGCAGGACAACATTCTTTTTGCAACCTGGGGTCCTCAGGATGGACACTGCATGCAGGAAAATTCAGAGTCATTTGAGAGTACATCTGGTGTCAAATATATTGACTGTAAGCACCCTGACCACACCGAGGCTATGTTTAAAGGCTGCAATATTTTTAACCCAAACACCATGAATCAGTCATCTGCTTTTTACATCTTTTCCTTCCTAAGGTAGCATATTGCTAAAATGCATACGTTTTCTTTCAAAATCTGCCTCTTCCTCCTGGCCTGAATCTAGGGAGCAGGAAAGCGTAATATGCCAACCTAGAAATATTTGTTATATTTATTTGGATGCTGGGCTATGGTTCCCATTGTGGTATCGGCAGATGCTTCAGGCAGCGAGAAGCAAGATGCCCACCAAAGATAAAATGTGGCACCAATTCTCCTTCTGCTTGTTTTGGTCCAGGCAGGAATCTCTCCTCTGCAGTCAGTGCAGCTGTAGCGCAGGTTGGTTAGAGGAGAGGCAAACCGCCGTGTGCGACAAACAGCAGCGAGAAAAGAGAACCCCACGGGAGGGGGGTATGAGCTGCGTAACTCGAGGAAAATAAGGAATAAACTGAAGCTACGTTGTAAAAAAATAAATAAGGCAACCAGGACAACCAGGTCTAAAAGCTGTTTAGTCCAACCAAGAAATTCCTACTGAGCTCAACATACTTTAGGCTCGCTGCGTACGAGGCCTGCACGTGGTGCAGACATGGGCGTAGGAAGGGGAAAAGCAGCAGCCCGGGGCTCGCCGCTCAGGCCCGCGTTGCAGTAAGGGAGTTGAGGCCCTGTCTCTCGGGCCTTTGTGCTGGCTGCTCCCGCTTGGCACTGCAAGGGCTCTCAGGGCCCTCCTTTAGAGGAGTGTTAGTGCACGTGGCTGTTGTCAATACGGATGGAGTTATCACATGCTTGTGGAAGAAATGTTAAAACACAGTAGTGCGTTGTCCCCAAATAGCTGCTTCAGCAGCAGCTACGCCAAGGAAGCGCTGCAGGCCGCGCTGGCGAGGGGCAGCCCGGGGGGCCGGCGAAGGCTCCCTCGGCCGTGCCAGGCCCCCGCGGCGCTGGGGCGAGGGGTGCCCAGCACACGCAGGGCTTGCTCAGCCGCTGGCCGCAAACGGAGCCTGGAACAAAGTTGTAATGAAGCCCACCGCTCTCAAAGCACAGCTAGTGCTGTATCGTCAGCTCATACTTCCTCCCCAAAGATGTGGTTATTCAAACAGGCAGTCAGGGTTTGCCTGCGCTCATTTTTTTCGCTGCTGTTCAATACGCACCAATCCGGAGGGCATTTACCAGAGAACTTCCACACTGAAAGCTGTGCGAGCCCGCTCCCTACTCACACGGCCAGCCCAAAGGGTCACGGCAGGGCAAAAACTCCGGGCAGGCCGGGTCCCAGCTCTGCACGGGTGTCCCTGTGCTGCTGTAACTGTGTTTTGCTCCCCAGAAGTGTCTCCTGTCACCGAGGGCTGCGCTGACTCCACTGTCAGCAGCCCTCCCAGCCGTACGAAGAAAACGAGAGCACGAATTAGTTGAAATGAAAGCGCCTGGCCAGATTGCCTTGCTGGATAAAGCACCTTTGTTGTAAGTATGTGGGAAAGGAGAGTCCAACCACAGCTCATCCAGATTCCTTAGACACACACGCCCAGTGATATGTATTTGTGAATATTTTCCACATTTGTATCTGCTAACCAAAGTAACCAGTTTTTACTTGTTTAATTACTGCTGAAGAAAGAGGAACTGTCAGTGCCTTAAGAGTTATGCCAAAGCGCAGGGTGGGTTCTCTCTGATTCATATGCTGCATGGCTACAGAAACCAAGACCCAACATCAGGAATGCCAAGCACTTAAAAACGGAGCAAAAGCAGCAGTCCGCCTCTACAGCGTATTTTTAATCTAACTCTCTTGTTAAATTAATGCTATTGCTAACTTTCCCAGCAATTTATCTGTGCATCCGCCACACTATCAAAACACACGGAAACAGAAAGATCTTTGGAGGACAAATGTATGGGACCTAAAAGACGATGTTATGCAAATGAAGTTTATGCCTCTTATTTTTCAAGTACAGTAAATGAATGAAATTCACCCTAGAAACTCCCTCTCTAACTTCTTTGGTACGTAAGATTATCACAGAAATCAAATATACATCATTGCTTTCCAAATAGAACAAAACTGTCATAATTCGCCCACAGAAAGCCCTGATGATGATCTATATACAGTGTTCTTTTTCTCTTTTCAATAACACTAAGGTTCTGAAAATCGCCATCACCAGCACTAAAAAAAAAACAAAAAAAAAAACCCAAACCCCAAATCCCATGATCCTGAAAATTATTAAGAATCTTGGCAGAACGTGGCCATTCCCTTCCCACTGAGGACGGAAGGGAAAGGTAAGCATGCCAGCAGCTGCCGCCTCTACGTGTCCAGAAAGTGGTCCTAAGTCTCACAGGAAGCACGGGAGGTGATACACAAGGAGAAAGAAAAGGTGTGTGGGAGGATTATTCCACGGACATTTGAATGCCTTAGTACCAGACTGGAAAATATGCTCTAATAGAGCTCTAAAACACTATTGCCATAATGACATCTGGCTCTCTGAGTACACACATCGGATTAGAAAGAGCACAGGAAAGCAGACACCTCTTAATGCATATGAATGCAGAGCTCAGCCTTTGGCTCAATCTGCCCTGTCATCCTAAGCACTTCCAGAGGCCTAAAACTTCTGGCCAGGCATATTTTTCCCGTGCTGCTATGTCTCTTTTTTTTTTTTTTTTTTTAATGCATAATGATACCATATAGTACCTTCATTCATTTTTTTCTCCATCTGCAAAATGCAAGGTGTAACATTCACCTTTCCTGCAGAGAAGTTTGGAGATTAGGGGTAAGGGAGCGCTGCCTCGCCAGCTGTCAGCGAAACCACAAACCCCAAGAAACCCTAGAGAGGTGCACAATACGGTGCTGAGGTTTGGATGGGCGATGGCCTCTACTTCACGCGCTCTGGAAGGAAGGACTCATGGACAGAAAACACAGACACTTGTCCTTGGACCTGCGGAAGGTACTCGTGTGAACTCAGGGATTTCACGTGCAGAACCACAAAGCCGATAGCCCTTCCCAAGCTCTCCTGTGATTACCCCTCACAGAATCCTCGGCAAGTACGTTAGCATAATGACGTCCCCCTCCCACTTGCGGAAGCCAGGACACGGCAAAGCAGGAGCTCGTGGTCACTGCAGTGCAGAGCCTTCCCATGGGTACCGCCACCGGTGAGTCGGAGCCAGGGAACGCGGCCTCCAGCTGGGCTTTTGGAGCACAGCAGTCGGCGCGGCACCCCGAGACCACCCATTTTTCCGAACAAAGTTACACTGCTGAAATGGCCGCGCAGACAGAAGTGTTCGGTTCTGCAAACCTTGCACCTTGCAAGCCCCAGTGGGCAGTCTAGACAGTGTATTTTATGCTGTGCTAAGATGTGTATGGAGGAACAGTCGAAGCAAGGAGCTGCACTCCCCTCATTCAAAAAGGAACAAGAAGGATAGTGTTTAGGTATGTTATGTCCTCAGACTACACTGCTCGTTCAAGCATTAGTTTCCAGAACCAGGGTCTACATTCAGAGCAACTCCACTAGGGAGGATTATTCCAGCCTTTCCCTTTGCACTTACATTTGGAGCCTAAATGTCGGTGCTGCAGCTTTTCATCCCAACGCAACTAGTAAGTGGCTGGGCTCACAACAGGGCTATTATTATTGTACTAAATGGAATTGCAACTGGCTGGGATTGGATTATTTATCATTCAGGAAACAAATGATAGGATCAGCCTTGCACCGAAGAACTCACCATCTTGGGGCTGGAGAAGACACAGCTACAAGCGATGCACAGAAAAGCCAAAATTAGAGGAGGGGAGCAAGTTATAGAAGTGACTTGTGCTTGGCAGCCACCGAAGGGCAAAGCCACCACAGGGGCAGCACAACCGCTCCGACCTAGGAGAGAAATCACATTGTCTGTGGGGCTGAGAGCTTAGGGAAATCTCATCTCCAGCAAGGTCCTCCCACTCAAAATTGTCACTGACGGGAAGGCTGAGGAGAATCCAGCCCTTTTCCTGGTCTGAACATATCAAGTTTGGAAGGTTTTGCGCAAGGCTTGAAACAATTTCCACTGTCAAATGTAAACAAGGCTTTCAGCTAGTTCTGTGATGTCGGGATGTAAAGACCAAATGAGGCCCGTTTACACAAGTAAAATGAGTATTTAAATAAAAAGCAGCCACCATCAAAAATGCTTTAAAAAATGTTGTTTTGGTTAATGCAACATACTGTATTTCTGCCAACAAAGGCAGTTTCTGATCAGGACATGCCGTGTTTCCCTCTGGAGGGGTTGCAGGCAGGGTGGTCTTCCACGAGGGACGGGAAAGGGCTTAGTTAACATTACACATCTTTCATATATGCAGGCTGGTAAATGTAAGGCATTACAGCTGTGCAGTTTGTCACCAAAAACTAAGCTGAAAGGAGTCTAAACATAGGAGACCGACAAGAATACGATCCAGCCACTTTCAACACCTTGTACTCTTATCGCTCACAGGAAAGCGAGTTCCCTGCCACTGCTGCTGCCAGGATTCCTTGGTATTTAAGGACAGTGGTTAGACAGTAAAGACAGGAGAGAAAGGGATAGCACCAAAAATACCGTAGTAAGAGATTTCTTATTTTCCATACACTATAAAATAAGACCACAGCCCCACTATGCTATGTTGTCCATATTTTGATTTTAAGAAGTTAAAAAAAACCCACACCTTTGGCACCAGAAAGACTGCATTTTCTACCACAAAGTCCACCTTGGATGCAGGAGCTGATGTAAAGAGCTTGGCTTCTACTCTTTAAAGATGCCTGTTGAAATCCGGTGTACATACAGGAGAGGCTTCTGAGTAGCTGACAAATGGAGCTGACTGCACTGGGACAACATATTGCTTCTATTTAAGAAAACATCCTCGATTGGTGCATGTTTAAATACGGTGAGACCCAAGCACTTGCTTCAAGTTAAACATATGCTGAGGTTTCTTCCTGAATCGGATACATGTAAGGAAACACTTATCAGCTGGAATATGGTATTCATTCCCTGGTTCATCCCCTCTTTTCCTTCTAGAATTTCTAGAATTTGAACTATCCTATGCAAAAAAATCTAAGTTAATAGGGAAGTGTTTATGCAATTATATATATGCAGCAGCTACAAAGAACCAATTTTCATTTCATAAACACGAGGCACAATATGCACCTTCTGGGCTAGACAGTTTACTCAGCTCATTTGTTTTTATATTGATTCATGTTTTTAAAAGCTACAAGTTGAAAGTTGCATGGCTTACTGAGAGGAGAAGCAAAGTGATTCTGAGCCACATTATCTCACAGATGCTAATTCGAAGAAAATAATTATTACTTCTATCATCCATGTTATTACAATTACTATTATTTTCCACCCTGGGTAAAGCAAGTGTTTGGAACAGGCTAGTAGGGCACGAATGCAGGACCATCCTGCTTCTGGGACTCAGGCTAAAATGACTCAGCAAACCTGCTTATCAGATGCCTTGAATTCCAAAGGCTTTAGCTGTAAGAATTCAGCTCATACAAGACACCATCACTTTTACTCATCTCAGTGAAAACTGACTCCAGAAGAACTTCCACTGAAATAAATGAGATGGTTCATAAAGCCAAGTCTCTTCAATATACATGCAAGCAGAAGAATGTCGCTTGTAACCTTAAGGCAGTTTCCTACTCGCTCATTCCCAAGTCACAACGCTGCCTTAAAAACCCCAGCGGTTCTGTGAACCTGCGTGGCCTTAGCGAGGGTCCCTGCCGCTTGTGAGGGGCGCAGGGCCCGGGCAGGGCTCCAGAGACAAGGGCGCTCCAGACACAGGGGTGCAGCCCGACACGCTGCTCCGGCCCCAGCTAATCCCTGCTCGGAGCCTCTGACCCTCGTGTCACCACCCCCTCTTCCCTGCCGCTTCCTCAGATTTGCCACATCTTTTGGCAGAAGCTGGTTCCAGCTGTGAAGTGCAGGGAATGACTGCAGAGAAGCGGCTGGGATGGACAGGAACGGCAACGTGAGTCACGAGCAGCTGAAGCAGCACAACTGACCACAGACTGAGCCTGAGCGCTGCTCTGCAGCCGCCGGCAGCCGCCGGGGGAGCCGAGGGAACCGGCCGCCCGGGATCCAGCCCTGCGCGTTATTTAACAGAGCTGCTTTTCCCCCTCACTACTGCGGCTGGCGTCATTGAGGAGGAGAAACATACAACCCCGTCACAAACTACAAAAATTCTATTTAAGCCACAGGTGGAGGCACCCCTGCAATGTACAGTCACAGCTATTTAACCACAGCAGCAATTTGTATATCGTACACAACGCAGAACCACCAACAGGGTTATAAAAGCAAATATTGAAAATTTATACCAGAATTTTGCTTGCTTGTGAACCCCAATTCAGTCCCCTTGTGATCATCTTGGAGACATGATCAAATGTCATTATTTTGTAGACCCAGGTCCACTCACCCCATCCCTACTAGGCCATGTACCATGCTCCCACCCTAATACCCTCCCACAATCTTCTCCCAGCTCTTTGCACCTCAGGCCCTGTTTCAGATATTCTGCCTAATTTCTCTGCCAGGTGGATGTGCTTAATTGGGGCAGCAAAGCCTCAAAGTCTTGTCTCTGCACAGCAGCAATCTGCTTTTAGAAGCAGATTAAATCTGCTTCTGCAGATTAATTAATTAAATACATTCATTAAGCATGTAATTATGCCACATAGCCTCTTTAACAGCACAGATCATGTAAGATGGATGTATAGAGATCATACAAAGTAACACTAAAGTCACAGTAAACCATACAAAAGTCTATGTTACAAAAGGTTTTGGTTGTACTACGTTTGGAAGATGAGAGAAATGAACCATCGCTACAACCTGCCTACCTCAACCAGGCTCAGTATAGCGTTCAGGTAATACAAAGACATTAAAGAACAGTATGTTCATTAAAAGCCCCTGGAGGAGACTTCCCAAACTGCCACAGAAAATGCTGGATTTTAGGACACTCGTTCAAAACACAAGGTAGAGAGTATCGAAAGTGCTCTGCATCTCTTTCAAACAACAGGGGAATTACGTGTTTTCTTTAAGCTGCTATGGATGTAAGCGTGGCCTCTAGTAAGAAGACAGAAATTTCATTCATTGGTATAGCAAAGACTGGAGCCTATTTGCAGCCCACATCTTCCTTTTCTTGTATAACTCAGATAATTAAAACTCAGGATGGAGGACAGAGTAAACAGTGTATAAAAGTATCAAAGTACAAGAGAGTAAAGAAAGGAAACATGATGGTTGAAATTTCTTGGGGTTCTTCAAGCCTTACTGACCAGCTATTCATGGTAACTAAGGAGAGCACCCACAGGAAGAAGAAAGTCATGCTTAAAAAAGGTACTATGAAAAGGCCAAAGAAAGAGATACATAACCACCTAAAATTTCAGCCTTTTTTTGAAAGCAGAAGTTGATTTTGAGAATGAGAATGCAGGAACTGCCCTAAGTTCCTTCATGAAGAATTGGGAGGCTGCAATTCTGCAAAGATTGATGCACATGCTTGACATTACGCTCACAAATAGCCCATTAACTTCAAATTCCTTGCAGGAATAAAACATAGGATAAAACATCATTTATCTCTGGACTGAATGAACTCAATAAAAAAGCATGCTGCAATTTTGTTTCTGTTACATATGTCCTTATTTTTATCATGCCACTTAACAAATCATTAGTTTTTGAGGTATATGCACATAATTTCCACATTTCATAAGCCATAGATATTTATCATACTGTATTTTGCTGATTTTCTTCATAGTGCTGTTTCAGAAAACTGAACTTGAAACACAGTTTGTGCAATAAAATTTTTCCCTCTGGAGAGTATATTTAAAAGAACAAAAGAATAAAGAAGTCTGATTCTCAAATTTGCTGAGACTGCTGTCATTACTAAATGAATCAACTAATTGCATGCTGAAAAACATTCCTATGAGAAAGGTATCCAAATGCTAATATCTCCCTACTTTTTAGTGGGAATGAGTAACACTAACTTTCTGCTACACAAACTGATTTGAAATAGGAACATATACAGATAAATCCGTTCCAAGCTGATCTGATTTGGTTCCACTTTTCTTTTTTTCTTTTTTTTTTAAATAGCATTCGGGGGTTTTCTGTTTTTTCCCTGACTCATGAAAGGCTCCAGACAGTGATGTGGATGATGTGGTGAAAGCTCTGAAAAAAAAATCTACTTAAGTCAAGGACTAGGGGAAGTGGTCACTCCGCGAGGTCATTTTCCTGTGAGCCTCTGTGACAGCTGGAGAAAATTAACCAAAATATCTGCATTCCAGAGAAGTACAAAAAGAAGAAAGGAAGGGAGGGGAGGGGTCAAATGCCTTGTGGAAACCTGGAGGAACAGCAGTGGCATTTTCTGCATGGAGTCGCTCAATTTGGTTTCCTGACAAAATTGTACAAAAATAGCAGGAGATTTTCAAAGTCTCAGAGGGGAGTCAGGCACCCAACTCCCTTAAAAGTCAGCGGGACATTCATTAAATTTGAACAGATTAGCTGTATTGGATCTTTTCTCTGATGCTGGCATAGGGACCACACAGAAATCCTATTCCTAACACTTATTACCATTTAAAGCTTTACAGAGCAGGCATGCTTCCGAAGTGGAAGATCTAGGAAGAGAACAGTAATACCAAGGTAATGAGACAGATTCTTTGGCTTCCGTGTTTGTAATTCTCAAGAAATAGGCAGTGAATGTCAGCTTTGATTCTCCACTAGTTCTGAGCCCCTCACATTTTGCTTTGTCTTATAATGAAAAATATTTTCAAATATTTTCAAAATTAAGTTGCTGCTTCTTATTCCAAAAACCCAGGTTTTCATGCCAGGTGACTCTACTTCTCTCTAGTCAGAACCAAACCTGAACTTTATAGCACAAATCCTGTCAAAATCAGCATATTGTTGTGAAACACTTTTGCCTCTAATGGAGCAGAATATTAATTGAAACCATACCTCCTTAAGAATGCCTCCCTTCTCATGGATCTTCTGATCATTTCACACTAATCTGCAACAGCAAAACCAGGAAACAAAGCCTCTTTGAGATGAAGAAGCTGATTATTGCAATTTCAAGCAATGAGAGAGAAGTTAATTTGTAAATACGGGACTCAGGTAGCAAAATTCTGCCTGAAGCTATCTGCAGATGCATGCTCAGGAGCTCCTTCACGCCAAGGAAGACCTTCCACAGAAGGAAGGAGGCAGGAATCAGTAGGCGACTCCCATAGGTACAGCCATGCTGACCAGGAGTGCACCTGGAAGTGGCTCAAAAGTGGAGTTAAGATTTTTCAAGCTCCCAACAATTATACTCAAGGTAAAAAAATTTTAAATAGCACAGCTGCCATTTGGGTACCTAAAAGAGAGCCAGGTTTTACAGACCTGTCTATAGTCTACATCTAAGAACACCCACTGCAAGATTTTCCTCTGATAATCAATCTACCTCTTTAGCTTTCACTGAAAGCCGAGTCTTTCCAATAGCCATATGCTAAAATGACTAACATTTCTAAAAAGGCTGAAAAAAATACAGACAGACATACGCTAAACCCAGCAGGTTAACGCATCAAAATCCTGTGGCACATGATCTACAATTGGAGAAGCAACTGCTACTCATCCCCATTAAAGCTCCGCATGGCGATACAATCTAGGTGTTCCCCATTCACAGGAGATTTCACCATTTGCCATATCAAGGTTAATACAACATAGCTATAAATTAACAACAGCTAAAGCAGCATGCAAGGACATTGCAGAAGGATTTCATGTGGCCTCCACAACCTAACTCACCAACAATACATTCATCCCTTTGCAAAGTACCCCTCTGTGTCCCCTATAGTTTGATTGTTCTATATCTCTTGTCCAGATATCAACATCTCCACTCCTCCTTTGAGGTAATTTTTTCAGGTTTGTCTATTTTCTGGAGTGAAAAGAACCAGTAACTGATTAAGGAAGACGAGATTTTTTTTTTTCCTAAAAGTTTACTTTGACTTGCTATTCTCTCTCCTTCAGCTGTTAAGGAAGAAAGCAAGCCTCGAAGAGAGGTAAAACTAAAGGATGTGGAAATTTGCCCTGCTATCCACACTGTGTATTGCTTTGGGATCCGATACAGATATTGCTCTGATAGCTCACAAAACCGGAGGAGAGCAGACGGCATCAAATCAAACCTAAACGCAAAGTTAAACAAGGTAAATTTCTAACTATAAACATGCTGTTTTAACTTCCCTTTTAAAGTACTTTATTCTTACACTTCTGTTTTATTTTTCTAAATGGTCCAGAAGCAGAAGTTTCAAATGTCATGTGAAGCCTCATAAGATATCATGTTCTCATAAGATTGCTGCTTGAGTTTTACGTCCGTGAGTTTTAGAGAACTGTAGAGAATCTGTTTAGCTTGTTATCGGAACCAAAACGCTGAACCTCTTTTGGGAATTCCTCCTGCCCGCTATCTTTAGCAGACACCTTTTCTTAGCCTTCTTGCCTGTAGGCCTTCCTAGCACCCTCTCTCAGTGGGAACGTTCTTGGCCTGGCCATTATTGTGCTTAGATATTCCTGCATACGAGTGCCAAGTTTGCCAGAATACCTGGGTACTCCGACCGCATACGGGAGTTCAGAAGGAAGGAAGAGGAAAGCAATACTTGAGGAGTTTACTAGTGCTTGCCATATTTATATTTCAGTACTGTGGTTAATTTGATTAACTTTTAAAAGGTTGTAAATACTGAAATATGTCTATTGACATCCTATTATCTGTGGTTGTTTATATATGGAGGACAAATCCTCTCCTTCACCCAAAGCCAAAACAAACAGGGCTTGTACAGGCAAATCCCAACGTGGTTGAGAGCCATAGACATCTCCCCACAGGCAGCAGTTGCATTGTTCCTAGTACTGCACTCAAGGTGTTCTCCTCTGCAGGACTGCAGAAGGCACCATTGGTCACAGAAAATATTATGACACTGCATCTCTCACCCTGGATTGAAGCCGTCTCTATCTAAGTAATATCATTAACAACTAACTATATCAAGTTAACCTGAACAAGTGTATTTGATAGAATCATAAAGACTGATGTTGAAGCTGTGTGAATCTGTGAATTCCACTGTCTTAAACACAGCTGAAACCTGAAACAAACATATTTTTTTTTAAATTACCAGTGGTCAGCGTATTGGGTGATCTTCTGGTACTTGCTTTCAGGCAACAGTTTTCCTCTTCATAAGCCTGTTTCTCCTGCCTTACCAGTTAAAGAAGGAATAATAATCATGGGGATTCTTTTCTGCTACAGGGCAAGTGAATCGGTTATAATCATTTCTGTTCTGTGGATCACTCTCCATTGCCTTTTATTCAGAGCATATTTAAAATGCTACCATTAGCAATTTACACCCACTTGCTGGCCATAAATGGCTTTCAAGGTTCAAGGCAGTGGATTGTAAAACTGCTGACTTCACCACTGGAGCACTAAAGAAGAGAAGAAACTGGATGAGACAGAGCAAGTCCTAAATGCCTTCCCTAATTAACAAACATGGCAAAACAAGTTATGAAAAACAAAGGAAGACTGGACAGATTTATGCTTAAAGTCTGGTACTTTTGAAAGCCTGTCCAACTACAAAAGTTTCTTTTGATCTACATTAATTGAAAGCACTTAAAATTCAATCACCCATTTATGGACACATGGTTAAAACTAACTCCTAATCTTGCATCTGTAACCCACTGGTCAGGCTGCAATGTCTTCCCTCGGCGTCCAGCTTACAAAGGCTCCAAGTCTAACAACAGTCTCTTCTAGTTCCAGCTGCAGTGGTTTGCAGGTCCCTAATCTCAGTCCACGATAGCCATCATGGATGTCCAGTGAGCCACGAGAACAACCGTTTGTGAAGATGAAGACACTTGTCCTGGTTTGGTTTCTACAGGCAATAAGAGGAGAACACGATTCAATGCAGCCTGACACACCACTCTGTGAGCCGACCTGAGATGGGGAAAACAGAGTCTCCGCCTTTTTGTAGGAAAGCAATGGAAGGGACCTTTTAGATTAAAAGCCGCAACAGAAATCCCATACAGCACTAGACAATATGACTCCATCTAACTTTATAGGAATTAGCACATCAAGGACTTACCTGTCTAGACCCCCTCAACTCCACCAGCGATGGCCACAGGAGTAACACACAAGACCATGAGTTCTTTTACAAATCGAGCCACCTGAGTGCATTATATTTGGCCAGGGTTCACTGACTTCTACCCTTTTAGTTTCTCCCAAAACATCTACAAATAAAAAACCTTACTTGAACATCTGATTACTTCAGCTCTGTTCAAGAGCTTGCAATAATCGTACTGTCTTGGCTAACAGCTTGTGCGACACGTATAAGGGAGGCCAGATATTTGCACCCATTAAATTTAAAGATTTTTTGCCCAAGGACAACTTGTAAAACCCATTAATATGAATTGTGTCTGAGCTGATGAGGAAAAAAAAGAAAACTGTGAATCCAGATCTCCAATATTTCATTGGTGCTTCTGAACTTTTATTAGCTGTACTTGCTTCCATAAAATCAATTTAATAAGGGGAGTGCCATTCAGCAATGCCTCCAAAGCAGTCCCTCTCCTTCAAAGGGCATCTTTTTCACTCAATCTCTCCTCTAAAGACAGTGACATTAGTTTTGTAAATTAATAAACAGGCCAGCATCTGAGGACTGCATGAAGCCTCCATGGGCCCTTATTGTGCTTTCTCTCCTGACCCCGCTCGCCAGCGCAGCCCTCGGCGCCACAACAATGCCCTGAAAGCCTGTGTGGCACTCCGCGAGCGCACTTGAAAAGGCCTTTGCCTCAGGCTGGCTTTCAAGGAGGGGGGACAATTGGCAAGAGGCCTGTGGCTATTCATGCAGAACAGGCAGTGAAAAATGCCTGAAGTCACTTTCGGGGTGGGCAATGCCCAGAAGAGAAAGCCCACATAACATGAATGGCTGCTGCTAGGAGACTCGAGGCAAAGGCACGCTGCTCGCAGGCCTCCGTGCGCCCACATCAATGGCTTCATCCTATCCCTATTAGGGGCCTAAAATGATGGAGAAACATGAGACGGGACTATAAGCAGGAAAGGAAAATAATACCAAAGTACACAACGGTCAATGCTTATATTGTTATCCTAAACACTCGGGAGAAGGAAATAATATTTTCTGTGCTTCGCACCCTTCCTGTTAACAACAGTTACGCTGGTTACAAAATCTAATATGCAAAATAATTATGGTGCATTTTCTTGGGGGAGGAAAATTATGCGCTTTGATATAATTAGTTACTTCTCATGCACATAACTCTGAGTGATTATAAATATCTATTGGGAAAGCCAAGCTGGAGTTGGAATGGCTGTAGCCCGGCTCCTGGATGGGCTCCAGCAGCAGTATATGCACGTACAAGTGCAATTAGGTTCCAACCCCAGCAGCGCTGGTCAGAGGGAAACGGCAGGTCTAAACCTAAGTGTTTTAAAGACAACCACCATAATGCGACACAAAAGCATTTCAGTGGCATACAAATGACCCAAACCTCAACTGTGCCTAGGGTGAGCAGGCCCGAGGGGCACTGTCTGCAGCTCGGACCACGGGCAGAGAAAGGCCGGCAGCTCCACAGAGTCAGCTGCGAAGGATTCACCTTACTTTAAAGTCATCAGATAGTTCTATTTTTTTTCTTTTATTAAACACAGCCTAAAAAAAATCACATTCTCCTACTAATATTTGCCAGTGAACCCCCCTAGCATGGACTGATGAGCTCTTTCGAAGGAAAGGGGCCTGTCAGCATCCCCACGCGGCATTTGGAAAACGCCGCACCAGCAGCTTTAGAAACGAGCCATCTTCTTTAAAACCCTTTCCACTTCAATACAGATGTCAGCTCTTGGCTAGTGAAAACCTTAAAAAATTAAATTACAATGTCTAGTCATGTTTGGACTTATTTCTAGGCATGATCTCACCTCTTAAAAAATGATCATATTATTTAGTTTATGAGTAATAATGTCTGACTGAAAAAAGTATAAAATACCATATGATACTGTAATCAAGTGATTTACTTCAAATGGCGATAGTCATTATTCAGTGTGGAAGTTCAAGAAACCTCCCCCCTTGCTTCTTCACGAATCTGTTCCCAAACCTGGCATTTCAGTCATTTCCCAGTGGGAACCACTTGCTTCCTGGTCACACTCTCGGCTAAGTGCGCTGCTGCTGGAAGGAAAGTAAGACCTTCCTTACTGCTGGGCTCAGCTCTGGACGAGATGCAGGGACACAGTAGCAGCTACTTGCTAGATACTGCCTAAAGTGGCAAGAGGGAGTAGCAGGAGGAGCTGTGGCACCCTCAGATTTCCCTCTCCTTTGCTCCGCTGAAAGCCAGGACCTCATTTACTGTCCTCCAGCCAGAGGCAGGAAGGGAACTGTGACTGCTCTAGAAACAAAGCTGCTATAATCTACCAATTCAAGCCTACTTTAGTCTGTATATTTCTACTAAAAGCTGCTAAATATAAAATGGAGTGTAACTTATCCCATCTATATTCTTAATACTTGTATGTGCTTCTCCTGTATATAAAAGTGCTCCTGAAAATAGCAGAATGCTCGACTTTTTCTTTATCTCCTATTTTATCAATGAGTAACAATTGCAAAGATTCAAGCAGTAACAAAAAGCTTCAGAAAAAGGGAGACATTTGGGGGTTTGTAAATTAAACAAATGGACATGGCTAAGGCAAGACACTGAAGGTAATTGGGCTATTTTCTACTGAAAAAACAGTGTCTGTGTGGTTGTAATTCCTGTAACCTCTAAAGGTTGAATATTTGGGACTTGGCATTTAATTCATTCAGAAGGAGGAAACCAAAAGAAATGTTTTTTTATGATATGTGGGTATGTCTGACCCTCTAAATCAAGAATTCAAAACCTCTCTCATAGGTTTCCCACATCCTGTCCTAAGGCCACTGCTTCTTTTCCTCGCTTCTACATGGCTGGGCGAATCACTTCCCCTCCATCAAAATGATGCATCTTTGTGGATAGCTAGAGAACATTTGCAAAGCATCAAATTGTTTCTGAGAGACTTATGGTTTCTTTTGAACGTGTGGTAGCACATGAAGCCAAAGAACAGCCCTAAACTACGAGCTTCAGCGATGCTTCCATAGATGGAGAGTATGGCTACCTCTTTTCTAAATTTCTAAGGCTGTCATTTTAACGATCACTTTATTCATATCTAGGGAGAGGTGCCTATATATATATATACATAATATAAAATAGAGATACATATGCACCGCCACACATTACAGGACAGATTCGCTCTAGATAAGCCTCCCTCTCCATGGAGAAAGACTGACTCTCTAAGTTGCTATTCTACGTAGCTCAGGCAGGTAGCTAATGTTATTTGAGATGAATCTAGGCTACAACTTTAGACTGAAGCTGTTTCACTCCAAACAATCGGATCTTTATTGTATAGGTTTTGAGTTTAGTATCAAGTCAAGTATCTTGCACAGAATAGCAGTATCTGAAAATCCTTAGCAAATGGGGTGGATTTTCTCTGTGTATACGCATGTACGTGTGCACACGTGCGCAGGTGTTACAAGAGTTTTCTATTTCTATTTTGCTTGTAAATATATAAATTTCTATCACTTATTTATATTAACACAATCAAAAGAATATATTAATATATTCAGATTTAACAACAGAACAAACATACTAATATTTCAGATTTTTCAAGATTTTTTTTTATGTAATCTACGTTACTCAAAAGAACTCTTTCCTGACTTCAGGACTTATGGAAAGACCATTCCAAAACCCAGAAGAAATACATCTCCTTTAAATTCTTTTGTGAGATCTGATTGGAGAAGGGTGGGTGGTCTTAGCCCTTCAGGGGCTCTCTGATCCTCTGACCTATTAGACCATTAATTCACCTAATCCAACCAATAGTCAGTCAAAGTCTAAGAGTACAAAGAAAGGTGGCAATAAAAATAAATTAATAAACAAAAGGAACAGAAATACTCAGTTTAATGATTTTTTTTTCCTCCTATGAAATGCAAAAAAAAATTTATAGGCTATTCCATTCTAGTTACTGAGCCAAGGTACCTAGTTGATCTTGCCAAGAAAAAGTAAGACTAAACTACCATGGGTACTGAATGGGCACCCAGCTACAGGAATATGGTATGTCAGTGACATTTAAAGTATGTGCTGTGTGTACACTCTTAACCCAGCTGCTCGTCTGTTTGATGTTTATCTACTGTTTTCTGCTTAGGCCAAGGGATTTTGCATCCTGAAGCCTCAATTCCTAACCAATAATCATTTGACTGCAAATACCAAGACTGCTGGAAGAGCGCGGAAGTCAAACGCGGATCCCCAGGGCAGCCTACAGGGACTGCTCTTGTATGCATCTCCTGGCTTCAGCTTCCCAGGAAACAAATTGTAGCTCTCAGACTTTTGGCTGAGGGTCCATAAGGCCGTCTCATGTAATTTGCTGTCTCCTTGCCATGGAAAACACAGATGAAAAGCAATACATTGCAGAGGGTCTAACTTATCATCAAGTTTGCCCTCCCTCTGATTTTTTCTTCCCAAAAGTATTCTCAAAACATTTCATAACAGCAACCAGAGCCAGACAGCATGTGGAAAAGGAGAATATCCTTCTAATACATAAACCATTAGACAGCATTTGCCCAATATTTGTAAACCAGAAACAAGATGATTTTTCAGTCAAAGAGCAAACATCCACCATGAAATCTTTACTAGGGTTTTGAGGCTCAGGGAAAGGCTCCCAAGTCTGATTAGAAAGCATAGCAGCTAAGGGAGTGTCTCCTGAATGAGGTACTCAACTGGAGACTCTGTCCATGATCTTCAGATTCTCTCCATGCATTTGGGTAGTTCATTTATCCTCTCTGCTAATCCCCCTGCTTCCTCTTTGCAAAATGGATATGTTCGTATTCTTGTTTGCCTCTGCCTGCCTGGTACACACTCGGTGAGGGCGTGTGTCTCGCTACGTGTTTGTAAAGCACTTTGCACAAGACCACCTCCAAAGCATAAACAGCACCTATTCACAGAGACATGCTTTTCCTTCCTTTCAACTCTACTCGCAGTCCCTTATTTTAAGAGCTGACCTTTTGCCAATTACCAGATAAGGGCCTAAACTCTCCAGTGGATGGTGTGGGCAAGTGTGTTCAGTGCTGGCGGTCTGCCTTAAGGAAGGAGCCTTCTTCAGCGGTTCCACACAGATTGTACAAGATAGACAGGTAGAATCCACCAGTTCAGCTGTAGAAAAGATGCTGCAGGAATATATAGAGATATAGTACTGGCCATAGTGATGCTAGCAATGGTCTGTATCTCACCTAACATGCCATTAGGAATGCATCTAAATTGCCTGCATCTTTACTTTCCAACCACCATCACATAGGAGCTTTATTTAGATGATGGACACATGACTTGCCAATCCCTAACTATTTTCTACCCTCCTCAGGATTCAGCTTGGATTCAAACACCATAGCATGTTTCTCTGAGTGTAACCATAACATTTGCAACATTTTCTAGGTAGTTTGGTCATTTCTTGGAGAGTGTCATAGCTATCTTTTTTTTTTTTTTTTTTTTCTTTAACAGTTGGCTACAGTCCTGGAAAAAAAAACAGCTAAGTTTCTTGCCAAAACAAAATATTATAAAAAATAAGCTTAGAGATGTCTGCCCACAGAATCCATTCCAGTGGTTCTTCACTAAATCAAATGCACTGAATTGATGTCCATGGACTCAGCAAGGAAAGTAGGACTGGGCCTGGAAGCTTATTCATAGCTGAATAAAATCAGCACTGTAAAGATTTGGAATCCAAGTTAGTACAAGAAATACTGTCTCATGGGTAAAAATAGAGCTACAAGTAGTGATACAAGTATGCACAAAAGACCTTCCATCAAGTCCAACCATAAGCCCTTTGACACCATGACTGCTAAACCATGTCCCTACGTGCCTCATCTACGCATTGACCACTGCCAGGGATGATGCCCACTTCCCTGAGCAGCCTGTTCCAATGCTTGACCGCTCTTTCCGTGTAAAAATGTTTTCTAATAGCCATACTGAACCTCCCCTGGCGCAACTTGAGGCCATTTCTTCTTGTTCCATGTGCAGTTATTCTGGAGAAGAGATCAACCCCTGCCTCACTGCAACCTCCTTTCAGGTAGTTGTAGAGAGTGATAAGGTCCCCCCTGAGCCTCCTCTTCTCCAGACTAACTATCGCCAGCTCCCTCAGCCGCTCCTCGTAAGGTCTGTGCTCCAGCCCCTTCACCAGCTTCGTTGCCCTTCTTCGGACACGCTCCAGCACCTCAATGTCTTTGTTGTAGTGAAAATGTAGTGAAAATGCACATTTTTGAAAATGTATTTGATATATGGCCATATGCAGAGGTTCTGAATACAGTGGTATCACACTATGACTATTTCAGATGAGTCCTGAAGTACGGTTTGCTAATTACTACGGAGCACCAAGAGCAACCTTTCCAAAAGCAGGTATTAACTGGTCTGCCTTTTAGGGCTTGTGGTTTTACTGAAGTCCATAGATACCTAAGCATATGCCTAAATTTGAGTAGGGCAACCAGGCCAACTGGGCTGTTCACAAGCTTGAAGAAGATATTCTCAAATATCAGTCAAAATCCAGGGTCTTAGACAGGAGAAGAAGTAGGCCCTCAGCACAAAGATGAGGTTAGATCTCTCCCTTTTCCTCACAACCAACTTCAAGGGATTCCCTGCCCGCCAGGTTAAGTCCACCACAGGGCCAGCAAGAAGAGCTATCAATACCTGCATGCCAGGTCCATCCAGCTCGACGTGTACTTCTTCCCAGCGTGACTTCAGATAATCCATCACAGTGACAGTGCAAGAGCCCACAGGGGATCTGTTAAAGAATAAAGCTTTTTAAAAAATCTCTTTATCGTGTTTCTTTTTTTTCCACTTCCCCTTCTGTAACTCTAAGGTCTGATAAAACTACTGGTTTTCTACCTGCAGAGAGTGCTTTTGATTTCACACTGATATCTGTCTTTAATCAGCTGATCTGAAGTCTGAAGCTCTGAAGTTCACATTCCCTTTTTGTAGAGGAAGCTCTTACTCCAGTTCACAACATCTATGTTGATATAACTTTTGCTATCTCTTGTAATAAGTATACTCAAGATCTTCTCTAAGATAATCAGAAATACTTAACACATTCACCATCTAACATCATGACTATTTTCTTTCTCTGTATGCAATACAGACCTCCTTATTTTCTATCTTCACACTTGAGCCATGAAAAGTTGATCACCAAACCTACTTCCTAGTGATTAGGGAGTATTTCAGATCTATCAACTGGTACTTGCAGTTTTTAATATTTTCACATATTAAAATCTTCAAAATTTTACAAAACCAGCATATTATTCATAACTCCTTTCATTTATGGGCATTTTTTTTTCTTTTATCCCTGAAGAATAAAAACATTAAATACTCAAAAATTACAACATTCAAATATTATTAGGGGTCATAACCTGATAGTTTTCCTTCCTCATGCAGTCATATCTCCTTACAATAATTCTTATCACACATCCCTCCTGTGACTATAGAAAAAAAAGTTGAGTTGGGGGCACCTTGATTAGTCCATCCACTCGCTACGAGACAGGACTGGTTACTTCTAAACCATCCACAGACATTCCAAAATTCCCTGCATCTGGAGGCTGCAGTCTCACTGATTCCAAAAACATTGTCAGAAAGCAGGTGAACTCCCAAAGTAGGCTGCTTTTTACCTTTTCTGTTGAGTCAGTCCTCCTAACTACATTCCAAAATGACCTTACCGGACTCATCCCTTTTCTTTTAATTTATTCTTCGGAGTTATTGTAGTTCTGCTGCTTCTGCAGAAATGTTGGATAGTGAGCAAGACAAAAGATGAGAAAGAGCAATGAGTTCCACCAGTAGGCTTCTAAGTTATTACTTCAAAATTCTCTGTGTACCCAAATTGTTATGGGGTAGGAGAAATAGCGTGTGTAGCACTAGTTCAACACTAATGACCACTACAAGAGATTAAATATGTAGGCAGAGACTGATGCTCTTCACAACACAAGAGGCAATTCCTTCTCAGTGTGGCATGTGTTTCAAAATGGGATTGGCTTCATTTGAGGTTTTTGCTGTTCTGTCAGAGAAAACCCAAGTGAGGAAGGTAGGGGATGGAGGCTGATGCTGATGCCAGCTGCATTAAATATATGCAAGCTACTTAACACCAAGTCTGTAGTCTTTAAAATCACATACTTTGTTTAATTTCTATAGAAAGTATGTAACACATTAGAAATAATGGGCTTTCATGAGTGCAGGCATTTCATGAATGCAGATATATCATATGGTTATAACATATAACATGACATAATGGATGGGATGCATGCAGTGGAGTACTATATAAAAAGACCATCTTACGCTGGGTGAAAAAAACTGCAGCTGCTTTAGTAGGGATGACTGCGAGGTAAGAAATCTTCTCTAATTACCTGAAGGAATTTGTTCGAGATAGTGCCTGCAAAGGGTATTTGGACTTGTATCGAAACCCTGATCTCCAGAAGACAACAGGTAAGATGCAGAAAAATGGATTTGCTTAAATGAAAAAAAAGACAAAGAGGAAATAAGAGAACTAAAAAGGAAGCTAATAATGTTCAAGAAGTAAATCCTGGAGGCAGAAGGTGGGCAAAGGGCAGAGCAGAGCCTAGCAGCTGCCAAGCAAGGGCCTAGCTAGCCCAGGAGCACAGAGGCCCAGCACGATGCAGACCCGGACCCGCGGCGAGGCGGCGCCGAGTCATCCACAGCCACGTTCTCAAGCTCTGGAAAGCAAAACAAACACAGGCCAGGCGCGGTGGAACAAACCTGGGCCCATAGAGTCCAGGCAGAATGAAACAGAGCTCAGTGCAAACACAGCCCAAAGGCAGTGGAAAGCAAACTCAGGCAAATAAACTCCAGGCTCTGTGAAACAGAGCACAGATAGACACACTCCAAGCACAAGTAGAAAAGCAAACAGAGACAAATATAGTCTAAACTTAATGAACCAGATAAATGAAACAGTAGCTGTCTCACTCTCCAAGCAAAATCTAAGCAACTTACTTCAAAATCACCAAGCTGCAGCAACTGTGGTTCTCTTCAGGGCACATTAAAGTTACTTCCCTTCATGGTAGAAGAAACTCCTAATTCTTTTACCCTTCATGTGTTCCGCTCACATTCAGGTAGGGTAGAATTTTATTCTTTCCTCCTCAATGATCAAGTAAATGCTTGGATCAATGGCTTGCAGAGCTCTGCAACTCTTCAACCAAATTTGAAAGCTTTACAGGCAAGCTTAAAACAGAGTAAACCGACCTCAGGTGGAGGAGCTTTCTCAAATACATACACACACACACATATAAATATGTATGTATATTTGCATATGTGTATCAAATTCAGCTTCTTTGTACACATATATAAGGTTGCTTTACAGAGAATGAAACAGAAAAGATGGAAAACAACAAAAGATTGACAACAACCAATATCTATCAAAATCAATGAAGAGAATAAGAGAATAAGGGAAGCTCTACGCCCAACAGATAGAAGACTAATATGAAGATGACTTTTGAAGTACTTAGAAACTTGACAAAGATTACCAAATATTAAAGCTTTTTGAAGAGGATAATGCTGTTAATTATGCAGATGGGAGAAACATTTCTATTCCATATTGAGGAAAAAATGCTATCGTCCTTCACTTGATGACAATGGAGTATTTCCCAGCTCGTTAATAGCTGTAGCTGATGTTCAAGAGCATCACTTCCTGGAAAATATTTTAAACCTGTTAGCACAGATACTTGGTATCCAGGAGTCCTGAAGACCTGACTGAAGAAACTCTTTAGCCCAGTTTTAATGTATCTTGGAATGACAGGAAAATTCCCAAGGACCGTGAGAAGTCTCTATTCAAAAAGGGCAGGCAGGCTGACATGGGCAGTATCAGGTCAGTTAGACTGACCTCAGCGTTGGACAGAATTTTGAAACAGTTGATGCAGGAGTCTACTTAGAAGGAGATAAATTTAAAAAAAAAAAGGAAAAGAATCCATGTCATTTGATGTTACATCCGCTAAAGAAACAATAACCCGATGGAGGGATGGAGGCAAACAGTGGTGACCCACAGGCTGGAAAGCTGTGCTGCCGAGAAGGCTTGGGGACCTGCAGACACGGGGAACTCAACGGGCAAGACAGAAGAGCTGAGGACAAAAGCATTAACGTTACCCTTGCAGGGGCACAGGAGAAGCCTGAAGAGCAGTGGCAGAAGGGCTGCCCTCCCGAGCAGGCGATGAGAAACACGGCCAAGGCGGCATCATGACTCATCCACCCTGTCCTTGCTGCAGGCCCATCCCTGCGCTTCGTGGAGGGTCTCTGAACTTCCTCTAGTGATCCCTGGCTTAAGCGTTACCAGTGACCGAATCCGCACCGTGCCAGTGCCGGGGGCTGTTACTTGCTGTCGTCCGATGTCTGCCTCCCCAAGTGGGCTGAGAGTTGAAAGAGCAACAGGGCGAGCAGGCGGGGCCCTTGTCCCAGCCCAAGCCAGCCCTGCGCATGAATCAGAGCCTTTTGGGTAGCCGCTAGATAGGTCCTGCACACTGCCTTGCTCAGCAGCCCTTGCCTGACGGATGCAAGACTCACCCTATGCCAGTAAAAACATGAAGGGTTTTACATGAAACTCAATTACCAGCTTCATCTACCAGCTTGTTACGCTTGCAGGAGTTTCCTCCATGCGCACTTTGCCAGTTTCCACTAGATTCAGAGTACCAGAGTTGCTCTAAAATAGCAGAGTAAATGTGATCTATCCTGGGGGATCTATTCTACCTTTCACCTACTGGAGTAGGAGAAAAGCAAAGCCAGAGTAACTAAACCCCCTCAGTCCTCCCCAGAATGAAAAATTCTTTGCTTTTCTATGCTAGCTACATATAATTTTCTTTCTTCCAGCATAAGATGCTTAAATCTAAACTTCAAAGCAAATTTATTTTCTGCTTGTTCTTTAACAAACCAGGTTTACTAGTCTCTTTTTAGTGCAGTTTCCCCCCTTTTATTTTCTTTGCAAGTACCATGTGCTCTGAAGCAGAGACGTATGCAAGTTTTGTGCTCTGTTGCATGGCAAACTGAAAAATTTGCTGTCATCTCTAGCAATTTAAAAGCTGGAAGTTTCTTCCTTAATAATGTATTATGATGTATGATAAATCAGGTCCTCAGCTGATATAAATCAGGACTGTTGAGTTACACAAATTACATGTATTTCAGAATGAACACATCAGTGGAAATTAAAAGAGGATTCCATGTTGCATGGCCAACACTGTTTTTTTTTTTTTCTTTTTTTTTAGTACTAATAATCAATTGGCTTTGGTTTTCTCTCAAAGTAACCATTAGCTGACATACTGTTTTCTTTCCTCTGAGAATGTATGAGAGCAAAAGAAATCTAGCAGCTAACAGCAGACTACTAATACAGACGCAAAATTCAAATTCTGACACCTGAATATCCTTTCATTAACTGAGCTGATCTTCCCCTTCCATTTCTCCAAATAAATAAATGCTGAATGGCTGAATATGCTAGATAATGGGAAATACATTTCATAATGACTCATAACCACTGGGAAAAATATATTTCTTTTTGTATGATCTAAAAGCCTAACATTTATTGAAAATAGAGAAAAAAATCACTGTCTCCCCCCCCTTATGGGAAAAGGGATCTGAGACACTAATTATTAGGTAGCAGTTTCATCTGCACAATGGATGTGTCAGGGAGTTTTCTAGCTCCATCCCCTTCTACGCAGTAAGTAGCAACTGGCGCCCTGCCCTGACTGCTGGGCCACATGCTGCTCGCAGACTCCTGTCCTTGGAAAATGAAGCGATCTAAAACATCACGTGGCTCTGCTGGGCTTACTGGTCATACAGCTTTCTGTGTCTGACCTTTGGCTCATGCTTAATATCTAATTATAAATAACTCAATGATGGAAATGTCTGGAGTCTGATCAGAAAATCTGATCCCAACGCGCGGGGCAGCTACGTGATACAGCAACACAATTCCCAGTTCCCTGTGCCGCAGTGTTAGATCAGTACAGGGATCACTGCTAGAAAAGCCCACTAATGTATGAACATATGCATGCCTGAATGTCTGTCTCAAAACCCAGTCTGGACTCCCAAAAGAGCTTCTCCACAACCTTTCTCACCATGGCACCCACCTACCAAGCTCTGCCTCATTTTGGCACCGGTCTCAGAGGAAAGGGGCAAACCATCTGCCTACGTTCAATGACTGCTGTGCATCTTCTCCAGCAATTGCGCCCTGGGAGGTGCAGGAGCAATTCCAAGTGCGGGAATGCTGGAAGGAGACTGATGGTCCTCTCCGCAGGCTGCCCACGGGGGACTCAAAGGAGTCCCATTCCCTCCCAGTAAACCTCCTCTCACCCCCTCTGGCCCAGCAAATCTTTAAGGTTTTCTACAAAGCAGAAAGGCTTCAAGTGGAGGGATATGAAGTGCTCCCTGCTCCAAGTACGGTTTGGTGGCGGTGATCCTCAGGGCAGACAGGCCATATGGGCCTGAAACCCTGCCAAGAGAGCTGGGAATGGGCTATTCACATTCTGGGGTTGCACGTATTGCATAAAAGGGTTTGGCAGTACTTTCTTGGCTATACTTTAAAAGAAAGGCATGGTCTCCATGATCGTTTCCAAGAAAATGACATAAGTACCTTATTCCAGGAAAGGTTTCAGGGAAATACCTCGTTGCTGCTCCGAGTCAGGCACTAAAGCCCAGGAGAAAGAGCTGTAGGATTTAAGTCATTTCCTACTGCCGAGCAAAGGAGCCGCTCAGCCATGAGGCCCGCTCGGAGGCAATTCACGGTCCTCGTACGCTGTACACAGAAGAGATGGATAATTCAGGGTTCTGCATTGCACACCAAAAGCCAGATGCCTAAAATCTGCTGTAGAATAAATCAGAGAAGCAAGCACTGAAATCTGAAAAACCCGAAAATCCAATGAGGAGGAAGACATCCAGACATAACAGGACCAAACAACCAACTCTATTCAGCAGCACGTTATCCGCCAGGAACACACAGTGACGCAGCACAAGTTTGGTCCAGGATACATAAGCGGAGATGAGGGGAGGACGCGGGATGGCTGGAGCGCTCCGAAACACGAGGCCCCTCCGCGTGTGCCCGGCAGGCCCACGCTCCAGGGCCACGGAGCACAGTGCCACCCCGGGAGAGCACTGATGTTTACTGCCCACTTTACACACGCACAGGTGAGACCGCAGGTGAAACCAAGGCTATCAAGTTGAATAGTCAAAGGAATGATAACCTGCTGACAACTCCAGCTCGGCCTCAAAGAAACAGCCCGGAATCTCACAGCTTAGAAGGAACTGCAAACAGCAACTCACCCATACTTCTTCACTTCCACGATACAATGACAGATTTCTCTGTTTATATGCTACTTACGTTTGCAGGGCTGTAATTTCATTTAGTTAGACTTGAAGTAAGTTCATCAGACAAACAGAAAGGCCCCATACATTACAGCAAAATGTAGGGTCAAACTGAGCCCCTGTTTTGACCTTGGTGTTTTTTGTTCCACTTAAACCAAATGAGTTTGGCCCACAAAATTTTGCAGCAGCTGTGAGGTTCTGCAGTTAGTTTATATAAGCTTTACTGAGTTTATGCTTGTAGAGTGCTGAGTGGTTAGGGAGATACTACACACTAAACTCTTGCCTCTTTTGGGAAAAAAGTGTATTAAGCTGTCATTTTTGTGTTCATAAATAGGA
>VZSV01000001.1:3640567-3663036 GCA_013398735.1 Nothocercus julius | reverse complement strand
ACACACACACACATATATATATACATTTTTTTTTAAACAGATCCTATTTGTGGTTGATATCTTTAATAAGGCCAAATGATTTACCATCATCTCCTAAGCATAAAGCAATAAAGCCTCCCGTCTGTTAGAGGGCTGATCCAGCTTGTTCTCAAACTTTTTTTGAGCCAGTTTATTATCATCTGGGAGTAGTTCTCAGTCTTTTCTTTTTTTCTTTTTTTTTCTTTAGGAGATAACATAAAAATGATTAGTCATGAAAGAGAATGAGGACTACAGACTTTCTGGATTTTTTTTTTTAACGTAGGAATACAGCTTCTAGGAGTAGGTAGGGTTCTCACAAAGCATAGAATAGAATAGAATAGAATAGAATAGAATAGAATAGAATAGAATAGAATAGAATAGAATAATTATGGTTGGAAAAGACTTTTAAGATCATCATGTCCAATTAAATCCAAAAGGTCCATCCATAAAGCCAAACAAGCACATTTTCTATCTTAAATACATCAAGTTTTCCCTAGCCTGGAAGGGATTTAAACTGAATCAGAACCATCTAAATAACCACATGAATTCTTTTCTAAAACCTTCACTTGGTCATTCCACTATTCCCTATCCCTGTGAAGATTTCACTTGCTGCATCCTTTCTTTCATATTTGTCACTTTAAAGATGCATAAAAACACATTCAGACTCATAGTCTGACCTGTCCAACTAGTGAATATATAATAAGCTACTGCAGCAAGCAAAGATTTCTTTCGCTAAGACTAAGCCCTCTTAAAAACGAGCCAGGTACAGGGATGTCTCAGTCTGCGCTTCAGTTCACATCACAGCAGCCAGCTGTTTCAACCAACAGAAATCAGGCCATCCTCTTCCAAACCACAAACATGCTACATCTTATTCAGAGTGAAATGAGACACACATTTCCTTTCTGGGCGACAGGTGGGGAAAATTATAGTGTCATTCTGAGAGTTAAATATTATATATTGTCTATATTCTTACAGTTTTAATGATTGCTATGAACAGACCTACCGCTTTCTTTTATTAACCGTGAAGAACAGAGGCTTCACCTAGAGACCAGAAGACTTGAATTTCTTTGCATGGAGTAGCATACTGCTTCAGTAATAACTTCACGTTTTAGCAGCTTGCTATGTCGTGTGTGCCTGGGGAGCTGCAGAGGCTAAGTACTGCAGAATGCCATAGCGCTGACTTAATGCTTAGAGGCAGCGAACGGCACCCTGCTGAAACAAGAAGCTCCACGTGTAAAAAGCACAAATATCTTTTTTTGCATCCGACTCTTGCTTTCTTGTAAAAAAATAAAGGAAAGAAATAGAATATCTAGAGCTAGAACAGAATTCAAGAAACCAGTCATCCTCCCGGATATAGACCAGTTGATACATGGTGAGAATGGAGCCCAGCAAACTATTCACTTGATGCCATATTTGTTCAATATTAAAAGGATACTCTCTATCATAGTTACTACTCTGGATTTTGTTCATTCTATTCTCATCAAAGTCTCAGTACATATTTCCATGAGAAAAGATAAAGCATGCAAAGTTTGCAGATCTGCCCAAGTGTAAAACATCACATCTGCGCTCGAAACAACCTCACTTTCAAGATCCAAATCTTAGCTCATCAGTTTTAGTTATGCTTGTCTTCCCAATACTCAAGCTGTACTCTTGTTCCTGGCTGGCCCAATTCTTACTCCTCACCCTTAACTACATAGTGTATTTCTAACTCAGGGCCAAAACGTGCAGGTTGAAGAGAAAGAAAGAGTGGGTGCCTTACAGAAGGTCTCTTGGTAGCCTGCCAGGCCAGCCCTTTACATGGTAAAGACCTTGAAGTTGGGACCATATCCCCATTTCTGCATGTGAATAACCAAGCACATGTACAGCTCTCTGGGTGTGATCCTGAATATCATAACATCAGTGGTGTGGCACCAGATGCTATATGAACAAATGAGAATCCGTCGCATTCATATAGTGCCTTTTTTCCAAGGAACTCAAAGCACTTTACAATCTTTAAGCCTCACCACATGCCTGTGGGGTACAGCAGGGTAAGTAGGCCTGCAGCATTCTTTATAGAGCCAAGTACATTTATTCAAATGTAGCTGAATAATAATAATGCAACCATGACCTTCCATGACACTTACGTTCCTCAGGAACAATGAAACTGTCAGCCACAAGGGTGAGACTCATGAGTCTGGATGACAAAACTTTTTCGGCAGCTGGCCCATGACTGTAGAACTCACTTCCGTAATAGATTAAGATGACCACAAACCTCACCGCCTCCAATGCAAAATGCAAAATTTGCTTCTTCAGTTTAGTTTTCCCAGCCCATCAACAAATAAGCAAAACAACCTTGATGGAAAATGGGAGCCTTTCTATAGTGTTTTGTGAGTCATGCCACAGTTCCTAGCAGACAATTATTGCTCCACTTCAGGATTCGTTTAGCATGCTTCAAAAAGACCCTGCTTCGAGGATTTCATTCTTAATTAACTTCTGGAGATTCTTAATTCATTTAAATGAAATACAATTATTTTTATAGAATGAATTTTCTATAAATTCATTGTAGGGTGAAGGTAGCAGGGAAAGAGAAATAACCTTGGATTTCTTCAAAATGCATTTCCCTACACTGAGTTTTGAATCTGGGTATAGTGAAAAGTTACAAAAATTCAATAATGAAAGTGGAAGAGAAATTTTACAAACAGCACTCCCTCCAAGAGCAAGAAAATAAAGGGAAACCACTCTGCGAGAAATATTTGAAAGCTAAAAGATGCCACGCTCCTCCTCTAGAAGTATGAATTTCGGAAATCTGGGGGTCTAAAATACACTTATCTATGAAAAAAAAAATCTATGCAATATTGATTAATATTGACACTTCAGCCAACATCATTATCATGCCTATTGGAATGGCATATCAGCACATGTGTGCATCAAACTGGCCACTTCTCAGGGAGGGCTATTAAAACACAAAATTCAGCTGAGGTACCAATCACCATGTAACACGGAACACTGCTTCCCAACTGGTTTACCATCTTCCAGTAACAGTTTAGAATACCAAACTGAATAGAAATTACTATACCTCACACAAATCTTTTTCTTGCCCAGTCTGCCATTTTCTCCCCTTGTTTCCCAGTCTCCTTACTCTTTAGCAAGCACTCCTCCATCCCCTTATGTTCCCTCTGTGCGTATAGTAAGGCTGGAGTTGCCACAGTCTCCTTAATGTCTAATCCTTTAACACTGGGAGAGCATTGTATTGCAGCCCTAATGCAAGGATGAATTCTGGAATGTGGAGCCTGGAGAGAGGCTTATAGAATAAGAAAGAAAGAAAAAGGGAAGAGGAAAAAGGAATTGAGAAGAGAAAGAAGTCAAAACCACACATGGGACAGAAGGAAAAAAAGGGGATTAGGTGACAATATCCGACTGCACTGAAGGGTCAGGAGAATTAAGCTTCAGAGCAGCTTGCTCAATGTGTGCTGGGATAAAAAGACTCTGATATGAATGGAGGTGGTTCAAGTGCAGGCACATTGTGGAATGCAATGGGAGTCTGCTAGGGAACATTTAAGAGAGTTGTGCACCACTTTCATGTAGCAAATAATACATATTGTTTGCTGGGCAAAGATCTGAGCCTCCCTGTCACTTTTACAAGGTTGTTACAGAGGAATGAGAAATACAAGCAAGGAATAAAATGGCATTGCATTACTTTAAATAAAATAATAAATCAAATAAACAATTTGAGCATGTGCATCTAAGATGTATTATTACATATGATGTTTATATTGAAAATAAACTTAGAGCAAAAGATTCCCATTCAAAGAAAATCAGAGCACTTGACAAATGGAGTTAGATCTGCTTTTAGCAAGCACTTCAGAGCCTGAGTTTTAATACCTAGCTCCATTGCATGTGTAACTGGGTTCATAAGCTTTTCATTGGGCCATTTTTATACGTCATCATTATTTTTCTAAGGTGCTGTATCTTAAAGGACTCAGATTTTCATATATAATGGGTGTCCCTCTATACCACTGTCAAATGTTTAACGTGAAAGTTACAAATAGATACTTTGACTTCTCATACAGTTTATTTGTAAGGTTCTATTTATTTATGTATTCACTTATTGCTGACAAAAAATTAGAAACATGCTAAGAAATGACAGTGTAGTTACTCTGAAAACAAGAGGTCTCTAGATCTTTTGGCACCACGGACTTTAGAAGTGAAAATAGCTGGAATCTGAGAAGTTGTCCTCTGTCCTTCTGACACCCCTTCTTGTCCCAACAGGGCTTCCTCACCCGAGATGAAATAACTGTCTCATCTCAGTCTAGCATCACTACCTTGCTATAAAGTAGAGTGAAATTTGAGAAACATGAGAAATGGAAGAAACAAGTCATGAATAATAAAAGAAAGTGATTCCTAACTGTGGAAAGAGAAGCCATTCAAGTCAACCATCTGGCACAGGCTGCATCCTGCAGAGACAACGACCATGGAAAAATGACAAACTCAGGTCAGTTAGTACTTCCCGAGAAGACACCACAGGAGACAAACCGAGAGCACAGCACCAGATCCCAGTGACCGATATTAAAACCTACTGGATACTAGTGTGAATTACACCAGTCTCCAGTGCCTGCTTCAGATAGCTCCAAAGAACTCAGGTACATTACAGAGAACAAAAACGCTTTCTGCTCACTCACACTGTCGTCTTTCCTTTGCTTCAAAGAGGTTTGGGGAATCTCACACAAATACATCTGAAGGGTGTTGTGTATGTGATTTAAATGCACTTTGTCTAGGTTTTAAAAGGGAAGGGAGGACGCAACTTCAAAAATATACTAAAAAAAAAAAAAAAAAAAGAAGAAATAAAAAAGAAAGAAAAAAGAAAAAAATGGAAGAATAGAAAAGCTTGCTTGGACTGGAGTGGGTAGGATATGTTTCCTTCCTCCTCCCCAGTGGTAACACCTATGACCTGACCCAAGACTTGACCTGGAAGCTGAGAAAAAAAGAAAAAGACATGATTTTCAGGGTTCATGACAGCATCTTTACAAAGATGTATGTTTGTGCGTAGGCATTATGGAAATACAGTGTCATTCCTTCCCTGGAGACATGAACGTGAAAGTGTTGTTGATGTATATTTTCAATTATTACTTTCCTCTGACAGAGGACAGAAAAACCCTTCTAGTGAACTCAACGGCAATACGTTTATTGACTTCAGCAAGACTGGAATTTTACTCCAAGATTCTAAATATATCGCAAAAGTTCACAGTCATCTTGGCAATTCCTCCGCCCTGATCCACGTCCTTAAGAATACCTGTATTTCCTTTACTTCCTGCCTCCTCCTTGTCTGCAGCGTGCCCTGCCACGGCCTGGCCCTGCCGGCGCAGGGAACCTGCCGCCTCACGCGCCGAGGCACAAGGGCCACCGCGCTCCGCTACGGGCCCCGCACTCTTACGTCACTTGTTCGCCTGCGCTTGGAATGCATGCAGACCCCACGTGTCCTGCCCAAACGGAGACAAAGCTTCTAGTGCAAGGAGGACAGGAATGCCCAGAAAAACACACGCATCGTTTTTCGCAGGGGCTTTTTTCCCTTGCATGCGCCTGCTGAAGAGATGGCTGTCCGAGCTCCAGGCCTAGAGCACCGCACGCCCTGCAGCCCACGGCCCTTCTCCCAACGCCTCCAACACACGCGCTCTGTTAACTACAAAAAGCATCGAGGAGAGGGGGAAAGAAAGAGGGAGGGAAGCGAAAGGCCCTTGTTTTAGAAAACCCTGGAAGCCAAGGGCAGGATTATTCATCCTCATTCAGAGCCAAAGCAACTGGGAGAGAAGCACAGCAATGGCTCATTCTGCAACCTAAGGCCCCTGGGCTTCCTGCGCGCGGCTCGCGCGGAGCCTTGCCCTCGGCCGGGGCTCTCCGGCGGGCCGCAAGAAGCCCGTGCGGGCCAGGGCCGGGACCGGCCGCGCCAGCGGGGCTCCGCATGGCCCCAGCTGGGCGGCACAGCGCTCCCGCATCGCTGCTTCTGGGCCGCCTCTAGAGCAAACAATCCAGCCCTAAATAACGCGTGGCTGACTTGCCTTTGAACTTGGCCCAAATGAAAGCTGCAAGCAGTTCAAATAAAGTTCAGGTAGAATTTTACTCTCGTTTTCATTGTGATTTCAGTAAATCACAATGCCCGCTGCAGCCAAAGGTAGCACGTGCATTAGGAGAAGACTAATTTCATATTACTCTTATCAGAAGGAAGACACCCTCAGAAGGTCAAAAAGCAGCTCATTGCCGGCTACCTGAGCCCATTCAGCAGCGGGGACTGGACAAATAGCCCAAGTACACCTGACACCGCCAACGCCGGCACTGCCGCCGTGACTGCCTGCCCAAAGCCCTTCTAAAAACCCTTCCACCAGAAACGCTTCCCTCAGAAAGTGGGGTAGGGAAGAGGCACATTGTAAACTGTGGCAATTTTCAACTATGTACAGATGTCCTAAAACACATCGTGAGCGGATGATTCTGCCCCAGCTGAAACACAGCCCAGGCCTCGGACCCCAGCTCAGCTTTCTGAGCAAAAAGTGTGGGAAGAGAGAGGGGAAGAGCTGACCGAGGCCTCGGCCTTCCTGGGGCAGACACGAGCAGTGCTTGTTTCTGCGGAAGAACCAGGGGCTGCTGTTGGCCACGGAGCGCAGGGGCTGCGGGCCCAAGTGCTCCCCCAGCACCACTGCCTGCTTCCAGGCCTTCTGGTGGCGGCCACGAAGACAGAAAGTGGCACGGTGCTGAAGTAGCACAGTGCCCAGTAAGCTAATTTCATTTATTTCCTTCTCAGTGGTACGTGCCTCTTCCTGTGACAATACCCAGTTTTTTTCCACATCCTCTTTGAGCACAGGAAAGCAACATGCACGTTCAGGAGTCCCACATCAAAAGAAAACTATCACTTAAGAGGAGAAAGTACCATCCCGGAAAAAGACTTATGTTGAAAATGTGCACTAGGTCCAGAGGAGAAAACAATCTACCTGCTGGAAAACCGGAGGATGAGATTTGCAGCAGCCTAACCACGTACTACTTTTGTGTCTGCTCCCGCGCCCCCAGCAGGTAACGGCGGCGGGGGCGGCGGCACCTGAGGGAAGCGCCGGCCTGTGCTCCGTGCTCCAGCGGCTTCTGCCGGAGCGAGCGCCTGGATTCAAACCAACTATTGTTTCCCTCACATTCAGCACCACTGCTGAAGCATGAAGGAAACTCCCACCCTTGTCCTCCCCTCCTCACCCTCTTTCCCAGCCCCCTTCAACCCACACACAGAGATGTGAGAAAGGAAGCAGATCAAATGAAAGCAGTGAGAAATTATGTTTCTTAATTTTGCTTTGCCCTTCTGCCTAGCTCCCAGTTCAGCTCTGGCAAAGAACAAGGTAAGGGCTGCCCGGCGTGCAGCTCACGGTCGTCTGCCACAGGCACCTTTCTCTGCACAGTTTTCCACCTATGAACATCCAAGAATTAGAGAAATGAAAGACAAAAGTTCCTACAGAATCTTGTGCATAGGCCCTGCCAAGGGCAGGACTGTGCCCTGTGTCTTTTAATACACAGCGGTTTCTAAAGGCATTGCCAGACTTAACCTTCCAAATTCCAATCACAAACCAACCTCAAGTTCAAGAATCCTTTGGCAGCCACAGTTACAGAGAAAAAAGAGAATAATACTCACAGTCAATCATGGTGAAGTTCCTAATGAAAGTGCCATGTATCTGACAGATAAATAATATCCCGAATAATAATGTTTTCTCGTAAACGTTAAGCCAATCTGCAGTTTGTTGGAAAGACGTTGTTTTGGGAAGCATCCATCATGTATTGAGAACATATGGCTCACATGACAGTTGTGTTAGAGCAATTAAGCTAGAATTGATTCAGAAGAACAACATCCTAATCAATGCGCTCCAGACTCTCCTGCAGTTAGCTCTGGAGGACAGCGTACGTCATTCATTTCTCAGGCTTGCTTTCTATATGGGCTTCATAACTGCCTCACGCAGAACTGTTTCACGGTAGAGTCGAAATCGCAAACTGCAAAGGAGTCGTCATCTACCAGCACAAAGTGGAAAGTCAGTCTATCTTAAACAGAGGGACCACTCAGCAAATGATTGGACTCTTAGCTAAATCTAGGAAAACCTCAGTGCCCTGCGCTTATTTTTCTGCACTTGGTGTTCAACGAAGCTCAGCAAAGGCAAATGCAAAGCCCCACATGTGGGTTGGGATAACCCCATGCTACAGTATGGGCTGGGAGGCAGCTTCACAAAGGAAGAGCTGCGGTCTGGTGGAAAACAAGCTGGACACGAGTCAGCAGTGAGCTCGTGCTGCGAAGGCAGCCAGCTCCACATTGGGCAGGTCCAGGGAAGCAGCTCTCCCCCTCCACTAGGCACCTTTGAGACCGTAACAGGAGCCCTGTGCCAGCGTGGGGATGCCCAGGAGAAGAAAGGAACTGACGTACATACCTACACACACACACAGTGACAGTGAGCCCAGCAGCCACCTACGTGGCTCTGTGAAGCCATTCCTTATTCTGAGGCCTTATGTTAGATAGCGGTAGGTTGAGCACACTTTCTTTTTCTTTCTAACTGCAAATAGTGATGAAAAGTCAATGAATTAATAATACAACTATTGTTTAGTATATCTAACAATATACACTGTCTATCTATACCAAACAATAGATGTAGCAATATATCAGCAATAAACAATTACAAATGAAAGTGTAATTAATTATCACAGAATTTGTGAATCATTAGTTCACCTTTAACTCTTGCACATAATCACACATAGTGTATTCTTCTGATGTGCTTATAACGCTTGCAACTCAAGTTTTGCATGTTCATAGCACCTACCAAGATACTAGTTCATAAAGTTCATGGTGAAGGTTTCAGTCATTTTTATCTGGGTAACAGAACAAGGTCTGTTTGAGGTTTGTTGACTTTTTTTTCACAGCATAACCCAAAATGAACCTCAGATCAAAGACACTCTATTCTTTCCTAAATACTATGCCCTTCACTTCAGTGTCTGAGAGCCTTCCAGTAACATATTACACGATGTGATTAACATCTGTCACGTGCTGTTTGTTTCTCATCTCCTCCCTAGGGATAAACTCAGTCAAGTGTTTCACTGGTGGGAGTTTTGGTTTGGTTTTGTTTTGAAATATATTAAAATGACCTGGCAAATGAATATTGCCAGATCATTTTCATCAAGCACAAGATTGATCCTGAACACTCTCCATGTTACCATTTCACAGAGAGATAAGCAGATGAGATACATGATAGTTAGCACAAAATTTGAGGAAAAAATTGCCACAAGGTTGAACTGGCAGCTCACAAAGAAATTAAATCTAAGATCCAATATGCCCAGAGGCCTTGATACTGCAGCATGCTGAGGATCTCTTGACTAATTCTATATCTTCATCTCTCATTGGTTTCAAGACATACTGATGGTACTTCATAGGACTTGGCTTACGGAGAGAACAGGTAAATGCTAGAAGGAAGCCAACAACTGGGCTTCGTTGGAATATCTTACTGAGAATAGGAGACCTGCCATCATTCCCAAACGAAAAGCATTAGCCAGAAAATTTCATCATGAACAAAACCTGTTAAATGCACTCACCTTCCCAAAGAACAACATCCCAAAATAACAATCAACACTTGCTCTCTTGTTTGAAGAATCTTTGACTCAGATGTAGTAAAATAATGTGATGTCTTCTGCTCAAGGACAATTCAAGTCAGACATGCTCATTAAAACAAAAAAGCAAAATACATCAAAATATAAATTTAGGCACTTCCAGCATAATTTTATACATATATTTTTTCAAACTTGGCATATATCTTTTGTCATCCCTCTGCCATCCCCACTGTGTAGCCCCAAGGGCCATGAAACCAGCTTTGAAGCCAGTGCTTTCTTTCACAACCCAAACAACTGTCTCAACTTGTCTTTAAATAAGTAGTGCTTTTATTAAAAAATAAAAGTATATTTCACATGGAGGTTAATCATTCTAAGTCAATTATTTATCAATGGAATTTATCATGTATAGACCACCAAAATCCAGAACACCAAATGAGTGGGAACTCTCCTCATTCCACAGATGGAAGAAACAAGACCTGACGTTAAAGGATACTCCTTCACAGCACTAAGCACAAGTCCTAACTGCAAACAAGAGGAGCTTTTTCACCTGAATGTCTCAGGCACTATTCCTACACAACTTGCCTGAAAGGAAACTACCCTGCGCATTACAGAATGATACAGAAGTATCGGAAGTAACCGAGTGAATTCATGTAAAACATAGGGAGAGAACTAAGCAGGATAATCCGAAGAGCTGCTCTGTTCGCACATGGTAAATCTGACTGCAGAAATTCGCTGGGTACCGCAGGTCTGCGCCAGCGAGCAGAGCACCTGTGCTCTGAGACTGCAGCCTGGTTCTGCAAGGCAGAAAATGCAAGCCAGGGGCACAGAGATCTCCCAAGTTACATACAAGTTTTGAGTCATGCTGCCTAATGCAAAACAGAGACATATTTATAACAGACCTGGGTCAAGCTTTATAAATTTGATTGCAACACAGTTTATAACATAGAAATTCAGATATCACTGCTGACAAACTCTGTTTTTAGAACAGAAATGTGCACACTTCAAATTATCTTTGTCTGATACTACTGACTCAGCACTACAACCAAGCATCCTTCACGTGCCACTTATCTTACACTCATACTGCTTAGAAACAATAGGAGAGGATTCTGGAGTAGGAAGACTGACATGCTGATGTTCAGCTTGCACTAGAAACCAAATTACGCAAACTCCTGATAGTAGGATACAAAATATGTTTGCCATTATAACGTCAGTGTTATGTAACTTCTCCCAGCATCCATCCAGAGCTAACTTTAGAAGCAGCTGAAGTTCCATGAGCTAGCGGGCCCTGAAGAGCCTCTGTTTCTGTAGTAAGACACCAAGAAATAAAGGCAGACTCCACTCTTCAAAATATCTCAGAACTATTTTTTTTCAAAAGAGTAAGAAACCAACACAGCGATTTCATTCATTATTTGTGACTCTTCCTCAAACTACAAATTTAACTCAAACTTGAGCAGATCTGGCTCCATACAATTATTTCTTCAAGGCTACTGTTCTCTGCATGGATGACAATTTGTGTTTACACCCTAAGAAAAATATTTGATGCTCTGTCAAAGCAAATCAGTCTTCATTCTCTCTTTGGATACTAAAGATGCCATCAATAAAAGATCTCATCATAAACGAATGTTCTGCCCAAAATGGCATGCATAATGGCATGACTCCAAAGGATGCAGGGCATGTCATTTTGAGTTTGCTTCATCACTGGGAGCCCTGTACAGCGCTAACCTTCGAGTCTTTGGAGCCCCAAGCAAAACAAGATCACAGTGCCCCATATAGAGTGGGAAACAGAAAAGCCTGCATCTGCAAGAGCCCCTTCTTCGCTGGCTGTTTGATGGGGCTGCTTATTTCAGCGTTTCCTCCATGCCCCTGCTCCCCCCAGGCCGAGCTGGAGGTGGCGGCTCTCGCTGGAATGCAAGCCAAAGAATAATAGTTCATCCTCTTTCATTCTTCGCTGCTGACAGCTTCAGAATCGCACTCGCTTTGTATGCTCCCAGCACTGAGAGAATCTGTTCCTTATATACCACTCGCTGAACTTGGTATCAGGGTTTGTATTTAATAAATCACTTAATAAATCCCACCGCACTGCTGCCACAGCATTTATCCATGCAGATTACACGGAAGAGCAGAGTCTGCTTTCCTGCGGATCCTTTCGCAGTTAAGGTGAAAGTGCTGCCCGGTGCGTGCTGCGAGGGACTGCGGGAGCAGAGGGCATCGAGGGACGCGGCCCGCGCCAGGGCCACCCATCTGCTGCAAGCGGCCGGCACGCTGACCCGGGCACCAAACGCCCCGCTGAGGGGGCTCCACGGAGGTGAACGTCGGAGCAGAAAAAACACATCCACGAAAGCAAGACTGGTTTGGGCAAGAAAGAAAACTCTCAAGCCTCAACAATTCTCTTGTTTGTTTTTAGTTTGGCCTAGAAAAATTCATGCCTGAGTTTTTAAGCTGTCAGTTAAGAGAGCTTTCTGTCAAAGGTATTTGCTGTGAAAAAATGTTGTTTGGTCAAAAGTCCTATTTTGTGTTGCAAATCAATTCCCAACAGCCTTTGTCTGATACCAGGAAATTCAGAGGAAGATTTGGGCTACTGGTGTATATTTGCATCCCAGATGAAGCAGTATGAAAATACAGGAGATAGTGAGTGGGAAGAATCACTTTTATGATAAGCCAAGCAGGAAGAGTAGCTCTAAGTCATACAGACTCTCAGAAGTAAAGACTAGGTTGAAGGTGGGGCCCCCGAAGGAGGCAAGGCAGTCGCCGTGGGCAGGCTGGTAAGTTAAGCAGGTGATGTTAGCGTCAGGAGTCTGCGCATTCTTCAGGGAGCAAAGAAATTCAGTACTCAAAGACTAAAAGGAAGAGTGAGTGCAGTGGTCAGGACATGAGGAGATGAAAGTTCTCATTTCAAAAGAAAAAAAAGTGTTTTATTGAAGAAGAATAGGAATCACACTTAAAAAATGCAAGATGTAAGAAACATTGAATGAATTGATGAAAGCAAAATCACTTTCTAATGAGATGACACCTCTGTTATGCATTCCCACAGGAGAGGAAAGAAACAAGCCCCAAGGCTCATCATTTCTATAGGAACCTAGGGTAAAACCACAAGGAATTTTTAAGGGTGCACTTTGAAAAGAACCTCCCACAACTTCAGTAGCATAGTAATAACTTTCCCTAGTGCTAGTGTTCATGCTCTTTTGACAGGGAAGAAATCCACCTCCTTCGCAGGGTATCCAGGGGACTGACTTTCACATAGTACTATTGAGAGTGACGAAGCATCAGCAGTAGTCCTTGCATTCCTAGGAGGCATACCTTGTGATGCCCAGTGCTCTCATCTGTCGATCTGAAAACATTTTCCTAGTCATTAACTTTCACACCATCTTTATGAAGACTATGCTTAAACTGTTTTACATATAGCTAAACTGAGGTTCAGAAGTGTTGTGTGACTGCCTAGTGCTCACAGAGCACATGAGCAAGTAGACAGAGCAGACTGGAGGGGTGTTCTGACTCCCAGCTGCCATCACTGGTTATCAACAGCTTACAGAGAGGCTGATCCAAGAGCTCCTCACACGAGGACAGCTTTCTGTGCCATGGACTTGTATTTCAGGATCTGGTTCCCAGAGCTCACTTTGGTTTAATTGCACCAGCATTTGCAAATACTGCTATTCTGCAGTGAAATGTCATGGCAGTTATAAATAGTAGCAAGAGAAATTCAGGATCCAGAAGGTAAAAACCGTTGTCTCATACACTTCCACATACCTTTTCTTGGATTTAAAATGCAAGAAACAAAACAGTCAGGGTCAAATGTTCCAGGTTGACCTTAATAGCAGTGGCCTTTTTGAATACTTTTCCTTCTGCTTGCTACAAAGGTTAAAAGAGTAGGAAATGCCCATTATTGTTTGACCTTGTGTCACAGAGACATTTTAAGGCCCCAAGCGTGCAGTTATTTTTAGTTCACGCCATTATTTTGAAGCCAGGCTCAGGCAAACAAAATCAGCAAACTTCACAAAGGCGATGTAAAATGGTGTCCAGCATTACCTTCCTTTTAGGTTCGCCTAAATTTTTGTCTCAATACTTAGAGTTTGTCCTCTGCTTCCTCAAGGAATGTTGAACAGCTTCCGCCCCTGCTACATAAGCGCCTGACCGTGTAGCACTTTCCCGTGCGGCCACTTGGCTGCAACACGCACAAAGGCTCCGTGATCCTTGGTTTGCTTATTGTTTCCTACGGATGCATCCTGCTTGAAAAACAGCAAAGGAAAGGAAACGGTATCTGGCATTATTTTCTAATTAAACTGTTTGCATCATTCCAAGTCTATGAAGAGTTCCTTCCTTTTCTCTCCTTCCCATCTTGTTTACTAAAATTGTGAGATACGGAAAGATGGCAGGAGAGAGGTACAGTGAGCCAGATCCTAATCTCTAGCACAAAAGATAATAACAAAAGATAATTTCCAGGTTTGCACAAGCATCCTGAGGATCAAATTCTGATCAGCTTCTTGAGGACAAAATCTGTGGTCCTTATGAGGACAATATTCTGTGCAGACATGTTAGCTCCACTAAAATAATTTAATTTCTGGAGTTTTATATTGAAAAACTATTTATAATGGTGGGACATTTTGGAACATGGTGCAGTTCTGGATCCAAGCATTCCCTAACTTCAAAATTGCTTGTTTGTATTCCTGTCTGCTGTTTACAGGGATGGGACTGAGCCATGAGACTCCCATCCAGATCTGAATTCAGAACTGAACTTCCCCAGAGTTCAGGTATTTCCGACACAGTGTCTAGATTTGGGCACACCTCCACTAAGTCAGTCAGCCTTGATAAACAACAGTCCCTTTTGCCTTTATAATCTATGCATTTGAGAATACGGAACTTCATTTCTGCCAAACTTTCAAAGAACATTAACTGTTTAATGCTTACACTAAACCTGAATGGTCACTCCTCATTTCAAAATCATATATATAGCACCACTCCCCATTTCAAAAATAGCAGCACCATGGGGCTTGGAAGTGAAACAAGACTCTAGGGTTGAAGAGCAACTCAGCAGCAGTCAGAAGAAGTCCCACGTTCCTGGTTTCCCATTCCAAGTTTTGACCAGTAGACTAGGTTACCTCTCCAAAAAGGAATTAACACAAAAAAAGTTATTAAGCAAAATAAAAACCTTCCATAAGTCTCTAGGTGGGACTGTCTGAGGGTTAAACCAACAAATTTGGCATACGGACTATTGACAGAGGCACTTCTCCCAAAATCAAGCCTTTGACCTGGACACTTACAAGTTGTGGACACATATTTATCAATATTATTTACTTAGTGAATGTGTAAAGGTAAAGGCAGAGAGATTTATTCAAAACAAGTACAAAATACAACTTAAAAGACAGGAAGATTGCATTGGTAAGACAACATTGCCCCAAAAGGCTCACACAGACACTCTGTTAAGAAAATGCCAACACGCAACAGGGAAAATTCTGTGTACCACTAGCTCGGATGCTGAACACAGCCTGGCTATTGCACCGGAGTTAATATTCCTCCAGGAAAACATGCTGGCACTAATGCAAAGAGCATTTCAAAGCAAAAGTGTGCTATGGGTTCACGCAGATCCACAAACATCGCAGGTAATCAGCTACCACCCTGGCAACTACAGTAAATCCAGATAAATGAGTCAGACAGAGGCACTCAAACCCAGCCGGCTGACTGCAGCTTGGAGAACTTTCAGCCGTTACTAACTGAGCTGCCGAGCGAGCTCTCCAGGGGCCTCCTCCTTCCTAGAAGCACAGCAGCCCGCTCGGCTTCCCCGGAGTTGCTCCTGATCCACACTCACCCAACCGAGCGCAGGATCCGTGCTTTTCTTTTCGGGCGGGATCTATGAAATACACCAGCGAGGTGGCCGCGGGAAGAGCCATTCGGACAACAGAGTGGCTCGCTGCGCGGGCAGAGGTTATACACGGCTTCTGCTGTGCTTGTTCCTGCCTGGGTCTGAAAGGCTTCGGCTTTGTTCCGGCAGCTGGTCAGACCTTCGGCTGTGCGTTCTCCTTCTCACGCGTGCCTTCTGACACATCCTTCCACGTGGCAGAAGATCTGTCTTGTGGACAGAATCACTGTTTCATGAAGATCAAATGGTTCATCTTTGCGCATTTACCTTGATAACCCCTACTACCTGCAACAATTCAGCACTCACACAACAGGGCCACAAGCCACATTGGGTGCAAGTGCCAGCTTCATTAAGCTGTTCCAAAGCCCAACCAATGCATACGTTGGGACACAATGTGGAATTTGTACAGTCTCAGTGTATGCAAGCTCTTATCTGCTCGTAGAAGCTTTCTGCTGTGAAACTAAGCAGTAAAATTTAATAGGCTGTGCTGCACGGCTGAACTACTAAGACATGACTTCATGATTCTTACATGATTCATGAGAGTATGAAAAAAAAATGTATGTTCTTTGCATTTAAATGACTCCCTGTCTGCTGAGAAGTTTATAACCGTCAGTACTGTTACTGGGCAAAAACTGCAAAACTGCGACAAGAATTCCCTTCATTCCTCAACAAAAACATCCTATTCTTTTGAACCGGCAACCAGCTCGCAGTGCTCACTCGCGGGTGCTCTGAGCCAGAGGAAGCGCGGTGCTCACTGCACCATGCACAGCGTGGAAGGGCAACATCTGGAAGAGATTGGCAATGGTCTCACCCCAAGGCCTAGGGAAGGCAACAAAAAAGCTCTGGTTCCAGCACTGGACACATATAGGCTAGGGGGAGCACTGCAGGTGAGGTTTGGCTATTCTTCCAGAAAAAAGATAGGTGGTCCTTCAATTTAAAAAAACATCACGCAGCTCTGCTGCAATCTCTACAATGAAGAGATGAACATTAGCACCATCCCTGCCGTCACCTGAAGCGACAAGGCATCCCCTCCGAGCCCTCCTGCCGCGCTGCTCCGTGCTGCTGAGAAAGCTCACGCAGAGGTTAGGTTCCTAAAGAAGCTTAAAACAGACTGAAAAGAAATTCTATATAAAGAGAAGATATTTAAGAAAGATGAGCCCCTCTAAAGTCCTAATAGTAAGACATCGATGAGAAATAGAGATTAATATCCCAAAACTTTCTTCTGTTATGAAAAATACATGCTCACTGTTTCTGGCGTGGGGAAGGGGTTCCAGCAGCCCCAAGCCTGCTTTCCCTGCCTCCTGAGACACGCGCAGGCGCAGCGAAAGGCCAGCACTACAGCAACAGCAGCAACTGCTGCAGCTGCAAGAAGTCATAAAAACATCTTCCCATCTAATAGACCAAATCCTAGCAACAATTCCTTTCCTTTCCTTTCCTTTCCTTTCCTTTCCTTTCCTTTCCTTTCCTTTCCTTTCCTTTCCTTTCCTTTCCTTTCCTTTCCTTTCCTTTCCTTTCCTTTCCTTTCCTTTCCTTTCCTTTCCTTTCCTTTCCTTTCCTTTCCTTTCCTTTCCTTTCCTTTCCTTTCCTTTCCTTTCCTTTCTGTCTTTACTGCTTGCTGGTTGCTGGCAAAGTTAGTTGACATTTACAAAATATATATATTTAAAAAAAAAAAAAAAAACACTCATCCTAAAGCCTTCAGACTAATTTAGAGGCTGATCTAAGGCCCACCGAAGTCAATGGAAAGGCTCCCTGGAGGGAGCATGAGAGAGAGAGAACTAACCACACGTGACAGATGTTAGTCATGTTGCTTAACTCACTGCTGAGAAACATGAACATAGTTCAGCAGAAAGGAGGGTATAAGAACTTAGCTGGACCAGGAAACTGTGAAATAGAAAAGGCTCTTGATTTTGTCCCTCAAATCTGATAGGAGACTAAAAGGGGAGTAAAGCGAAAAAATACACAGTGACCTTTCCAAACATAACAGATGCTAAAGAACCTACCAGTATGAAAACATGCAAAACCAGTTGTGTTGGAGGCATCCTGAAAGAGAAAAATCTGCTTTAGTGGCATCAACCTTTCCACAGACTTGGGCCAAAGCCAGTGGTGCAGAGGAGATCTGTGTCTTCAGATGCCACGCACCAATAAAACAGGAAACAAAGATCCTGCTCATCACTAAGGTTCCTAGGATATTTTCCATTAAAAAAAAAAAAAAAAGATTTAAGAGCAGCATTTTGACCAAAGGACAATCCATCCCACCACAGTCTGCATTTTGTTGTGCATACCTTGAGCATCGTACTCTAACTTCTGCATAATAGAGACCAAATGCGTTTCAACAGTAGTTCATTAGGCTTGTTTGCTAGATGAGCACTGAAAATATTTGTATTATTGTATTTTAAACATCTGAATGTTCTCAGTCCCCAGAGATTAAAACCAAATTGTGCATTTCATGCTGAAGGAACTGCAACAAGCCATTAACATTAAATTAGTACAGTATCAGAAAACTGATGCAGCTAGAGTGAACAGTGAATATGATGGGGAAAAGCAAAGAGCCCGCACAACTCCATTCAAACACCTACAAAATGTGTATCTAGAAACCTGCTTTAAGTAGCCTTCTCTCAAATGCAGTACCTTCTCTTGCAAATAAAGGCTTGTCAAAAACAAGCTAGTTTTACATTATCATCTGCTTGACAAATTCACCCTGCTTCCCAGCAGTGTGACCCAAAACCCTCCAGCTGGGCTCCACGTATGCATTGTATGCATTCACGGTGCTATACGTGTTCCCCAAAGCACTTGTTTCCTTCAGCCGAGCTCCTCGCGCCCCAAGGGGAGGCCGGCCTGCTTAGGTAGGCTCCTCGTAGGCTCCACATCCACGCTCGGCAGCCAAGAGACCCGCACAGCTCGGGGCAGCTTCGCCACGCTGCCCGTTACGGGGGGACCAGCGGCGGGCAGGACCCGGCTTGCGCCACGGGGCACAGCCCCGCGCAAGAGCACACAAGCACCCCCAGCAGCTCGGGGGAAATAGCTATCCCACAGCTTGCTAAGCAGCTTCACGCAGGAGTTACAAAGCTGCCTTCGTCCACCATCTGGAAATGGTTTTTCACCACCAAGGGCCTGCCTAGCACAGTTCGGGAAGCCCTGCTTTATACCAGGAATCTCACTAAGGGTGTCTCTGGCTGCCATACAGCTGCCGTAAAGGCTCCTCACCCTACTTTTTATCAAGAGATGACGACCCGTCACAGCACCTGGATAACTGTCTGAAAAAGCCCACATTTCTTACCTCATGTATAACAATTTAAACCTGCTTTCAGTTTGAGTGGTTTGAAGGCCAACCTAACTCATTTATATCTGTATATGAGAAAAGACAAGTTGTTTCTCAGTCTTCCTGAGTCCCAGGCTTGTCTTGTCACTAAAGCAAGGAGAATTTCTTTAGTGTCACACTGGACAGCTGCTAAAAAGAGCTCAATGTTCCTGCTACATCAGTATGTCCATAACAGGGTTTAATTCTACTCTTACTATTAGGAAACAAAAACATGCTTTTTTTTTTTTTTTTTTTTTTCAAGTTTTCAAGGAAAAATACAGTATAAACAATCAAGTCTTTATTCTTGCATTCATTTTTTATCNCATATTTCCTCTTGTTTGAGAAAAAAATAAAAAATAAAGATTACTTCTTAGGATTTATTTGACCCTACTAAATTATTTTAAGAGGGTTTAATTTACACATAACTATTTCTGTTTGTTTTTAGGGGAGCACAAAAAGAGGGATAGTATTGGGGCCTCCCAAGATATGCAAAGAAAATAAAGAAGGGTCTGACGACTAACAGACTTTCATTTAAAGAATGTATGGGACGGGTTTATTACAGCAAAGTAATCTACACGAATTTGGCTATATAGGAAACAGATGGATGTTTTCAGTCAGAGGACCTGATCTTTCAGACCTTGCTCATGAGCTGCGTCCCCAGAGCTGAAGGCGGATCCTACGGATCTGCAATAGCTCCAGGAACAAGCCACGTCCGCAAAGGCAGGAGCCTTATGCTTCAGTCCGCACGAACCCACGGCGGCAGGAACCCCGCCAAGACGAGAAGGGTATCGCGTAGCTTCGACCACAATGCACTGGCCATCAGCTGGACCACGAAAGCTTTAGAAAGATAAAAAAAGAAAATCTATACATTTAGCAAAGTGACAGGAAAAAAAGCACTTGGTTCATGAAAAAAAATGCAGGGCTCATGGCCCTAAATATAAACACTACTTCAGAACATCTGTATTTATTCTTAGACAAAGCCTGAGTGTTTATGTGGGCTTCCCTATCAGGTGGGGAACTGAAGAGTATTTTTAGTGTTAGCTGACTGCAACCTTGAGTTATTTGGGTCTTAGCTGATATTAACCTGTTCAGCTGCTCTTTGCTAGTAACATGCATATGAGAGTGGAGCAAGCAATTAAAAAAAAAAACACAGAACAGATAAGCTATCATATTTGTAATGTCTTACATTTTCTATTTTGCAGCTATTTATGATATACATTACAGCAGTTTTCAGTCCACATTTCAAATGCTTTGCCCATATTCCAGAGGTATAAGGTTACTGTGCTTCACAGGACCAAAGTCATTCACGGCATTCTGAGTTCTACATGAAGGCTGATGAAGTTCCTTGAAAAAGTTCTCTTTGTTTCAACAGACTGTGCTGTTTAAAGCTGATTCAAGATTTGTGGAGTCCTTGATTTTCTGATCCCTTATCCCCTTTGCGGTCTTCAGCAGGTCATTTTAATGTTCCGTGCCATTAACCTGAGGCAGATCTGAAGGGACTAGGCATTTTAGAGGTTTTAGCTCCTTGGTGGAAAGATACTCTACGTGGGATTCAAGCACATACACAGTGACAGTGCAAATGAAACACTGAGAAAAGCAGCAGAGGATTTACTAATGTAAGAAGAGTGGGTGCCAAAATATCAACTTTTCAAGGCAACTTCTGTTATATCTAGCCCCTGAAGCTCCTCAGAGCTTCATATAGTCTTTATATATATATATATACTTTAAAGAGAGTTAATGGGGAGTAAACCCGTGCGGAACAAGGTAAGGAAGAATTCAAGTGTACCAAATCCAACCACAAGCCTGCATTTTTTTGGACGTTCATGGAAGTTTGGTATTTTTCATTGTTTCCTGTTTGTTCTGGGTTCCCTGTGGCAGGAGCGGTGCCAAGACGCCGCGAGAAAGGCTGTTCTTGTTCTATTTGCAGCGCGGCGCGGAGCAGGAAGCACTAGGCATCTAGCAAGAGAGCCTGTTCTGCCAGCAGGGCCCATTCTGAAGTTAACCGAAGTTGTGTCATAGCCTTCAACAAGGCTCCAGTCAGGCTGAATCGCTGCATTTACATAAACCAAAGAGCTTCAGAATGGTCTGAATAAAGATCAGGAAGTATCTGAGCCCCGGGCCCGCTCCTTGGGGCTCCACACAGGCCTCGGAATCAGCGCCACCAGGCAGGGCATGAATCAGAAAAGCGTGCGTGCTCGCTGCTTGTGACACCGGGATCCGGCTCCCAGGCAGCCCGGCGGAAGGAGCGCGAGGCAAAGCACTTGAGCCAGAAATGACTAACGCTGGCTGCAGCTTATTGCGGGGCTGCTGAGCCCCGCCTGAGGGAGAGAGATTTAGTATAGAGCTTTTTGTTGCTCTTTGCTTGCTAGGGTTTTTAAATCTATCCTGTTTTAAAGTTTGTCTAAGTATACAATGTGCAAAACTTCTAGCCTGCGCTAATCCAAACTTTGTACCTCAGAAAACTATAGAGGTTCCACAGTATGTAGCTTGTTTCCCAGGTGTTGCCCTGTCAGGGGTTACGTTAAAGAGCAGTCAGGCCCTTCGTGGTGGAAGCGAGCGTTGCCTCCAGCAAAGTGTGCTCCTTTTGGACACCCAAGCCTGCTCTTCAGGGATCTGCTCTGATTACACATAGTAAGTGTGGTCTGTTTGACTTGTTGTGTGTCTGCATGTATTTGTAAGAATATTCACAGGCAATGTAATGAAAATTTCCAATTAGTTAACATTGGAGGAACAATTCAATTACTAATCGCACACTCCTGAACTCAGATTATGTATTAGTGAAAAAATATCAATGAGGTTTTTGGCTGAAAATGAACATGAGGTCACACTGGCAGGACCTTTGAGTAGAAATAAGCAGCAAAGCATTTCTTTGCCCTTGAAAACATCACTAAAAAAATCCATTAAGGAAGAAGGCTAGTAATCTGACAAGCTCACAAGCTCCCCCCCCCAGTAAGAGTAACCACCATCCCCTTCCACTATTATCTCCAAGCAGAACAACAGAAAATAAAAAAAATAATCCTACAGCAAATGACCCCATCAGTGGGATGTAATCTGAACAGTAAGAGATTCAGGTTCATACTCCATTTCCTTCCAGACTCTCCCTATCTGAAACAGGCAAAGCAGCATCTCTGGGGCAGAGATGAACCTTCCTCTCTTTCTCTACAACAATTTTCATTCTGTGTTGCACAATTTCTCCTGAATAAAATGACAGAACTGATGCATTCCCATTAAAAAAATGTGGATTTAGAATCACTACACTGCAGTATTTCTAGTTAGTTCTAACCAGAAGGAACTTCAAGGCATAACCTAGGCTCATGTAAACTACCCTGAGGAAAAAAAATGAAGTGCCTCCCACCGTGAAGTTACATACATCCACTAAGCCACACGCATCTGCAGGAAGTTGAGGACCCTACACTCCTCCCAGGTTACATCTGCATTGAAACTGTAACTAGGACTAGAGTACAGGATCAAGCCTGGCCTGTAACTGTCATCCACCCTGTTGTCAGGGTACTCCTAAACATGGCTTGAGCTCTTGCTATTCTTACTATTCTCCCAGATTTGCTTAGGGATTGCAGAAGTCCCAGTTCTTCCCACTAGGCTGTATGGTCAAAGCTATCTTGTTTTCTGGGGAGAAGAGAAGGGTGAGATTAGACATAAGGATGAGAGTCATGCAGGATGAAGAAGGGGGGCTATATATATTTATATTATATATATAAG
>VZSV01000001.1:3605452-3640227 GCA_013398735.1 Nothocercus julius | reverse complement strand
GCGCGCTCTCGCAGCGGTGCAGCTGCACGCGCGCACCTGGGCTGTAAACGCTGCCTCTCAACGCCACACAGCAGGAGGCCCGAAAGTTCGATGCTTTAGCACTCGAGGTCACCAGGCCACAGTCTTTTTATGGATTTAGCCCTCCAAACAGGATTTAAGAGCGTGCAGTAAATAAGGCCTTGGGCCACACAGGGAACAATGAAGATGAAGCAAACTGCTGAGGAGCTGCTCGTTAAGGGAGCACCCAACATCCTGTGCACCCGCCCTGGCGGAAAAAATAGTATGTGAGCATGTAATTAAAAATGAATCATAATGAATTGCACAGGCAGTCTTCATTATGGCATTTCCTAACTTTCGCATGCCCTACTTTGTGACTTACAATGTTCTTTCGATATCATTTCTGCGCACACGGTACAGACCAATGCTATGACAGCTATGTGCTTAAAGGCCACAGCAACACTTACATTGCAAAATCAGTGCATGTCAGGTTGCCCTCAGAGGTCTTTTTCCTTACAAGTCAGTTGGTTGTCTACTCACCCACACCAGTTTTGCACAGGTGAATCCCTGCTGCCCTTAAGAAGAACTGCTTTGATTACTCAAGAGCAAGTGCAGATTCTGGCCCTGTGTCTTTAAGGAGAGTGAGAATCAAAAGACTGAACTGCAGAAATACTTGTTGTACAACTCAGCTCCTAGAGCTACATCGGCTTATAACCATACCAGATTCCAGGGCATCCGTGGGAAAGTATTTATTTTACCTGTAGGTATAATTGTGAGCAATAAAAACAGTTCAAACCTTGCCAGAAAGGGTGTGAATTTCTAAAAAGAAGGAAAACTCTGAATTCCAATACCTGAGCAAACAAGTTTGTATTAAAGAAAAAAAAATGAAACAGCATTGCCAAAACAATGAGGTTATGATTTGCCAGCAGCTGGATTGCACTTTCACTTACAAAAGCTGGGGGGAAAAAAAAAAAAAAAAAGCTCTGCCTTCTGAGCACGTTTTCCATCAAATCCAGTAATTCTGTGTGTCAAGAATAAAGGATGGGTAGAGAGGGAAAGAAAATAGTAGTAGGAGGCAGGCACGCCAAAATAAGCCCCCAGTTCTTGCCTCTTGGAAGCCATTTCACCAGCCTGGCACGGAAGAAGGACAAGTCTTTGCCAGCTTAGAAAATACTGACGCCCTGAAAACGAGCCACAGAGAAGAGGTAGGAACAGAGGACAGCGCTCTTCAAAAGCCCGGATTTCATTAAAAACACGCTCTACCATCCACTGGGCTTCCTCGCCGGCTAGAGGCTGCTGTTGCCCCCGTGCCACGAGGGACACGGGCGTCTCAGGCCGGCCAGCGGCCCCTCGGAGGGCTGCGCCGCGCAGCGCAGCGTCACGCAAGGGCAGAGCGGCCGCCGCGGCCGCTCGCACGCACAGCCTGCCCGGCCCCACGGCAAGCAGGCCGCCCCGGCGCAGAGCCAGCCTCCCGCACAGCCCTCTCCGAGCCCGCCGCGCAGCAAGCTGGGCGCAGGCGTTACTCCAGCTAGGCACGCCAGGCCCCAGTGGAATTTGCATGCCCTAAAATTGTGCTAATTCCCATCTGCTGAATGTTCAGCCCGCGACCTGACCCAGATACCTTCTTGATGAGGCTTGTACCCCTCTCTATGTTCACCTCTGCCTTCCTTTTGTGTCTCAGCTGTACTCAGCTTCTCGTACGGAGTTGGCGTCTGTTTCTTGGTCGCATATGATGTGCTAAACCTCTTCCGCCACAGGTCTCCCTTGCAGACGGGTGATAACTGCACTGCAGTGACAACGGTTCTCTCTCACCATTGCTTCGACCGCTACCCAGTTTGCAGCTCTTCCTCAGTTCTCCTTGGAGGCCTTCTGGGACAGTATTGGAAGTCACAGACGTGACGGCTCTGCTGAGTGAGCCCCTGCGCTGTTGTGTGTGCACCTGCCTCTCTTGTGCACCTAGACAAATGTGATGTTTCCTGTCTGTGCCAGTTGGCCTGTTAAATACGAAGGCGGAAAATTGGGCCATTTTAGTCCTGAAGACCTGGCAATGGTGGGACTTGTAATGGCAGCAACAATAATGACTGGCCAAAATGCTCCTTTCATGAGTTTTGGCAGAGCTGGCCCTATCTGAAAGGTACCATGCAGCAGCCTTTTGCTAAAATTCTTCCTATAAGAAGAGAGCAGCTGAACTTTAAAAATAAGATGCATTTTGTACTTGGCAACACTGTTTTTTTGATTGTTTTCTAATAGCGAAGGCTAAACAAGATGGCGGCTGCAACGCAAGGGAGACAACTGAAACTAAAGGCCAAAACAAAAAACCTATAGACACCTCCACAATAAGGACAATTTCCATGCAAACAACAACTTTTGAATTTCGTCTCTTTCAGCTGTCTATCTGCTTAAAGGCTTTTTATTCGGCAAACAATTTACTTTGTAACAAACTTAGGCCTGGAAAATTTCTGCCCCAAACATGCTTCTTTCACAGAATCAGGAATTAGCTGACGACTTAACAGCAACACTTACTACTAAGCATTATAAAAAGGAAGTATTAAAGCATCTGCCTTGCATTCTAGGGAAGCTACGGATGCAAGATTTCCACTGCCCTTATATGACATGCAGTACAAAACAACATTTTTCTCAGACGACTCCCAACTAGTAGCATTATTTGGCCTTCATGAAAAGTTAAAGGCGCGCCAGATGAACTCAAATCAAAACCAGTGGTTAGTACTTATGATAAAAATAACTCAGATTTAGCTTGGAAAACAGAGGTTTCCACATCCAGAGAAAAATAGTGTATGACAGATGTACAAGGATGAGTAGCAGAGCGATGCATGAATAACAGCCAATACAGAAAGTCTATGTTTCTTTTTAGCATATTTGGGAACTTATTGCTATCAAAATAACAGATAGAAACAGAGGAAGCCCAGTCATTTGCACGCTAATACTTGAAGAGTAAAAAAAAACGTGCAGGGATCTCTTTGAGGTGTTCTATCAAAAGCCCAGTTCCAAGCACACTTAATATTTTGAATTTATTTTTCAGATACCACTAACAAGATAATCTGGAAAAAGTCTGGAAATACAAGCATAAAATTTGGTAACTAGAAGGCCATGTAAAAAACCACCAAAGTCTCAACCACAAAGGGTTAAAATATCTTGCTAAAATGTTAGCTATAACCAATGGGCATAGAGGAGCTTCAGAACAGCTTCAGGATCCTGTTTGCAACAATGGTTGTAAGCAGAACATTATGTTTAAGTTGAGAATAGGGACAAAACATGTATGATATTTTGAGTACTTTCCTAGTCTGTAAACATTTTAATCTCAAATATTTCCGGAGCTTGAGGGGGTTGTTTAGTAATCTTCAATAGGTCTCCCCCTTCCAGGTTTTACCCCTTAAAGTCATGTGGACTTTTTGCATCCAAGGCCTCCGCCACAGGCACTCCCAGAGCTCCAGTATTGTCCTGAACATGGCTCCAGCCGACTCCAGCTCCATTTGCTGGCTGCTGGTTCTTCTCCCATGGAGACAGTAACAGTCTGCCCTGCCACATGATGCGCAGGCTTTTTCCAGAGCCTGCATTTCTGCAGACATTTCTGTCCCGAGCTGAGGAAGTCCAGGCAGCTCAGCGAGCCCCTGGCGGGACCTTTCAACAGCCCCACCGCCCTTCTCTAGTCCCCCTGTAACCTGGGCCTGGGGTGGCTTTGGTTTGCAGTTGGCAATAAGGGCATCAGCAGTGCACACAGCATTCAAGCTCCAGGTGAAGCATGGATTCGATAGGCGCATAATGGTGCTCTCTGTTCCATTTCCTCTTCCCTCCCTGTGGTTTCCTAACACACAATTTGATCTTTTGATGGCTTTCAACCATGAAGCATTTTTTTCATGAAACTACTTATCAGAAGGCCAATATCCGAAGGCTTACTCCTTAGAGCAAGCAATCAGCTCAGAGCCCATCGGTTCCTGTATGAAGTTAAGAACAGTTCTCCCATCTGTTGATGTGCTTATCAATACTGAATCTAATGGGTCATTTTATTGTCCAGCTAGTCTTGTGAGACCCTTTTGCAGTTCTTCTATTACCACATAATGGGAGGGCACTCATCATAGTGGCACGTGGTGCTAGAGCCGGGAACAATGCCTGAGGAAAGGAATTGTAAGGAGTTTCTCTGACTGCATCACTGCTTCTGCCCAGAAACACTGGCTGAGTGGTATATGCCAGTTCTGTACGTTTGCATGGCACACTAAGACACAGCACCAACTGTGAAGCATCCAACGTTGCAAGTAGCTCCACAGTGACGATGCCAGGAATCCAACCATGCCAGGACATGCCAGATCTACCAAGCACGTGCAAAAGAGGACTCGCACAAGACTATGAAATCTGATGTCGGAAAGGCACAGCAGTCACGACACTTGCACAGGCTTCCTGTGCAGCACACACTTAGCTGGCCTGTGTTTCCAGGTAGTGCCCAACTGCTATTAGTATTTTAAATTAATCTGCACTGAGCTCTGGCATGGAGCATGGCAACTCTTCAGCACTTCGGGGCAACAGCCCACAGCGTTTGGCACAAGAAGTGAAAAGAAATCATTAAAACTTCAGGAGAAATGAGAGGGTGCAAATTCACACCGTAACAGCTGAAGGATCCTTTCATAGCGCAATTTGAACCTCAGCTTGGTGACAGCCTGAGAATTAACAGATAATATTACAAAATATATACTACAAACTTTGATGAACAGAAACAATGAGAAATTTGTCACTGCTGCTCATCCCAAGGTATAACCTGCCTGCAGCCGGGACGTCCCGCAGCCTCCAGATTTCTCCGCAGACACGCTGCAGGGGCCGTGCTCACCCCTTGCTGTCCCGCAGAGCCTCACCGCTCACCACAGCAGCCAGACCCGCTCGGCCATGCCTGGCATGCTCATCTTCAGAAAGAAATGCAGCTCGCGGAGATTCAAGGGGCTCCGTGCGTTTGTCCCCACTCTCATCACTGTAACAGACAAGATCACCTAGCGTTTGAATTGTCCAGGGATCTTCCTCACCACTTGGCTACAATCCAGCTTTCTGCTTGCCCCTGTTGGGATTCAGGCTTTTGGATGTGACGCACTTACGAGCGGCAAGGACACAGGAGGACTTGCCTACCAGACTAAGCACGTGGAAGGCCCCTTATGCACATGAAAGCGCCTCCTTAGAAACCCCGTGTTCCATTAAGCTCTCAGCACAATACTTGCCTATAATTATTTTTCTCATCTATAAGTACATTTACATTACAGTGCAGCAACAATTGTCACATATGATCAGCAGATTATCTGTGTTTTTGATTAGTGTGGCAGCAATTTATCCTTTGTTTTTCAATCCTGGGCTAAATGAAACATCTTCTATAGAGACAAATCTCTGCAGTGATCAATCATGAAGCATCCCATATGGATAATGATGCTCCACATGCTTTAAATGAAGCTGGGTGAGAAAAACTCTACTCACTCATCTCTCAGCCCTACAAACTGCTGGAAAGTACCCCCAGGTTCACTGCTGCATGGCTATAGCCTCTTTGTAGAATCAGTTGGTTTTAAAGATACCAGGTTAACAGCAGAAACTTTTGTTGGTATGGAATTAATCATTTAGTGGTGTGATTTTTGAATTCAGATTTTCCATACTGGTAAAAGGCCCAAATGCTGTTATAAAACTATTTTGCTGAAGAAGCTTATTTCATTTTGGGGCTTCACATGAGCTACATCAGTTTGAAGTGCCCTTTTTTTTTTTTTTTTTTTCTCTTCATAGTAAAAGCTGGGACAGCAAGTTTTGGGTAAGCTGCACGTGAAGCCGTTTAGAACTGTGCCGCATCCTGCAATGTCAGCTCAACAATGACACAACTGAATCACTTTTGATTTAAAATTTTGCAGGAATATTTTCATCATACATACTCCAGAGGACTAATGCACAGCACAGTCAAACCATTCCTTAATGCAATATATTGAGCACCATACATTAGCCAGAATCAGTTCTAAAATAAATAGTCACATCTTGGTTGACACAAGAGAAGTCTGTTTGCTTATACTGTTACTGACTTGGCCTTCTCTATTTATTTAAGTCCAATTTAGTAAGTACGTGGAGACCCCAATGTCCATTTTCCAAATGGAAATAGAAGCAACTTCTTCTTACCCCTACATACAAATTAAGACACACAGAATTACAGCATAATATTTCCCTACTATATAGCTCTACCTCAGTGCAAGGTATAGGTTCAGTTTTGACTTAACTTTTATTTCTCACGCACATTTACTGTCCCACTCTGCAGAATTTGGTTATTGCTGACAGACTGCTTAATCACACAGTGACTCTCTCAACGTTTCTTTCATCTTCTGACGCCTACAAGGGTTCAATGTTGTTCCACCATTGGGCTTCTGCCATCACAGCAATGGTAACAGTCAGGCTTGTGAGCCTCAGCATCCCGAGCGCTAGGAGTCAGATGCCTAGATGCTTTGTAGCCTTTAGGGAAACTTCTCAGGGTAAAAATGGTTCCAGAGGTGGCCTCTTTCACTACTGCTCATTGTCAATCTGAAAAAGCATCAGTAAGCCAAAGTTTAACTATTTGTTGGACATACTTGTTGGTAAAATATACCTGTTGGTAAAAATAAATAAATAAATAAATAAAATCTGTATCTTAATGTGAGGATTAGAGCTAGATAACTTGTTATGGCAATGGATTTTGTGTTAGGATATTTCAATGGCTTGGATATTTCATTAACCTTAAGCCAATGATTTCATTAGTTTTTAGTATTTTGGTACTTGTGAGATGCCCAAAACACTAAGGAACTAAAAACTGAAAGAATTTTTTTCTTCTTTTCTGTAAGATTCGTATCACAGTGTGCTCTCCATGTAAAACAAAAGTGGTCTCATGGACATACATAGGTAGAAAGATAGAATAAGACTGTTTGAATAATGAGCATTTGCCAACCTGTGCAATGATTCATCTGTGAAGAAGACACAAGGCTCCTAGTGATACAAAACATCATCATTTTGGACAAACACTAATGGTAGCTCAACTGAATTTCTCAGCGTTGGCCACCACATCTGAACAACTGGGTCCAACCTCTTAAGGCAGACATTCAGGTGAATGCCAACGTTTTAGAGCAGGGATACTTCCGAAAGGAAACAGTTATTTATTCTGTGATTGCTGCAAATTCAATTTTCACTTGCACATAAAAAGTACGGCAGGTTTAAAAAGACAGCTCAAGTGTTCCAACTTTGATGAACACATTCAATTTGCTCCTACCAACACTTATGGACGTTGGGGTGGGGGGTGAGATGGTAACTAGCTCCCTACTCAGTCTATGCACTGCGTATTAGGCTGCGTGGATGTAAGTCAGGAGCCACTCATAGGAATGCTTCTCATTTCATCACTAAGACAGAGGATGATCTAAGAGTAACCTAGGGTATTAGTAGCTTCACATTGTGCCTGAACCATAAAGACACCAAATCTTCACCTAAGTTGAGTATAAGAAGAGCTCAGTGAATGCACATTTTATATAGTTTTCTTCTCACCACTCTATTTATTGGTCTTGAACTAGCGGTGTCTTCCTATGACTAACTCCTATTCACGCAGGCAGGAAAAAATACAAAGTGGGAGCAATTGAATTTAAGCCAAAGACCTGAGACACAGAGCTACTCTGCTATGAGCCGCTGTGGCGCAGCTGCTGAGGCAGGCACCAGACATCAGCTCTCTTCGCCTTGTCCACAAGAATATTCCCAACACAAATCCCTCTGAAAGGAAACCTCATTACCAGTGATTCACATGAACTTTCAATTTCATGGACTAAAACACCTCACCTGAGACACAAACAAAAAAATAACCTAATGTTAATAATTTTATTCCTCATTATGCAAAATAAGCTTTCACATAATTCAAAAGTGTATTAAATACACTATTTTTTAAAATCATTTTAAACAGAACTTTAAACCATACTGAATCTACAGTGGGGGTTTCACTACTGCTTAGTGAAAACAACCACCCACCCACAGAGCAAAATTCTAACATATCCGTGATTTGCTTCTCATTTAACTGAAGATTCAAACAGAAATTACTCTGAAAAATTATGCCAGCATATAGCATTTACATTTTCCATTTTGCACAAATGAAAATCTGCCTGCATCAGGCAATTTAATTTAGATTTATCACTTTCACTCGGTCCATATCTGAACAAAAATAACCCTCCTATTGTGGATTCCAGCTCCACACAGCAAATTTCTCTCTAGCTGGGCAAAGTTAGCAGCTTCTTGCAAACAAAACTCTATCAAAGACATGAAACAAAACTCACCACCAAATGTCATGAAGTGAAAACTGCTTCCACCTGATGAAAGGAGGCCTCGTACCTGACTTATTTTGACCTGGTTTTTCCTACTACTTAAAGGATATCAGAAAAAGATAGAGGTCTTGCAATTTACGAAGCAAACAGTTTCTGAATCAGTGCATTCACTGAGGTACCTGAGGAGTCTCAAGAAAGACTTTCTGTCCACTCTTTCTGGAGTATGAGTGGAGGGCATCAGATAACTTTGCCAGAGGAAGGAACATCTTGAAACAGAAACTTGTATTAAAGGAAAATTCCCAGCCTGGTCATCAGTTGCACTGTCAACTGGAACTTGCTCTCAGTGCTGCTCGGCACTGACCTCTTTTTCTAGAGCAGCAAGTGGAACAGAACAGCAAATCGTTGCACTTCTGGGGCTCCCTGTGCTATCCAAACCATGACTCACAGGCACCGCAAAAGCTATGGCCCTAATGAGTTAGGTCTGCCAGAGGGTAAAGAATTGAAATCCCCCCAGAGCTGAAGGCACCAGTGTGATCATACAGCCTGAAGTCCTATGTAAGGATAGCCATAGAGCTTAACCAGCTAATTTTTGTAGTGGAAAGGACTGTTTTTGCTTCCTATCTGGGAAAATATTATCAAGTCTTATGTTAATAATAACAATATTTATGAATGCTACTGATGATCTAATTGAAGGGAGCTTTGCATGCCTGTCCCAATCAAACACTCAGTAAACTTTATTTTCTTTCAAAACAACAACTTAACCCTCATGTCATTGGAGTGCTGAGGCCAAAAGAGAGAGTCATTGGTAGCAACGCTGCACTGAACATCAGAGCAGTGGGTTTGGCAGCACTGGGAGCTATCATTTCCATGCCACCAGAAGAGACAAGACCACCAAGGGAGTGCAGATAAACATGGTAGGCGGCCGAGAGAACCGTGCAGAGAACTAGCACCCAGCTTTGTATCTAAGTGCTCCGGATGAGATGGTGGTTAGGCGTAACAAGACATAGCTATACATAGAAAATATACGTTACAAAGGTTGCAGACAGGATCTGAACTCTCTCCTCTACTGGAAATTAAAATACCAAAATTCGTTCAACGTAAGGAGATATATTAGTAGTGAACAAGCTATGTTACAAATTAATGCTAACATCAGACCTCACTGTGAGATGACGCCTTTCTGGAGCCTTGCACGTGCACTTGTCTAGTTTTTCTTTTGCTCTTTTGTTAAAACCATCACTGTCGTGTCACCACCGCAAAAATACACTCCAGCCAAATTCCAGGTAGCAGGAGGGTTCTCCCTCATTTCCTGTCCTTCCGTCCGAGTTTCTCCCTGCTATCCCTGTGTTCACCCTGAGATCCTTTGTGTTTCTTCCGCGCGTTGCCAGCCTGAATGATTAGCCTCCTGCTATGGACAGGGCGTTTCGGTACCCTCGCGTATTTAACAGACCGAAGAACAGACTCCAACAGGAATCCCACCAGTATTTGTAACAGCATTAACTATATGCCCAAGCCTCCACAGCGCCCATTTAAAAGGACAGATAGACTGTGCATACAAGCAACAGAGAAAACCACACGCCTTGTCAAACAAGCTCAGTCTTTCTGGTAGACTGACACTGGCCTGCTCACAATTACCCTAAATACACAGCTTAATCTACTGCAAGTCTTGTGACAGAAAAAAAAAAGCCTGACCTTTGAGCTTTTTAGCAGCCACTAATAATAAGGATGAGCTATAGAATAACTTCGTTTTGTCTAGATAATTACATATGGTCCTCATCACAGCAAGTCCTGACTTCTTTTAGCAAAGAGAATTGAATCCGGTGGCTGTAATTTAAAGGAAAACTGAACACCACTCACTGGAAGCAGCAGACATTGCTTTACTGGAAACACGGAAATGGTACCAATCCTGAATGTCACCGACTTCCATTCCATACACATCCAAAAGCAAAAGAAACAGAGAGACAAAAGGAAGCAGGACTTTAATATCTTAAAGATATTTCTGAAGCGTTTGTATGTTTCTCATTATCTGAATCTTAGGTCTTGTCTTATCTTATCAAGAGGTTACTCCAAGGAGAAGCAAGGCTATTATTACAGGAGTGCCCACGTATGGAGGCAGTATCCCCCGTTCTTTAAATTCCCCCTCCACGCGTATTAAAGCTGCCTGCATGACTGGCCAAATTCCCTGACACAGGGTATTTTCCCAAATGAAAACAAAGCCATCTCCTGTAAACACCATGCCGACCAGCCAGGGTTTGTTCCTGGATTCCTGCAGGATGCTTCACATCGCCCCCAGCAATGCAGCCCAGCTGGCTTCCCAGCTCATGAAGCACTTGCACAGCAGCAAGCGGTGGTGGCAAGGGCAGCGTGCGGGCTGGTGGCCCAACACCGACGAGCCACAGCCCGCTGTGGGGCTGGGATGTGCTGGGAACCCCCCCGCCCCGAGGGTGGCAGCAGCCCCCTGAGACCTCACAGAGTGTCTGTGCCCCTGAGCAAGGCTGCAGCACCTTGGGTTGCAGAGTCTGCACGTGAACAAATCACTCAGGTGGGCAGCACTCATTAACCTCTGGCAAAAACAGGTTTAGGGAGGGAGAAGAGCAAATGAAAGAGGGCACTGTGCTGAGGAACGTCTGCTTGAAAGAAGGCAAACAACACCAGGAAGAACAGGAACCACTAAATTACTGTGAGAATTCGAATAAACCTAACAAATATGAATATGTCATGCTGGGAAAGATACAACACATGTACAGGAGGCCATCAGCCTCAGGGAACCCGACAATTCCCATCATTTGGAAGTTTGCTGTGAGCAAGGCCTATGGAAGTTATCAGATAGTGAATGTTACCCTTGGCAAAGAGCTCGCCCACCACCTCTGCTCCCGATCATCAGCATGGTGCTTGAAGGCAAACGGCCATACCCTTCCACCAGCTCTCCGCTCGCAAAAAGGGGGTTTTGCTCTTCCATTAGAATTGCTTTTAATGATAGTAACATCAATAGCGGGAACAAACACCAACAAATGTATGGTAGGGAAATGATTTACTGCTTGTGGCACTAACTCTTATACTAATAAACCAGAACTGCAAATTCAGTTATTCTTAATAGCAAAATTAGGTTCTTACCTGTTCCTTTTTGCTATTCACATGACCTTTAGTCATTGGAACTGGAATTGACTTGTGTGGGTGTAGTTTGGTATGAGAATTGAAGGCTCTCATAATTCTCAAACACACCTACATTGATGTAAGAGCTGCTCAGGGTTTCAATGGAAAAAAAGAAAAGATAAGTAAACCTTGATAATGTAAATAGCATTCAAGCCTTAGAGATCATTTCCTGAATAAGTGGAGTAAACTAGGCCAGGGGGGCGGGAAGGAAGACTTAAGACAAGTTTGCTCTCAGGATTTCAGAAAGCAATTGAAAATTATGCACAGATTGGTGAAATTTGTTATTTAATGTAACTAGGGATGCCATCATGATAAACATAGAAACTGGCTGATTGACTGGTCCTGTTATGACCTGTGCCACTGCTTGGAGCTAATCATGGAAACAATCAAATTCTTTTTTTATTTGTTTTAAAAAGGGACGAAAACTGAATTATTGTACCATATTCAACATATTTGAGACAAGAATCTCAAAATTCTTGCTACTGCTGCTTGTTTCCGAAACTACAGAGTTTTGCACATGTCATCAGGTTGTGGTGCAATTTTTTTTAGTTTTGCTCTTTATCACAAGCTAGGAGTGCACATTAAGACGGCTGGGAAGGAAGAAGCCTCCCAGGCAAATTTTAGCTAGCTCACAAACTCTGGAGCATTTCTTCATCCACATAATTTCCCCATTACCAGGGACAGTTTAATATGGGCCTTTAAGCCAAGTTAGTGATAACTTCTTGCGTACATTTGTAAAGTCTAACCTCTCAAAGATAACGCCATGGCAGGAGGGCTCCTCTGCTGCCATGAAAGGCTATTCCAATGACAAGAACCTTCCTAGTTTTTTCCCATTTGAGATTGTTTTGTTTGCTTTCAGCAGATACATTTGTGGAAAAAAGTCAGTTCAACATCAGCTTGATCCAAATCACATTTTATTCCCATTCCCTCCTCTGTATCAGGGTTTGATATCCACATTTCTACCTGATGAGCTACTTTCCCCTACCTAAACTAGAGCAAATCAAAGTCCCACTGAGAGGCTCAGACTCCTGAAGTGTCTTTGGGAGTTTCCACCATGCCCTCCCTGACCTCTCCCTTTCGCGGCACTTCGGCGCTTTCTCCATCCAGCACCACAGTGAGTAACTCTCGCTCCTGGAAGCCACTGGGCAGACAGGGGCTTGAAGAGGCTCCTTCCTCCAGAGGGCTGTTTCTTTTAAAGCACCTCGTGCGGAGCGCCCGGTAAGGCGTGTGGAGCGGCGCGGGCAGCCTTCCCTGGCACCTGGCGAGCCGGCCCCAGCAGCAGCCGGCGCGGATCCAAGCAGGAATTAAGCTCTGATTCAGCAGAGGGCACACCGGTACCTTATCCTGAGGGGCTGGATTTGCATGTCGGCAACATGGCAGCGAGTTAATGGGGCGCCGGGAGCCCTCGTCGCGGTGCCCGGCTGCACCAGCCCACGGCGGCGCTGCCAGCGCCACCTCCCCAAGCGCCGCCCCGCAGCAACTACAGCTGCCCTGGCTTCTTAGTTAGCTCCCCTAGCCCTAATGCCAGGGCTTCCTTTAATCCTGCTAGGCCTCTAATCTCGCAGAGGGCCTTGGAACAAAGCAGACCTGGTCCAAGTAAAGAAAGCAAACAGTTAACTCAGATGTCCAAATAACTGAGACATCTAAATTTCACTTTCGAAAGCCACAGAGCCTGTGACTGAAATGAACAGTTGGAAAAGGGAAACTTTCAGTCTGAGAAAGAACCTGGTGTTGCCAGCAAGGAGAAGCACGTAAGGTACCCAACTCCACCTCATTTAGATGCTCATCTTCCCATATTCCACTTACAGTCAAAGGGGAGGGACAGGTTTGTCACCAGATAACTCAGTGCACCTCAGAATGTAGCTGGAAAACCTCTGCTTCTCAGGAGTATTTTTGAAAATTGTATTTTTCATTGTAAAACCTAAATCTCTTTAAAGCATTCTCCATGTTGTCGCAACCTTCCTCATGCATGAGCCACATGCCCCTTTTTATTATCCTTTCACTTACCACCTGTAACAGTGAGGATATTAAACATGCACGGCGTTGCATTTGGCCATTGTAAGAAGTTCAGATCTTCTCAATTTTAAGGAGGAAGCTCTGATAATAAGGCATACAAGAAGCAAATCGCATTTATCAGCAGCAATTAGCTATTTCTGGAATGCACTCACATTTTTCGGCATTAATGTGTTTGTTCCAAGGCTCAGTGTGTTTCCACAGAGAGGATCAGATCCTACAAAATCTGTTTGAAATGATAAATGTGTTTACTAGTCATTAAATTCACTACACTTTCTGCTACTGACACAGATTTGGAAATAGGGACCCGAGCAGCGCACTGGATGTGCGAAGAGTTCATTCCCAAAGATCCCGGCTCAAATTCCTCCTCAACCATAAGGAAAAAATAAATGCGATAGCCTTCATCCTAGGCAGCACAAGTTGTTTATCATCACTGATCCATCAAAAATTTAGTGCAGCAGCCAGCACTCAGCTGGCAGGAATAGCTGAAGTCTAGAGTAACTGGAGCCTTGCCTGTCAGCGGGAGCAGCACGTACAAGGCCTGCCTGCCACACAAGGATGGCTTATTTTTCAGCGCAGCAAGATCACTGGCCGCATTAATGAAACTGACTATTTAAAAGAAACTGTTAAAAGCTGAAACCATTAAAGTAGAGCTGGAAAATAAAAAGATTTTTCTTTTTCCACCAGAGAAATCTTTATTTTTTTCCCTCAGAAAGAACTGTTGACACTGCAGAGCCTGTGGTGACGCCCCTGCAGCGCACGATGCCTGCGGTCTCCTTTGCCCTGGGCACAGGGAGGGCACTTCATCCTCCTCCACACTCTGCCCCCGCCACGTCCGAGCTGGGGAGACGGCGCATGACAGCAGGGCAGTAATCCAAGGATCACTGCAGGTCCGCAAAAATGACACCTCCTGAGGAGTTCTGTCCATAGCGAGCAATGAGACAAGACACAGAAGAACTTTTAACTCTTTTGCAGCACTACAACAGTAGAATGCAGGTTCTTGCAATACCTTTGTTTTAGAATTCTCCTCTTCAACAAATCCTAAACACGTTTCCATTTTAAAGAGTTCTCTTTCAATTTTCCCCCAAATCTGACAACAGTACCAATTCCAACAAACAAATTTCAACCTGATTTAACTGCTTATACTTCCCACATCATATCACAGCAATGAAAATTACCAGTAGCTCTACTTTTCTGGTCCGCTTCAACCTTACCACTGCCCTGCAAAATTAGAGCACGAGAAGAAGCACTTTTATAAATCAATGACTAAAGGCTTAATGAGATTTTTCCCCAACCTGATCTTAACAGTGTATCCTATGGCTGGAAACAGTAGGAGAAGAATTCTTGTTGTTGTCTTCAGGCTAGGCACTCTTCCGACAGCTACAAAATACTTTTTGTCAAGCATAATTTCAGTAACCATAAGCAATAGCCATTATCTCTACCAAAGAACACAGCATTGCTTTGCAAGTTTATTAATGGGCAGGCATTTTCAGTAACTTTTTCAGTAGTCATAGTATGTCTGACTGACAACTTAGAAGTGAAAGGGAGTCCAGGCATACAAAGCAGGAAAAAACAATCTGACTTCATTGGCTGGTGACTGTATTTTTGTCATATGTATATAGCCAAAGAGGTTTAGAAAAGCTGGAAATTACTGTTTTCACCTTCTTTGCTTGGATAGCTATCAAACATTTTTTATTTTTAGCATCAAAGTAGCTGAAAGGGCATTGTTAGAAAGAATGGGCTCTCTTCTTGGCTCATGCAATAAACTTCAGGGAGGGGGCTTAACTTCAGAGACGGCTCTGAAAAAATATTTTTTCATTTGGAAATCCAGCTCAGCAAACTATTAGTGTTTATTTTGATCCTCAAAGCTTGTGGTCTTATTTAATTGTACAACGTGTTTTTATATATATGATTTTGTTCCTGTGCATGTAATCAGAGGAGGATAGTGATAGTATCTCCCATAAACATAATGAACATTCTGGGACAGACCAAGACTGCAACTAGCCCCATAGAGTGTCCCCAGCAGTTGGCACTAGAGGATGCTCAGGAAAAGCCTATAAAAACAATAGGGCATGTGGAAAATGATCTTTTCTCTCGGTTTCCACTTCAATTTCTGTAAATTAGCAATGCAGGGACTTCCTGAAGCAGATACCTCACTTGATTATTGTGCTCAATAGTTTTGTTAAGCCACTGCAAGACAAGGCTGTGATTGCTCCTTCCTTGCTCTCCCTGCAGTCTCCTTGGTTCTACCTTCTCATCTCTTCAGCTTGTTTCTCAAAACAGGTATTGGCAGCTGATACAATAATACAGCAGACTTCAGAGGTATAGGGCTAGGATGAACTGATCATGCCACAATGGTATGATTGACGTGAAAGAGGTAGTTGCAGAAACCCATTACAAATGACTTACCCCTCTGTAACACTGTCTACAAATTACACAGGCATATGATGTGTAAGGCGCTGCATCGGGAAACAAGAGAGCGGAACCTAGGTCACAAAATCAGGAACCAAAACAAAGTTCCTTGCTCTCTACATGCACACTTCGCAGATCCTATGGAATCTTGGGCCCCAGAAAATTCTTACACCTGATGGCAATCAAATGTAATGACTCAGACTGCTGAGTCCTTCTGAAATAGGACAGACTGACATTGATGAGGGAATAGTCTACATCTAACACCCTCAGGTCAGCCAGCCAAGGCCTCTGGACCTATTTTCACTAGTAACTAACTCATCATCCAGGAATTCCTCTGTCTTTTACAACAGGATTTGCTGAGGTACCCCTAAGATCAACTACTGTGCTTCTGTAAAGCCTCCAACTCAAAAAGAAAAGGCAATAGTGCTACTTGTCAAATGTCTTTTTGTGTTTTACACTCTTCTCTCTGCTCTCAACCCGTTGCTCATATAAAAAAAAAAAAAAAAAAAAAAAGAGAGAGAGAGAGAGAGAGAGAGAGAGAGAGAGAGAGATATCCAGCTCTGGGCTAGTTTCACACACATCAAACAAAAGACAAACTTGGACGCAGAAGTTTCAATGAGCATTTACGTTATTAAGCTTCGGATGGCACAAACATTAATTAATTAATTTCAGTTGGCCAAATTCAACCCTGATAAAACTCGGATGACTTTGGTGGATATTTGCCAAAGAGAAATTTGGCCTGAGCTTTTTTTTCTCTTTCCTTTTGGCAATCTAGCTCACTCCTACGCGTGGAGCAGTCTGTGTTTCCCACTGTGTCAGTGGCATACTTTGGGGCTGAAGCAAATTTCGTGATGTGCCTATGGGCTGTATTTCGCCAAATCCTGCCCTCAGTAACAGCCCTGCGGCGCCGGTGATTGCACCAGCACAACCAAGAGCAGACACTTGGCCCACTATGAACCAAAGGGAAGAATGAACCTGCCGGGCAAAACAGCGATAAACCTCTCCCTGTTTGCTCACTTCCACCTTAAAGTCGCAATCATTAAGCCTTCTCTGGAAGTGAAATACAACAACTTTGCTTCATTTCTTCCATTTCAGCAGCTCACTATTTTTAAATCAGTGTTACTCATAAAAAAAAAAAAATAATAATAATAGTAATAAAGCAGAACTTAGAAAACGCTTTGCTTTAAAGCTCAAACCTGCAGCAAATATAAAGCATTGTACATGAAACCTAATTTGCTAACATGCAGTGCTAATTTGATTACTCCAGATAAAGGTCTTCCTAGGACCAATCGGTGCTTGCTGCAGTGAAACTAGAAGGATAATTTGCTAAGAGAAAAGTACAAGCTCTCTTTGGCACCCTAAAATGTGTTCAGTTGGTTTTGCGCTTTTGCATTTGAGTGAGTACTCCAGCACAAATTGGGCACAATTAGCAGCACATTTTAAAAAATACAGCTCAGTTCTGGTGCTAATTTGTCCTTGCAATAACACCAATTTCCCCTGTATTTACACTCAGTAAGCGTACAGAGGCTAACACAGAGGAAAGCTTTAGACAATTCTCATTTGTATAGCACAGAGCAAATAATTCTTTGTGCCGCATGTGAAATGAGTCGAATATCTCGGCCCACTTTCCCGAGAACATGTGTCTACATCACAAAATCTGCCACCACAAGTTGGCACTAATTGGCAGTCTCAGCAAAGTGGCAAAGGAATGAATGGCCCCTGGATACCGAACTAACATTTTTCCCCCACAGGTGGTCTTTTCAAGTCGGAATTGAGACGTACATTGTTTAGGCAAGGTGAAGTTTGTACTGCTGGTACATGTTTTGTTGATTCAGAGAAGATTTCAGTGTATAGTGAGCGTTTTCATCAGCGTTACATTCACACTATTAAAAAAATAAACAAAACCCTTAAATTGTAGTAAAAAAAAAAAAATAAAAATCCAGCTGTCCCTACTTTTCCCCTGCTTCACCCCCACCACCCCCCCTCCAAAATCTGCAGTACGTTCAAAGGCATGACCAAATCTTTTCAGTTCTCCTCAGCATATTCTGATGAAGCAGCTCCCTTAGATCTGGTACTAAAGGGGAAGCTTAGGGTGCCAGCTGCTTGTACCCAGGGCAGCCTGCGCACACTCCAGTCACACACAGCCCCGTTTGTGCCATTTTCTAGGCTTTATTGAAAGCCATCGATACCGGGGGGAAAGCCTTCCCAAAGAACTTCAGGGAGCTTTGGTGAGAGAGAGTTAAGGAGGCCTGTTTTGTGTATTTTGTCACAAGGAAATGTTAGAGGTACTTTGATTACAGTGTATAATTACATTTACAAGAAGAATAAACTCTGAAAAGCTCAAGAGGCTCTTCAGAATGACTGAAAATGAAATTCAGAATGTAAGTAGAAATCAGCTACACATTTTGCCTTTTTAATACCGACAATCAAGTAATGAAACAAATTTCAAAAGGAAACACGGAAGTCCCTGCACATTGATGCCTGCAGCTTAAGGTGCTTCTCTGGAACATGCGATTCCATTATCTTCAAGGACTAAGCTAATAGGTATTTGTCCTATGAGCTCTGACTAGGTGATGTACTTTAACTTTCCATCCTAAATTACCATATGCCTCTTAAACATGGTTTTAAAACTCCCCATGTGACATAGAGCAGGCTGAGCTGATTAGCATTTTGTCACATCCCTTCCCCAAAGCTCCAAGCAGTTTGCTTGATCTCACTTTACCTTTGCAGAGGCTTCTGCATACGGTGGAACAAATACCCAGCAGCGGGAGGCACATGGGTGCAGTAAAATCTAAAACAGAACAGATTTTTACCAATCCTGGAAGCAGCACCTACTAATGATGGCAAAAGCATCTTGGAAAATACATACTCTCAGGAGATCTAAGCGGAATTCTAAGCTGGGTGGTATACTTATTACATAGGTTTTTATAGGATGTACAAAGAATTTGCTTTATATAGTCCTTATATTGTTTGCTGACCTTAAGAGAGGACACCACCACAAATTATGTCAACCAAGCCTTGATCTGCACCTCTCTTACACGGTTTCACTCAAGTTTTGCATCCAAGCTGAATGGAGAGAGCAGAAGCAGCAACTGCAGGTGCGGCGCGCATCGCGAGCGACTCGTTTCGCAGCCTGCCAGTCCTTGCTGCAAGCGTCCGTGTGCCGGGGCCTGCTCGCTGAGCCCCGCCAGGGCCGCGCGGCGACGGCCTGCCCCATCAGGCACGGAGCCCACACAGGGGGACGTCAGCTGGGATTTCTGCAGGTACTGCCCTCGTGGGACAGGTGAACACATTCCGCACAATAAGCGCTCGTCTTGCCAGGGCGTCCGCAACGAAGGCTTTCAGTGCGAAGGGAGTGTAAAGCCAAACTACCATTCCCTCATCTGCGAATGAATCAAATCAACACATTGCCCTTCAACACTTCCCACAGCTTACATGACTGATGCCCTATTCTTAAAGTTTTACCTCTTGTCAGTCCCTTTTGTCTTTATACCCTAGGTGCAGGAATGGAAGAATCCTTTCCAGAAGGAAGAGAGTTATTCTGATGAAACAACACACTATTTGGCACACTCACCTTTTACACTGTGCTTTGAAGAAGCACAAAACTACATAATACAAGTGCTAAGTATTTCTGTTATTATTGCTCTTGGGCCAAATTCCCAAGCTCTACTTGGCAATTAATTCAGCTACTGAGACTCCAATGCCTGGCTGTCCTTAGGCTGCTGTGCAAGGAGCATTAAAAGGAGCAACCAAAACAAACACTACATTGGGGAGCACACAGCGCCCGGCAGCGGAGCGGGGGACTGAGCTAACGGGAGGCAGGGAGGCCGGCGCCGCGGCACTGCGGGGCTGTTCCAGCTGCCACCGAGTACCGCGTTCTCCTGCCTGCCCAACTCTCCCCATTCTAATGGCCGATTCCAAGAGCTGTGCTGAAGCACCTCGGAAGGAATGGCACTTTCGGGACAAGTCTGTCCAGCCTGGGCTCCTCCCCTTCCCACAGGCCCAAGCCGTCTTTTAAACAAGCCCAGTGTTAGATGGGGTTGCAGACTCTGGTGACCGAGGTGTGCGGTGACATCAGAGCTTTGCTTATTGCTGCCACTTATTTCTGTTGGACCCTGGTGTGACTCCCTCCAGCCAAGGAGGCCACAGAGTCCAGATTCCCGTGTCCCGAGCAAGGGCTCCTACGTTGAGCGCTCTCCCTCCACGCGTTTGGAACGGAAATATCTGTGACTCGGGGGTTTTGTAGAGAACTCAAGTCTGTCAATTTAGGCAAAGACCACCAAACGCAGGGGGTCCTTGGGAGGCTTAGGCTTCAGGATACCTGAGCTTGAGGATTGGAATGAGCTTAACTGCCAAGTGCAGCGCCCTGCTGGGGGCTGAGAGGCTGGCTGCGGAGCAGCCCGCGGGCCGCGGCGCCGGTGCAGCCGCTGACACGCGCCCCAAGAGCCTGCTGCGCCGCGCTGACGACACCAGCACCAAGCACCACTTCACCGCCACTTTTTTCAGGCACCCAAGACATTTTTGCAAACTGTAGCTTAAGCTATTTAATGGGGTGCCAAAAAAGCAGAAAAAAGTTCTGTAAAATGCAGAAAGGTCTTCTTTTCCTTCAGAGAGCAAGCTTTGTACACTCAGATTTGCTTTGGCAATGCTGAGATCCGGGGCACTGCAATAATGTTTAATCCCATTACTAATGCTTATTTTAGAATCTGCTCGTCCTTAAAGACATGATAGTGATCTTAATTATTGTTTCCAACATGTATTTGCCTGAAATAATTATTATACTTCATTCCTATAGAGACAATGAGATAAAACTCTAATTTTGTTTTATTGGCCCTTCTATCCATCAAGAAATGAGTTTCTTCTGAGAGCTTTGAAGTAGTCCCCTTCACGGATTAAACCCCTTGAAAGTACAAGAACAGAGGGTGGGGTGTGGGGGAATTGAAATAATTTACATCCCAGCAGACATGTAGTGGGAATCAACAATGCAACCAGACCTACATGATGGTTGAGAGGAAAAAGTTGAGACATGCTATTCAGCAGGAAAAAAAGGCTGTTTAGCTGCAGCTTTTAGCTCAGGAGACAGCCAAGGGCTGCACTAAGTCAGAGGAAATAAGCAGCAAAAAGGCGCTTCCCTAATCATATTTTCCAAAAAGGAAAAAAAAAAATAAAAAAAAGCCTCACTGGATATAAGAGTATCAGGCGTGTAACTGTCAGCTGGCTGCCTGCCAAGTAAGCTCACGCTCATAGCACCACTGACAATATTCTGAAACGTGCAGGAATAGACAGCACAAAGATAGTCTGAGCAGTGCCTACATTTGATACACAGCACTCAGTCCAGATCCCCAAACTATGTGACATGCATGAGGCTCCAATTTTTTTCCACAGACATGCCATTTCAGCTGTATTTTGTCAAAAAAGAAAAAAAAAAAAAAAAGAACTGTAAACTCGACCTCTGAGGTTGGACTAGGCGTTTATCTCCGAGTGAATGTAGGCCCATTTCTGAAAGGGCATCTCAAATAAGATAGAAAAGACAAAACTTGGAGCACAAGTATTATGGAAGGCAAGCTGAGAGTAGCAAGGCTCAGCACACTTTGAGAATACTGGGATGGATCGCGCACAATACTTGGAGCTGTGTCCTGGGATAGAAGGAAGCGGCTTGGCCTGTCTGGCACTGTCTTTGAGAGACTTGGCCCACTCGCACGGGACGCGAGGCAGTCTCGAGTTGTCTGGAACACGGGTCCAATGGGCGCACGGCACAATTCTGCACATCCTCAACACACGTCTGGGAGCAGCTCGCTGACTGCTGCACTTTGGTGCTGGGCTGGAACCAAGAGCACTGAGGCCCTTCCAGATCAGAGGCTATACGATTGAGACACTTGTAAATATATCTTAATAAATATATCTTCATAAAAATAAATAAATAACATTTTGAAAAAAGGAAGTTGAACCTGGCCTAAACTTAAGCATGCTCGGGAGGGGTAGGTTTTGCAGTGCTAGGCCACATGCAGCAGATGTGGCCTACAAAGCAACCCTTCCTATTCACCTGCTCATCAGGGATGTAGCTATGGAACATTTATTTTCTTCCCGTATGCTGCATGCGTTTAAATTTTTAAGCATCAAACACTTTTTTAAGGCACGGAGATAGAGTCACAAACACTATGCATTACCCCGCTACCACACACACAGACTTTTGCTCCTTCAGCCTTAAGTCCTTAATGATTCTAAAATGAAGATCTCTCTGTCTGACAGGCAGCAAGCGGCTGCTCTTTTTAGTAAGCGTCCCCACTATACTGCAGCCTTGGTACTCCTGCACTGAAGGAAAAGTACATTCACTTCTTCCAAATGCATACAAACAGTGGGAAACCTCCCACTTGGTATCATGCCAAAGAAAGTTTGAAGAGAAAAATGGCAATGCTACACATGGTGCTGCCCCCCCCCCCAAAAAAAAAAAAAAGGCAGAAAACCCAACTACATATGATTAGATTATCACGAGAAATGCAGTGCAAATGGTAATCACATGTATGTCACTGGGGCTAAATATAAACGCGTCAGGGCCTCCCATATGGAGAAAGTCCAGCCGATTTTGATAAGATTTTACTTTCAGTTGTTGATTGAAAGTTGTCAGTTCAGCTTAAAGGTATGTGGTGACACCTTCATCGTAGTTCTGTGAGCAAACGCTCATACCCCCCATCAAAATCATCTTAATCACAGAGACGGCTGGCAGCTCAAGGCTCTAGACCCCCCAGGCTTCACAGTCGCTCTTTCTACACAATTTCTCACTGGGTCCCTGGCAACATTACAGAAATTTTCTAAGCTTGCATTTTGCAGATCTTGAACTTGTACAGCACCAACTCCAGGCAAGAGGAATATGTGGTCCTATGAAACTATCCGGTTCTTAAAAACCAAAACATATGCTGCTAAAACTTCCTCTTTCCTGATTAATATTCTTTAAAATTCTCAGCACTGTTCAATCACGTGACAGAAAAGCACCTCTTCTCTGGCCGTTGGAAAGCCAAAAGACAGTCTGGTCTGACAGATCTGCTGCAAGGATGGGAGATTACAGGGGGCTGTGTTACTAGCGTATAAGGAATCTGTTGCTTTCAAGAAAAAAACAGCAGTGTTGGTGCAGGGGATTCAGTGCACAGGGGCCACGCTGGCTGCCCACAGGGTTTTAGGAAGGGAGGGCAGTAACCATGGGCTGTTACTTCCCATAGAAACACTGTTGTCCCTTGCCTAGGAAGTCACTAGTCATGCAAAGTCAGGTGCTATATAACACAGATTCACAAAAAGTGCTTAGTGTTTGCACGAGGCCTGCAAACGCAAGGCACTTCTGCCCTTACCAGTGTACAGAGATTTTAAACCTTACAAAAAAAGAAGGATCTGGTGATTATGTCAGAAACAGGGGAGAAAACACGGAAAGGAGCCATGAGACAAGACGTGTTTTCCTGCCCCTCTCAGGCGAGTGTCCTCAGCACGCAGTTGCCGAGCAAGGGCCCCGCAGCGCCAGAGCCTGGAGACACTACTCCCCTCTGCTGTTGGCTCTCCACCTGCACTGCCTCCATGCCCAGGGCCGCGCCAGGAGAACTGGACCCACGGGGCACTTCAGCCCCGGCATTTCACGGCTTAGCACCTCAGCTGAGCTGCTGATAAAGGCAGCGGGAGCAGAGACACATCTGCCGCGCTCGCCTGGCCACAGCGCGTGGGCCGCTCGCACGGGCTAGCGCACGCTGGGCGGTAGCAAAAGGGACACCCTCAGCACCCCCACAGGGCTCTTCTGGCCCTTACTTGTCTGCATGTTTTCACCCATTATACAGGAAGTGCTGAGATTTCTTAATGCTTGCCAAATATTGAAAGAGTAAATGTTAAAGAAAAAAAAAAAATCTATTTGTTACCCTGAAAATAACTGCACTGGTATGAATATTATACTGAGTTTACATATTGAGTTTACAGAGAGGTTAGGCGCAGGTAACCAAATATGAATTAAAATCTTTGCAAACTGGCCACATTACAGCAAGCCTGAAACTCAGGAAACCCCCAGCTAAGAACTGCATCGTCAACAATTCTCCTTGCAGCCCACGTGGTGCAGCCTGGGGAAATCCTGCGCAGAGCCCACAGCACACAGCAAGATAGGCACCTTCTTCTCTACCTGCACCCCGTAAATGCAGAAAAAGGGAGTGGAAGTTCAGTGGGGACTGGTATTTCTGCACTGTTACATAACTGCATCCTACCTTGCCCCGTTCCTCCCATGCTCAGCATGACTGAGCCCATTTGCAGGCCGGGATACTGAGACATGGCAAAGGCATGTGGCTCACTCCCGGCTACACAGCAGCCCGCGAGCAGGGCTGGGAGGAGGAGATTCTGCAGGTCCCAACAGCCCCTTTGCCGAACGTCTGCGGGGCTCCACATGCCTGCCATTCTTTGCATATACTTCTCAAAAGCTGAAATACTGTTGCATCACAGGCTGACCGTTGCATTTAACTCAGCACTTGCTTCCTAGGGACCCTTCTGCCATCCACGTGCACAAACAGACATGTTGGCTGCTTCTCAGTTTTGTTTCAAGATGATTTAAGATTCCTGGAGATCATGCCCATCACATCCAGCATATTCACTGACCAGCAATTTTTCCTTTCCATGGTCTTCCTTAACCACAGACCTCACTGAAGTGTCATCGACTGAGTCTCCTATTCTTCTAAAATTCTGCAGTAGATTCCATTTACTAATACTAACAGGAAATCCCATGAATCTGCCTCATGCCCTTTCACTGACTTCACAAATCCAATTGATACAGATAGAGCCAATTTCTGAAACTGCAGCTGTCCACACTTACAAAGCTCTGACTGTTAGATAAGAAAGTGCCAGCTGGAACAAGAAGTTTCTCCTACTACTAGATGCCACGCTCCTAGCCAAGCGGGCAGCTGTCAGCTTGGGTGGCGACAAAGCTGCATAAATGGGAAACCCTTAGATCCAGTCCCTTACGCTCACCCTAAAGCCACAGAAAAGTCCTGCAGCAGGGAAAGCGAGCAGAGCTCAGCCTCCGAAGAATGCGATTGCACTTGTCTCCGAGTTTCCAATTCCCTGCATACCACTGCATTCCTTATGGGCCATCGGAGCTGGAGCCTGTACGCAGGCCAAAAAGCTGCGCCGGCCCCTCCTTTGACCTGAGAAAGGCCACACTCTCAGCCCCATTAAGAGGGGAGCTCCGGATCTCTTCAACTCTGAGCAGTATTCACAGGGTTTATGGGTGGCTTTAGGATGATTTTTCACGGCTGGTTTTAAATCTTGCATGAGTTTTAATCTCCATGTATGACCGCAGAGCCCCAGATGTCCTCGCAAAGGGCTGTGGGGAAGCAGCCTGGGCGCAGCCCTTGGCTCCTCACCCAGCTGCGCCCAAGGGCACCGTGCAGAGGCTGCCACTGCCCGGCATCGCTGCAGCCCCCAGGGCAGGGCACGGGAAGAGCAGGGGAGCTGGTGGCTCCGCTGCTGCCGCCAGGGCCTCCCGCTGCGCCAGCGCAACTGATGCACCCGCACCTGAAGTCATCATGTAATTTGATTTCTATTTGCAAGTAGCACCATGTCCTGTACTTGGAAAATGAATTCCAGAGACGAGGAATACAACAGAGGTGGGCTCCATCTCACTCTGTTCCCCAGCATTCCTCCAGGACACTCTGGTCTGCTCCGTGTTATGGGTCCGCCTGCAAGCTCCGTCCCCTGGCCACTTGCTTGCCCACAGAAAGCCACAGGATCCAGCTGGATCCCCACTGCAGCTTCACCTACCCTCTGTCTAGCACACAGATGAACAGATTAACAAGAAAAACATCTCTTCTTTATAGCCAGCACTTCCCATCAGTGGCTTTCTATGGGATTTCTGTTTTAAAAGCTATGGCACAGAGCCGCTCCGTGATGTAGCTGGGGTCAGGAAGCAGAATTTGGCTGCTGTGGGCTCCTTAGTGAAGCAAAGGACACGGACCCTGATGCCCGGGGCAGGGAGCGCCCCTGGGCTCTCCCTTCGGCAGCTGGTACGAGCGCGAGAGCGGCTCAGCAGCTGCGCGCGAGCTCTCTGCGGAGCTGCTGAGAGAGCCGCCACCAGCTACATTCTGCAGAACTGCTTTTCAGCATTTGCGTATCTCTTTTTTCCCTACTTGGGAGGTTATGCAATATCATTTGATTCAGAAGACATAAGAAAACCTGAATAAGTGATTTACAAGACTTCGAACATCTTCAGTGAATCTTCAAGAATTACAGACGATTTTATTTCTTCTCTAAAATAAGACATTTATCTCTTGGAAAAAAAAATTTGCTCATGCATTCAGCTTTGCAGTTCTCCTGTTTCTGAATCCCTCAACTTCTTTTCCAGAGATACCTCAGCATCAATCTCTCTTCTCGTACATCCCCATGTCAACCACTGGCTGAATTTTAAAGGAGTTTTACAGCTCTCCTCCTTTGCATGGAGACTTTCTTTAGATTTTTAATCTTGTAACCTTCCCGCTATAAAATAATCTTTTCAAAAAATGGTAGATGGCATCAGTTGGGTGCTTTTGCAAAAATAAATATCATAGTCCTCAGTGTTTTAGGATAAGCTGGAAAGAATATTAAACCAGTAGCCTTTAACAATTTTGAATTACCCACTTGCAGCTCAGGTATGAGCATGACAGAAACTAAGTTAAATCTAACATACCAGCTATACTCACACATACTGCTAGTTTTCAGGAAGCTCAAGCCAGTAAGGACAGTAGGTAGCCTGCACTTCTGATCCTACAGCTCAGAATTCATTAAAGAATGTAAAAAGCCATTCATTAAAGCACGTAAAAAGCAAACAAGCAAGCAAGCAGACCAAAAGACTTCAGCTAAGCTGAGAAAAAAAAAAGGAGAAATACTGGGTGAATACATTTGTGATACTCTTAACTATACACTCCTTTCGCTTCCTATCCTCAAAGTTTTTACTATGATTTCCTGAATGGGAAAAGTATCTACAGGAAAAAGGCAATAGATAAATAAATTATGAAAACCTAAATGGTAAATATAACTTTTTTCTTTTTTTTTTTTTTAATGGAAACTTTATATACAGATCCACAAAAGTTACGTCTATGGAAAGTAGACTGTGGCTTTGTGGGCTTCTTAATATAAATGTCCCTGACATAAAAATTACTGTTATAGAAGACTATGTGGAAGGCTTGGAAGAAATATCCTTGCATGCAGACCTATGGGAACTGTTTAATAGCTAGGGAGAGATCTCCTCATGTTTTTGCATGGCAGCTTTCTTTCCCCCCACCACTCTTCGGGGACTTTTGTCTCTTTTTGCCCAACTGATTGCCGTGTTGTTTTAGAGGGGGCAGCTGAGCAATCCGTTTGAGTGCTTCTCTTTCCCATGGAACAAATCCTCCCAGCCCTCCTGCTGCATCCTCACAGAGCTTGCAGGCCTTTCTTTGGGCATTCTTTCAATAACGCTGTAATTGCAACATTAGGAGAAACAATTAGGACGAAAGGGAGCGGGTTCTGTATGCCAGGCCTGCTTAATAACTTAATTAAACAAACAGAAATATAATGTAAATATTTCCTATCTTTAATTCCTAGACATCTTGACAGAGAGAATGCTGTTGAAGCAAGATAAAATTATTGAAAACCTTTTCAATTCCTCCATACCTGATCATTTCACTGTCTTCCCACTCCTACCCACTTGTAATATTTCACTTTTAAGATTTTCAGATCCAACCATCAGACAGAGAAAAATGCATCGATGGAAATGAATACTCCAGATAGTCAAAAATGTTTATAATTGGAAAGGAACCATGAGGAGTAAATTGCTCTGTAATTTATAACTGCAGATTTCCTTCCTCAAATTATTTTCATTCAGCAGTTTTCTTTGAGAACTTTTACAGTTTCAAATGTTTCTAAAAAAAAAAAAATGCAAGAGATCCTTGGATCATATTGACTTTTGGCAGGTACACGTACTCAAAGACTGTGGCCCTACCGTATGGCTTTGCACTGAATAAAATCCAGTACCTTCAATAGATTTACTCCTGATTTACACTAGTTCAACAGAGAAAAGGCTTAAACTTAATATCAGAAAATAATCCAAGTTTATTTTCACTGAGGAATTTTCTTTGGCTTCAACACCACAGAATTCTGAAAACAACCTGTTGCTCATAGTTATTCTGAAAGAATAATAAAATCTAATCAGCAACAGTGATACAATTTCAAAACAACAGCAGGCATGATAACACCCAGGTCAAGGATAGCAAAAAATCTCTCTAATCCAGAGTAACAATTCAAAGTTCCCTTCAAACTGTGGATAAAAATCCCATGGCTAGCAAGATACAACTGCTGTCTACCGGGATCTCAGCTCTGTTCACAACCTATCACTGCTACTGAAAGCAACAGCCAGAGAACAAAGGCACAACACCCAACCGCTGCTGCGTTGGCTCCTAGGGCAGACTGGAAGCTCCTCATGGAGAAGCCTCCAAGCGCTCCTGGACCTCAGGAATACACTCTCCAGCCTTCTCAGGCAACAGATGAAAAAGCAAATTGCAGTTGCAATAATTATGGTCAAAAACAGATCTTTTGACAATGACTTCCTTAATTTCACTGTCTAGGCAATGTTCCATAGACAGTCTCTCTCTTTCCTTCATGCATGCGTATGAATGTGACATTACGTGCCACAAAATCTAAGGTAAATTCTGCCTGACATCTCCTGTGATTTCCCTGCACCCACGTCTGGCCGAGCGGCTCTCCAGCACGGCACAGCATGTGGGTATCTTTCAGTTAGTGGCATGACCTTGTTAATACGTGCTACTGTCACTAAGTTTATCGCACAGTGCCAGAGTGGGCCCCTCTGAGCCCCGACGCTCGTGTGCCGAGTGCTGCAGGGACGCACACAGCCCGGCCCTGCAGCCCAAGGGATCTGCCCCGGCACCTCCGCCCAGCCCACGTCCAAAGATCAGAGCTACCACTTAATTCCACGTTACAGATACGCCCAAAAGGGGTAAGGAAGAAAAAGAACAAAACTGATGAAACTCAGTGTTGATACAGACTAAGTGTGCAGAACTTTAGAGCTGAAAATGGATTTAATATCAAAAGGAAAAATACAGAAATCATGCTTAGTCACTAAGCCTCACTGTCCCTTTAACATTTTTCTGTCCTCAGAAAAAGTGACCCTGGGCTCCCTGCCATTATTATGTGCATCTTTCCCCTCTTCAGACCTATTCTTGTTTCTACTTACTGCTCTTAATTCCTTAAAAATAAAGAGTTTATATTTATCTATATAGTTATACACACATACTCCATGCAATTTCCTCAGGATACAGCTCTTCCATGCTGCATAAACTTCCTTCCCTGGACCTCTCTAGTTCTGTCATTCTATTTGCTACTGTCCAGGGTGCAGCTGTCAGGGGCAGGAAGCCCAAAACTCCACTGCTCAGACACAGACTGATGAAGGTCAGGCAAAGGGGAGCCAGTATCTGCTGCCTCCCGCCCAGCCTCCAGCCACCCAACCCTTGCACATCAAATAACCAAGTCCCCAAATAGCCTGGTGGAGTGTGCAAGTGCCAGAATCAGTGGAGCAGCTGGTGTTAGTGAGGGACAACCCTGTCTTTCTCCAGGGGAGCACCTCAGAGTACGGCCCTTCAAAGACATGGCAGAAGGCAAAGTGTATGGCAGGAAGGCCACAGGCACTCAGGTGACAACCCCTACTATGTAAAAGTAGTCTGGGCCATCATGGTGATGGGGCTTCTTATATAGGTCATATATATATATGGATATGCCAGAATATTGCAGTTGCTAAGTTATTGCAAACGAAGAATTAAAAATAGTAGTAATTTTTTTTTTTTTAACATTATAGATACAACCTCTTCCAAAGACTTGTAGGTGTATATTTAGATTGTAAACTGGATTCCCCCCCCGATCAATCTCGCTTTAATTTTGAATAGAGAACTAGAGAATTAATATAACATATGCCACTGAAAACAGAAGGAATTTGCAAGTATGTGAATTCTGACTCATTCTGTCAACATATGCACAGGCAGAAAAAAATCACGTCATGGTTACTGCTGGTGGCCTTCAAGTTTGTAATGGTTCAATACAGAGCCCTCTCATAGGAAGATGAGGAAAAACTGATGATGAAATGCCAACTGAAACAAGGAAATTTAGTGAAAGTTATGTGGAGAAAAAGGATAGTGTAACTGTGCAGACTTCAGAGAGATTGTTTGAGGCGGAGAGAGCCCCATGAAATTCAAAAGGATCATCTTAAATCTAATTGCTCATCAAAATGTTTCACATAAATGAATCATTATGACTTCTGAAGGGTGAAAAATTGCCATTCAGTTACTAGGACTAGGTTTGAACTGTGAAAAGGTGAACTGGAACTGAAGTGAATTTTCCCACACTTAAGAAAATGTTTATATCCTGTGGTTTCATTTGGCCAGTTTTAGAGAAAGAAGTCAGCTACAAAGTTTGAACCTGGAACCAAATTTCATCACAGTCTGAAGTTCTCTAATCCAAGGGCTTGGTTAAAACCCATTTCTGTAGAGATGTTTGTGTTCATATAACAAAATATCACCAGTAAATGTTACCAAAGATAGATTATACAAGGTGCCAAGTACTTTCAAGAGATACAGAATGCCTTTACCTCCCCATAAGCTTCAGATACAATTAATGGGTATCACAAGCTTAGTACCTCGCAGGATCTGACCCATCTAGAGAAAACTCCACTGAGTAAATAAAGAACCAGATCTGTAATTTCTATCAAATTACAATTAGTGGCATTTCCTTTTGTAATCTCCAAAACCGAAGCAGCATGAAACCCTATCGTTGGAGCAATAGCATAATTATTATAGCACAAAACTGTTAAAAGTAAAACTGTTCTGTATTTTCCTTTGATGCTGGAAGAAGAATAATTAATTCAAAGACATGCAAAAATTAGTGGAATTTAAAATACCAAACAAATGCAGTCTAGTCTTGTCAAGTGTGCCTTTTATAAGACATTTCCTAGCTTGCCCAACCACAACGGAGCCCCCACAGCTTTTTCACATCTACTCTCCAGGGCAGTTAGATTATCCTAGACTACAGCAGGATAATTAAACCACACCAATTAAAATGGATGTGACTTAAAGGGCTGTTTTCTAAAGGCTTGCTTTCTTCCACTCCAAGCCATGCAGAACATAAACATAACACTGCATCTCAAAATAAAAGGGGGAGGACAACAGGACAAAATTATACTCTAGAAAATCATTTCACTGCCCAAACCCTTCTGAATAGGGCACCTGTATGTTTTCCCTTTGGATGCAAGGTCAAACATACAGGTACGATGTTGTTGCCCAATAATTAGCATAAATTTTCAGCAAACTATCCAACTGGTCCCTCTTCAGCAGTGCCCAGTGGGGAGGTTTTAGCCAACTTATCGCCCAGGGGCTGTGCCATGGGTTTCCCCTTATTCCCACTGAATACTTATGCCCCAAATGCTAGCGCAATTTATATTTTATAGTTTACAATCTGTAACAAGTGCAAGTCCTTAATGCAAGTCCTTGCCATTAGTCCTTAAAGCAAGACTCATTTTTTTTTTTTTTCCACAGGACAAGGCACATTCAGGAAATAACAGCATCCCAAATACTCAGTTTCTCCTGGGACAAACGTTTTTGCAAGCTGACTTAGTGCTCAGCACCTGCGATCTAGGACTAGGGGACCTAGCCCCCTTTGCTGGACCTGAGGCCCTAGTGCGGCATTAGGCCAATGTGCTGCTTAGCCCGAGCGCCCGTCTGCGCTGCAGCCTGCCCACAAGGAGGGCTGAAGAGCGAGGTCTCCATTAGCTACACGTTGGGCAGCGTGGCACGAAGCCGAGGTCCAGCTAGCCCTCCGTGTATTCCTACCTCTCGGGAATGATTCCCGGCTGCTACCTGTCGCATGCGCTCCAGGGGCCACAGCTAAGACTTGCCTCCTCTATCTCTTTATATGGTCCTCATTTGCCCTAAACTACAGAAATTCCACAATTTTTCTTAGATTTGGTCTTAGTTTCTTAAGGTTTTTTAGACATCTTCATCTGACTTGGCTTTGGTATATAACATCTGGCAAGAAGGGTTTTTGACACCTACTACTCAAGGAGCGAATTCTTCTGTGATGCTGGTAGCTTCCCTGGGCATTATTCAGTATCATGCACAACACTTCCTTTTTATTCCTTCTCCTTTGTATTTTTGCTCATACACCTAAGTTCTTAAAGCTTAATAAATGCTGTCTTTCAAACCTGCAGACATAATCCCTGACACAAACATTCCTAAATTCTATTTATACTGAACTTCAGCTATCATCAGTGTCTGAGTACTTACATAATTATTATTTCCTAGTATATTAATCTCTTAAAAGCTTATTAAACTGATACTTGTTATATTTCTCTGCCTTTCTCAAAATCTATTTTTTCCATTATTTACAACATAGGACCCAAAAGGCAGGTACCGTTTATTATCTTAAGGCAAAATAAGAAAGCATAACTGAGCTTCAGGCTGCCAATATGAAAGATACTGCTGCATACCAGTAGTAATGCAGTGACACAGAAAAATTGCATGAAAGTTGGAGTATGGAAGTTGGAATGGCTCTACCTTGGCTCTACCTTGCTCCATACCATAGTATGGCATTATGTTGCCCATACAATATGCGGTGGGAATCCATGGCTTGCTAAGCATTCACACATTTTTAATTAACTGATACTTACACTGAGTATTCTGAGGCCTGCTGATAGAAAGGATGTATTTTTCTTACACTATAACTATAGTAGATTTTTAGCTTTGGCAAATACATGCCTAAAACTCAAAAACAAACAAACCAAAAGCTGTCCTTTAAAACTTCCCTTTCTCTTCTGCTTAGGCTGGCAGTTGGTAAGGTTGCATTTAGGAAAAAGCTCCCTGGTAAAAGCACCATTAACCTCAGCTACAGTCATTTTTTGTCCAGCCACTGTTATTGATCCTGACACTAACCTGATTCCTGCAAAGTGGCCCCAGGGTTTAGGTAAACTCTAGAGTGTAATATCATCTTTGCAATCCACTATATTGAATTATATTTTCCAGAACTCTCTAACTAGGGCAATATGACTGGACAGAAAGCCATACCCAGCATATGTCTTGTGAAAGAATACAACAGTGCCGAGTTCCATTCAACACATAACTGTGAATAACCACAAGTAAAGGACATTAATCATGTTAAACGTTAATTTGCCTTTGCAGCATTTTGTTTGAGGAGCTCCAAAATAGGCTGGCCATTTGTAGTGGTCTATTAGGAAGAGTCCCTGGCCCCTCTTAATTCCTTAGCAAGCTTGAGAGTTATCTAGAGCAAAACTTGGCCCAAATCATGCCGGGGGCATTTTAACTGTATAGCACCACAGGTGACCAGGGACATTCACTAGCACTGTCTCATTTTTTAGCTGACTTAAACTCAGTGATTTCATTTAGATAAGACATATTCTCTATTTCCCCAAATCATTCCATTAAAATAAATGACAGTAAAAATGCCATAAGTAAAAATTACTTGCACAGGTAGTTGCAGAAATGACCCTTGAACCTTTTCAAGAGCACACACATCAGTGCTTCAGTTCAAATCAGAGGTATATCTGTGAAGTGAACCTTCCCATTGGCCCAGTCTACCACACTTTGGTTCCCATCAGAGGACAGTCTTGGAGAGCAGGGACTTCCTTTCAGACCAAACTAAACTGGAAGATGCACTTCAGGACAGCACCTAATCCTCCCTGACCAACAGTGGACATTCAGTCCACAAAACCAGCCCCACTCACAGCTAATCCAAAGTACAAGTCCTGCAACGCAAAAAACTTAGCCTTCAGCACCAACTTAGGTCTTGCTCCCATCCTGTGGCACTACCTGCTACCACAGTCACAGCCTTGTACTTGAGGTCTCTGCCATTAAAGCCTGCATGCTAACTGTTCTCACGTATCACCCCAGGGAGACAGAACACTGTCCCTGCACAGATTAGCAGGCCAAGACTCTACTAGAGCTGGGAGTCATTTAGTAACTTGAAAGAATGAGGGATCTCTCTGCTTCAAGCCTGTAGTGCCCTCTAGTTTGGCTCTCTCTTGAGAAGAGACTAGGACCAGTTCTCCTGGCGCTAGGACTGGTTCCACACTGGACTAAAGTGCTAATACTGGTCTCTAGCACAAGTGCTCCTGGTCGTAAGTGAGTGGCTTCCAAGGTATCAGAGATGCTCGTCATCCAGACTGCAAGCTCCAGGCTTAGCTGTTGCAACTTTCTCCTGTATTTTGTCTCGGAAGGTTCAAAAGACAACTTGCAAATAGCAATCTATAAATAAATTCAGGACTAGAACCTATCAGTATGCAAAGTCAATGCATGTAGTGTTATAAAACGGATGAAAAAGGGAAGAAAGTCACAAGTCTATTTGATACTTCCAAGTTTAAATGTCTCAGATTCACCAGAGATTTCTCCAGTTTCTATTGTACATTTTTCTCAAAATTTCTGCATCTGATTCAGCTCGTTCCGCTGCACAAAACAGCTGCGTTGCAGGAAGAATGGAAAAATACAGTGGTGAATCAGGCCCTTTCTGTGACACCAATGCCTTACTATCTGGCCTACTGCAAACTACCTATTGAAACCATGACAGCAAGCACTATGCTCTATAGGGAGCATTTGGAGGATCATGCTCTAAGTATAGGCCATATGAAGAGGTCTTTTGTTCAGGAAAGCAAACTGTATGCTATTTAGTAAGCCACGCTCCAAATATAGCATCGATAAAGCCCAGCTAAAATCAACTATTGCCTAAGCAGCATTCACAGATTTTGTCTGAATTAAGCATGCTTGAAGCTTTGGGGTACAATGCATCCACTCAGCTCTTTCACAGGCAGATAGTTCATGCAGTAACAGTGTAGGCTGGGCCTGGGTATCAAGCAATGCGCAAGAACTTGAGGCTCCAAGC
>VZSV01000001.1:3552164-3599199 GCA_013398735.1 Nothocercus julius | reverse complement strand
TTTGGTTGTTCTGTGGTGGTTGTTTTTATAAAGAGAGAGTGTCTCAAGGGTAGCACGTTGCCGAAGACATTTACATCTTTATATAGCACCACAGAGACTTGAGAGACAACTGGGAGATGTCAAGGTGGAATTTAACAAAATTTTTCAGTTGGCTTTTCAAAAGGAGTGACTCATTGTTTTGCCTGGCAATTATTTTTAGTGGCAAAGCAATATTCCCTCTAATAGTAAAAGAGCTAGGAATGGTACATGTAATATGACAATGCTTCGGCACACACTGGCAGCGTGGGCTGTTGGCTAAATATCCCATGAGATACTTCGTTGGCTAAGTCTAAAATTGTTATGGTAGAAAGATTAATGTCATTCATGCTGTTTCTGGGAGATTTTTCCATCTCTGATTTAGATGATATTTAGATCACGTGTTAGTAACTGCCCATGAAACACAGTGGACTCTGAGATTTATCATACTCTCTGAGAGGAAAAAAAGTCACCTATTAATTTTATAAACATAAACAGGAAGTAGCTTTGGGCACTTAAAAGAAATCAGCAACCATCTTTGCACCTCAGAGATTAAATCTGGATCAATTTTCAGACCCATAAGTTCCAGTAAAGCTGGTGCCAAACCAAAGAATGAACATGGGATGATCTGCTCCTGGAACAACAGAGAGGGACACTGAACCACAAGCCTCATCTCATTTGGGAAACTGCCCTGAACAGGCGGAATCAAATGAGCAGGCTACACTAGCCGTCAATTTCAAGATGTGCTCTGCCCACAATTCCCTTTCGATCTGAACCCTCATTGAGGACAAATAAATTATTATTAGAACCAGTTTAAAGAGCTTAATAACTACTTAGCCACAACTCTCTTCCTTTTTTATCCTAGCCCTTTCTTGACATATAATAACCTTACTGCAATTCCTGAATTGTCACAAAAAGCAAGCCAATTTTGGATGGATTGCAGACTTTAACTTACTCAAGAAATCAACTTAATTTGGCACTGTCAGTTAACTATTTCAAAGTGGAAGCAGTGTATAAAGGAGATGCCCTGAGAGGTAAAGAAAAAGTCCCCAGGGCTTTAGCGATTGTTCTTGCAATGGACTTGAATAAGGATAGGGTTTAGCTCACAAATAATTGGCTGTATGACTGCTACAAAAGTTTTTGGATATAAGCCACAGATGCAAATATTTTTAGAGAACTAGATCAAACTGCAGCAGCTAATAAATTAGTGTAAATTATCATCTAGTCACAGAAAAATCATAGACAGAAATAAGAAACATCTGTTAAATTAATTGTTGAAACTTACAGTTCTTCATCTGCACAGTCACTCAAGTACTTTATCTATAGCATCCATGTGAGTGCCTTGAGAAAAAGCTCCCTTACAGGTTTTCATTTGAAAGCTTCACCTGCAAGGACTTTATTTTCATGAGAAATGTAGAGGCATTTAAGACTAGCTTTTTTAAAGACACTTAGGCATTTCACCCCCACCTCAAAGAAAAAACTCCACACCTTGTTCCCTCTGCAACAGCTTCAACCATTTGGATACATTAACATTTTGGATTACTCCCATTACTTTAAAACACTGTCCTGTGAATTAGCACCCTCAGAGGGAAACAGCTTTACTGACATATCTGCTGTTTTCCTAGCAGCAGCGTAGGCTCCATTCAAGCCTCCTGATCCTTGTCGTTGTGACAAGAGGAAAATCTAAAAAGAACCTAAAAGCAAGTAGCTTCACAGCGCTCTCCCTTTAGAAACACCCAGAGGTGTTTGAGACATCTTCCCAAGCAAAAAGGAGCTCCTTGGAAGAAACAGTCTGTGAAGGGGAAGGAACAAGTGTCTTGGGCAGGGAGAGAACTACATTTAGCTGAGATGAAACAAATGTGTCCTGTGAAACAGGAAGAAAAGGGGAGGGGGCAGCGGCGAGGGCAGCAGACAACTCTGACTTGCTCGCTGCTTCCAGGCTTTGTATTTATTTCTGTCATGGAGCTGAAAAGGCAGGCAGCAGACTTTGTAGAAGCGCCTTATGCAATGGGGTAAATAATGGACCCCAGATGCCCTTGTTTCCTTCATTATTCAGGCTGGGCCTTCAAAGCTGTTCTGCAGTGTGAGGTATCCGAGGGAGGTAGAGTGTTCTGTTAACAAGATTTCAATAAGCTTTGGAAGCAGGTCCAGGGAAGCTGCTGGAAATGTTTCAGACATACAGCACTTTTGTGCTGTACTGACCTGTATGCAGTGCGAAAACATGGGACAGAGGGTGCCTTGATTTTTAATAAAGCACCATCTAAACAATACGTAAACAACAACAACAAAGCTTTGTACGTATGTGATCCCATTAATCCAACATTCTCAAAGCATCTCAAATACATTAAATCACTAAGCCAAACAACCCTGCTGCAAGCTGAAACACAGGCAATGTGGAAGCATTAAAAAAGGACAGGGAACAACTGGCCAACCATGGATACAAAAGTAGGCACCAGCCTCCTGTTTTCCCTGCTTGCCCTGCGATGAAGCAATGCTGCCTAGCCACTTAGCAACAAACTGTCTGAAGTGTGGACAAAATATATTTCACTTTTGCTTTGAGACCCACCCTAAAAATTTCTCTGCGCATATTTCTGAGATTCCTCATGATTCATCATCAACCAAGAGTGACACGAACCCAAGCACATATTCAAATCCTTTACTTTTTGGAGAGCCTGGCAGCTCAGATCCAACCTCTCCAGCTCGCAGCCCCACCAGTAACGACATCTCCTCCCTGCACTTGTCATTTCTCCTTCCTCACCGACACTAACGTTTGGAGGCTAAGCTGCACGGCAGAGAGCTCTCTCAAAAAGAAGGCTCCTGGCTATTTCAGGTTACCCTCCTTCCTCTAGCTTTTGCTTTCTTCATTGCTGACACCAGCCGCGCTATATTTACTCTCACAACATTACATCCTGTATGGGGAGATGGCTCTGCACACTCAGATGTTTCCGAGTCACTCAGGGTGTAAGGATGTTTTGTGCACTGCATCCTTTCTGTTACCACAGCCCGTGCTTTCCTGGGGCTGCAGCCTTATCTTAAAAAGACACAATGGCACCACCTAAAGGACGTATTAAGTATGTAAGAGGAGGCACTTTGCACGGCTCTCTGCAGACCCCCATGTGCCCATGCACGTGTGTGCACAGACACACACACGCTTTTGACAACAGCAAGTCACACAGTGGTGAGCTTAGTTTTCTCGGGACTCAGTGCACACAAAGCCTATTCATGATTATAAAGTTATGCATACAGAAAAATAGACATACATATTTTTATAGGTCCCGCGATGAGGCTGTAACAGAAAAGACAACTGTTAAAGCAGCTGCCCCTTTCTCTGCATTCAAAATGAGTAACAAGCATGCCCAATATAACAATCTCAGCACTTTTAAGGAAGATTAAATATAGGAAGAAATTCTCCTGCCAACAAAATGGCAAGAAAATATAATCCATACAAATCCCCCTCTCCCCACACCCAAAAAAACAACTGCGTATTGGAACACAAGAGCTAAAAGGAAAAGAAGGTAAAGATCCTTCCGTTCTATCGTAGCTAGGTACCACACTGGCACGTATATTGCCATATATATTACTGTATGTTACGAAATGGTCCTAAGTTCCCAGAAGAACAACGGGGTTCTTAAGAACAAGTTCAGCTTGTTCTCCTTTCTCAGCATCAGTCATAGCTTTCATAGTTCTCTCTTAGAGATCATTTTTTGTGAAAGCACTTCATGCTTTCCGAAATGAGAACAGGCAAAACAAAGACTCTTCCTAACAAATAACTGAGGGTTTGATCACTCAGACTGTTCACTTTTCCCAAACCAAACCAAAGCAAACACAAGCAAGAGCCAACTAGTGGTTACAACTCCAGGATTTCATCTGATTTGCTCTAGTTACAAAAGTAGACCTGGGGGGGGAACACACACACACCCGCACAAATCCTGATCTTTCAAAACACTACTTATAAAAATATTACAGATAGAGGGAGGTATGCGTTGCAATTAATTTTCAGGCACTTATGGCAGCAGCCGTGCAACACTTGCTCCACGCTTCAGTTTTAAAAGGGGAAGACTACGACATAATCAATTGTCCAAGAAAAGACTTCAAAGTTATTTTGATGGGTGTCGACTAGTTCAAAATGTTGTTAATGGGTTCTGGAAACTTGCACTTGACAGTCGAAAGTTGTTCCCATATGATATTTGTGCAAACTCTTTTAATGGCTTCCATTTGGAAACTAGCTGGTGATACTGCATGAGGAAAAAAAAGTGCTTCTTGATAGCTAGAGAGGCCAAGGACTGATGGAGCAGAAGGAACAAGCGACTTCCCTCAGGTCAGGATGCAGACAAACCGATAGGGGTGGCTGGGGAAGTGCAGAAATAAGTGCTCATGAACACAAGACCTTGGCCTCCCTGAAAGCAAAATGAGAAAGAAATACATTCCAAGGCTCGTATCTCAAACATTGCATTTCAGAAATGCGACAAATATTAAAGCAGAGCCTTTCAAGCACGCTAACATGCTGGTTGTGCAAGAAGGACAAGCCAGTCTTAACTGTAGCTGTTAGGGGCCAGATTTTGTGAAGAACTCAGTCGCCCACATGCATCTTTGAATCAAACGACTAGATTTCCTGAAGCACGAAGCCTCCAGCAGGACTTTTGATTATTTTGGCATTTCCTCTAGGAGTTGAACTGGAAGTCAACAACAACTGCTGAGTGCTCAGCTCTTTGAAAAAGCTGGCCTGGAGATTAATAGCTCTCGTGCACTTAGCAACTGACTGCCTTTTACTCAAAATCGCACATGCTCTACAGCATCAGTTGCTTAAGTCTAGCAATAGCTTTTGGGAGGCTGGATGCTAGCCTAGCTCATAAAGGCTAAAACAAAGGTAAAAATACCTGTTTGAACAATCAGTGGGGAGGAAAAGCTAGCACAAGCGCAGATTTCCACAGAATTGCCTGCACTTTCATTACAAAGTAACAGTAGAAAAGTATTTAGAATACAGCAACATCCCAGAGCCTCAGGCAAGACAGAAGCCACACATAATGCAAAGGCACATACACAAGGCAGAGCAAGATCTGCCTTTCCATACAGGAACTTGAAGCTCCAAGCTCCCTGTCAAGGAAAACTCTGTATTAATAACTTCTTCCTGTGTAAATATTCTCATCCTTTAGTACATAACTGCCTGAAGATGAACTTGACACCTTTAATGGAGGAAATAAACAAATAAAAAAAAAAGATGAAAATTTTTTGAAGGACATGGTAGGACACAAACCTACCACACAAGTGGGAAAAGGTAAGAAGCAATTGTTGCGCAGGGTGTATCTTTTGGGGAGAACATTAAAATGAAAATGTCAAATTCCACCAGCCATTCACTAGCAGAACCCACAAACAGAATATAAGGGCAGCCAGTCAATTTACAAAATCCTTTTAAAGCCAATTGTAAACCCATTCCTTTCCTTTCAGTTAGAATGGAAGTAAATAGTTCATAAGAGATTGGTTACCTCAAAACAGGGATACCTGCCAACCTCCATGCGGGATGGACATTTTTGTGCCAGTGCATTATGCATTCAGCTCAACTGATTAGTTATAAAGGGCCATCAATTCAAATTGCCTTGTGAGGAATTTAACTCAGCCTAGGCTAAGCCCGAAGGCCGCCTTGTGCAATGGTCCCTACCTTGGTGACAGGGCTTCAGCTTTTTCCAGAATTCTCAGCTGAACAGCAGAGGCAAGGCCAAGCCTAGTTGTCTTTACTAAAGCCAAAATCCCATTAAATCCATGGGATTTCTTCTGAGTAAGGACCCCAGGATTAGGTTTTCAAGTTACGGCTCCGAGTGCAGGATGTGCAATGCTGACTCTGCAGCAGAAAAGCAGAGAGGGCTAAAAAGTGAGCTGCTTTAGTCACCGAGATCAAATGTTCAGAAAATCCTTGAAAATGTTTTTTCTCCCAGATTAGACAGAATTCTAAGCAGTGTTTATTGGAGAGAAGAGGTGAAGTGTGCTATGTCTTATTCTTGCATCCCGTATCCGCCTTTCTCTCAAAAGTGCTAAGTAGCAAGGCTGGGGGATTATGGCACCGAGGGAATTCTCACCACTTTCCTTCTCTCTCTCTCTCTCTCTCTCTCTCTCTCTCTATTTAAACATGACAACTGTTGGCAGGCCTCAGTCATATTGTTTGTGTAGCCAGGACAAGAGGGTGGAATTCTGGAACACGTTTCAGCCCACATTCCGGATCTTCCTATAAACTAGGCCCTTAAAACACACGCCTCTGAATTACCTTTGTGTTGCTATGCCATTCGAAAATCTGTTTTAAACACTCCTTGTAAATTAAAATCTGATTCAATTTAAATTTATATCGAGGTATTTCTTCATGGTAAATAATCTACTAAAAAGACAAGTTGATTTTGTTGAAAAATATTGGGGGGAGGGTGTGAACAAGGAGGAGAAGTAGCTTGAAGTCATTCTGGGAGTATGGCAACTTTCCGTCTAAATTAACAATTCGAATAGCTGCATAACAATTTATATGCACAGACTTTGCAGCTTGTATTGCCAGAAGACTGCCCTTCCTTTTCCTGAGTGCGATGTACATATCTATCTTTTTGCACCGTCAAATAAGTAGCAGGCAGAAATTTCAGCAGCCACTTTCCTAATAACTGGATGTGCTAATTTGCAGTTAAAAAAAGTACAAAATGAAGGTCAGGCTGAGACAGTTGAAAACTCCGTCCCCACTTTCTCTTACTCAGCTGATTGTTGCACAAAGATCAACATTGCTCAATCTGGCGTGTGCACTTTCAGCTCAATAAGTGCTTTCATTCATCATTCACAACTTGCTTTATTATGAAAGTTGGACTATATCTTTAACACAAACCACACTTCCTTTGTCCCGAGCGCACACCAGAGAACAGGCTCCTTGTTGATGCAATGTTACCACGTGCAGGGAGTTCAATATCTCACATCTTAAAGTGCACAGCAAAAATTACCTATGTAGAACATAATGGCCTCTGGAGAACAAACTACCCAAGTAGAACGGTTTTTAACTAAGCGATGGCAGTAAGAGAGCGCTTTCTCCACCAGTGGCACCAGACTGAACTGCCCATTTGTCACACAAGTGTTCCTGCATCTCCTCTCGCCAGGCCGCAGAGGTACCTTAACAGCTGCGCTCGACTCCGGAGATGCAGGCACGGCCCTCCTGGATGCCATGTAAGAACCCCATTTACCGGCACCGGTGTAACTCCAGCTTTACACTTAGGCACCTACCTAACACGTATCTGCTAGTTTAAATGTTGCTTAACTTCAAATCACTGTCCTTCTGACCGCCTTTAACTCATGCTCAGACTGTTTGGAAAACGGTTTCATATCTTTCGTGTTCAGTTATTCCCTAGCTATAACAACAAAGCACAAGTGTTACAAGTTACCATTCCACTTCTCTGTTAACATACAACTATTGAAGGTATGAAAAGGTAACAAAAGGTAGAATAGCAGAACAGAGAGGCAGAGAGGAAAGAAATACCAGGGTAAAAAAGTCAAAGGAAAAGAAAGAAGCAGCTATTTACATTCATCACTACAAGCACCTTTTGAAGGTCTGAAACCTAATGAAGCTAGAATAAATTCAAGAAATGCCTGAACGGTCCATACGTAGAGCATGGATTTCATCTCACTGTATTTCACAAGCCACTTCTGACAACTGAGATAAGATATGTCAGCACTCTTTGCAAGTAGTGTTTTTCACTCTTTTAGCACATCAAATGCATTGTATATCCTGGTGAAATCTCTTCTTCCTACTCCTCTGCAAACACAGATACATTTTAATAAGGTCAGCATGATGTGATATTAAACACCAAGGGGACTGTATCATCAGAGCTTGGGTCATACTTTGTGGGTCCATCCTCATCAGGTAGTCAATGGAGCTGGTTCTGGTTGACAAATGAAAAAACGTAAGAGGTGTGGATGGCATCTGCAGCCTTCCAAGCTGATGTTGCTCGGTTACTGCCCATCCAAAGAACTCTCTGCACAGGATCATTGAATGAGAGCTAAGCAACAGCCTGAGAAAACTAGTCACACCTGTACCGCTGTGCTGAGTAATACCAGCGTGTGTCTACTCGTCTGCCCCTTTCCTTTCGCCGACCGCTGAAAAACTATCAACACACGAGACTGGGCAACAGAAAAGGGTATGTGGATTGCAGGTGACCTCCTGACAACTAGGGACACTAGAGCAAAGCCACCCTTTTAGCTGGGCACAGCATCACTGCTGACCCATATTCGACCCAGGCCTGGCTTGTGCAACTCCAGCATTAGAAAGACACTGACTGGAAGGCGGCTCCAGGGCAACCATGCACACTCATTTCAAAGCACAGAATGGATACCGCTTCTGAAAACACACGAGCAAACACAGATACAATTTTAGGAAAATTGAAACCATCATGTAAAAGGAAGCAAACGTGAGAGAAATGGATATGGGAAATTTGGAAACACTTGTAATAATGTACCAAAATAAAGCCAATAATCAGACAAGCAAGTGGACAGGATAAAGCAGTTACTAATTTTCCAGTTTTTTGCAACTGATGGCTAATAAATGTCTTCAAAAAAATAACTCTACATACAAATCCTACATACGTAAGCACCTCTTCAGAGGTATCTTGGTAAAAGCAAGCCATAAATAAGACCATTAATTCTGTTCAGCTTTCTTGCCAAGTCTGAGATTTCATAGAACATGAGATTTTTTTTTTTCTGTTAACTGCTCACTATCAAAATATCTGGGAACTTTGCCTTTCAAATATGACAGATTTCTGATGCTTTACAATTATGTCTAACTCACTAACAAAATCTCTGCATTTTCAGAAATGAAAAGAATATTGTATCTATACCCGAAAGCCTCAACACCAGAAGGATCAAATGCGGGCTACTGTTTCCTTTATGTCTAGTGTATACTTTAGGTGCAGTAGCTATAGCATATTTTTGATTTAAAAAATCCAAATAAACAGAAGATATACAAAAGCACAATACAGGCATAGAATATTCCCCCATGAGCATACAAGCATGCTAGTTTTCTCAGCAATACTAGAATTATAAAATTGGCAGTTCCCATAAACACTCATTTATCTAATAGAAATCTGTTTGTGTGTGCTAAGTGGGTAAGAATATATATTTAAATTTTCTGAATGCATATTTGTGTTTCGTCACACATTTGGCATCAATCTATAATTAAACTAATTTCTGTAATGAAATGGCAAGAACTATCATGTTTTAAAGGATAGCAAAATCTGTGAAAGATTCACGATAGCAGAGTTCATTAAGGTTGAATTCCAATCCTGTGTAGATCCCTACGTAAAGATGAATTTGAGTTATACGCCCAAAGGTTAAAGACAATTCATGCCCTATTTAAGTCATATTCTGCAACACATTTAAATCCAACGCTTTGCAGTGCTGGTTTGAAATTAAATCAGACACCCAAGAAGTTTACGGTTTAGTTTAAAGGTTTAATATGATGCTCAGAAAAAAAGAAAAGGAAAAAAAAAAAAAAAAAAAAAGAAAAAAGTGGAATAACCATCACTGGAAGATTTTTAAGAGCAAATAAGACAAACATGTGCCAGAAATGATGCAGGTATAATTGATCCTGCCTTGGGGAAGAGGGATGGATTAGAAGATCTTTTGAGGTTTCTTCCAGTCCTATTTTTTAACAATTTGCAGGTGTGGCAATGGGAAAACACAGAATCACAGAAAATGCCTGACAACAGGGGGAGAAATAATTGCATAATTAGGAACAAACTGTTAACTGATTACAACTCTTATGCTAAACTCAGATCAGAAATTCTAAGTACCAAAGGTTTGAAATACTCTGCTGTAATAATTTCCAGGTTATATGTATATATATTCTTTCTTTGGTCTCAATTGTTCTGTGCTATATACATCATGCTATATGTTAGCCACACACACACACACACACACATATATATAACAAGAAACAACTGAGACCAAAGAAAGATAAAAGACTCAGAGATCAAATTCTGAAACCTGTTGTGAATTGAAGGCCACATGGGTCCTGTATGTCACCTCTCAGCTGACTGTGCATAATGTAGCTTTGTTTGGAAAATCAACTTTGATCTTCTTGCACACGCCCAGCCTTGGGGGGGGGAAAAAAAAAAAAAAAAGGGAAAACAGTACATACATTTTATAGCTAGACCTTCAAATCGGGCCTTTTCCCAGGCACAGATGATAAACCTATATTCAGGTATAGGTACAACCATAAGGCCATGTCTTAAAACCGAGGCCATATGACATGTCAACTCGCTGCTTCTGCGGCAGCTTGTGCTCCCACATATTTCCTCAGTCATGAAGGAAAGATATGAAGCTATCTCCATGAAAATGATAGTCTTAAACCTATTAAGCTCCAACACCATTGCTTTTCTGCAGAGCAGAAAGGCCAAAGCCACCTCTCCCACAAGAAGGGTGGCATGAGGTACTTGACATGCCTAGAGCTGATTTCTCCAGGCAATCTTTTTTTCTTTTTATTTTTTTTTCTCTCAATTAAATGATTTGATAAGGTCATCACATAATCAACCTTCACTTCCTGGAACTGGAAATCCTTTTTCCCTGCCTCCACTTACAACTCCACTGTATCCTCAAGGGTTTGCAGATTATGAAACTGTGCTGCCAGTAATTCAAACCACCCAAACTCCTTTTCCTGCCCCCGCCCCCACCAAGTAAGAAAATCACCAGCCTGTTTCACTTCTTATGCTGAGATTACTACACTCAGCTCCCAGCACAGTATCAGTTCTAAAACAAAGAATTTCTCGTTCTTATAATCATGATCTTATTTTACAAGGCAAGTAGGAGAGCCCCAAGGCTTTCAAGCCTTCCTATCTGCAGGAGCTCTACACATCTGCTTCAGATATCCCAAGAGACCATTAGACTAGTCAGGAACGGCAGGGTCCACACGCTTCCTAGTCAGGTCCTTAGCCTGGTGGCCCTCGGGCTGCACTGAAAGTGAGGAGGAGGGAGATTTTGGGGAGGGAGAGTAGGGTACATCTTCATGTACCAGGAGGATCCCCTCAGGTTTTGGAGCATCACCTGCACAGATGCTATACTGCAGAGTAAGTTATCAGGGAATTAATGAGTAAATCTATTCTGTATGTGGTATATCTTGCACTTTTAACTACTTTTCAGAGCTATTTTGTCTCTCTCCAATGCTAAACCTAGATAAAAACATTTGCCAAAATTCATCTTCTTTTAAAACAGCTACAACGCTTCCATTAATTTTTGCCATAGCACAGCCATAGATTTTTCCTTTCTTTTTTACTCTATCAGGCAGCATTACTAAGTAATACAGAGAGGCCCAGAACAAAGCATCTGTACTGCCCTGAATACCTTGTTGCTTTTCTTATCTTAATTTATTTTACCCTATCACCAGAGTTTTCGCATGCACTCTGCTTGCATCAGAAAATCGGCAGAGGCATTTTGGAAGGAAATTTCATATTCAGACCAAAAATGCGTCACTGACAGTGGAGTTGCTGCTTCTCTGCACGCTGAATGCTTAACACAAAAAGCAAGAAGAGAGGAAGAGACAACCTTATACTGATGAACATGTTAGTGTAGGAATCAAAGGTTGTTGTGAAAAAGTATCCATAAAACACAAGCCTAAACTGTAAACTGGTCAAGTAAGAGGGGCTAATAAACCTTTTCTGTTAGCTGTAAAGCAGAGACAAGTTGTTACTGGCTAGGTGCTCTGCACAGCTGTAAAGAACAAGGGACGTGGACAGCATTGCGACTCGGACACTACGGGACTGAATGTGACTGCGGAGCAGTGAATACTGTGTTTGTCGTTCATGTGAATAAAACGTGGAAGTAGATCGATGCTTTTCTCCATAATATGGGTTCTCTCCTAAGCACAGTAAATCTCCGTCTTATTACAATGGCATGAGATCATTCATGCCATTAGTTTCAATGAGACTGACTCTATACTGCATGCAGTTTGCTGTTCTCTTTCCTCGCTACAACAAAGCCTGAGAGTGCCAGCTGCCTCTTGAGTCTTAAAAGCGGAGAAAGAGAGAGAGACTTTTATTTACCATGATTTTGATTGGTTAATTTCACTCTATTATTTTGTTGCTTCCTCCCATATGAAAAAATGCATTGTTGTTCCAACCCCCCCAGAAAGGCTGCTCAGTTAGCGTGCAACACAAATTGCCAGCTTGTAATGACACTTCCAACATGGCACATAATAACACCAGCAGCTTCAGTTTTTACTCCAAATATCACAGATTTTTCCTTTGAGAATGGGGCTACACTCGCAATCCTATTTGCAGAGCTTTAGCTGATCTGTACGTGCATGGCGCAATTGGGTTTTATGAGGGCAGCATTATAATTATTGTAGTATATGGTTGGCATGTAAATGAAAGCCAAAGTTCCGCCCCTCTAAAGATAGGAGTAAGTTATAAAGATAACTATATGAGAGAAGAATTTTTAAACAATTTTAACAACCCTCTGGGCTTAGTGCTATATAATTTAACAGAGCTGTGCTGTTGGCACTGCTATGGAAAAAGCTGTGTCAGAAATGCTTGCTGCAGACCCTCGCCCCCACCCTCTCCACTGCCATAGTTGGTGGAGCAGCTCGCCCATAAAATTCAGCTGTACGCTATAACTTAGCGAATAAGGTGCCAGCTTCACATCTATTTTGTTAAGAAATTGGAGTAGAGGATTGGCAGCTGAGAGGGCAGTAAAATCAAAGAGCAAAAAGGTTTATGAGGCCACATTTTAAAATGGGTCTTCTCCGTTTGAGTGCATCAGCCTCACACCACAGATCACAGAATCACAGATCTGGTCTTGAGAACTGTATTTTGAAAAAGTTAAGTCATCCAGCTTCAGAGGTCACACTAAAACATATTGGCGCCCACACTTGCTGAGTTCTAGATTATTTCCAAAAGTGTTTAGTAAACCCCTGCTCAGTAATATGAACAGAAAGTCTGGGTTATTGCTGCCTGATTGCTTGTATATTTATTTTTTAAAATGGAACAAGCAAGATGAAATGTACAGAAAGCCTAGAAAGTTTTATTTTGAGAAAACAATGTGCATCCCACTCCAGGGCTCATCTTGGACAAGTCATTTAACAGATTCCCTAGCTGCAAAACAAGGGTAAGAGCGCACCACTACCGAGAATGAGGAGACGAGGGGGTTAATGGTCAGCAAACACACTGCTTATATTACATATCCTAAGTATTTATATTGTTTCTGATCTCTCCTAAGGCCTTGGCCACACTAAGGAGTTAACGTGGGGACCTGGCACTGCTCCACCTGCCGACACTGCTTGGGAGTGAGCAGCAACAACCCATCTGTCCAATTACCAGCAAAACAAAGCCAGCATTACCTAAGACTACAATCATATACTGGCTTATTAGGAATCTGAATCCAGAGGTTGTTACACGCAGCATTATGGTGCTCTATAAATATATATTAATAACTGCATACAGTTTAGCGGTTTGGCACATATACTAGCTTTGAAAAGGTGTGTATTTTTCCAATAAACATTCATGGCAGCTTTCTCACAGTTGATACAGCCTTTTCAGTGTGAAAGAATGAAAAATCAGCTGTTAAAAGTCCCAGATCCACAGCTGCTTAGTATACTAGAACAGCATCTCTCAGTAAATAACTTTTTTGCCCTTAGTACACATTCCAGTGTATGTAGTTACCTGATGGCTCACAACAGCCCTGAAAGGGCCTTCCAGTCTACTGGATTTTTTAAATTTAGCACATCTGCCACTTAGCATCCTAAACTGTCTAAGTTGCATACCTTTAGAAAAAGCCAAAGCATAAATTCAGACAACAACAAAAAAAAAAAAGCGTTGATTTGGGGCACAATCCGTAAGCAGACTAAATGGGTTGGGGTTTACAAATTAAGAGCAGGGGCAGATATCTTATTCTCAGCACCACTGCAAAATGAGCTGGCATTTTGAAGAGGGGAGCTGAAATCTATATGGTACCAGACGCTCAAGTACTTCGAGATTTCACCTCTGTGATCCTCCTTTCCCCTACAGCATTGGTCTTGGGTCAAATAGGCCAGAATACCACATGCTGAAGAGGAAAGGTGTCCGAGGTGATGTCACTTGCACGCGCAGCATCGCCAACAGATTTGCCACATTCCTAAATGCCCTCATACTGAGATGAGCTTCACTTTTGTCAGGTAACTCAGAGCTGAGGCAAGAAAGGAAAAGATTCTTGCAACACACATGCATTTTCTGTCCTATAGCAGGGGCTTATAGGGAAGGGGACAACTATTATCATTCTTCACACTGTTTACATCTACTAGAAAAAAAATGTTTCTAGCTAAAAATTACATTAGAAAGTTAGAACTCCCTTCCTGAATAATTGATTTGTATCTTACTGTGCTTCACGTACTACTACCTCACAAACTGGTCTGCTGAATATTATCAGTGGGCTTCATGAAGGGGGAAATAAAAATACTTCAGAATATTTTTGTTCTTAAATACTTGGCGAAAAGAAAATATGAGAGGTACATTCTTCCACTCCTTAGTAGCTATTTGGAGTCCCTGCCGCACAGGCTGTTGCCATACTTCTTAGAGAAGTCACCTCAAATTCAGGACTTTCTGTAATGTCCACACATAACTCCAATACAAGACCAATAAAAGACCCACATGACAAGGCCAGCATGGAATGAGTCTTGGACAGAGAATATCACATAAAATTGCTCACATGGGCTGCTGGAGTGACCTCTAGTAAGTGCTGCCATGAACAGTGAAGGCAAGACCTAGCACACTGTAGCACAGATTTTTACTCATTAACATAAACAGCGGAAGGAAGGGATGTACATAAAAGCCTTCTTAGAATATAGCTTTTAAGTTTCTGGTTAAAGATTGAAGTCAGTAGGAATACAGGAATGATAACAATAAAAAAAAGCAAGCTCATAATCTATCAAGCATTGCTTATGAATCTACCTCTCAAGTTTAAAGAACTTGCCTAAATGATTAAACTGTTCATAAATGTCTCAAAATTGCACCAAAGAACCAAATATTTAAACTAATTTACCTACAGTTCCTCTAAAATAAACTGATTGACAATCACACATTATGCGTGTAATTTATAAATAAAAGATGCAATGGATGTACGTTACCTGTACTATATTATCTTGCATGAAAAATTGTCATTATTCAAGACAAAACACAAATCATTTCTACTATGACTGACTTTTCATCTTCTACGCTGTGAGCTCTTGGGATAAGAGTTATGTTGTTCACAGTATTCAGAAAGAATCTACCCATAAACAACAAAATCTCTTTTTTTTTTTTTTTTTAAATGAGATTTAAGCAGTTTGAAAGATACAAGATTATTCAAAACTTATCATCTTAGGGATACTTGTACAGTGCTAACCGCATAGCGGGTATTACATAATCTCTGCATTTATTACCATAAGCACATGCAAATTTACGTGCAACTATCCAATTACCACCATTGTATGTGTCGGATGTAATTTTTTTTCTCCATTTACACATAATGCCATTTTTTAATAGCTGAAGATGAAGCTCAGATACAGAAAGCAGAAGCTGAAGGCAGCTCAGCAGAAATAAATGCTGTGCCTTTTTTTCTCCAATATAGTAACCAAAAATTTCATATTAAAAACAGGAATCACAGATGTAAAACTGCAGTAAAATACTGGATGTGCATGTCTAATTCTTCCAGGTACCCAAAGAACAGCATGAATAACTTTCAGTTACTGTGAGACAGAGTAGAAAAATGAACTTGAATGTCAGGTTTCTTTATGACTGGAAACTATTACCTCTAGGTTTCGTTTAAATAGGTCCCTCAAGGCAAGCAGAAGGCCGTTCCACAGGTATGGGTGTCCTGAACAAAGGCAGACAGGACTGCCCATTTTGTGCCCCCTGACACTTAGGAGAAAGCGCTGCCTGCTGCAGCCTGGGGAGCAGGGAGACTCACCAGCTCCCTTCTGGCCTGCATCAGAGTTAGAAACCCGCAGGCCCTTTTGCTAGATGTCTCTTCCCTCCCCAAATCAGCATTCAGAAGCAGACATACTGACAAGGCTGCTTTAGCAAAAATGAACAGGACTATGAGCTTCAGCATTGAAGAGTCCACGTGCAGAACCCATGAACCCTGCTGCTACATCTCTGTAAAACAAATGCTAGCCAGAGAGGTAGGAGGGAAATGGTAAATCACATCAGTTTTAGTCACACTGGTGTGCTAGTGACACAGAAATAAGGACAAGAGGTGAAATCTCTGTTTAAAATTGCAATCAAGACTGTTTTCTGGACATTGCATTATCAGCAGAATACTTCATAAAATGACAGACCAATTTTTTTGTTTTTTGAAACTTAGTACTTTCTGATCATTATTTGGTTTTGGATGGATGCTAGATACGATCAGGGTTAAATTGTGAGGTTTGATTCATCTCTGCCTTCTTCCAGAAAGACTCAAAATTCAAAGAATACCTGAAGTGAAAAGTGACAATCTTCCCACGCTAAGAGCGCACATCTTTCCTACCAGTGAAATCTATGGCACTCTCTTCTGCTCTACATGGCTGAGTGACTTGATGCTACACAATTTGCACCTTGACCCAGACACTTTCATAGTTGGGTGCAGTGAATCTGGAGTGAAAAACTATCAGCCAGCCTACAGCAAAACAGCCCTACAAGCAAGTTGGCTTAGGACAAGGTTGCTAAAAATATATTGCAACGTTGTCACAGGTTCTCATTTTTCCTTTCAAGCATTGCCACTAGCTTCTGTTCCCAGTCTGTGCCAGAGACGGCCTGTGTGATCTTCAATAATTCACATAACTTTCCTCCTAAAAAAAGCACTGTGGAAATTCATTAATATCTAAATGAATGTCTTATGTCTCAGAGAGCACAGAGGTCGAATGACAACCACTACATCAGTTCAAATCATTTCCTATAATAAATTCCCAAAGCCAATGAAGAAAGAGCAGCTTCTCTCAAAACAAAGCAGTACTTTGGAGTTCGAAATTACCATTATTGAATAAAAATAAATAATAATTTGGCAATGTATTTATGATTATTATTTCAGGAAAAGATAAGGACCATGCAAGAACATTGTGTCTGAAATCAGCTGACACTTTTTGACAATTACTTTTTTCTAAAAATTAAATATTCAGAAAGTGCCCTCCCAAAAGAATAAAAGGGATAGGAAAAATATGAAACTTGAGATTACTACTTAAAGAGTCAAAAAAAAAAAAAATACTATTTGAAGTGGATAGTCCTGTGGTGAGTGCTTTTACTAACAAGCTACGTACTGCCACCTGATAGTGCAGACTCTCTGCTCTTGGGCAGTGTTCTGCGCTTTGCCTGTCTTTGTGCCCTAGCAGGGCAGAGGAAACAGGCAGCAGAGTGTTCCCTGGGCAAATTCTGCTCACCCTTCTCCCATCGCACATTAATGGCTTCCATTGTCTATCTTAATCTGCTCTAATATGTGAACTCATCTGAAAGACAGGTATGGAAGAAAGCAGTAATTTACCTGCAACTCAACCAGCCGCCTGCAGCAAAATCACACAACTACACTTCAGAGAGCAATCTGTTTTTATAGGATGGAAAGAGAGAGATCAGGAGACAGCAAGAGAGCAATTGTGCGCTACGGTAACACACCCTCCCCTCCTCATGGTCTCAAAATGTTCTTGCTGCTCAAATGCATGGATTTGAATCTCAGGCAGTTCTTGATTTTAAGCTAAGTCTGTCCTCAAAAAGAGATGCAAAGGAAACAAAGTTATTAACAGAATGCAATTGCATGGCAGAATTGCTTCTTCAAGGCACATTTTTAAGTTCATGCGAGCAGTGAAGCTGCTCGTGCGACATCTTTCTGCAAGAGGCAACATACATTATATACAAACTCTCAGTTTGCAAGAGCAGCACTTACCAGATACGTCATTAAGAATTAATTTTTCATGATTTTCACGATTTACATGGACAATAAGACCTTTAATTTCGAAATTGATGCCGAGATCTTGGTAGTAGGCCTAGATATTCAATAAATTATCTAAGGTAAGGTTGTGTCTAAGCCAGTTCCTATTGGCAATCGTTCATATAAATCGTAAAAGCAGCTTTCAACACCAGTCTGAGCAGAAGGACCAAGGTGGTGATGACTGATGTTTCAACTGCCCACAGCACTCAGACGAAGCCCAGGAAGTACAAAAGCTAATACCGAGGCTGGTAAGCAGAGGGTGCAGATCTCAAGTGACGCTCATTCATCATTTTCAGTTACAAGATGAATTTTTATTTAGCACCTTGTATCAGAATTACATTTGCCCATCTCAGTTACCCTTTCAGCTTACATTTTATTTGATTATGTGGTGGCTGTGGGGCTAAAAGAGGCAAGATGCCTGCTCTAGAGAATTCTCAGGCAGAGTAACCATACAAAAAGGAATAAAGGAAGGGAAAGTTAATGCAGTGTTTGATCCATGACAGGTTTAGTCCCATGAGTTTAGGCGGTTGTTTTAGTTTCAAGGTAAACACCTCCGTACAGGAAACGGCAAAGCTCACAGTGGCATAAGTGCTTCTTGCAGGTAGCCTAGCCAAGCACATGCATGTGTATTATTAGTAGAGGAAACAGGAGTGGGAAACAGAGATGAATGAGGTTATTTAGGGTAAACAGTAGGAAGAACCTACTGAATAGCTCTCCATACAGTAATGGATTCGTTACAACATGTCAGCCATAATGCAGGTGCTGAGCCTCTACTGTAACAGCCACAGAACAGACAGACAGAAGATATTAGGAAAGAATATTCTATCCCTGCTAAAAAGCCTCCAGCCAGACAGTCCATGGAATGCCGCATCTCAAATGCTGCTATCTTGATTTCCCCACCTCATAAAATATAGATTAGGAAAAGTGGCAGGAATGATCAAGGGTGTGGAATAGCTTCCACACAAGGAATAGCAAAACAGCCCACAAGCCCTCAGCCTGGAAACGAGTTAATTATGAGAAACATGTGGTTAAGATTTTAAAATCATGGCTGACATGGAAAAGGTGAAGAGGAAATGACTGCTCTGTGTAGCTGTCAATAGAAGACTAAGAACAATAAAAGAAATTTGCAGGTGGCAAGCTTGGGTAAACAAAAGGGAGATATTTCTTCACACACTGCCTTTAAGCTGGGGAATTCCTTACAAGGTAAGGACTTACATATACTCCGAAATGAGAGGGCACCTTTGTGAAAGGCAAATTTAGATAATACTTCTCCCTCTGTTTCAGGAGGATACTCAAAGCAGTATCACTTTTATGCTTGCCATGACTTTCTCTGCCCCACACTTCTGCTATTGGATTCAGGATACTGCACTAGGTTGCTCTGACTCTGCACACCCTTTTTGCATGTAGCAGAACTTGGGAATTTAGACATTTCAATATCAGCACATTAAATAAATGGTGGTGCATTTCAACAGATTAAAACCAAAGTCTGGGGCCCCATAAATTCCAGCTAATGCATCAAGGCCCTTTCCAGAAGATATAAGGAAAAAAATGTTTTGTTTGTTTAGTTTTGTTTTTGAATTTTTAAAAAGCTGGGGTTTTTTTTACAGCACATTGATATAATGAGTAGGGTTTCATGAAATACTGCTTTTGGTATGGTTAATGACCCAATACAATGGTTTCTATTCAGAGAAAATTTTGCGTTTGTTATTTTCTTCTGGTGAACGAAAGACCAAAACTTTGTTTTAAATACCACGTTCCACACACACATACACAAAAAAAAAAACAAAAAAACCCACACACAACATCACACACACTTATTTTCAGTCTATTGTAATGCAAAGCAAGGATTTCACTGACAAACGGAACAACAGATCTGCTTAGTGCAGTCAGCAGTTCAGGGATGAGAACACTCTCCCCCACCTAAGGGAACCCATCTGCATTTCTGTCCTCTCCCTGATGGAATCTGAATGTTAGGGGAGCCGTCGCCCAGGAGGCTGCCTTCACTCGCCCTTCCATCTGGGGCTCTGCTAGCCCCAATTGCATTTGGCTTCAGCCCTGAGGCAAACCCAGGGCTAGTGATTTTTGGTGCTGATTGATTGATCTTTGCAGGAAAAGTGACTGCACTTGGGACACAGCAAGGTACGAACCGCTCCTCTAGCTCATGCTTGAAGAGAGGGTGATAGGAAGAAAGTTCATGTTGATCTACTTCATACATATTGGGGGAGGGGGGTGGGAGGGGGGCGGGAAGGGGATAGCAAGCAAGAGTTGGAATTTAGGCATTTTGTTAGTGTGTTCATCAAGGAGTTCCAAATTCTCTCTCAAAAATGCTTGCTTTCCATTACTTTCTTTTTTTTTTTTTTTTCAAATACACAATGAAACAGATAAGAAGAAAGATTAAGTGTACTCTGCTCTCAAATAACCCTTCCTGATGCTCACCTGCACTGTTGGAGGTCAAACTCACTTTCCCCTCTTTGCTTGATTCAAGAGATTGGAACCATTACCTCCTACTTGCCAAAAACATTTCTTAAACACTGATATTAGTATTTGATTTCATTTATAAATTTTTGTTGTTAGTCAAACAGATCACTGAACCTTTTCCACTATGTTAGAGATTAAAAAAGTTGGCCTAAGTTTTGTATAACTTAATACAATGAATCTTTCAGTCTTAATCAGACCAGGAAACTCAATGCATGCTCTGGATTACTGCAATTCCAGTTCAGCAACTTCACATCATTTCTCAAACTCAAAAAACAAATTCCTTACACTGTTCCATTCATAAAACTCTACTGTACCTCACAGCAGCCAATATTTAGGGATTTGATGATAAGATTTTGATTAAAAGAACTCTGGTCAGATCTGTATTTCACAGTAGAGCAAATGCAATAGCCAAAAACCTCATTTCAGATACTACTTCTGCCCCTGTTCCACCTACAGATAATACAATCCTGTGAGGACTGGTAACAATTAGTTTAATGAGGCAGGAAAAAACAGCTATAGCTCAAACTCCTAAACTACATTACAATGATCCTCTGCATCTGGAGTGTTTCATGGATATATTGTTTGTTTACATTGCTGTTAAAAGAAAGTATTCTAAGACTAGAAAGGTAGGTGAGAGGAGACTATTCTGTTCAGAATAACTGAATATCCTTGGTCTATGGTGTAGACCTGACATTCACAGGAACTCACTGAAACCCTCCATTTTCCATCTCCCCTCTCTTTGGGCACAGGCTCCGACAGAGGAAGGTCAATCTACTGCAAGCAAAGCCTGAAGCAGGGACTTTAAAGGTAAAGCATCTGATTTCTCTGGCAGTCACTCAAAACCCACACAAGCTGGAGAAAGACCAGCATCTACAGAGAGCTAAGGAAATGGGCATAACCAGCATATTCACATATGATGCTGGCATATGCCATCATACGATGCTGTCTCCATTGCAGGGAGCATCTCTTCACTGGTAATTCCAAATCTCGGTCCTGACTTACCGAGTGAGGAGTCAGCCACAATATTAAAAGCTACAAGATTGCCATGAATTTAAATAGACTCAATTTTACCCTGAGCTTTCCTTCCCTCAGGCTACGTACAAGCCTTTATCTCAATTCCCACCACACCTCTGCCTGGGAATGCTTAGCTTTCCCTCGGGTCATTTGATACGGAGTCCCTCCTTTATATATACAAACACCCACACCTTCATTATACTTCAGCTTTATTTTCCTCCTGGGCTAGCAGTTCCTTCTGTCAGCCTGATAAGGGCAAGGCATAGGAGCATGCTATACCATACGATTTAGGTCTGGAGCAATGCAAACCCCAATCATTAGCAAACTTGTGAATGGAACAGCTGGCAAGGGGAGATACAGAGCACACGTGGAGTAGTGTCTCCCATGGCTACCCATGAAGCTGCCCTCGGGTCACATATACCTTCTCACACACAGCCATCACCAGCTGCCTGGGGAAGTCCATACCCAACCTGAGTGAGCTGATATAGGTGCCCCAACTAATCCCCTCCTACACCTTTCAGCCATGCCAGCCGATGTGTTACTGAGGATTTTGCTCAACACAATCACAGCTCTTCAAGATAAGAAGAGACACAATTTGGTCATGCACTTGCAGGAGGAGGTCAGCAACTCTTAGGCTCCTTTCCATGCTAAATCAGAAAAGGCTAAAAGTTTTCCCTGCAATCTTTTAAGTGCTATTAATTTAAAACACAGGAAAAAAATGACTTGAGGCAAGACTGTGCATGAAAAGCATGATTTCTCAGCATTAAGTTATGATAAATGATTATTTGCATGTAAGCCACCACTTAGATGCTCATTTCACTCACTTCTAGTAACTCCAACAATAAGAGACATGAACTGTGGTCACCCAAAAAGAAAATTTTCTTCCTGTGAATGCAGACAGCCCAACAAAAAGATGATTTTTTAAATGTACAAGAAAGATGAATTAACAAGCAAGAAGCATCACATACAGACTGCCATCTAACAGAAATCAATTCATAGTTCAGTTGCTGGGACACAGCAGTAAAGGACATCAAACAGTTACAGACAGCTTTAAGACTTTAAGTAGTAAAGAGTTTATGTAGCACTAGTGCCCTAGCGTGTCCTCACAGCAGTTTCTCACAGCCATATCTTCATTGGGCAGTTTGGAAGTACTGGCAGCAGAACTGTTACTTTAAAGGGTTACTTTTATTTGCATTGAAATTATATTTACAGGTGCATTTTAAGGTTTTTGTTTTGGTTTGGATTTTTTTTGGCTTTTTTGGTTTGTTTTTGTTTTAAATAACAGGAGATGTAGTTACCTATGCTATACTGATAGCATGATTCTGGAGGAAAAAGAAAAAAATCCACCAACCAACGTAACAATTAGAAGCTTCCATAGATTTTCCAATATGGCATTTAGAAGATAGTATAACTCTGGATGTTAAAAGATAAACATTTACATCCTTCTCCCCTGCCCCAGAAAACAGGAGAGAAAAAAAAAAAAAAACTCACAAATAAAACACACAAATCTCTTCCACCTACCTAATATGCACACCCTCAAAAAGACAGGAAAAAAAAAAAAAGACAAAAAAAACAAGGAAAAACTACTATGTTCAGATGAGAAGTGCATATCTCCATGGTTTAAGTACTCAAGAATTATCTTCAGGACGTATGTTCAGAATTTTCTCTAGGAAGTACCTTATCCCTATAATAACATGAGATTAAGTAATTGAGAAATTCACCCCAGAACTAATGCAAATGGGAGCATTTACACATTCACTTCAATTGAAATGATCTATCTTATGAGCCTGATTAATCCTTTAGGCACCATTAAAACTTTGCTGCTAGACAGCTGAACCACCATTAAAGACTTTGTTTCTTTACTGCTGAGTGACCAAGAAGGCCCTACCCCAAGCTGTGGGCTCAGTGCAAGAGCTCCTTGCAGAGATTTCATGTAGGCACCACTCTAGTGAAGTCCCAAATGCGCACACAATGTACTGCACCAGTTAACAACTAATCCAGGGCGTCCAAATGCATACGGTGGCTCTCAGGACCGTGCCTGGTACCTGCAACCATTGCAGTCCTAGCTGCAAACCTTAGCCCTCATGCTACAATCTTCACAGGGAACATTCCACTCATACCACTAAAGACATCCCTCAATAAAGACTGAAATAATATCCTCATTTCCGAGGTACCAAAATGATGACAGAGCTGCTCAAAACAGCTTGCTGAAGGTTGCCTTTGTACAAGATAATTCTCAGGTTGCCTACAGTGCTTGGAGCCAGCTCTGTGTCACATACCCCTTCATCCTGCAGATGCCACAGATCTCAGCATTAGATCTTCAGTATATTTAAAGCTGGGGAATATTTAACATCTTTGCATTCAGCACAGCTGTGTTAAATCTGCAGTCAAAAGGCAATGGGGTCATCCTTGTGATATTACCAAAGATTCAGGAAAATGATTCCTAGAGCACCACATACAGTGATCACTGTGGGCAAACCATATGAACAGCATTTTCCTAGTAAAAAATGATCTGAAGCTCTTCACTAATGTAATCATCTTTCCAATGAACTCCCAATCTTAAAAAGTTCCCTGTAGTTGAAATATACCTGCACATCACCAAGAGTAAGAGGGGAGAGGGGCCAACTGTAAAAATGCCACAACTTAGACGGTTACATCACTGTCTTTTTAGGGCCATGTTATTTTTTTCCCCCTCCCACTCAAGAATGGCTGAAGTAAACAGTAAAAATCTGCTAAGGTGGGCCATGAATTCTCATATCATTTTTAAGTGTCGCTGCAGAGAGGGGAAAGAAGGGAAACCAGAGGAAGGAGAGGACACTGACACAGCAAATAAGGGAGCTTATCAATTTCATTGGTCTCCAAGAAATCAAAGTTCTGTCCTCAGCAGCACAGGAAAATCTGGTGCCTGGTTCTCCCAGACAGGAGAAAGTAACTGGTACCTGCTGTCTGCAAACAAAGAGCGTGGCAAACTCAAGAACTGTCTTTATACTTTTCTTTGCATACCTTGCACTTGTTGAATGGTTTCCAAAACTAAAGCTTTCCCATGGGAAGGCAAAGAAACAATAGCAATTTCTTCTGAATGAAACTCTCCTAAAGCCAAAGAGTAAACATACAGTATGTGACCTGAGAGTTTGCTTTTAACTGTGTAAGTAGCTAATTACATAACTAATCAAAATACCTTCAAAAGCAATTCCTAAGAGAAGGCTGAAGGAGGAGGAAAAAAAAAAACAAAAACAAACAAACAAAAAACAACAACAACAACACAGCCCAGCAAAGAGCTGGTGATGAATAAACAGTTGTAGTGTGTAAATATATATGCACACACACACACTCAAGTTTAATGATACTTGAAGATCTGTTGTTCTTCTGCACAGGAATACGTGATGCGGAGGAAATCTGTATTCTACCTGAGACTTCAGTGGAGGTTTAAAAGAGGAATCTCCACAAGCCACAGCTCTTCCCGCAAAACAGAAAAGGAACTGATGACGTGGCAAGCATGGAATGCAATTACAGCATGACCTAGGCATACTTCTCAACATCAAACAGCCAAGTAGCTGGGGATTTGAGACAGATTTTGAAAGGTGGATGTGTTTGTGGAATTTAAATTCTCCCATAAAACTAGGAAGGTGAAGGAAAATCTGTTCGACTCAGTGAAGTGACGTATACTCAAATTCCATATATCTTTCACAGCCAGGCAACATGTGGAATTAAGCTGAATGTAGCCTTCCTTTCATAGTGGTTCTTACAGAAAAGGGTAGGTTTAGGCTTTATAAATCCCTGTTCTGTAATGCTTTTAGGTAACTGTGATATAGGCACAAAGAAAATTACATATTTTGTGCTTAGTTTGTATAGATTCCACTGGCATGGCAGTTTTATCATAATGGTGCCCATTTTTGTGCAAAAGCTAGTAGGGGTTGCATTTTTCAGTATCTCAGTATCTCACTTCTGCTATATCGAGATTCCTTAATCCAGGGTAAAACAAGGCGTTCCCTGCCCCCTACTGGAGGAGTTGGCCCCTTGCTGCATATGTGCAAAACAAAAAGCTGAGGGGGGGAAGAGAGTGTACGTATACGTGTGTGCATGTGTGTGTATATATATATATATATATATATATATATATATATATATATAAAATAGGCTCTAATGGGTCAGAAACCCCACCTGTGTCACAGCACAGTCAAGGAGATCAGCACTCAACTAAACCGACTCACTCTGTGCAGATCAATCCCTCACTGCTGCACAAACCCCAAATGGAAGAGACATGAGACAGCACCTCCTGAAGACTTCCATAAAACAGCAGTCTACACACTCCATATTCCCAGTGCTGAAACGGGCCTCAAAGAAAACACTGACCACGGCAAACTGAAATTAAGAGTTGAGGTAACTGGTTTTTTTCATATTTAGACCAATTTCCATAGAATCCCAAAGAATAAATCAGAACAAACTGGTGACAGTTTTGGTTTAAAAGTCAAATTTGTCATGTTAGTGAAAAATTAACAGATTTGCCACTTTGCATTAAAAAGAAATCCTATTTTAGATCATTACAGTCCCAGAACAACGAGAACAACAGAGATTCAACTCCTAACTTCAATAAATTCATCTCTAGATATTAAAGATTATGTTTTTCTACGGGACAGTAATTTACTGATGATTAAGTACATTTAAAAATCACAACACAAACATGTCTTGCCAAGTCTGCTTCACTTTATTTCAGCTACTAAATGATGCCCAATTTAGCTAGAAAATATACAGCTCTGAAGAAGTAAGAAGAGAAACCTGGAGATGTACGGTATAATTATGAACAGAAACTTGCCAGTACTTCTAACACTATGTGCCAATATCAATATTCTTAATGAACTGTATTTTTCCCATATACCTCCGTGTGGCCAGGAAAAATTTGATCTAGCCTGCACTCTCCCCCTCAAAATAAAAAACCACCACAACACTCCTGGAATCCTCCCTACAACCCACTAGGGTCTTTGTTATATTGGCCTATCTCTGTGTGTAAGTCTTTGAACCCTAGGTTGACTCGCAAACATTCACACTTTCTGACATCATCCTAACTTTTGTATCTACTATAATATCTCCTGCTAAAAATTGCACTTGGGAAATACATTTGTAGTCAAAACAGCTTTCATTACTAAATGTTCAAATCGCAAAAGATCATTTTTTCGGAAGTTCTCTTTTCCTCGTACTGCAAAGCATGGCAGGCAGCCACTCCAGATGCCTTGTCCTGCAAAACGCTGCACTGCATGCATTTATCCCTGTCGTACCCTATGTGAAAAGCTCTTCTCAGGCACGTTCTCTTCTGATGCTGAAATGGAAACTGCTTGTCTGCTAAGATATAATTTTTTTTCCTTGCGGAGTAGTGCACTTTAAACCATAAGTGAATCAGCAACAGAATCTTAACATTACAAATCAAACAAGATGGACTACTTGTAAGTGGAGAAGGTCTTTAGCAAAAGCCTGGGAAAATTCCATTGGCTTTAATGGGCTTTGGATTTCATCACTTTTTGTTTCTAGCATGGTGCTCAATTCATCTGAATTAAACAAGCTGCTTAACTTCAAAAGGAACTAAGAGGTCTGAATCCTTGCTTTCTCAGTTACTACAGTAGTGCATGTGCACATGTGCTTGTTTTACCTTTTGGAGCCCAGCCACAAGAATGAAGGTAGAAGTACTGAAACATGGAACTCACTGTCTGCCCTAAACCCTCCATATTTCTCCTCAAAGTAACCCACTTCATGATCTTTGTCACAGCTCAACATTATCTCATCCTCTTAACTTATTTGTTAGGAATTACTATACAATTAAAGCATCCATTTCATTTTCTCTCTTCAGTCTCCAAACTTATTGACGTGACATAAACAAACTTTATCATAATCCATGTTGACCTTCCTCTCTTTTGAGCTCAGAAACATTAACTTGTAAGTTATGTAGCAGTGCGCCAACTTAAATAACACCCTTTTTGGTACTTTGTTTCCTACTGACTGGCTATTTCACCACCTGGAACTCCTTAAAAATTCACTCAGCTAAAGCCAAGAGAATTGCAGGAGCTGTAATAGCACTTCTTTCTTTCTTTCATCTCACAAAAACAGAAAATCTACTTCACAGAGGGGAAAATGGCGACTCATGCTTTCCAACTTGATCTAGGGTTTGTCTGTCAGAGGTTGCCTGATAACTTGCTTTAAGGGCCAAGCAAACCAGCAGGAGCAAACTGGAGAGCTGGACTACCCACATCAGGTCAAAAAGAAAGATGATTGCCCAAGTCATTCCTTCAGAAGATAGGCCCTGAAGGGAAGGAATCCTAGCATTCACGTAAGTATTGACTTAACTGAATATTTTATGAATTGTATTATACAGACATAACTTTTTTTTTTTTTTTTTTAAAAAGTGTTCATGCACTTACTCAGCATTTACAGACTTCCCCTAATCCAGAGATAATTTAACCATTTATACTTGTACACTTTTACTTTTGTCAGACCTGACCCCACACAGGCAAACCAGCTAAAATAATATTTCCTTCATATCAAAGAGTTCTTAGGAGGCTGTCATCCTGTGACTATTTCCAGGTACCATGTAGCAACATCTGAGATAGGTATCAGAGGTCAGGATCTGCCCAGTTAGCTCCAAATTACTAAAGTTGTTATCAGGTAAGAAGAATTGACCCAGGGTGACAACCCAGCAAAGAGCTCTCAACTAAGAGGGCACAACCAGAAGCCGGTACAGATCCAAATACGAAGTGCTTCATAACATTTATACGCAAGTAATTGACTCAAGTGTCACACTCAGGGCCATTATAAAACTGTGATGCCATTTTTAAAAGTGCCCCCATAATCAAAGGTTATTTTTTAAAGGAATTCCCACTTCACTGCAGGTTGGCCATTTCCATGCTTTTGTATTTCAATCCTGCCTGGTTACAGAGCCCATTGTATGAAGGAATAATTTCTTTCTAAGCAAGAAGGTCAGAATAAAGACTGCCATTGGCGTTATTTACATACAGATATTATGCTACAGATATTATACAACCAAACTTATTTCAAAATGTTGTTTTGATATTCCCATTTCTCTAATGGGCCGTGTCTTGTGTTTGCAACTAAAACATGAGAGAGTGCAACATGTACAGAAACTTCTATATTGCTGACATCACAGCTAATAGAAAATGGTACAAACACATTCTTTTTTTGTGACATTACATTTTTAGAGTTCAATGGTCCTATTATGTCCCACAGCAGGATGAAGCTTCTCATGATTAACCATCTCTATGATGACAGTAGAATCAATAAGTCAGTTATCTAAAACCAGTAAGTGCCCCATCATTTTTTTTTTTTTCCTCTCCTCAGATAGGCAGGGGGGGAGGGGCAGGGGAAGGAAGGAAGCAACTAGATCTTTTAAAGTATTGCAAGTATTTTTGCAGCGTGTCAAGCTAATCAAATCAGTCTTGTGCTCCCCATCTATAAAATAACAAAATTCAGAAGATTTCTCAAGATTTCTCTACTTTCCAGACTGTAGTGTTTAAAAAACACACACACACACAAAACAAAAAACACAGGAATAGATTTGGCATTAGGTATAATCCTCACTCCTAACTTCTCTAAAAGGATTGTCATGCTTTGGCTGGGAAAAGCAATGAGCATCCTCCTATTCGTAGTTAATTTTGACTGAAGCTCTGTTCAAGTAAAACCTCAGCACAACTCTTGAAGAATTACCACCTTACCAGATTCATAAGCTTATGACATTCTCCTACAATGTGGAGAGAGGGGGGAAAAAAAAAAAAAAAAAAAAAAATCTGCCTTCTGCCACTTACGTTCTTGCAAGAGTTGTATGCAATAGAGTCAAATTAAAGTCACAAGGGAAAGAGTTGCTTTTAGAGTTACAGAGGCAGCCTCTGTAGCGGCAAAGGCAGCCTCTCCTGCTAGGTCAAATGAACAGTTCAAAGAGTAGAGAATATATGGTCAACACAGTAGAAGAATGGTGAAACATTTTGCTTGCAGAGAGCCTGAAACTTGGAGAGAATAAAAAGTACTTTTTGTACCAGGTACACTCAAATAACCTGCAGTTGCAGACCTTTCTCGCTGTCACTGTGTTTTGCCTGCTGAAAAGCACCCAGTATATTTGTACACAGGTGAAAGTCACATTAAATATTTGTTCTTGACTAAATATTATTTTTTGATATCACCACCTGCAGCAACATGACTCACCCATTCATATTTTTTTTTCCTTTGAGAAGGCACGGCAGCTATTGGTGCTTATATCAATCATTCCAGTTTTATGAATTAAAAGCTTCTTCATTCCTTAACGCCACCCAGGTGTTCAGGGCGTTAACCATACAAACTCAGAGACATTCAAACCTATAAAAGACAGCAAACTTGTGCATTTTTAATGGAAGAATGTAACCAAGTGCTGCTGAGTGATATGAACCAAAAATAAAAAAATACAGATGACTAAGCACACACTTGCCAAACAACTTCTAAGACCAATTCAAAAATCAAACACAACACTGCCAAAGCTTTGAACTAGAGGAAGCAGATGCTTTTGCTGCTGTGACATGCATTTCCACCCAGCAGGTAGAAGGGATGAAATCCGGTCTCATCAGGTCACTAACAAGGATTCAGGGCTAGCAGCAGACTGGGATAAGCCAGCAATAACAACACTTTTACATATGATTTCCTGATACATGGAAGTTAGATATTTCCGCTATTTCATCTTCTATTTTTCTTAGAACAAACTGCTGAAAACTAAATTGCAATGGAATGCAGGCAGCTATTCTGATACACAATAGTTTATTGAAATAAACTGCACAGGAAACATTCTTTCCTTGTATGTATATATGATTTCCACCAAGTAAAGTAGACAGTGGACTCATATGCAAGAACAAAGACACTTTAATCCTAGCTGCATCACATTCTATTCTATTAATTCTTGCAAAATAATAGTCTCTTCAAAGGCCATTTAGAAGAGTTGTTATTGTCAATATAATGAATTTGGTTTATTTTTATCCTCTATTTTCACAGGATCAAATTTTTAGACATTTACCATGCAATTGCTCTGTCCTTCCTTGCCAAATTATATCTGAGTAACACCTGTGAAGCAGAGTCAGATCTGCGTGAATTACACTGAAAATGTTTGTTCCTACCACTAGCAAATAGCTTTGCTACAGTAGTAGCATTAGAGGGGAAGTATTCTTGGGGAAATAAAAATACACAAAAAAAACACAACATAAAACACTTTCCACAAATTTCTGTTTCATCAAGAAATTGTTCGTGCTACACTCAGTTTCCATTTCTCTGTTTCTCTCCCCAGAGGTCCCCAACACCAACTCGGGGCTGTTTCTGGTCACTTTCCCAAGGGAAAGCTTTGTGTGGCATTAAGGGCTGGAGAGGCACAGATTGAGAACAGCATGAAAATACATGGGATACAAGGCTATAATGACAGCAATAGCATATTTTAAACTCAGAGTTCCCCAGAGCATTGCATCACTAACTCAGCTGAGACACTCTGAGCCAAGAGAAGAATTCTCACATTATTTAACTATTTGTTATAAAACATCAAATAGATGAAAAAGACAACATTTTGATTAAAACTCCTTACCAGTTAAACCCTAAAGCCAAAAGCTCCTTGCAGGAGCACAGGAGCCTCACGTACGTATGCACAGGCTTCGGCACGTTCTTTCAGGAGAGAAGTCTGGTAGAACCCCTCTGCAGTTTGCACACACAGCTCAACAGAAACAACTGCCCAATGCCACCGTAGTGGCATCTGGGTCTTGTGAGCACGAGGGCCCTGGCCCGACCATCCCTGCCCACACAGGACTGGACACGGCCACAAAAGCTCCAGGCTCTCCCCAGGCCACACACAGGAGGAAATATCTGGCTGCTGAGGCAGGGTTTGCTCTCCAAACAGCTGTTCCCCATCTTATCTCTGAAAAGAGGCAACAGGCAGCGCTCCACGTACCGCTTTGGAAATGACTTGAGTCCCACTAGTGCTACACGTGCATTTACTTCAGTAAATCCTGCTATTAGAAGTAAAACATAATAAGCAGGTCAAATATTCACCTCCTCTAAGCATTTAAAGCCATGAATGAACCATGCAAAATGACTACCTACAAGTGCATGCATGTGGGCGCGCTTTGTTTTGGTTTTGTTTTTAAGGCACCCATACGGCGAAGCATAAAGATTATATACACAACCATCTTGAACATGTAAGTATACATTTTATCAATATAAGCTGTATATAGCATATTTAAGCTATAAATTAATTTTAAACTACCCAAAAGTCCACTGGGGGCTGGGGAGGGAGTTCTGCTTATACAAGCACATGTACATGACAGCAAGCCTGTGGCAACAACATGAGGCTGGCTGCAACCCCAATACTGACCAGCATTTTAATAGCTCTTAGCAGCAAAGTAGCTATCAGGACAAGACCGAAACTCTGGGGAAAACCAATGTTCAAGGGTGTTCCAGGCATGCAACCAGCTGTGGTGCTTGCCACACAGCCACAGTCATTGGCACATGACCCTATAGCTGGCTTTCTGCCTGTGCGTTTCTACTCATCTCTTAACTAGATAAGGTTGCTCTCCTATACAATGGCTACAGGATACCACTCTATCTGAAATAAATGCCTTTCTCAAAAGGGAATGGATTTTCCCAGACAACAAACACCCCAGAATTCAGGAAATCAGTGACAACAATGAACAGGAGTGAGAGCTGTTCATTTTTTTCTGATAAATTAAGGACTTGCTATACTTAACAGAAATATTTTTAAAGTCAAATCTACTGTCTGCTCCCAGACTTAATGGCATAGAAAGCAAGAGGGATTATATCTTAATTTTCAAATTTTAAGAGACTTACTCCATTTCAGGATGGCATCCTGTTCTGTGTAAGACTCAGTAAATTGTACTCCTGCATTAAGGAAATACTGAAGAGGAAATGAAAAGTATGTTCAGTCAAGTTTTGTTTTCATTAAAGCACATGTAGACAAGAGGTAATATAAATGGTGTACATTGGTAGCCTTTATTATTCAAGTTGTGTGTAAAGCACTCCTTTCATGAAAGAGGACTAAAGAAAGGAGAATTACACCACAGATCATTTTTATTTTTCTTCAAAACTAGATAGGTAAAGATAGTGGGCTAGAACTTATTAATAATTGAAAGCAAGCCTTAAAACCTGAAGAAATAATAAACTGATCTGCCCAGCTGTAACTCATCCAAGTTATTCTGTCTCAATCCAAACACCTTCAGCACTAGTCCTCTAAAAAGACCTTTTCAATCTTTCCTTGCCTTTTACAATACATCAGTGTTGCTCAATTCATTTAAGGCTTAATTCATGAATAAGAAACCACAGTTACTCCACACTTCTGCTTGGGATCTATTGCCCAGCTGGGATGAAAGGGGCTCGATTCAGAAGTTGCCAGGAAGCAGGTCACAGTGGTAGAGGGGCAAAGTTTAGGCCAATACAATGACGCCCACAAAAATTTGAGTAATATGCACTTCTCATCACAATACATGGGAACTTACACTTACTGAGTCCCACAAAACATTCCTTGCAGATCCCACATGTCTCATTAAAGACAGAATACGAACAGAAACTGTGGGCATCAAATATTTCTCACCCTCAGTTGAAACTGCTGGGATGGGGGCAAAAGGAGGTGGCAATTGTAGCAGAACGTAAAGCAGAACATTGTCTGTTCTCCAGTGCCTACATGGCTGCTGACCAGGATAAATAATGCTTTTCCTCATCTGAACTTTAGGAAACACTTTTGGGATCATATGCATGTTCCACCACGTTTAGGGAGAGGTGCAAGGAAGGTACACTGCAGTCTTGAGCAGGAGGGATTACAATCTATTCCAGCAGTGCACTTGTTACGCCCAGGAACACTAAAGGCGTGTGCCCACCACAGGGAGGGTGGCAGGCCCCCTCTGCATGCAGATCTCATACAGCTTTGCCTCCACAAGGAAAAGAAATATTTGGGGGGGAGGGTGGAAAAATCAGCATTCCAAAACATAAAAAGTTGGAAAAGGGCTTGCATCTTACAGAGTATTTGCTATGAAATTCTGAGCTGCCAAATGAAATGCAAAAAATAGCAGAGAAATACCAAAAGATGCCATCATGTCCAGAACCGCAAACATTTCCTTGTATTCACTATCCCCATAGCTAGACAGGGAGGTTCCTCCACCCAGTGTGACTGTAACTTCCCTTATAGAAATACCATGCACGCTCTGAGTAAAGCATTGAATGTGGTTTCTAATGCTGATGATTCAGCTCAGAAGTGGCACACAAACAGCCAGGCTCACTGATTCTTCCTTCTGCATTTGCAAGCAGCAGCCAGATATTCTGGGAGTATCCCCTACAATTGACAACAAAATGGAATGATCTCCCTTCAAACGTTTCAAGCCAGAGCCATTACACAAATCCTCACCTTCCCTGCCAAAACATGCTCCTGCACTGGTTGAGATGCAGTTTGCTGCTGAGTGCGAAACTCTCTCATTTACGAAGAGATGGGCACAGTTACAGCAGCCATATGGCTATCCTGCTGCTATATATCCATATACCTGCTGCTGCTTCTGGACGCTAGGGCTTGGCCCCTCGGCAGGACTATGCCCAGTGCAGGCTGGAGGCATGAAGACAAAATGGCATTCCCTTGTGAAGGGGATATGCAGCCAGCATTGCTCACTGTAAAATCTGTTGGTCCACCAAATATGTACATGTCTTTAAAGTCAGCAGGGTCACACCTATGAGTCAAATTCCATCATTCTAATTCAGCTGGAATCACTAGCAAACACACAGAAATTACTTGCTGCAGCTTTGAGGAAAAATAAATAAATTTAATAAGATGAAAGAATACAATCTTACTCTACTAACACTAAAAGTAGATGGGGTATTTGTTATCTGACTTCACAGCAGTACAGAAGAACAAGCAGCAGTCAGAATACTGAAGTCATAGGGAGATCTTTCTCTCCACTCATCTCTTCCAAGGCAGCTCACTCACCTTCAGTTCGAGATGTGACATACCAGGATGCTAGTCAGGACACGAAGCTGCTTAGTAGCATCAATAGACTATTTCTTGACGACACTGAGCAAAATTCATTTTCATGATGAAATGCAATGATGTCTGCCAGGGTTGTTGGTAGATTTGCAGTTCCTAGATTCCTAATACTAGGATCTGACACTGGAGCAAAATTATAGGCAAATTTATTTATTTATTTTTAATGGCTAGATGGATCAACAAGAGGGGTGACAAGATACAGTTCTCCAGTAAGTTCTACAAACTTGTTTTGGGAACTTATCTGTATAAAGGGTTCTTTCATTCTATGTAATGGAGGAAAATGCCTCACACCTCTCATTTCTACCCTCTTTAAAGGTTTTGTCCTGCTCCCTGCCACATTTTTCATTTCTCTCTCCTCCTGACTTCCAAGGTAATGCAGTCCACCCACACTGCCCCAGCCTCCACTCCATGGATACTTCATTGCAGTCTGGATTTATTACAGAATTAGCTCCACTTCTCTTTTCTTAACTTTTTGCCTGATCAGGCCCCATATTCCCTATCTACCATACCTTACCTCAGCAGCTCATTCTGTCTCGTTTCCTTATTCCTGTCTCAGGCTTTCGACTCAGAAAGGTAGAAGCTTCACCCTAGCAAAAGTCTATCCTCTTCTCTGCAGTCACAACATCCCTTCTTGTTTCCTCTTGTGCCATCTAGTTCCCCTTTAACATCTCTGTCCTCAAATACCAGGCTCCTTATTGCATTCCTACTTCTCTTTTCAAGCTCAAGTCCTCCAAGAAATCTTTCTTATCAATTATCCTATCGGTTGCCATCCTATGTTCTTGTCTAGATTGTTTTATCCTTTGACACTCCAACTCTAAACATCGTTCTCATCCCTCAACAGCAATTTCTAATCCTTTAGATTAACATTCAGATTCCACTTTTCATCTCTCCACTCCATCTCCATGCCCCATCTGCCCAGGCAGACTGCTCCTTTACACTTGCAGGAACGGCTCTTTTACAGCACAAAATCTCCCTGCACACTTGTTCATACTTAACATGAGACAGTCATCTACACTTGCAATCTGATTTAGGAAGATCCTATTCAGCTCTGGGCTTTGAGAGTCCAACAACATTTGAGACACTTCAAGGAGTGAAACAATCAGAGTATCTCTACTAAAGCATACCCAAATTATGGCTTGTTTTTCTGCCCAAGACTTAAAAACTGGTGCCATTCACAGATATGGAAAGAGAGAGGAGAAGAAAACAAAACAAAACAAACAAACAAACAAAAAGAGACAATCCTTCACAAAAAGTCCACAATCCTACCAAATTTTAAAATCCCAAATTCAATACAAGCTTCAAATATTAGCACATTTAATAAAATCAAAAAAGATCAGATTATTTTTGACATTGGCCACCAAAACACCATTTTGTTCTCAATCTGAGAAACGGTTGGACCCTTCCTGTAGAACCCCTGGGCGGGGGCGGGGAGGGGAAGAGGGGATTAAAAAAAAAAAAAAAAAAGCACACTGCTCTCTGCCTAAGCAAAAAATTGTGAATGATCTCACAATAAAGCAATTGATAATTATTAACTTTTCTAATAATTCAAGGTTTTCAAAAGCCCTAGAGGCAGTCAAATCAAATTTCACAATACCCTTTGAACAGATTCTACATTAGAAGTGTATTACTGGAGAAGACTTTCAAAGCCATAAAGGTTAACAGAGAGCGTCCAACTCCCGGTGAAAGTCAGAGCTAAGGAGGGAGTTACACACAGAAAAAAGTACTCCAAGCAGATCTCGAGCAGACCTTTGGGAGCAGAACTAGAATCCAAAAATCTCTTACTTGAGCTGTCATCCAACTGCTAACACCTTAACAACACTCATGCCTCAGCTCTGGACATGCAACATGCCATCATCTCAAATTCTGTTCTATACATACAACCAAATTGTTAATGGAACTCAAGAATTCTGAACATATGTGGTAGCCAAACCATACTATGTCTCCTTTTTTCTATTTGGACTGAGAAATTGGTGGGTCTTCTCAGATTATTCCTAATATATACTGCAATAGCATATCTCAAAATTCATTTGCAAGGGTTTCTATTTAGGTTTATAGTAAGAGAAAGTGTCTTTCACTCTTCTATTTTATCTCCCAAAAAAAAAAAAAAAAAAAAAAAAAAAAAAGGCATTCCTTTCTAACTGTAACTTTGGTCTCAATTCTTCCCTTTAGCTGTTCACCCTACAAAAATTTTGTTCCACAGTGTTTTGAGTCTGCCATGTCCCAGGTATATTTCTTAAATTTTGCCACCCTTTATAATAGCTGCTTCTTCTTAAGTAACCAAAAGGTGAAAGGAGAAGACAGAGGGAGCGTGGAAACAGTGCTATTTAGAACTGCTTTTGGCTTTGGCTGAAGATCATCCATGAGAGCAGGAAAAGCAGAACGATGATGGGGTGGAGATTCTCTGTGTTTACAATTAAACACCCAAACCACAAGATATTTATTATTTCATCTTTGATGCGCAAATTTTAGGAATCCAAAACAGAGCTAAGATCTTTTTTATACATCATTGCGTTATGGCTTTTTTTTTTTTTTTTAAATCACACTAAATGTATTTGAACTGACACTCTGATCTAAAATTATCCAATTTTGCATTAATACTTTAAAGCCTTTTCAAGGAATCACTGTTTCCATTCCATCCCCTATGTTCACAGAGTAGTTTTTATAAATTTTACAGATGCTCGTTCTTGTCATTACAGCAGAACCACTCCCAGCTGCACAGAGCTCGTGTTGCACCTGGAACTCAGAGCATCTCTCCACATCCCTCTGACATCCACCTAAGAATCTCCTATATTTCCACATAGAGAGTTGCTGCTGTCATTTTGCCCTAGAGAACACTAGGGCACTAATATACACCACTAATACCTACATGGAATTATTTCCCATGGCTGGGAGTGCCTTTTCCAGGATGACTGCTATCAGCTCAGCAGCTGTCAGCAGTACCTTTTCTTTTGCACATAGACACAAAATTACATTAAATACACCAAAAGAATACTGCGATACCACATAACACACTGTCAATTTTAGAAGTAATTGCTTCCTATAACCATGTTTGCCTTAACACTGTAAATACGGAAGGGTGTAACCCTTAAACCGGTCCTTATCAGTTAACTATACAGAAATAAGAAACAGTTGGTAGGTTTTTAAATCTATTGACTCAGCAGTTTACTACTAGAAATGACTTGGCAACACTGAAAGAAACAGCTCTAAAAAAGAGAAAAGGAGTTCTCTCCAGGCAGTTAGCTCTCACTTATGCTCTTTTTAAGACCACATGTACCAAATTTAAGTATGTTGTGAGGAAAATTCTAATAAATCTGCTTCCCCTCCCTTCATACTAGAATAGTGAATTATTTATACAGTATCTGCTCTCCAGATTTCTGAATATCAATGAAGCTTTTTCCCCTTGCAAAAAAACCAAACAAACAAACAAACAAAAAAAAACACTCAGATAAATCACAGCTTATCATCTGGTGTGCCCAATCTTGCTAAAATGCATGGGAACATTTCCATTGAATTAAACAAAATGGTTCACTCCTTTATAGCAAGCTCATGCAGGCTTGCAAGCCAGGACCTTCGGATCTTTAAGATTTTCCACGTAAGACTTAGATGGATATGTCATTCTATGTGGCGATCTGAAGAAAAGGGCAATTCATTGAACACAGACAAGGAGAATGTATGGGCCTGTCTATCCCTAAGGAAAAAGGAATTTCAGAAAGAGATGCTTATCTTTTATACTGAGAAGAATTTTACTCACGCTGAGAAATTAACAAAAGGACCTATGAAATCAAACAGAAAAATCATATCTCATTTTACAAAAATTAGTATTTCCATCATTATATTATCTTGACCATCTTCTAAACAACTGACACAAAAAATAGCCAATACTGAGTTTATTATCAATTATTATTAAATTGCAGAACCAAGATCTTGGGCTCTTACTTTCAGAGAACACCTTTACTTCCCAGAACCAGTCTCTCTGGCAGCATACACTTGACTTGTGTCAAAATGCCACAGATTACCTCATTCTTTAATATTTTCCTTCCAATGATGTACCATCATTTACAGCAAATGAATCTGTCTGACAACTAATTCCTCTGTTTTGCCAATGTTTCTGTTATAAAATTAAAATTATACCTCTCTTAATTGGGTGCAGCTCCACAGACTTCAGAGTAGCTGCACTGAGGATGAATTTGACTCCTAATAAACACACAGACTTCCCCTGTATTTCACAACCCTGTTACCTATATTTTTAGTTTTCCACTGGTTTAGCTTCAACATACTTTTGCCTTTTTTTTCCCCCCCCCCCTCCCCTCTCCATACATTTAATCCAGCAATTCCATGCTACCTGTCTACATATTAGTAAGACTTTAAGCCTTTACTCAAGGCAACTCTTCTCCATTATCCTACTGACTCCAGTACACATTCTGATCCAGCATGGCTTGAGCTCCACCTCAAACTGAACTAGAAACGGATACACTTCCAGTCTGTGGTATCCTCATGAAAGGTTTAGCAAGCGCCAACATTTACCAAAATCAGAGAACAGAAGGTTGGACAGCAAACAAAAAAGATGGAAGACTAAGACATGAGGAAAAGGAAGGACACAATAGCATGATCCACACAAAATAGAAGAGATTATATACTAGGTTCTCATAGCTAGGCAAAAGGGAAAGATCAATTGGGAAACTCAATTTATTTTAACACCATTATCATCTGCACAGACAGAAAGTGTCTTTAAAGAATTTTTGCAATGTTGAACTCAACGGATATTAAAAAAAAAAACAAAAAATAAACTCTCAGTCTGTAAAGTAACTTATAGATAAAAACAGCCTTCTACATCATCACAGTTTAATTAGAGCCTTTGAAGCCATGCACCTTTGATCTGAGCAAGGTGATAAATGTATTACATTTTAAATGGATTATTATATGTTCTGTTAAACACAATGACAGGTTTGAGCCAGTATGGTCTTGGTGTAATGAGGAAATAATCTGAAAGGAATAGCCACAAATGCAGAGAAGTCAGCTGTGTTCCTTTCAGATATACCAGGGCTTAACTGCCTTAGAAAATTCTAAATAGAGAGGCATGACACACAACATCTATCCAAGCTGAGTTTTTGGCTACTTAAATTCACTTTTTTTCCAGGAAAGAGGAGGTGGAAATCAGGGAGGGAAACAGACATGTACGGTTTTCATTGTAAAACTCCTGCCTTTACATTTCCAATTACTGGTATAACGAAGTACAGCTTGTAAATGTTTTCCAGTGTGACCAGAAAGGACTCAAAGACAATGAATCTTCCAAAGGTCCCTTTCCAAGAGAGACGAGCCAAAACCAGAGTATTTGTTAAAAATCCCTTTCAGTCTTGGGAAAGCAAGAATAGAATTCCTGTTTAGGAACTGAATCTATCATTATAAAAGAGGCTCTAATTTTGGTCAAGGGTAATACAGTTGGGCCAATACAGTTGTCTTGAATTTGACTACCTGAGATTTTTCTAAGCACACTGAAATTCTCCAGTCCTTAGAAGTACACTGTCAGCTGCTTCCCATTCTCCAAATCAGAGCTCAAACCCACACCCTCGAATAGCTTTGAATCCCTGATCTGGTATAAACCCATCTAAAGCTGTTTCAGTGTTTAAGGAAGAACAGATTGGACCCAAATATATTCTAAAGTGCTCCCACAACACTTGTAAGGTTTTTTTTTCTACTGCTTACTCTGTGTAATCGGAACTTTGTCTGTCTTTCTACCTTTTGAGGAAAACAATGTTACAACTGTATGAATTTGAAGGTAATAAAAGCACAGGGCAGGCAAATGTACTTCAAAATACTAATGTTAGGTGTACTAAGCTTAAAGAAAAAGCCAGGGGGAGGTCATAAAATAACCTACTTTCTGCTCTGATGCCCTGGGTCAGATTTTATGGCACTCACTAGAATCTCATATCCTAGTAAATATGACACTCCTCTTTTATCTCTTACACCTGCCACTATAAACTATTCTGAGCTATTAAGTATCCATGAGTTGTTTTCTAGTATCAGTACCTTTCTCTGCCATTCAGCATAGTACAATTCCCCACCTAGAAATTGACAAGCAAGCTGTAAGAGACTGATAATAACAGTACATGAATATGAAATAATAGCCCACAATGACAGGCTAGTGGCATATGTGAACTGTTAAGTTAATAATGCTATACAAACAGCCACTCAAACCACAAAGCCACTGAAGGGGAAGAAGCAAACAGAAAACAGTGATTATCAATAGGCCAGTGAAAGGTATCAACTGCAGGGAACCATGGGAATGTGAATCCATGTGCTAATTCCAATATTTAATATACTTGGGCCACACATCAGTTAGCGTTGAGCCGCCAGCAAATGGGCATGTTCATTGAGAACTTAATCAGGTTTCTCAGCATTGCTGTTGTTGCCGTTTGGAGGCTGTCCGGAACATTTCCAGTGTCGAGGAAAACTCTCCAGGGAAAGAAGGAGCGGTACAAAGAGCCAAATCTCTTTCTAGATCCTCTTTAGCCCTAAGCACCTTTTTTTTTTTGTGTATGGAAGTACTGTTTTCTCATATTACACCTCTCTTCCTACAAATGATAGTACTATCCGAAAGAGTCATTGGTCTAAAATAAACAATTCTTGAAAGTGTTGTTTTAGAACACAGTAGTAATTTTGCCATATGGAAGTAATATATTTGTAGGAAAGACTTTGATTAGTAAATGAATGTGACCCAATAAATGAAACAATCAGAATAAAGTTCAGGTGAACAAGTAGAATATAGAAATATTAATATACTCATTTTCATATAGATATGACATTGATGGTACTTTTACCTCTTTCACTAAAGTGGACTTTGCAATTGGCACACTGTGCATGCTTTAAACTTAGCTAAATAATAAAGCCACTGATGTGAATTTTTTTTTACTGGGTATCAAGAGTAGTATGCACAAGCTTAGACCTAATCTGCACCTTTTCCAATGATCTCAGTTTGTACCTAATTTCGCTCTTTATTTTCAGTCTAAGGGAATTCAAATAATTCCTTTATTCCTTTGTAATTAAATATCGCACATTCCCTAAAAATTGCACCTAACATCAATGTCTGTATTCCTGAGGGGGGGGACACAGGGAGGCAGTACATCTAGGGCCCCAACCCTGAGGTCTGGGCAATGCAATGAAGATGTTACACATGTGAAGAATTTTCACAGGACACTCCTGCCACCTCTTCCTGGATAACCAGTGTGAAGCACAAGTGTTCAGCACTCCTACAGGGCTGAGTGAAATATTCACAAGAGATCACTTAACAGGTACAATAAATAAAACAACAGCTCATTCCATTCTCTCAAAAATCACAGGGTCTGACATGGCTCCTCTTGTTACTCCTTTAAGTACCTGAGCATCACTAAATGTAAATATCCAAAAAGTACAACTCAGAATGGGGCTATTTTTAGCTTGATTCGATCTACAGCCACATCACTGAGAGGAAGATTTTAGGTTTTGTGACTTTTCTGCAGACACACACTTCCTCGTGAAGGTCTGAAGTCTGTTATGGTACGGTATATATCTATGGTGTAATATAGATACTGTACATGCGTTTGAATTGCAAAACAGTAAGTCACTATTATTTGACCCCCATAGCAGCAAAGATTGTGGCCAATTCTCTCTCTTATCTTTTTCCTAATAAACTGCAATAGTGCAGAATCAGCTTAAAAATCAGTTCCCTTTTCCTCTTTTGTATTTCATATTTGTACATTTCTACTACATATGTTCTAAAAAAAAAAATCTTGCATAGTTCAGCAATGATTCGATTTCCACTAATGGGATTTGGACACATGTTCCAGCCTTTCATCAGCAATAAGGAAACTGAATGTTCTCTGTTAATCAGCTCAGCACAGTCATTATTTAACCCGCAGACAATGTATGGCAGCAAAGTTTAGATTTTCAGCCTTGAGAAGGCGGCAGGCTTTGCTAGCTGACCCTGCCAAAGGCAGGCAGAAATCTGAAAGACTCGTAGACAAGAAACGGCAGACAAACTTAATCTCCTAATGAGAGATTCACTAGATTCAATAAATCTAACCTAATGCTAAAGCCACAAATAAGGAAAAATACCAAACTACATCCAAAATTATGGATATGGACTGCACAGCACAACACAGAAGGGCGATAACAGAAAAGGTTTTAAGACCTGTTTAAACTCCTCCAGGCTAAAAATGGTGACGTTGACAGAATAACAGTGCATCAGCTCCGTCTCTTTTCCTCGGCATGTTTCAACATCAATAAGAAGGATGAGCATTAAAAGAAGAGGGAACAAACATCCCTGTGCTATGTCCTTGCTCCAGGCAGTCCCAAATGCAAAAGCAAGAGGGAGAAGGATCAGCTCACACTGCTTTTCAGTGGAAGTGCTCTCTCCATGACTCATCTTCACAACTTCTGCTACAACATGGACCTGCAGGTACTTACTTACAAACACAGGTGCACTGAGAGATATCATCTCTGAGATACTGTTTGATAGAGACACCATTTAGAGACACTATTTGATAGATAAAAGCAATAAAATTAATTTTGGAGCACAGTCAGACAGACGTCAGTAACTTTAAGAGGTTTGGATCTCTTAAACAATTAAAACTGTTGAAGTTCTAATACATGTGGATGAAGAATGTCAGCTTTAGCCCCCAGCAAGTGCTTTGGTAGACAGCAACAACAGCCGTTGTTTCATACAGTTTATTTTACTGTAATTGAAACTGCCTAAGGAAGATGGGACCTATGCTGTGGCACCAGCTTAGAAAGACTAAATTTAGTAATGTGCAGACAGTCTGGTTTACTCTTATTTTAAGAAAAGAAATTCACCACTTCTACATAAGCAGAAAAGATGAGATATACAGCTTATAAACACAGAGAAATTAACACAGGCTGAGGGAGGAAGTGTTCCTTACCAAAGGTTAATTTATGTTTCTGCATCAGAAGAAATTAGCAGGGATAGTGAGGTCTATACCTGGCTCTACCCCTACTTGAAAATGTCACAGCTATTTAAGCAAAACATTAACATGGACCTCAATAGCTAAATGAACTGACTCTTATTTATGTACATTGCTTCTATTCCTGTAAACCTTGGGCAAATGCCTAGGTTTAAACAATGTGAGTGATCAGAGTTAACATATTAGCTTTATACATACAGAATCAGTCAGACTAAAAACTTACTAGGAAATGAAGTTTAAAAGTAAAAGCACAATTGAATTTTATTTCTAACCTCTCTATGTTTAGTCACTCACCACCAAATCTCGCTTTAATTAGCTCTCCTTTGAGTAGCACATTGACCATTACATCCTTTAAATTAGAAGAGAAAGGAAACCACACTTCTCTCCACAGATTTCAAATGCATGTCCCAAGCCATGGGAGGACACAGAGATGATGGCAGCACCCCCAGAACATGCCTGGTGAGTGCCAGCTGTGAACCGAAGCATCCTGTCACCTGAGAGCAGCAGTCATGTTTCAGTGGCAAAACCAGTTATTCAGGCTCTCAAGAAGAATGGTCCGTATATGAGCACATTTGTGAGTATATATCATTTCTCATCTGTAAGCAAGGTTGAGCAGTAGAAGTATAGTACCAGGAATCCTCCATTTGAACACAGGCTCAGCCAAAACTTTGACAAGCTATTTGAACTACTTTTTGCTTCCTTTTAATAAAATTAATACCCAGATTTTTACAGTCTTAAAAGATTAGACGAATAATGTTATATTACTCAGGTTACAAACATGGAAACTCTCATTATTGCTGAAAGTGCATTTTAAAACTATTAAAATATGAAAGTAAACCTATATAAACACAAACCTTTGCAAAAACCACACTGAAGCTTCATTTTCAATCATATCCCAAAGCAGTTTCATGCTATATGCTGTAATGCCATAAATCATATGCACTCAGCATAACTAAAATTCCATGCTAATTCCCTGAGCATTGGAGAGATTGTGCATTGCACTGCAGACAACTTGATCTAATGCTTTTTGGGATCCATTTCACAGATGAGGAAACAAGAAGACATGAAAAACTGTTTGCTCAAGGTTAGACAATATCAGGGTCTAAATTAGATTTCGAGAGGCCTCCCCTAAAACACAGTTTGCATTCAAAAATTTTTCCCAGCCAAGAACACTGTAGATGAGTTATGGAAGTTCCCTCTGCCCTTCTCCAGGAACCTTGCTTTCTCTCTACACCTTTCCAGAAACAAGGCAATTAGGAATATACTTATTATCAATGATTGGAAGTAATTACCAGGTAAGATTACTTTCTACAAAGAATCCAATTTCTTTAGCATGCTCAAATACAGCCAGCACAAAGAGTCACCAATTCAGCAATCGCAATCCCAATCTTTTTTTTTTTTTTTTTATCTGCAATGCAAATCAATACAATATATTATAAAACTCAGGTTCCTCCACTTTGTTTTGTATGCAACTAATCCTCCTTTCCCTTGAAGTGCATTCTCTCACCCTAGTGCTAAAACCCTCAAAACAATAAATGCTGCAAGTCGTCTTCCAAGAGAATGGGGCAGCTCTCCTCCCAAACAGGGTGCCTTATGGATTCCCTTCATGAAAACTGGATTTACTTTTAAAGTCACAGAGGGCTTTCAGCCTTTAATGGTTAGTGCTACTGCTGCTTGGGTTCCTTTTGTGATGTGTACCCTAGGGACACAGTGCTCCACGTACCAGCAGCTTTATCCTTATTTATCACCCCCAGTACCAATCTGAACAAAGAAGATGCATGGCATCCGCTAGTTAATAAACAAACCCTCCCTTCAATTACACTTTCAGTTTCCAAGCACAGAGCTGACTAACTACAAAAAATAAATGTGCTTGGGGTTTCAGTGCTAGCCTTGGAAGATTGTTCACAAATACATGATTCATATCCGATCTTGAACGCTAACACTTTCCTTGTGACTCATACAGTTAAACAATAAAACAGAGGCTTATTGAGGCTTTGCTTAACATGCATGAAGGACCTATTATTAATATTTTTCAATTTAGTTGTTCAACAATGTCAGTCCTATTATTAGCTGCAAGGAGGACATGTTTCCATTTCCATCTTGAAATAACTTCATGCTTTTGAATTTATTCTTACTGATACTAAGAATATTTCAGCATCAACTCATCAAGCACTGCATGGGGCATGGTAGAGGCCTTACCAATGTTCCTCTAATACGTTGTTTGAATTGATAGAATACAACTGCTCTATAGCTCTCATTCTATAGAGCACAATGTGTACAACACACTGGCCAGTACCCCTTCCTCATACTGCTTTTCTTTCCAGAGCAAAAGATAAAGCAGAGAACATGGCCTTCCTCCTACAAAAGAGCCTTCAGGTCCTCTACCTTGCCCTTTATGTTAGGACGTCCTGTGTAATACATTTCCCACATAAATTATTAATAGCAACTGGAATATCTAATACATGTAACACAGCTCAAGTTCTGCTTAAAAAACAAAATAAATAATAATTTTAAAACTTTATCCTTTCATTTTGCCTTTAAGCTTGTTAAATCATAATTGAGGACTATCTTCAGTTTCATTGCAAAAAAATCCAGCTCAACTCACAGGAGTCATGAGACCTCTGAGAAGGGCCCGCAGGAAATATTTATAAATTAGATATATATTCAGGTAAAGCATGACATTTAGATGTCTGATTCAAGGCTGTAGGATAGATGCTTATCTTGGGACATATTCATTTGCCTTGAGTCTGTGCTGTTACCTACACATGGCTCTCAAATCAGTTTTACAAACACACTCCTGTTGTTATGCATACTATTTCTAAACAACCATACACGCTGACATTCCACAGCAGACAAGACTTTTTAATTTATCATAGTGCAACAAATTCTTTCAAAATACTAGAGAGCAAATTCAGAAAACACTGATGACCTGGGAACACATTTTGCAGGTGTTCATCTCATCAATAACCTATCAAGCAAGCAGCAAGAACCTCTTGGGCTTCACCCTACGTCCAGTCAAGTGGTTCATAAAATATCCACCCTGCAGAAGACAGACTGTCCTTAAACTCCAAGGCAAGCTCTCCCATAAAAGTGCCTTTGCCTACCCCAATACTGTGCCATTTCTAAATGCCTTCTGATAATTCACGTTCCTCACCTTGGAGGTCTTGGGGTTGTGGTCTCAGACATATCCCCTCCTTGCTGCTGACCTTACGGAGGTAGAGGGCAGTTTGCTGAGGTTGAAGAAGCCTTTCTGCCACTGCAGCCCCACAGCAAACACAGCTTCAGCACAGCTGAGCAAGGGCAGAAAATAAGGGGGTTATCCAGGGGCAGACCCAAGTATCAGCCATTGCTCCCACACAGCTAGGATTTCAAACCCAGAAAATTGTACTTAGATAAAGTTCTATTAACACTTGAGCTCTGTCTCACCAGGAGGCAGAAAATTCTGGCACTTCAGGATGAAGTTCTGCCCTAGTTCCCCTGTTAGGTTTTCAAAAAAAAGAAAAAAAAAAAATGAAGGGAATGGTAACAATGACTAAGCCACATGTACTTGCACTGGGATGTAAATCTGCTTCTAGGGACCACGTGCAGTTTAAAGGGCCACACCTGGGGCCTATTACCCACTACG
>VZSV01000001.1:3497080-3551799 GCA_013398735.1 Nothocercus julius | reverse complement strand
GGAGAGCGTTGGCGGCGCGGGGCGGGGGAGACCCGGCCGCGGCGACCGTTACGCCCCGCCCCGCCCCGCGAGGCGGCAGCAACGGTTGCTCCTCGCTGACAGAAAATGGGGGCCGTGCGCTGGCACGGGCTGCGCCTCCACGAAGCGCCGTGTATATGTGTGAATAAATATTTAATATATACATATATCAGTATATCCTAAGTCAGTAAAGAGGTACCGAGGGAAACAGTGTGCTGGCGCCTGCTCCGCGCAGGCATGGTGGAGCTGGTTCGTGGGCATGGTGCAGGCTGCAGCCCGCCACCGGCCGTGCGCGTTTTGGTGTGTTAGCAGCAGGCAGTTACACATCCCTACGCTATCTAGCACAGCCCGACTGTGGCTTCAGCCAGGCCTCCTCTGCACTGTTAGGCACAAAGATGTTATGTGCTCCTCTAGATTGCCTGAAAAACTGCAAACCAGCAGCTGGTTTAGCCACTGCATTCTTATCTCAGCACCAGATGACTAAAAACTGAAAGGAAATACAAGCAGGGGAAGCATTTCTTCATGTTTTCATGTGCTGCTTGTTGCTAGGAAAAATATTTCCTTAGTATCTCTATGCACTCTGCAAGTCAGCATCAGTGGAACTCTGCTGGCTGCCAGAGAGCATAAAACACAGCAAATGTCAGGAAAAAAATAGGAAGGAGAAAGAAAGCTTGGAGAATGTGCTCCATAATGAATGTTTGTCCCTTCAATACTGCTTCTCTCTTACATCAATAAATAGACACAGCTTTTTTTGTTGGAACAAAACTTGTGAGCTTCTTCCCAAGGTATTTTGCCTAACATGCTGTTTTCCTTTTTTCTTTTTTTTTAAGCAACTTGAAGGCAATTATTTGCATCACGGCAGCACGTGGTGGATCAGAGCCCTGTTGCTGGTAGCTGAGCAAACAATCAAAAACCTGAGGGCTCAGGCGACCTGCACGTCAAAGAGGCGGAGGAGCCGGGCCGGGCCGGCTCAGCTGCGCGCTGGGCTGGCTCTGGAGCTGCCGTCTCGCTGCCCTTGCCCGCGCGGCCCTGCTTCTAGCTCTAAACACCGCCCCGTGTCCCGGGGAGGGAAGCTGAAAGATGCTCCGGCCTGAGCCCTGCACACGGCACGCGCCTTGGAATGCTGCCTGCCGCTCCAGCCGATTGCCCAGGCTTTTTGCGGAGTCACAGAGTGGAGACCGATGATGGCACCGCCAAGCTTCTACCTTTCTTGGAGTGAAAGGATAACTCATTTGTGAGGCCTAATATTCCTTGCTCTAACCCCAAGAACCACAATTCAGTGTATCTGCCTGAGCTGGACTCTGAACCTGCACTAGGTTGTCTCCAGTCCTCACCAGTCGTCCTACAAATTGCCTTGTGGCTGCTCCCATCCCTGCTCGCTGTTTTAAGTTCGCACATGGTGATCTTTGACTGTTCAGTTTTTCACAATAAAGTGGTCTTCCCCAGTCTTTTTGCATTGTTTTATAAGCCATTTGTTTTTAGGCAAGACTTTTTTTTTTTTTTTTTTGCCTCCACAAAAAGAAAGAGCCAGACTTTGAATACAAATCCCATGTCCAAGTGTGCTGACATTTGTGCACAGAGATGTGCTTTCCAGATTATTCTATTGTGCTTTTTTTGTTTTTTATAGTTCAGTGGAAAGTTTGGATGTTTCCAGGCAAGTATACTTTAACAACGCAACAGAAATAGCCTGAAAAAACGGAAATACAGCTCAACGCTGTCAGGGGAATTATGGGTTGTTGGTCTCTTGCTTTTCCTTTTTTTCACTTAAGTGAAAAAGAAAAAAAGAATAGAAAAGTGTGTGGCTGATGCACAGAGATTAAATGCAGGTGCCATGCAAGTAGCCAAGGCTTAATTTCTGCTAATCAGGTCTTCTGTCTCCTGAGATCCTACAGTCAGGCAAGTGAACGGTGCAAGCTGGAGCAAGAACTCAAGCCTGCCAAAGACCGTGGTCCAGCTTTGATTCTACTTAGATGTCTAACTTCTTGCTGATGTCCACCAGAGACCGGATATCCTGAAGGATTTACAAACCCAAATATCTGTTGTGATCTAGGCCTAAATTGCCACAAGCAAATCAATGGCTCGGCAGTTACCTGACCTAAGGGGGTTTGCCCCAGGACGGCCCCACATAAAAGGCCTGAGCACTGACCTGCTGCGCCATCTAGCTCCCACCAAAGGAATGTTTTGGAAAGCTCTCTTTCCTCATGATGATGACTCAAACCTTATCTCGTATTTTGCGCTGCTCGGTGCAAGTTCTTTTCTTAGCAAGCGGCCTGCCCTAAACATGCAGAAGAGCGCTGCCTGTGCCTCCCCCACGGCCTCTGCCACAGGTGTCTCTTCCTCTATGTCCACACCCTCCCCCAAGGACATGGCCCATCTAGCCCTCTGCTCCATGAAGGGCAGGGTCTGGCACCAGCTGGTTTTGAGCAAAATGCCAGCTGAAAACCATGAAAGCAAATACAAACCTCATTGCAACTGATCTTTGATTTCCTCTAATTACACACAACATATAAAATGTCATGCCCACTATGACTAAGCCAAACATTTTCCAGCTAAAATATTACCAATGATTAGCAGATTTCAGAGTTCAGGAAACAAAATCTGGAGCCTTCTTATTTCTGCTGTTTGAACATCTTTCACTCACCAGGCTCTCAGCCTTGTGAGGGCTGCTAAATAGGAAGAACTCTGTAGCTTTCACCAAGAATTGTCAGAGTAGGGGGTCCTCTTGTAGTCCCAACGCAGAGAGGATGTCAGCCAAAATCACACAAGCCATGAAAAATGCTTGAAAGGGGGTCAGATGACAACTATATAGTCACAAGTAACATACAAGCAAAAGATCAATTTTAAAACTCCAATTCAAGCCTGCAGGACGTCTGCCAACCTGCAAGCTAAACTCCAGTGATGTATGGAATATATTTACTCTGAGTCTATGCGCTGCTGCATGCCAGAAGCTTTTAAGCCATCTTTACAAATATGTTCCCACCTTTTGCCAAGTGAATATACAGTCTTTTTCCCTCACGTTGGTATCTGCAGTTGTTCTTACTAACTTAGCTATTTATGAAGCTGTAATTATTCTCGAATAGTCTCAAACATTTTGTGACATATGCACCAAGCTTAAATGCTGTCTTATTCCAACAAAGGAAGCATTATCTGCATGCTTACTTTGCATTCATGCTTTACAAAAAGAGCAACAAAATTGCTTAAAAATCCCTCACTGCTCAGTGTATTAGCTCTGCAGATTGGCAGGCTGTTCCGCACTCCTGCATTTCTCTGCCCTTAGCTGTTGCTCTGCTCTCTTCCCCCTCCGCTCTCTGTCTGATGTGAGCGCTTCTCCTCGTGCAGAGCTGCCACGCGGCCGCCTGGTCCTGCAGCACTCGTGGCTTTCATAAGCCCGGCCTCCTGCCTGCCCGTTACCCCTCTATGTGGTAATGTCCTTCATTTGCCATTTCCCAGCTCTTGCAAGATGTCTCTCTTTCTGCAGCCACTCTAGCATGGACGCAGATTTTCTACTTCTGGTTAGTGCCCCTGTTGCCTCTCTGTATCTGCAACGCAAATGTTTGTGCCCTCCAGCCGGACTCATCAGTCTGTGCAGCTGCAGGGCCCCCCACGCGGCCCGAAGGGACGGGGAGGCCTAACCTGGTTACACAGCCAGGACACGCAGCCACGTTGGGTCTGTGTCCCTCCCTGCAACTCTCCACCATGGGACAGAAAGCTAAGCTTCATTTGGTCTTCGTCCAGGTGCTCATCTTCCTCATGCTATACGTTATAAATGGTTGAGCAGGGTGAAATGCAGGCCCTCCGCTCTATCACTAAGAAATGGCGCTTGAGAACACAGCTCGGTTCTGAGCGCGGAGGAGCAGAGACCAGGTGTTTGAATCTTCATCCAGGCTGTGACCTGCACCGGAGCAGTCTGATGTGACGGGCTACCCTCGCCCAAACGCGGAGCACCGACTCCATGCAACGGCCCGAGTCCAGAAAGGAGGAATGGGAAGGACCTTGGAGCCACTTCTGTTTATCTCATTTAGTGCAGTCAGATACTGCCCTCGTGTTTGTTAACATTTTGACTCTACTGGCTGTCAAAAATATGTAGAGGATTTTTCCTCTTCCAGGGGTTCCCGCTGTACACAAAGAAAAAAGAAAAAAAAAATTATAACAATGGCTTTTGCTAGGGAATGCAGGAAATGTTGTGATGTATTTTCATTGCAACCACTTCAAAGCAGAATTGCTGTGGAAATAAAACAGCTCCAAGTACTCTGAACTTGCTGACTCAGTTGATCCAAAAGAAAAATTACAAGTCAGCAATTTCAAGCAACAGCAGTACCAAGTGTGCAGTGTCTATGGTACTGATGTAATGTGCATTGCAACATCTTATTTCCCTGAATCCTGCAGTTATGAAATTGATAAGCCATAACTTCAGCAGAAGCTTTGGCTTTGCTGCAAATAACATGAGCGAGTTTCCTTTATAGGACTGTTAGATGTTGGACCCACCCAGCTCCTCAAGGAACAGGACATGAAAAGGGAACATTTTACTCCAGCTTTCTTTCTGACCCTAATCTGAGGCACATATCACATTTCCAGTAGGCGCAGTGCTGCCAGTTCTCCTCCTGCACCCAGAATTATCAGCATTGCAGCATTTCTAGTCAGAACAGCTAATGCAAATCATGTCACATGGCCCTGTGCAAATAATAGAATGACTGGATTTTTGCTACGTGATAATTTTTCAAATAATTTCCTTCTTTTTTTCTGAGCACCTTGTAAGCCAATGAAGATAAAGATGGGCATACTTTCAAATCTCTTTCTACTTTTTATTTAATGTTCTGCTAAACAAATCGCCATAAAAAATTACTAACAACTGTTCAAAGCCTCTTTCAAAGAGTTGGTGCAATCCAAGTTTGAAAACCCCTTAGCAGCTAAGATTATAAGCAATTTATTGGAGTCTGCAATAATCAATTAACCTTTTGAAATATGCACCTTGACTATATATGTATGCTAGGTGAGAAAACAAGCAGTGACAAGCACAAGGAACGAGTTTTGAAAGAAAATGGGAGTTGGTTTGGGTTTGTGTTGTCCCAGCTGCCTCTGTTGTAGGAGAACACCAGAAACAGCTACGTTTATAAATATTACGTGGTGTAAGTTGAGGGCAGAAAGTGAATTTAGACATCATATCTAATGTAGAAAGTGTTCAGTGTAAGGAACCGTCTTCCTAAGTGTCATCAGGAAGACTGTAAGGCAGAGGAAAGTGAAACACATTGTAAGAGACAAGAAAGAGGCCTAGAGAGCAAGCAGACAAATATAAACAAAAGAAAAAAGAAAAAGCTCCAGCAGAGTTCTTCCTCTTGCCTTGTGTATTCTGTTCTTCCTCCAGAAACTGAAGGCTGACGCTCAACAATTTATTAACAATTCTGAAGCACCTCCTCTTATCTGGTCTCTCTTTTTCTTCTTTTGCTATTTTTACTCTTCTGTCTGTTTATCTGTTTCACAGAAGGTTGTACAAAAGGCGAATTTGTCTGGTCTGTGGAAGGACAATAGAAGAAAACGCTTCTGGGGAATCGTGGCAGGAGGGGTGCCTGGCTTGGTTATAGCACCTTTCTGCAGCCCTGAGGTTGCCCACGAGAATGGCTTTATAGCAGAAATTAATATAAGATGTATTGAAGGAAATCAATCTCATTTAATATTTGAATAAAATGATAGCTTTTTCCACTTTGCACCTTATAGTCAGAACCTGTAAAATATAAAGCACCCAGAAAGGCAATACTGAAATTCTCACAGGCAGCACAGCATTTTCTATTTGAAGTTCACACCTCTGAAATGGTTCTGCTGACAAAAATCAGGGAAGAGGGCATCGTCCAACACAACCAAAATCCCAAGACTCCATGATTTTTTGTGGCCTGATAGGGTGGACCAGTCTCAAAAATTCAAGCCTTACTTTCTGCTGTTCCTGCCTCTAATTTGCCTGCTTACCCAGCACGGGCTGCTTGGAGCTCCCTAAAGTTCTTTATCGTGGTAACTGCTGCACTTAATCCACCCGCTCCCAGGGCCATTCTGAATTACGCACTTATACCTATTCCCTGATTCTCCAGCTCTTCAGTGCCTGGATTTGTGCGAGTGTGACTCACAGTTGTCATGCACAGACAGTTATTTCCCATAACGTGAGAAAACCCTGATGCTGCTTTGCCAAGATGCTAATATTGTTGTTGTAGCAACAAGCTTTGAGAAACCTCAGAGCGCGCAGCATAATGCTGGAACTACAAGAATGCTACAGAATTTCCAAGCCTGCTTCTCAGAAAAACCCTGCTTGTGCTAGATTACAGCCCTTGCCTTTGTTTTCCAGGAAAACTGCCATAAGTGTGGAACCAGCAGGATGCAGTAACGCAATTATTACTGTAGAAAGCAAATGTAGGTTAACAATGGTTAACCATATTGCGCCTGAAAAATCTTCCTGGATGCTAGACATGATGTTTGTTGTTCGCGTGCACCTCGCACGCCGGGAGGCCGTGGTGCTCCGTAGCCCAACTGCGCCCGGAGCCCTCGCGATACTTCCTGGCCGAGCCGCGGATGGAGGCTCCGCGGCAGCGCCACCGGACTCGGGACGGCTGCGGTCCCTGCAAAGGGATCGGGCTGTTCGTCACAAAACTGAGAGGAAACTCCTGGGCAGAGTTCCTCATGGCAGGGGCGTTCTCCAACTCCGAGCATGATTTGCACATTGTTCTTTATACGGCTTGGCTGGTCACTCCGCCTCACTTCTGCTGAGGATACGTCACTTATCGAGTGCCCTTATGTAATGATGATCGCTGCTATCACTGCTACAGTTATTTCATTTTCTAAAATCAGGAATAATTGTGTTGGAACTTGTTTCTCTTAAAATGCTGAAAGCAAACTTGAAATGTCCCGCACTTCTAATTCTTTGCATGACTGTGACCTTGTCTTCAAGCCCTGAAATACAAGGTAATTTAAACTAGAAGAGGCTCCAAGAGAAAAATAAAGACAGAAACAAGAATACATTAATTCAAGTGACATTTAGGCCAGTACAATCTTTGCTTCACTCAGAAGGAACCAATTTAAAGTCCAAGAGAGCAATAAACTTGAGTGGCAAAAAGCAGCTCCAAGTTAGCATTGTGAAAGCAAAGAGAGAAATCATTACACTAGAGTTTTTGTTTCTTCTAATTTCAAGTAACAGACGGAAGACATAGAAGCTTGTAAAATTATTATTACTTATTTATTTCTCACACAACAGGCACCTTAATCTGGCATGGCTGCATAGACCCTTGGCGCACTTTTGTCCTTTTTTCTCCTGAAGTGGCTCGAGTGGCGTTACCTCCTGCTACTGAAGAGTTGCATTGAATTTACATAGATCACAACCCTGGGCTTGCAGCTCATTTTCATAGGCAGAATCAGAAACCTGTTAACTTGCATTTTGCTTGGCTTCTCTACAGACTAATTTGCTTAGCTGAAGAAAGCTTGGCCATCCTGATATGGTATCTGCAGGAACAGAAAGAAAGTAATGAGAGAATTCCTGTGGTTTGGGTCTGTCAACAAAGCAAAAAGGCTTTCTGGTGACTGTGGCTTTTACAGTTAACAATGCGCTGTCTATCCTCGCTGCTGTAGATCTTAGTTAGGTCTTGTATTAAGCCTGGCTTCTCCAAGGTGCATATGTAAACACTGCCACCTGGTTAAGAGGCTCTGAAGAGGGTGGAATCCCCAAAGCATTTCGGCATTTAACCAAAAGGTGCCGTGCTGCTGCATCTCTAGCCAGGGACTCTAACTGGATTGGAGACAACGAGCTGTCAGGCACAGCTCTTTCCAGCAAGGCTTCTGCACAACATGCACACCTGGAAGCACCCGGGAATCCCTCTGAGCAGGGATGCTTCCCGAGAGGTCTCCTGCTTGGAAGGCAGCGGAAGAACGCGAGAACGGGCGGGAGAGCGCAATACGAATATCTGCGCGGACTGTACCCAGGTCATGGTGAATTCCGGCCATCACAAAGGTCACTTGTATTCCTTTTCCTAATGGTTTCCTAACAAAGACTGACCAATTTCATTTTCACATCAGTTAATTATTCCTAGATGCTTTACATGGTATTCAGGGCGATAGCTAAGGACACGAGCATGGGATCTTGCTTTTTTGTTGTTGCTTTTGCAGTATCAGCCATAAGCCAGCTAAACAAGACACTGCAAATCTTTGTACCAGAATGAAAACACCAGTCAAACAAAACCATCATTTTGACACGAGTTAATTTTCCAAAGTAGACACAAGCAATTTGTAGGAAGTGCCAACAAGAAAGCAGTGGATTATCAGGAAAATTGTAAATGAAATATATATATACTCAACGGAATTTCTTTGAGAATGGACTTGTGTAGCTGGATGGGAGTTAATGTGCCTTCATTCAAGTAGGTTCAAATAGAAAATGTGCAGCTAATTAAGGCCATTCTGCATGTGACAGTACCATCAGAAATGGACTATTTAAAATAGCATTTTTAAGGTCTTTCAGTGTCCAGGATAATATCAGCAAGTTAGCAAACATTATGTAACTTCTGTGTTCATAGAGGGACATAAGTCTAATATCCACAGGTAGAAGGTGCTCAGATGTGGAATTAATTTTGAAAGTGTTTACTTTTATCATTGTAATAGCACTATTGTTAAAAAATAAAAATAATAATAGAGGAAATATTGATTCCACAAAGACAATATTTATATTTCACTATTGTATTGTAGTCACCAAATATCCCTCCAATGAATTAATAGTTAATATGCTATAGATTATCATTCGATGAAAGCTTTGTAAAGACAGACATTTTATTCTCTGTAAAAGAAGTGATGAAAAATGAAACTACCTTTCTTAGTACAGAAAAGAAAAAAGAAAAATCATCTGCATCCAAAATGTTGAAAGCAAATCAAACAAAGGATGCTCTATGCTGAGGGATATGAATCCATGTACGTTCTTCAAAAAATGCTTAGATAATAGAGGACACTTGGATTGTAACAACTGAGCCTTTGTTTCCAAAGCAAGAAAAAATCAACTTGGATTTACATTTTCTAATGGGTTTGTTTGATCTGTGCGCTGGAGGAATGACAATCACTGAGACTGCATGAGTCCTTTAATATCAGCAGAGAGGTTCTAGTTGTAGGTACAGATTTCTAACCAAAGGTACAGCAGGAAATCATAAAATTAAAGTGCAAAATAATAAGATTAATCTGCAAAACACATAAGCATATACTTAACTCAAAGCATATGTGTAAATTTGCTTTCCTCAGTCAGGGCATTTTCAAATGTAAATAAGTTCAATGTTTCTAATGCATTTCAGGAGGAGGATTAGAAAAAGGGAAGACAGAAAGTCTCTCTTAAGGATGATAATATTCCACAATTCATCTTCTCAATAAAGCATTCAATACAGTGTTGCAGGAGTTCCAGCTCTTATCATGTGTACCAGCACTAGACACGCAAAATTTTAAGACTGCAATTCCACACTTTCCTTTTGGAAAGATGAATCCTTATGTACAGCTCCAACCCCTCTTGTTTCAAATGGAGCACAAACACTGAGCTGTGATTTCTCGTTTCAGTTCTAGAAACCTGGCACAGGTTAAAATGCACAAGAGAATCGGCCGTAGTGAGACATGGCAAGATCTGACGCCCAGATTCAGGAAAACATTTCAACTCATGGTGGCTTTAAGCATGCTAAGATTAAGCATATCCAGAAACATCCTCATGAAGCAGAAAAATTAGACAAGTGCTTTTCTAACTGAGACCAAAATCTGCCAAGTGCTGACAATGGCACTTGGAAAGTTTTCCTCTCTCTCTCTCTGATTTACTATACAGCCCTTTCCAGCGACTTCAGTTGTCAGAAAGACCTCAAAATTTGAAAAGAATAGATGATTCTTCCCACACTTATTATGCAACAAATGTAGTTTAATCCTACGAAATATGAATCACTTTCTGTTTTTTATTATCTATGCGTTAAGAACTATTTAACTTCACTGATTTCAGTTTGACCTTCAGGATCTGTATTATGGATTAGGGATTATATTAGAGATCAGCAAACGTCAGAAGTTTCAGAATTACAGATCCAGTTCAGATAAGAATTCAAACCATGTGACAATAAATCATTCTGAACCTCTAATTTATACTGCCTGAATTTTGATCTTGTGAGAGTTAACATGAACTAAAGCAAAATCTCTGCAACCCTTACAAATCTGAGATGGTGGGTAAGAAACCAAAGAGAAGATTCCCATCCATTCTAGTAGAAGACAATGTTAGCAAGCAAGGATTTATACTACACATGGCTTTGGGGCATTCAGCTTCCAGCCCCTGGAGCAGTGAGTAGCTGTGAGCAGAAAGCTGTAGCACGCTAGCGTGTGTCTGGCTGCCTACGGGGCACAGAAATGAAGCCAGCCCTCCACACTAGTTAGATCAGCTCTATTCTGTTGCCTACCATGCTTATGCAAAAAGCCACTGTTTTCATGGGGAAAGAACACAGATACCTTATGAGCTAAAGCACTTTGTTTCCTACTCAACATGTCTGATCTGGTGCTGGCAAATGCTCTGCATCTGTCCTCCAGAGGATCCAAACCCTCAGCAGAGCTAGGTAGTGATCCTAGCCCTTACCCTGTTCCAGCTGTGCCCGCAGCACCAGAAGGGACCACATCTATATCAACACTGCACGGTTTTGCTGGGAGCTTCAAACCCGAAGGCCTAGAGTGGAGGGTCCTAGAGTAGCTGGGTCCTTCAGTTCGGAGACAGTCTCTTCAGGCTGAAGACACTGACTGACAAGGCTGAAACACTGACTGGACAGGCTGCAAACCTTGCCCGTTGGTACCGCTCAGCTTGTTAACTGGACTGCAACAGTTTGGTTCCTTAGGGTTGAGCTGATACTATTTAGGAGCATTAGATTTTTAGCTTTTCAGAAATAAAACATCTGTAAGGCATAGCCTGCATTTACAGATTATGTCACCACAGAGGCAGAGATGAGGGGATGTGATTTTGGCAGGCATAACAACAACAGTAAAATTCTTTACGTACCTCGAGCCTTGAAGTCCTATGCTGTCATATAGCATTAGTGGTCCAAGCATTTTATTTCCAGGTGAAATTTTGTTTCCCAGACTTGCTGGATTATAGCAAGACTGGCTGGCTCCAAAGAGTCAACCTGTTCTGAGACAGCACGTGTTCTGCTTGAAAAAGTTATATTAAAATATTTTTGAAGTGAATATTTTTACATGGACCTATAAATTTTGATCTTTCCTGGTACTGGACACAGGAAAAATATCTACTAACTCCTCAGCTACAGCTGTCTCCTCTTTGGTTCGAGCCTTTTCCGTGAAAGAAGCGGCAGAGGCGACACGCTAACGACATTTGTTTACTGTGGGTCTCCCTTTGAAGAAGGATTATAACAACATCATTCTGCATATCCTGAGGGTGGATTTCTTATCTCCCTGAAGGAGAAGGAGAACAATGACATACTTGATGAGTTCAAACAAAAGCGCATACAATTATAGGAAGTGAAATGTTTGCTAAAAGAGGGCAGTTTATGCAAAACCCATTTTTATAACCGCACGTATATATATATTTCATGACAGATTTCAAGAGCAACGTTCTGTAGCTCTGCAGTATCTGTATTATGTGGTGGCACGTGGAATATTTTCCTTTTGAAAACTGACGGTTCCCAGGCGGAAGCATTCCACAGACAAGAGTCCCTGACGTTGCCCGGTGGCTCCCTGCCCTCCACCCTCGGTGCTGCGCTGCAGGGGCGTGAGGAGCGCGCAGAGCGGTGCGCGCAGAGCGGGGCCAAGCGCGGCGGGAGCCGGAAACGCTTCCAAGAGGCAGAGCCTCCTGCAGCCGCCCTGCTCTGCCCTCTGCTACTGCCCAGAAACAGCGGTGGAGGCCAAGGAGTAAAAGTTACAGGCAGTTTATTGTATTGGCAGGGCCAAACTCTCCTGACACACAGGGTTGGGTGGCTGCAGGTTTGGGAGAGGCTGCTGACAAATATGCTCATGTCTTCAGAACATCAAATTCCAAGCGCAGCATCCTTTACCAATGTCACCTACCTCTAGAAAACACTTTATTCAGCACACAAGTGACACTCAGAATTTGTTCCAAGGAGCCACATCACACTGATTTAAACAGAGAGCAGCGAAGTGCTGGCAGTGCCTAGGACTGAGGTTTTTGTGGGTCAGGCAGTCCCTCATGATATGAAAAAAGAGAAGGGAGATTTCAATTCTGTTCCTGTCAGTATCACAGAACATCTCTCTGTTTTCAGAAGGTCTTCTTGTCTGTGTCTTGTTTCCCTTCTGCATAAGGTGTTAGATTGTAACAAGGTTTCAGCAGATGTCTAGAAACGTAGAGAGTTTATATATAAAAACCTCTAAGCATATATATAGCCTAACAGAGAATGCTTTCCATTTTTTGTATTCTCTGATTTTTAACCAACTTTGGAACATCTTGCCAGAAATACCACAACATAGAATTTCAGAGGAGAATTGAAGCACTGCCAGAAGGCTCAAAAACAGAGCTTACAGAGCTGCGCTGCCTCTTGTTCCTCCTCTGTGCAGGAGCCACTCTCAGCTCGTGGATCCATCCCCAAATATAGTGTTTGAGTCACCTAGTAAGAGGTACAACATTAGAGGCGCAACATAGGACTGAGTTTCACATGAGGAAACCCGACAGATATGCGTATAACTACAGTAGCTTCCAAAAAAATCAAGGTCAGATCCCTATATACCATTCTACAGACAAAATTATGAGGTTATAATGATTATCAAGTTCAAATGTAATAATAATAATAATAATTGTAATACACCTATTGACGACATCATTCAAGAAACCAATACAGATTTCATATAGTTGCCACACAATATTTCTGCCGGAAAACTTTATAAAAGATGCGACACATTAAAAAATGAAATAACAGAAGAGAAATTTGAGAGCCATAAAGTCACTTTTAAGGGTCAGTCTTTTAGCTGGCATAAATGAGCTTTTACCTGGCTGCTAATTCTTTTAAGTACATGAAAAAAAAATCCATAGATGTTCTGAATTTCAAAGAGAAGCCCATTTTTTACACTGATTGCCCAAAGAGGACTTCCTACTACCATAAGGCTTGGTACTATCTTTAAACTTTTTTTAAGCCAATCCTCCAGTCTGAAAATTCAGTTTCCAGTAGAGTAAAAAAGGTTTTCAGGACCTGACTACAACATTTCTATGAAAAAAAAAAAAAAAAAAAAAAAAAGCTAGCAAAGTTAGAGAGATGTGCATAATACAGTGTATCTTAGTAGAGTTTTTTATACAATAGAGTGTTGTAAAGGTTGCTTTAGGCATGTATAGCTCAATCTATTCGAAAGGGAGCAAAAGTTACAGAGGGCTTCTTTAGTTTTGTATAACTACATCTGCATTGAACGCTTAACGGTAGTTAGTACTTGGAAGAAAAGAAGAGAAGGTTGATAACAGCAGTTGTTCAGTCAACAGAAAATGATTGTTTATCACAAACTTTGTTCAGCCTTCACTATCACTGCCCTTTTATGACTTATGAGGACTTGGGCCCTTTCAGATTGAGCAACCATCCATGATCATTAAGACCTGATGCTCTCATTTTTTGCACAGGCAGCAGGAAAGTTAACCTAAGGATCCCGAGCAGCTTCTCCTTTGGGAAGCCCTGCTCTGTACAACTAATTTTGCTTCTTTTGACATCCTCTGGTATCGTGTGCTGTGGCAATCCCAGGAAAAAAACATGCAGGTAAAGGTACTCTTGTATATGCAAGTGTTTGGGGTCACTTATCATGAAAGACTTACACAGATGTGTAAAATGTTACTTATGCATCACTAACAATATTACACTATCTTAGTGGAATAGTTCAGAGAAACATTTTGTAGATAAAAGCTGCCATGAGAAAATGGCAGCATTAATATACATTTAGATTAGGGCTTCCAACCCTGCAAGTGCTAGTTTATTAATATTATACCTGCATTTAGGCTTACCATGGTGCATACGTGCCTGAAACAAAGCATGTGCAGAACAGTTTGAAAGACTGCAGATTAATGCTTCTGTAAATAGAAATAGGAATTGCCTCCTTCCTGCCTGGAATATATAAAGCATTCATAGCAATCACTGTATATACCACTGCCAGTATTGAGAGGATTCTTACCTTAGTCTTACGCCATATGGAAAAAAAAAAAAAAAACCAAAAAAACTGTCCTTTACCGTAACGATTACTGTGCATTTGAAAAATGTGTTTACATGTTGACAGAAACAGAGCCAAAAAAAAAAAAAAGAGTAGTTTAGAAATAAATATTTCTTTATTTTCCTTTTCTGTAAAACTTTTAGTCTTCATGTAATGCACAAGTGACTTCTGTGGAAATCTAACACTTGGGTTCAAATCCTGACCCTGGTGAAATCAAAGGAAAAATAATCTTTGACTTCCAGACATGCAAGTTAGAAGTCTCTGAACTCATCAGAACATTCAAAAGGTGAAGGTATATGTTGCATTTTAAGGCAAGTATATTCATTTCCTTCAAAGACATGCACAACTTGCTATCTGAAACAGAGAGTCCTTTCTTTACTAATTTATGCAGTTTAACTGGGAAAATAGTGCATAGAAACATATTTTCCTTCCTATATGCTTCTACTGGTTTTTGGCCTTCAGCATATATAGATCCAAATAGTATTTTCACTTCCAAGTCTTCAAACTTAAATATTTACTTTTAGCTTCCTGTAAATAAGAAAGGTACTGCTGCTCTTCCCAGAAAGGCTAAAGAATCCTCTTTAACTCCCTTTTGTTACGCACGATTCTACAATGCCCCTCTGGAGGGAAAGGTAACACTAACTTCTGCAAGATATACTTCTGTGGAGCGTGGAAGAGAACACAATTCAGCAAATTCACATAGAGATTATATTTGCCCATTTTTTCCTTGCTTAGACAAAGTTTCCATCAACAGGAGCTTTGGCATTCGAGAAGCTGTTAGAATAAATTACGGGACAGAAAGTGTCATCTGGTTAACACTTTATGTGAAAGTAAAAGCAGACTCACAGACATGAAAGAGATTGCAGATATCCCACTATTTATGACGCGCTTGTAAAGCGGCTGCGACCTTACGGCAATACATGTTAATTACCCGCCGCAGATCTCTGATGTTGTAAAAGTAGTTGCTAGGAACTTCTGTTGCATCGCTGATAGCCAGGCCTATCGCAGCCTGGTCTGTTTGTTTTTTAATCGCATTCTTATAAGCAACAGGAACTCTAGGCAATATAATTCTGTAAAAGTAATTAAAATAAAAGGTTTGAAACACTGGAACACACGCAGTTGGCCCCTGGCTCTGCTCATCGAAAGGAAACAGCGTCTTGCCACTGATACCTGTTTCAGGGTCAAAATTCCACTAACAAACGTGTTCACTAGGCTTGACCCTACGCCATCAGTGTCACGGAAGCGCTTCCCTCTAAGACTCCAGGAGAGCAAGAACAAGCCTATAGTCCATCCTCAAGAGCACTTAAACCTATAAAATGTCTATAAACAGAAAACCACCAGTATGTTTTTGTGCTTACAGGCAAACTCCCACCTGCTGTGGTGAGGTACATACAATTGCCCACATACCTATAAAAGTGAGGGCAGCGGCTTAAGATATTCCAGGCAGGCAGAAATTTATGCTGGGCCCCAGCTGTGCTTATTCCCTGTGTCCTGAGAAATAGGTCAAAATTCCTCCTCCTATCCTTTCAGGAGGCTTGGTTTATGAGAGGTTAGAGTGACTTTGGCTCAAGTACAAAAGATTTAACATTTTTTCCTAATAAAATGAACAACTGAACACATGCAAAACCAGATATAAATAAAATAATCTTATCACACTTTTCACAAAGCCCTTCAAATACAGGTTTGATAGGCTTCACTACTATGCAAATGCAGAGTAGGTCAGGGAGAGTGAAAATGGGGAGTTTGCAAAACAAGTATAGTTTAGAATAAAAGAGTGACTAGTTTTAAGACAAAACTTCCTCATTAATTGTTATATATAAGGCAGCAAGTCATACTGTGACTTCTACTCACTGTCATGAAGTGATCCTACAGCAAAGATATTTGCCTTTATATTGCTGCTAGGTTTGTGCAGACATATTTTGTGAACACTCTGTGAAAGAGATCCTTTTTTCAGGAAGTGATAGTTATGATCTCATATCCTTTTATATGTGTTTCAGAAGGGCAGTAGTAGTGATAGAAAGTTTTGTGAAAGTGTCTATAAAAAAAGCAAGTGCACTCCCATTAGACACCAAATGACACAGAAAAAAAAGCATTAAAGTATGTTTACTCTTTCCACTGCAAAGCAAGAGGAAGCGCACCAGCTCTAATTATATGATAGAGAGCAATGCTGCAGCCTTATTCAAGTGCAGAACTATTTGTGGGAGCAGCAGCAGATATGAAAAGATCTTTGTGGCAGGCAGAGCTTCAGGCATTCTCATCAAACACACAACTAATCCCTGCGCTGCCCACTGAAATAAGATGAGTTTGTGGCAGTGCAGATGGTTCTGAGACTGTTCAAGGTGACTCAGTGTCAAACAAAACACATCTTGGGAATAAAGCAAATACTACATGTTTCTAGTACAGAGAATCACTGTGGGATCAGGCAGGATCCCCCAGGCTTCTGCGCACAGGCCTGTCTCACAAGCAGAGAGGGACACCACATTCCTCGCATGTGCAATTAAATTGCACGCATCCAAGGGAGCATATTGCATTCAAACAATGAAGTCAGACAGTAAACCTTACAGTTTCCTAATTCTTCTAGGACTGTAACTTCTGTCCTTGCCTCTGAATAAATGAAGATGTTCATCATGAACTGCTGAGAGCTTTAAAGCCAGTAGTCCCTCTACACTAATTCCATGGATTTTAGTCAAGTCGCTTTTAGCTTACACTGGCATGAGAGAAATACCCATCCCATAGACTAAATATAACCAACTGATGTGAATAGCAATCTGCTTATGGACTTCAGAAAACTTCCTGGAGCCCAGCCACAACCACAAGAAACAAGAATTTCAGAAGTATTCTTGGCTCCTCCTCTCACTCAAAGCAAGTAGGAAGGAAATTGCTTCTAATGTATATAATAATTAAACAAGCTGGGTTATATTATTTAGTTCCTCCATAGCGTACACTTCACTCCTTGTTACTCCTTTTCAGCTAGAGAATACCATGTTGTAGCTCTTCTCTATTTTTTTATTTTTTTTCTTTTTTCAGTGAGCAAACCTATATGAACGCTTGATCCTCTACTTTTTCTAAATGTTTGTTAATACCTGAGCCACTCAGTATGGGGCTGCAGCACATGCAGAATTCCTAAGAAAAGTATGAGTCATCCCATCGTTGCTCACAGGAGCGCTCTATGGCTGGGCATTACTGCCACCTAGTTTTCAAACGATATTATCTAGACTTTGCATTTTTCAACAGTATGAAGGTATATACATATAATAAGAAATTTTAAATTTTGGTCATATAATATGCGTTTGGTGATATATTTAAACACTACAGGGTTGCGCAGTGACAAACATTTTACTGCATGCATCTAGATGCAAACATTTCAGTAAATGTTAAGAATAAATCACTTACCAATCCCAAATACAATAACAGTAAAAATCCAACTCACAATTTGCTGTGCCTGTTCAAAACAAAAAGCTAGTATACAGCAGCATGGAAGTCTTTGAAGATATAGATCTCCAGCTGACACTATTACTTCGGGGTTGGACTAGGCGATCTCTAAAGGTCCCTTCCAACCTTAATGATTCTATGATTCTATTTCAAAAAAGCATTTTTCATTGTAACCGACAAATAAAAGCTTCGCACTTAATACAGGCGTATAACCAAAACGTGGCAGAAAGATCTGCTAGATAAGGCTCCTTATTGAGATGTCATGTATTTTTCATTTTAAATACAAAGAGAACCTGGATATCGGGATAGATTTTGCCATATCAGTATCAGGCTTATAGACAAAGATATGAACTACAAGCTTCCCAAAAGACAGGAAGAGAAATGTGGAACAATTAAAGCCATTTTGGAAACCTCACAGAAAATGCCATTTTGAGGTCTGAAGAAGAACTTGTTAGGATTCTCTGTCCCAGTGCCCCTCTTGGTTTCAGGCCGGCCGTGTGGTTTCTGACTCGCGCTGGGCGCGTCTGTGGGAACCAGTGTGAGCTGCAGGTTAAAATCAGAACACAAGTGAGCAGCCTTGCTCTGCCTGTGAAATGATAAATATATTGCCACAGGCAGGTTCAACATTTGAAGAGAAAAATTGTCCATAACTGAACACTTCTTATTAACTATTCAAACCACCATCCATTCCTGAGTCTCTAGCTAGAACTGGGGCTCCTTTATTCCAGGACAGACTAACGCGTTGTATAATCTATCCGGTTACACTGGGCGAGGAAAAAGCCTGTTCTTCACTTCCACGGAATTTTCTTCATTCTTTTAACAAGCAGCATGGCAAAATCAGGCCATTTCATTGTGTTTGTGGGTAGCAGTCTTGCCCAAAAGCTGTTCAATAAATCTCATAACGGAGCCTGAGTCCTGCCTCATGGAAGTGAAAGATTTGTGCACTGTCTTTCTTCAAGGCAGCAAGAGCAAGCACTGATATTGTTAGTCCGTATTTTAATGACCACAAGGGCTGTAATGACTGAAAATAAAACACGGTATTTGTGCATTTCAAGCATGATGCAGCCTGAAGAATTTCGCATGCTGGATGGGTTGGCAGGGCATGCTTCTGAAATAGGCTTTTTAAGACAGAACAGACACATCTATATGAGCACAGGCAGAGAGGCCACAGATGTCTCCAAACACTCTTCCTTTTTTTCAATTGTTACTGAAAAGCGAAATTCCATTTGAACTCAGATCCTAGGCCCCTGGGCTTGAAAAACATCTTTTGCACCCCCCACGGTGCTCAGGTTAAGTTCATTCAAACTATTTTATGCAGCTACAGTAAGGATCACACTCTATTTTTCTTTTTTCCTAACAGGTTTGTTTCTGGTCATAAATTCTCAATCAGTGGGCAAGGCACATTGTACAATTTAGTAAATAGTGTAGTTAAAACATGGTTAAAATCAGAAGAAAAAGGATCTGACAATGGAGCATTGTCCCCTCTTGCAGAACTGGAGTGCACCTTCTTTGATTCAGTAACCTTGCTGCACTTTAGTATGAAATTGCCTCTTTTTCCATCAAACTTGCATTTAAAGTACCTCATTAGCATGTCTCACTGGATCAGTAACGATTCTGCTAACCCAACACTCATTTCAGTCAAGCCACCATGGTTTTTCTATCTGTTCAACATCTAAAACTCCTTGACAAAGTTCTTTTTAAAATTTACTCCTTTTGTTTCTCCTTGTTTTTACTGCAAAGATCTTTAAACTCCGATGTACTCCGAGATGACTCCTGAACAAAAATCATGTCTAGCCCAGCTAGTAAATCTAGCTTCCATTCAATGGGATTAAATAAGTGCTTCACGGCTATTGTAGAAGCCTCTAAAAAGGATCTTGCATCTTTAAGAGTTTCCTACAATAAATTAAACACATCTCACCCATTGTAAAAGAAAAAAGGGGACTTGATCCAGCACAGGGGAGCCACGATAGAGCACAGTGACCCCATACCAAAGCACCCACCGATCAGACAGCCTCAACTAACAGCTATAGGCAAAGGGAGCAGAATTTTATTCTTCCAAAGTTCAGCTTTGGGCTTCATGACAAGAAAACACGGTCAGAGAAGGAAAATAAAAATATAATAGATTAATTTAATGGATTATTTAAAATATAATGAATTATTTAAAAGGATCATGACAAAATTTTAGTTTGAACTTGCAGTATCCCAGTCAGCAAATTTCTTCTTTTATACTTAAGACCTTGGGCCTTATGTTCAGGTTCATAAAAGTATTTGAGCCGTGCTTAAATACAGGCACATGAGTAACCCCAGCGATATCAGTGACTACTCCTGTGCTTAAGACAAGACACTCTCAAAGCCTCTTGATCTCTCTGCACACTTCTGCACTGAAACAGAAAGAGAGCTTTCTTACTCTTGTAATGATGATTGCTTAAAAAAAAAAGCGTAGAAAATTATACTAAAAATGCTACACAAAATACCATAGGGTTCTGAAGGCTGGTAAGAGTCTACAAACCACGGCATCAACAGCATGAATCTGACCCAAATTAACAATCATTCCCTTCAATGCTTGTTGAATGATCTACCTGAAAATCATTCCCAGACAACTGCTGCTGAGGGGTCTGCCTGCAGGGAGCCACTCGGGGCAGAAAGTTGCAATGCCCACTGGCAGGTATGTCAGGCACACAGAAAAGGGGTGAGTTTGCCACTGGTCAGTTTCTAGGACAAAACCAAGCAGCCTTAAGGCTGTACATTTTAATGCAGCCAGTCACCATCCAGGTCAGATTTCTGCTTCTATAGGGAAGAAATACAACTCATCAATTCAGATTTTTCCTGAACACCACAGAGCTAATGAGCCATGGAGCATTAACTGGATACTCCGTATCCTGAGAGTGAGTGCAGTGTAAGTGCTGGCAGAACACAGAGCCATTTCCTTATTAGCAGTGATTAAAGCAGAATGAAACAAAAAGGCCCGAGTTCCCTGCCCAAGGAAATGGGGAAGCACACGAGGAATCACTTCTTCCGGAAAGCAGGCAGGAAAGAAGACCACTGTCTCTTTTCCCCAGTCCCTCTTCTTTAACCCATCATAGTTTACTAATATTATTATGCAGGCGTCACTGTAAACATGCTGGGTGCTTTCCTGGCAAATGTAGCGTGATCCTCTTGCTGCTGGGGCCTGTGAGCGTTTTTCAGCTAACTGCAAGCAGCACCAGTCATGTCCACTTGCTTTCCCTGTCCCTCAGACTGCACTTGGGATGCAGACCTGGCAGCTATGGCACAAGCCTGTGACCCTGTCCTGCGCAGTCGCCCCTGGGAGCCCAAAAGCCCCAGGGCCCTCCCTGCTGGGATCTTGCTTCTGCCTCTACACAGCCGCAGAGGTGTCACGTAGAAGTGTAAGTGGCATAAATTTTGACAACTTTATGATGAGGTTGCATCTTGTGATAGTTCCAGACTTTAGTTATTTGTTGTACAATACCTACCATCACAATTTTCAAACCTTGAAAATGCTTAAAGACAGAAAACAAATGCAACCATTCCACCTTTTTTCTCCCATTATTTTTAAACTAGTCTCACCCTTTCTGAGGGTAAAACTCAAAAGAACAGCAGATACCAGCAATATTCAATCAAATACCAACTAGTTTTCTTTGGTCCATCAGGAATCCACAAAAGCTAAATAAACTGTTTTAATTAAAAAGGCTAAGACTCTTTAAACCAAAAGAATCTAAAATAAATAGCCAGTGTTTTGATAATATTGCTTGAGAATTAATATATTGATAGAAATGTGTATCAACTGTCAATAGCAACAGTGACACAGATCATAATAAAAAATGATCTATTGTATTTTGATATGTATGACAATCAGAAAAAAATGTCTTCTGTTCAGAAAAATTCACTGAGAGTCATGCTGGGCTTTGAAAGGTTTAAAGCAGAACTGGACATCCTTTGAGACTAATTTACAGTCTCTGACTGACGGCCTCAGAACAAGACAGGGCACAATATTGCCCTTCCTCTAACTCATCAGAATCCAGGAGGTGCCTTACCACGAAACCAAGGGACAAGAAAACTGTCAGAGAATTTTGATCCTCCATTCCCAAACAGCAAAAGTCTGTAAAGCTCTAGTTGATTCTCATCTTGATGAGTCAAGTTAATCAGAAGTCAGATGACTGTGTTAATACAGTGTTACTATTCGATTGTTTACTGTTGAATTAGATATATTTACACAATATTATTCTGAAAATATGTTAGATTTGAAATTAGGTTTCCCACCGAAACCCCAGGGTTCAGGTATAGCTTAAGGAAAGCAGCGTTCATGAAAGTCCTCATAGAATAACACCCTTATCCCAAAGAATTCTTCATAAAGATAAAATAATTTAAAGAATGGAAGATGGAATATGACTTTGTATATTAGGGCAACGGATCTTCCAAACCCGCTTGGCTGCAACCCTGTGCCATGTGCTCTAGGTGTCCCTGCTTCAGCAGAGGGGTTGGACTAGACGATCTCTAGAGGTCCCTTCCAACCTCAACCGTTCTGTGATTCTGCGTAACATTTCTCTGCCTAGCCCTTGAAAGCAGGTAGTTAGCTATGAGAAAAGAGAGAAGAAAGTAAATATGTGGAAATTTTATGAAATCATCTTAAAAGAAATTATTCTCCAGTCCTGCAATAGTTCATAGTCATCCACTGGCCAGGATGTATGTGTCTGATCTTTCTTATATCTAATCCAGAAGCTCTTTAGAGAAGGGACTATTTTTTTTTTGCTTTGTGTTGTATAGCAGCTAGCACAAAACAATCCTGTCAACGCCTAGGATCTGAAGTCATGCAATGTCACACCAAAAACTGTAACAAGGGAGCATGGGGGTGCTGTAATTAATAATGCATTTTACTTGTGTCTAAATGTCAGTTCTCCACATTTCACAGAGTCAAGAAGATGGGCAGAGCGAAATTCACCTGACTGAATTTTAGACACGGTTCCAAGTCAGCCAAAAAGTCTACACCTGCTGTGCAGGCTCCTGCTCTATGGTCAATGGAGCGAGGTGAGTGTTTCTAAAGGATGATTCATCTTATTCAAGAAAAAAAAAGTCTGCAGTATGAAGCTATTATTGACTTTAAGGTATAAAGATTCTGGAACTGATTCTGCCACTTTCTTTCCTTTCGCAGTGCCAGGATGTTAGACAACTAGTCTACCCAGGAGTGTAATTTTTAAAGTGCAAACTCTCTAACATACTGCAAGCTACAGAGCCCTTTTAAAAAGCAGCAGCCAACTCCTCATCCTGCTGCGTTCTCTTGGTTGCTGCACTCATCCACTTTCAACACAGACCCTGCAGGCTCTTCTGAAGCTAAACCTATTGACGAGATTAATTGTCAAAAGTTATATCCGCTCTACCTCATTCTGCAGGAAATAAAAACTGTGTTTTCTTTAGTATGGCAGGACACTGCAGTTTACCATCCTGAAGACAGTCTCTTTTCCTTTTGGCAACCTACAGCAGTTACAAACAGAACAAAGTAAGAGGAAATTGTTCACTTTTTTTATTCCACTGGGCAGGTCAAGGACAAGTTTTCCTGCTCTTGCCTTTTTATAGCTGACAACCGTGTGGCCACATATTCTACAAAAGAGAAGGAAATGCAAACCTGTTTACCAAAAGAAAGCATGCATGAATCAAAAAGTGAGGAGAAAAAAAAAATAAATAAAATGGAAAGGAACATGATGCCTGTAACAACACAAGGCTAAAAATAATGGAAAATTCTCAAGCCTTCCACTGTGTATCCTATTACATTGGCATTGAGGGTCAGACACCATGCACTATGGTAAATCAGTCAGTTTAGAGGCCAATTATCAGAAATTACAACTGTGACAAGGGGGAAGAGTACTAAAACATCATCAGTTGCTCTTCATTGCAAAACCAAAAAGCTGAATCAAATCTTAGTTTTATTTCTTCTGAATTTCTAAGCCTGATTTCTTCCAATCTCAATCAGAAGAGATCAATTAGGAAGTTTCAAAGGTCTTATTATAGAATTAGAGCAACTATTTAGAAAAGTCTATCTGTTCAGAAAAGCTTAGCTTTCACGATAGAACTTTTGCTTTGTCTCTCATGAAAGATCTCAGGAAAACCAGACCAACTACAAATTGAAAGGGAATAGTTATTCTGCAATGGTAGCTTTTCTTACTCTTTTTTGGGGTGCAGGATGTTATAATAATAATAATGAGCTGCAATGGGCTCTCTTGGCCCATTTTCACCATAGATCTTCAGCATAGACCTTACTTTCTCAAAGTCCCAGAGTCTTCATCAGTTTAGTCATACACATAAAAGACAGACACATACTAAAACAACTTGATGAATTAGGGCTCCACTTTCTAATGTTGCTCCAAAAAACATTGCCTTTCTCTTGTTTAATCACTCTAAGCTTTTCCACAGTATTCACAACAGTCACTTGTAGTAATAAATCAGAGTGGCAAAAAAAAAAAAAAAAGAAAAAAAAAACAACTTTTCTGGTGGATCTAAGATGTATGGGCATCTGAATTGATCAATAAAATGATCAATAAAATAATTCCTCTCCATGTTTTCCAAGTTATTATTTGATTCTACTTACTACACTACTCTTAAAAATTGTTTGAAAAGTCCTTTGGGCAAAGAAAAGGGCTTTGGATATTTCTATAAAGCAATTGTAATTATGTGCTCACAGTTATATTTTCTTTGTTTCAACCCCAAAATTATACATCAAAAAAAAAAAAAAAAAAAGGTAGCAAAAAGTAAAAGTAGTAAAAGTATGTAAAGTAAGTAAGAGAGGAGAAAAAACAGCAAAACTGGGAGGATTAACTGGTAAAAGAATTCAAAGGTAAAGCTGAAATTCACTAGCGAAGCCTCAACTTCTGAGAAATAAAGAAAACAGCAACACAGGTACTAAATGCAAAGTGTTTTTCTGACCCTTTAACAGGAAAATTAATTGCTTTCTAGTGGGAAACCCAAATGCAAAACATATGTAAATAGGGCTTTCTCGCACTATAGATTTGCCACTTTGTTATTGAATCATCTAGTAGACCAGAAGGTGGGCTTTTCCTGTAATGAAATAATCATTTTGATCCACGTTATCCTTGAGACATATCCTAGTTCCACACCAACACACACACTCATTTAAAAAGCTAAATATAAACAAGAATTCTCCATTAAAACAAAAGTCAAGCACATCTTAAAGCTACACTTGATGACCTGATAAAGAAAATTTTAATGTAGCTGAAATTGTCTTCCCTGAAGAGGCAGGTTGATAAGCCAACACCGTCCTTCAGTTTTTGGTCATGGTTTTGAAGCAGCCTGTAGCAGATTGCTAGGGACCAAATGTTGCCAACTGGCTGCAACCGACTTCACTGATCTACTTGAAAAAGTTGGGAGCCTCAGTTTTCTTTCTAATGGACAGGTGTTCCCATGACACAAAAAGCCAACCCATCGTTACATTTGCTACTAACTAAAACCCTAATGGGTAGCCTAAAGGAAGACAATGGGTGGAAATGACATGGAAATTTAATGACTTTCAGCCCCACAGATGGTCACTCTAAAGTCATAGCTTTGGGAAATTATCTCAACTTTGTTATTCATTTGGAGGCAAAAACCTAGAAAATCTCAACATGGTAATGAATAGTAAATTAGACATGAGTTTGCCATGTGATAAAGCACAGAAAAAAGGACAAAGACTTTTTGACTACTTACCCAGGCAGGAAGCAGTGGTTTTATCACACCACAGAGCAGAGATTTAATAGTCCCTCACCACAGGGCTGTAATGCAGTCACATTTGGAGTTTTGCATTCACTTCTTATATTTCACCATCAACTAGATCTTGTCACACTGCAAATTGTTCAGAGAAATTTAATAAGATTCATACGGAAGCTGACTTGATAGGAAAGACTTCAGTAGCTAAATTGATCTATTTTGATTCAGCAAATTTCTAATTATTTACATACCTTTTAAAACAACTGCAGTAGTAGTCACATCTTATAATATTTGAAGAGTAAAGCCACTGAGGACAAATAATTTAAGATAATGAACACAGATATACAGGATTGATGTATCAAATACTGCAAAAAAATATTGACTTGACAATGAGGTCTTTGAAACTGTGGTGATATGTCCCACAGGAACAGGGCATAGCAACACTCAAGACAAATTCTTCAAAACCATGTTCATGATTAAGCAGCTGGGTTCCAGTTTCAAGAGAGTCTGAAGAGCCTAGAGTCATATTTACAATGATTTTGTAATACCGGGTACTGAGCTCTCATTGATTTTAGTGGTTTAAAAATTAGCAGTTAAAGGTTTACAGCTATTTGGATATCTGCAGTTACTAAGAGATTCAGAATTTTCGTTATACTTAATGGGGTCTAAACCACCTTATTTAGACATTTCTGAAAAGGCTGGTAAATGCCCAATGACCATTTCTGAAATACTTCATAATATTTTTACAGACTAGTATAGACAGGGAATAGACAAGATGATCTGCCATTTTTAGACCTGTTCTAATATTTTTATTCTGTGAGACCATTATATATATATATATACATATACATACATACTATATATATATATATATATATATATATATAAAAGAGGCAATTAATTTTATTGCTGTCAAGTTAACATCTTAAAAATAGGAAATAGAGACTTGGTGAACTGGAAAGAGAAGAAAAAAACACTAATTAATCAGACACAGCAGAATTATTCCTGTATAAAGGGGGACAGCTGAAGAAAAAAAAAATCAGTTTTTGTTCATCCATTTTTCAGAAGAAAGAATTTATCTTGCTTTCCTTGATAAATTTTGAAAGATATTCTTGTTCCTTCAGCTTTAGATGTATTCATCTGAGGTGGCTCCATCTTTGTTGTTAAAGTCTGCTTCCTGAGAGAGACAGATTTAAATTTAAACTCGGTATGCTGGACACTCTTTTTATTTTCCATGGTGTCATTGTTTTTGTTCTGCACTTTAAGCTACATGACCTGAAATCAACAATTTATCATACTGCCCGGTTAAGAAAAAAAGTGACTGTACAATGGAAAATGTTGCTGAGGGTCTACTTCTGTTGCCAAGCTGTATCTAAAATCATTTCTTGATCCAGGTCCAGCACTTTTTATTTTTATCTCTCTCATAAGAAAAGAAAAACAACTTGGCAGAAGTCCTGTGACTGTTGGTGAAAAGACATTGTAGCTACCAGGTACCATAGTACCTGGCAAAACATGCAGGTGTCCCTAGATAGAGCTATCATTAGCATGCAAATACAAACATAGATTATGTGTAGCACTACCATAACATGAGGGGTTTTTAAGTCAGTCTCTGCCGGTCTGTACACTCGTGCCTGGCTGGCAGATGCAAAGCAAAGAACAATGTTGTTCTTCGCTGGCAGAAGACGGAATTGCAAGTGTCTCAATTTGCAGGTCACAATAAAAATCACAGCCAAAAGAGAATAAGGAAGTTTCGAGTCACTGGAGCACAGTAAATGGTAAAACTTATTATCCCCTGTAAAGAATACCTTAAAAGCAAATGTTTCCCTCACTATTCATTAGGCTGAGACTTCTCCAGAGACTGAATGAGCACACAAAGGGCAAGTGGTAATATATGTCCAGTACCAAGCAGTTAGATATGACTTACTTAAGTAGAATATTTCTAGACTTGAGTCCAAAATTACACTAGAATTGTTCCTTCCCAAATCCAGATTTGCTGCCCAGAGCTTTGGTGGAATTTCTGTAACACTGCAAGCCTCCCTTTAACTATCAAGCTGTGATCTAGAGTTCTGTCAACATCCTTCTGCATGCACTTATTCCCTATGAATACAAAGCAGGACAAACAGAAGTTTCCCAAGAGAACAAAATTAGAGAGAAAAAAAAAAAAAAAAAAAAGACGGAGAGAATATGACAATAATATTCAGTGAAGATCTTTGAAGTGAAAGTATTTTCTTGATAGCAGAACTTGTTTCTGAGAGGCCACAAGGCGACTTAGTTTTTTTTTTTTTTCTCCAGAGATGAAGAAAGAAAAGTTCTTTTAATATAAGAATTTAAGGTGTATATTGTATGTTTTCTTATCATCACTTTGCACATTCCATATCTATCCTATCTCCACTCTCCAAGATTTCCTCTCAAGATTTCCTCTGCTTTGACTTCCCCCGTATTCACAGGTTTTATACATTAGTCTCATTGTCAGCATAGAAATGGAAACTCTTAAGCTGAAAGAGAAGCTGGTATTTGATTAAACCAGTACTAGCTGAGTATTTAAAGTGCCTTCACATGCAAAAGTTGACATTACTACCTAGATATTCATATTTAAGCACACAACACATTTACATTCACACAATATACACACTTTCTGCATGCACAGCTGTGAAATCACAGATCAAATTGCATGATCTGTGACAATATGACTTCAGTATAGTGTTCTGACCATCTTTTCTACACTCTGAATGAGTACATACATACTGTTATGGGCTTTTTGGACATTTCAGCTGCTAGGTCCACATCTCAAAGAACCACAGTTTCCAAAAAAAGTTACAGATAATTCCCTCAACAGATAATTTCTATCCACTATTCCACAGATATATTTCTATTCCACAACATTGTACAAAGAGACATTTCAGGATTAGTGATAATTTAAGGTCTGGTATGGCACAGTGCCTTCAAACTAGAATAGCCAATTTCTAGCTGATTGCCATGTGTATATAGCACAAGAGTCCAAATTCATCCTGCTAGTAGAAGGTTCATTTCAGAGTCAAAACACTGTAGAGTCAACTTCTGCTATGGTTGCTCTCTACAGTCTGTAGAACCAGGCTGTTAATAAAGGCTCATGTAGCTTTACAAGTAGAATAACAGAAGAATGTGTATGTTTGAAAGTCCTAAATCAGTTCTCAGATAGTTGTTCCTAAAGCTTGCCTTGTAAAACAAAATAAAAACCATGAGAAGCTGAGGAATTTTACAAGGATTTTAGAAGCATCATGGCTAATTTTCCATATATGTCAATCCTCAACTTCATCCTGGTAAACTTTCCATATCATACCAAACCATCCTAGGTTTTGCACAAACACACACACACACACACACACGTAGCAATAGAAAGTAATCTGAGTAAGATGGTAGTCCACACAGCAGCCTCATTTAGCACATTAGCTCAGGCACATCGTCCCACTGGTGCCAGTGCTACCTTTGCAAGCACTATCTTCAGGGTAGTTGCACACTACAGGAAGAATACAGATAGGTATGTGTTTGGGCAGTCTTCAAGTGAGAGTAAGGATGTTCAGGATAATGCGAAAGGTGAAGGGAAGAGTTCAAAGTCATATTTAATCTTTTGCAGAATATTTGGTGAAATACATGATTTACGCTAAGGCATAATTTGACATATTGAACAACTGCTGTGACAAACAGACTGTACCCACTCCTCCTTTACGATCACGGGCAGATCATATTTGTGTTTAAATATTCTCATGGCTGATATTTCATTGGTAATGAATAGCTGACTTCCATGCCAATGCATCTACAATACAGAACAAAAACTCGTTTTCAATGAACCCTTTCATTGAAAGTCAAACAAGCAACTACCTGCATTAAATAATTAAAGCACACATATAGACAGGTAATCCAGATAGGTGGAAAACCAAGTATATCTAACCAAAATAGATTAAAAAAAAAAACACACACAGAGAAGGAAGTATTTAATTTCTTTTAACTCAACCTATTAATTAAAGTGAACGTAAATATTTTAAGTCACAGTCAATTTATCTATTTTTAGCCAAGAAATAAGTAATTATCTTGTTTGTGACGCTAATCCCAGAGGAGATTTATGAAAAGCAAGTCGGTTCTGAAACATTCAGCCTAATGTGGGTACCCAGGACTGCAGTAAGGTGTTTTCCTGCTTGCAAAGAGCAAATTACACATAGTGACCTTTTCCAGCTGAAACTGAATGGAAAGAATTCATGAATGTAAAATTATATCTTACTTTCCACCTTCTAATCCTCAGCCTTCAAATCATTCATATCTTTACCCTTTCTGTCACAACTTAATGATCATTTCCCACACAGACAGGCACAAATCTGACATGCACCTTGTCAGCTTCATAACAGGGAGAGACTGTGAGGAAATTTTTTTCTGTCAGTTCTCATCAGGGTCCTAATATTATCCTGATTCAAAGAACAAATGAAGCAAATGCTCTGTTTTAACCGTGACATCGCATTTACTGTTAGATACTGTGTGTGCCATGTGCAAACAATGGCTCAAGACCAACTTCATCTTCAGCAACAAAATTAAGGAGGCTCAGTTACCTGCACTGAAGCGGAAAATGTGCCTCAATATTTTTCATAGGTATCTGAACAGTGAACTATGACCAATATATAAAAATATCACTGAGAAAGAGCTGAGACACAGCCATCCATCCAACACAAAAGAGCATCTAGCTCAGAGGAGCCCTCCCTTTAACCCAGGTGACTTCTCTGGCTTTCAGCACCACCTACAAGGCCAGCCGTTGGCAAGCCGCAAGGCGCGTACACCCAGAATGTTGCAAGCCTTTCTTGGTAAATACAGTGGGGCACTCGGAACATTCGTGTATGTCAGACCTTCCCTGTTCACGCTGTCTGTGATCTCTTGATAGCTTAGATTCATGTATCATAGCATTTGTACAAATTCCAAGTGCTGGAAACACGTTGAAATTTATGTGTTCAACCTATTCTATGTGTTAAAACTGTTCTCCAGAAAGGTTATGGCAGCCCAGAAAAATGGACTTGCAGGAATTTGCCAAGTGTATATTTTACTAAACTTTAGGCATATATTGTATAAATGTCTAATGTGTCTCAAGGCTCACCAGTGTCAACACAACTGCAGTTAAGATAATACTCCCCTATGCACTCTGTGTCCTTGTTAGATACAGTTCTAATAGTTTAAGACTAAGCATACCCCAGATTTACCAAATGTATTAAGTCTTCATCTGAAATGCTTGGCAGGGATCACACCATGATACATATTATTATTATTATTAATGAATTATCCAAATGTGCTAGACAAATAAAGAGACTTAGGATACAACTGTGATTCCTTTGAAGACTGACTTTGAGAGCGCAGAGAGTTCACTTCTGTTGCCCGTCTTCACAAATCATTAGAATAAGCAATAGACAGCATAATACTGGGAGGACGAGAAGAGATGACAGCAAACCCCGAGACAGGACTACGCGGTTATGCAAACTTATTTTGAAAGATTGCTAAGCATTTGAAGCAAATAAAATAATGACCAAAAATAGAGAAGAGTAGAATGAAGTGTCAGTCACTGTATAAACCCATTTCATAAGAGGGAAATATCAGATTTCACAGCACTTAGTATTAATAATTTGTTTCTTATGAAAACTGATTACTTAACAGCCAAAGAAGGAATTTAAGAAGGAAATCTGGGAGCTGAATTTCTAAGAAGGAATTTAAGAAGGTCTCTGAACAGAGAATTTTGAAAATGTGAACTAGACTAACTTCTCATCCAAGGTCAGTTAGGCAAGGACATTTACCTAAAAGGGGTTAGGATTTTGAACTGTTGAGTTCTGACTCTTAGCCCCACATCTAAAATAATAGATTTCAATATGCTAAATATGCTGTAGATGTTACAAATATCGTCTACATAGCCTGTTTGTGTCCTCATGTAGGGTGGAGGAAATGGAGCTCTGCATATCATTGAAAATATGTGTTCTGAAAAAGAGCAAGAATACAAAGCAATTTGGTGAGTATCACCAAACGCCAACACAGAACTGTTCATCAAGGTTTGAGTTTGCCTGTTGTGCCTGCACTAAGATTTATTAAAGCACAGCATGTGTTCACTTATTTCTGTCCCAAATGAACTGAAAAGGCACTCTGCATCTGCCCTCAAGGAATAAAAAAAAAAAAAAAAAAAAAAGTTTGGTTATTTGGCAAACTTTGTTTAAAAATCTGTTTCTTGCAAGGTTTTTCTTTAGTTCTTTTTGTTTGTTTGTTTGAGTTTGGGAGCTTTTTTGGTTTTGTACATGGGTGTGGAGCTTTCTTTCCCTCCTGCACCTCTCTTTCTCCATCTGTTGACCTTACTTGAGCACATAGTTTCTCATTTACTTTGCCAAAAATGTATAAAACTTGGGGCGTCTGCTCTGGTTTCTTTGTGATTTGTAACTGTATCATTAAACTAACATTTGCTCTGTTATAAAGAAGTCTCTGTAACTTTAATTAGGCTCTTCTGCTCCATTTGCTCTTGCGCAGTTGCAAGTGTGAAGTAATGCTTCCAAATGGAAATAATAGGGAATGGTCTTTATTAACAAGCTGTGTGAAAAGCCAGAAACCTCAGTGCTGAGTTTCTCACAGTACCTTGTACTGTACTTTCTGCATACAAGATGTTCTCCAACATGAAATAATATTTTCCTTATCATGAGTTTCCAGCAAGGCTTCCTTCTCCCCCTCCAGCACCGCCTGAATTCTGCTGTTCTGCGGACAAACATTTTCCAAAACCTCTCAGAAGCCCAGGAAGAAAGGATGTTTCTTCAGAATTTGATTCTCCAGCAGTGGATATGGACCACATGGCAGCTCACTAATACCTTACAATTTCAATTAGAACTGGGATATCTAATACTGCTCTTCTGCTTATCAAGAGTTAGACTTAATACTCTAGTTTCCCAATGGAACCCACTCCCCTTTTTTACATCTGTTGCACCCCAGAGAACATGGAGTATTTCAGAGAGTGTTCTTGGAAAACAGATCTAGCTACATTGCTGAATTGTCACAGTTAACATACCTCCTTCGAGAAGCAATGCTTACATCTTAGGTAGTTGGATATAAAAACGTAACACCAATTTACCTTTAAAATGGAATGAAGTCAGTGGCATTTCTTCTTCTACTCTGTGATCCCACTGTATTATTTCTTATTCACAATTTTTATGGGTTTTTGCATTCAGCAGGTACCATTACTGTCCTGCAAAACAGATATAACCATGTCAAAGCACTCTCTTCTCTTGCCATACACTTAACAGACATTTTTGATCCCAAAACTTGCTTAAGATTAATCTAATCTTGATTTCACTACTGCAGCACTGCCAAATTGATGAACGCACAATAAAGAAATCAAGTCTCTCTGTCCATTACTCCACCACAACTCTGACAATTGGGCATCTCCAGTTTCATCCCTAGAAACAGATTACGTAGGGAAAGTAGAGGCACACAAGTTTCCCACTGCCCTACAGAAACCCTCAGAGCTCACCTGAACCCTGAGCACAGCTTAAAAGAGTAACAAGATCAGTGTCACTGCTCTGATGTTTTTTAGCAGTAAAAGTGTGTTATCTTGAAATTAATATGAAAAAATATCCATTATCAAACCATATGGATTTCCCCCTACAGTCTTCACTTTACACTGCACTTTACACTTCAACCTGCAACAGACTTATTTCTAAACACATTGGTGCACACTTTCCCATTTTAAACTGTTTATAAAACATAAAATCCAGTCAAACCATATCGAAACTGGGAAAGAGGGTTTTTCAGTTGATCCATGCTTCTTCCTTCAAGCAAGCCTTTCACCATCTAAGAAAATCCCAAACAATAACAACAAACTAAAAAGCCTAAACTTTTGGCTAAGTTTCCAGCTGCTAATTTTGTCTGTCATGAGCTGCTATTGTCAGTCTGAGGGAGGGATTGTTCCCAACTTAAGAAAAAAATAGATGCAAAATATACTCAAAGTAACATCTGTGTTTTCTGATTTTATTAAAGCGTTTTGTCTTTGTTATACAGAAATAACAAAACACTGAGCCCTTCCCATCAGTATTCATGACGTCTGCCTTTTCATACAAAACCCTCTGAAAGAAAATTCCCCCTGGAAAAAAAATACTTTCCTTATTAAAAAAAAAACAGATTGTGAGACAGATGATTGTATTGTTTAATCAAATTTCCATCTGAAAACTCTTTTCCTAGTTTTAGATTTAGCTCACCCAGCAAGGCACAGGCACTGGGAGGCACGTGGAAGTATAAAGTAGCAGCTCCTCCATTTTATTATCTCCCTTGAGCTTTGCAATTGGCAAATGAAAAAGAAAGTGGGGAACAAAAGTAGCGAACATAAATTAAGCCCTGCTTTTTAAAGTTCAAACTGAATTTTCTTTATTTTTCTACAGCTGTCAGATAAGCAGGGTAAAACCACTAATGCATGTTTAATATATAAAAACTCATAATGTTCAGTAGTACGACCTCCATTGGAGACATTAGTTCAGGCCACTGAACTTGGAGCAAGCCAAGTGTGGAAATGTGGAATTGGGCCAGTGACCCCCACCAGTGCCTGTCATATCTGCTGAAAGCAAACTTGTCAAATATAGATGGGGCAGAAGGAGGACAAGAGTATCCTTAAACCAGGAAGCAGCAACAAAGCAAAGATGCCCATAATCTATTCACTGTTGTCTGTTGTTCAGTAATGGCTCTGGTCGTCTCAGGAACAAAAAGTCTGGTTAGAGCCTCAACCTTTCAACCTTGTCCGGTCTGGGGGCCTTTCACTTCACAGACTCCCCAAAGCTGATGAGTGATCATAAAGCTATGATATGTTCCTTGCTGTTATTATCTCGTCAGATGTGCTCTTTACCAAGCAGAAGAGGAAGAGAATATTCCCATGACTGTTAGCCTGCCCAAATAAAAGAGCCACTGTTCTTGCTCTTCTGCTACAAAAATAGCAGTTACTTAAAATAATAGTTATCCATTTTTGAAATAGCAATCTTTTCTAAGCTATAAATAAAATTTTCAAAAAAAAAATTTTTTACTGCCACTGTTAATTTACTCTTCGTATGTTTTTCCTCATGCTTTGGCAGTGGCCTCCTCCCTTTCTCTCTCCTGAGTTTGCTTTCCGGCTTTCAAACCTTAAGGAAAAAAAAAAAAAAAAAAAATCATCTTCAGGTAAAAGCCATCATGAAAACATGATTTCACAGACAGGGAAAGAATAAAACCATTATCATCAGCATCCAAAGACAGAAACTTATATTGACATCATAAAAAGGCCAAGAAACTCGTAGCACACATTGAGCTCTGCCTTGAGCAAGCCTTGGTGACCTCACTTAGGATTTACCTTTCAGTTACTAAGACAAAGAGACACTTCATTTTTAAGAAGGGCTTGAAGAGGATGGGCACACAGCCGTAGGGGCACCTTTTAATTTCAAAGCTGCTTTTTAGCTTCTGATTTCAGATGAGCACACTTCCTCCATGGGAAAAGAGCCGCTCCGAGCGCACGGCAGGGTGCGCGGCAAGCGGGGCAGCCCCGCAGCAGCTGCGGGGCCGCGCGGGCTGTGAGACCTGCCCTGAGCCCCCGGGACTCGAAGCTCCCGCCTCAAGCTCGAGCCAGTAATCCCGGGCTCCTTGGGACACGCTGCCCCTCAGCGACCCTTTTCCCCGAGGCGGCCGCTGCTCCCACCGGGGCAGCAGAACTTCACCTCTGCTGTGTTTCTGCCTGCGACCAAGGGCCTCCGTCCTTGAACGGCAACACAGCCTAGCACCTGCTCTCATTCTTAAAATGGTCTTGGAAAGAACAGTATGACCCTAGCTCGTTCCCAAACTTCATCTGTTTTCCTAGCTGTCACAGCATAACATCCTTAGGTTTCGGCAGGATTATTTCTCACTATTTATTTCCCATTTCCCATCTATTGCTTTCGCGGCTATTCTGTATTCCTATCATCTTTCTTTCTTATTGGGGCACAATAATGAAAATCGTTGGGCCACCACAGCCTGCTTCCCTATCAGCAGCACATCAGCAGTTGCTCTTCAGCTGAGCAGGTCTCTGGGGTCTCACGGCTCCTGAGGGTCACCAGACCTGCCTCTCTCTTCACCCATCAGCAGCTCTATCAGACATGAGTGAGCTTTACTCACTGCAGAATACCCTAGTTCTGCTCTTTTTAATTCAGGAGAGTCTGCCAATGTTTACTATTTCCAGCTCAAAAACATTACATTGTATTTTCTGGTCATTTGAGGGGGGACAATCAAAAGAAATACAGTTTGGTTACAAAATAGAAGGCATAATTTTATCCTCCTCAATATTAATTCCTGCAGATCAGATAAGATGAGAATGCAGCCTGATGTTTCTTTCTACGCTATCGCTCTTTGAATTTGTCCCAAATATTTTACATCATACTGTATAGACAGCTTACATGTTCATTTCTGATTCTAAAGATGAGGCCACATTGTAATGATGGTCAGACTTCTGTGTCATGTTTCTACCATCAGCTTCTTAGCTGTTTTCAGGCTAGGAGCTTTTAAGAGAAAGATTAAAGATTGTAATTTATTTTTTCTATTTGATCAATCTATTATATGAGAACTAGAGATAACTAAAACTTAGTGTTTTAAATGAACTGAACTCTATCAAAACACTTATATAGAGTAATATTATATGCAAACTTGAACAAAATATATCCTGTCACATATATAAGCTTTGGCTTCAGTCCCGGAGAGGTACATGGGGCTAGAATTCGGGATAATGTACCTATGGAGTGTTTATCAGTGTAGACTTTACACAAACAATCTGTTAACTTGAGTGCCTCCTCTTGAGTTAATTTTGCAGCTGCAGTTCTGCACTCTCCTGCTGAGATCTCTGAGAGCAGAGTCTCAATTCTGCAGGAAACTGAGCTACTCTATGCATGGCAACAGAAGAACAAGCTTGCTTCTTCCAAATGCTTAGGAAAAACCCTGGTCAGATAATAAAGACTTAACATTATTTATGTGACATCCAGACTTTAAAGTTAATAGTAAATGAGGGATGTTCACTACAGCTTTTACTCCATGTCAAATAGACCAGTTAAAAACTAGCATCACAGCCGGGTGTCACACCAAGCATCATGTCACTTAAGTGGTGTTTCTTTTTCAGCAAACTAGAAGCCAAAAAGACAGGAGGAAAAAAAAAAAAAAGTCTAAAAAGTCTATGATTCTAAACCAATCATTGCCACAGTGGAATTTTACACTATAAAACTTAAAAAAAAATAATTTCATAGGTACACAAATGTATATTTCTTATATTCTCAGAATTCTCTACAATAATCAAGTCAACTACACCACAAAGAGGAAACAACAGATAAGCCCATCTAATGACTATAACCTCTATTTTTAGGACAGTTTTAGCAATTAACAAGAACAAAATCAATGTTTGAAAATCAAGAAAAAGTCAGAATTAAGGTTGGTGCTGCAAGCTTAATCAAACTCTGGATGGACAGCCTGATCACCTACTATAGACCTCTACTCTAGACGAGGCTCTAGCCCTGTGGCACACAGAGCATCCCATGATTTCAACTGCAAGCCTGAATGCCCAATCCTTCTGCAGGTGAAAAAGAACATATTTCACTACTCCATGTCAGGCTAGAAAAGTCTTTAGTTTTGAGTGAGTGGATTCTTTGACCAACCGACCACACAAGCCCCATCACAGCATGGGGCAGCCTGGAGTACTTGGCTCGATTTCACAAAACGTATGTCATGTGTCCTCACCTCCCCGAGTACTTTTGGCTCTGTCATCCAGAGGGTCAGAGTGCGTTACTGAACCAAATGAAAACCTACCCATGTCTGGGCAGAGATCTCTTCCCTTTTACAACTTGTGAAACAGATAAGAAACCAGAGGTTTACTCCATTTAAAGGTCACGACGTGAGTGAAGAACACACCCAAAGATGGGACTTCCTTTCCCTGAGCTAAGAATTAACAGATAGAGCAGTTTGGAAAATTTAGTGATATTCTTTGAGGAGGTCATTCTCCCACACCCTTTGTTACTCCCCCTTGGATTTGTTTTAAGTTTCCTTTTCACATTGTTATTTTTGGGGGATGAGGTGGAAGAGCTTGTTTGTTTGTGGAGAGTTTGGCTAGGTTGGTTGCATACTTGAGTCATTTCCCATTACATTGATATTAAACATTCTTATAACATAAAATGCCTTTTCTTATTATGTCTATGGCTTATGAACTGTAAATTTTATTCTAGAAGTTACTTGCTCTCTATGCTGCCCACTTATTCTAACTAGATATCCAGGTAGCTTTTCAGAAGATCTCTGGATAACCATTTAAAATGTAGGGAAAAATACAGTACTCTTAGCATTTCAGCAAAGTTAGTGAAGATTTAAAGGTCCTTGACACTGGTGTTTTATGCGGTTTCACATTTCAGAAGGTCTGCAATACTTGATTTAGTTTTGTCACTAGCAACAATGTTATAGCTGATCATTTTTGAAGTTTATCTGTGTATCTGAGGCAATTACTGCATAGACTATATTTCAGTGTTCAATTGTTAAGACCTGTGTTTGCAGGTTGATTTATTTTTCATTTGCACCAACAAAAGATACTCACAAGTGTCTAACAGCAACAATAAAATTCATCAGCAGTGCAAATGGCTTTATATGGCCAGAGTTCCTTCCCATATTATAAAGAAGTCCTTGCTCTGTCTCTTAACATATAAGCACTGCTGGTAAAAGAGCAGTCTCCTCGCTCCCTAAGGTAGAAAGTGCCTATTCCAACCTATTAAGAGACTCTGAAAAAACTTTAGGTATTTCATACATTAACAGCACAAATCCTATCTAAAGTTGAAACGTTTCTTCTGAGCACTGGTTTCCTCATTTTCGCCTCTCTGCTTCTCGCGGTGCCACAACATGTATGTCATTAGAATACATAACATCCCTGTTTAATTATCCTTAGCTGAGCAAAATTTGCCAATTTCCATATGGCCGATCTGTGCAATCTGCCAAGTTTTCATGATTTATTCAGAAAAAAAAATGGCCATTTACAAAAACAAATTCTTTGTTTCCCCCACAGAAAGACCGGTTTCTATTCTCTGAGCCAAAAAACTAGAACTAAACAATGTGTACAACAGAAGCAGATGTAGCTATTATAGTGTGTCCTGGTGCTTTGAGACAAGGGACAGACTGAGTAAAACTAATGCATTAATACATTTATTTCAATGCATTTGACCTTTTCTTCTCACTGTCACCTGCGTTATTCTTTCGAGTGTAAAAAAATTTAAACTTCTGCACTTGTGTTTGCCAGCCTGCAGTCGCACCAACAGAACACTGCCCTGTTGTGCCTATAAAAAGAGAATGTATCTGAGAAATACATGTGAGAACATGTATTTCTAAACATAGGCAGTGGGAGCTTTTAACTGAAAAGCAACAATCTCCGCTGTTGTAAAATTCAGCATCAAACCAATGGATCTATCTTGTACCAATACACTTTAATTGGTTTTCTGGATGACATCTCCACAGAATAATACCAGGATCAGTAGTGAGTACCAGGCCTGTATCAGCAGAGTAAACACTAAGTGATTCTGGCCCTTTCAGAGAGCACAAAAGTTACTCTAGCTGGAGGCCATATGGCCGAGCAGCGTGTTGACATATCTCGGCAATCGGGGCACGTGTTACAGAAGGGACCACGTTGAGGAGCTCAGAAAAGCGAGACTGCCTCCTTGACCAGTGTCACATCACAGAGCTCCGCGTGCAGAGCTCGAACAAAGTGACATGAACTCATCTGTGACCACTGTCTAGGAGCGGCGACCTTTAACAATGGCAGCACCTGCCAGATCGCCCCTCTCCTCCCTGATAAAGTCACCAACAGCCCCCTCGCTGCTCTGTCATGTGCCTGGCACAAGGCCCCTATTGTTACCAGCCACTCTCACTCCAATAATTTCTCCTCTAAATGACACTGCACCACTACAGGTCATTGCAAGGGGGCTGAAAAGAAAGATTTTGCATCTGTTTTGAGTTGTAGGCACCAAGGGGGAGGGGGCTCAAAACCCCTCGATAGCTGGCAAATGGTAATAGCAAAATGTCCCTATTGTTTGTGTCTGAACAAACAACCATACTACATGAGAGTTTTTATTGTCCTCAAGGCAATCTGCCACGAATGCTCCCCTTTGCCCATACTCTACAAAGAGAGAAAAAAAATCACCACAATAGTCACAGTTAGGAAACCTTAGTGAGAGTTTAATGACTTGCTACCAACTAATGGATGGTGAGTAACATATGGCAGAGCTTGGCCTCTTCACATATTGATTAAAAATAATTTAAAATTTAAAGCCAAGTTTGTTTGACAAGGTTCCAGCTTCTCAGCAGCCACTTAACAATCTGAATAAATCTGAAGGGGAAAAGCTTAAATTCTAACCCAAGGCAAAGCAGAACAAATTCATTGTCACATTACATAATTGAGTCTATTACATTCACCCAAGATTAACAGCTAACACTTAACGATTTTTTTTTTCCTCTACCTAAAATATTCACTGGTATAAAGAGCAAAGCAACTCCTTGTCATATCTGGTAACTTTTGTAGAGTACCTTTATTAGACTTTCCTTGGTACATATAAACATTAATGGCCATAATCAAGATTTGTTATCAAATACGAATCACATGACATTATTTAATGCAATTCTATTCTTATGTCCTCAAAGCACCACTTGAGCTAAATGTTCATATTTTTATACACATCTTTGTGTCCTTTTCTAGCATGATGAATGTCAGAAGCTGGAGCACTTGAGATAATTGTTCTTACTGAGTGGATTTAAACAAAGTCTAACTGGATTACTTTTTATTTGCTTTCAAAAACAGCTACACAGACCACAGAAAGTAGATCAGATAACAGCATATAAATTACAGTACCTATGTCTACTAAGAATCAAATGTGCAGCCAAGAAGATTCCAAGTGAATGAAACAAAAAAATACTGGTACTGATTTTTAAATGCTGATTATCTTGAAAATTAAAAGGGAAGTACTACCTACCACCCAGTTAAACATGCAGCTAGGATACAAATAAAGACTTTGGATATTAGGCAAGTGACATAAATTGGTGGATAAAGCACTACCTTGGGATCTGGAACTCTGAAATCTGCTGCTGCCTTGGGTGCCGAATGGCTCCTTGAACAACCTTGGCCATGTCTGGCTTCTCTCTCCCTCCTGTCACAGTGGCTGCAGCAAAGTGGCCCTGATCACTGCTGAGGCTCAAGGTATTAATCTAAGACAAAATATAGTTACCCAAAGCAGGGGGGCAAGAAACAAGACTTTCACACAGTATAAATATTTACTTTTCATGACAAAGGCAAACTACACGTTTAAAAAAGTTTTTAAAACATCTTTTGGGGGACATTGCATGCTAACTACTCCTGAGAATACCACGGCCAACCTAATGCCAAAGTCATCCAGAGGATCTGAAGGATTTCCACGAGTTACCATGGATCTGATGCAACTACAGTATGCAGTTGCACAAATACTGACATTAGCACAGATCACCCGACTCCTGCAAATGGTTGTCAGAAGATAGAGCAACCCTAGAAATATCGGGTCTCGCTTTGCCAGGGGAGATGAAGGGGCTGGTGATAGGGGTGGGTGTGGGCACAGGTGGCTGTTAGCAAGCACAGTACTAACGGCTAGGCTTGCCGAAACGGTGAGGAAGGAAACCTTGTGTCCCTCTTCTGAGCAGCAGAAGTAGCAGCATGGACGGAGTAGGCAGCACATGCAGCTTGGATGGGCTCTTGGCCAAGAGGTCATTTGATTACACATTACAGAAAATTTAGGGCCCTGCTTCTAAATGTTTCTAGGGGACTCACATGGTTTATAGCTGAGAATTAAAATGCCAACCCTGTGCTCAGCTGGAACAGCCATGCCAAGAGGTGGGGAGATGCCCTTGCTTTATCCCAGAAGATCTTTATTTAGAGATGGAGCTGATCTCGTAAGTACAGAGTTTAGCGTGATGGATCTTAAAATGTTATTCCAATAATACAAGAAATAACCAAAGCAGCATTCAAAGTGACTTCAAAATATTTTCATAGGTTTCTTGATTACATGTGCTTATTTCTCTTAATAGAGTTACTAATAAAATAAGGATTTGATTTATTTCTAGAGTTTTTACATTATGCCAGCACATTAGTATGTAACAGACAACTTTGAAAGGGATTAAGGTACATACTCATGGAGATAGAAATTAAGCCCCTAAACTGCCACATGATTGAGCATCTAACTTGCTTGATTGCTTTAAAAAGAACAGCGCATACTAAACACCATCTTTAAGCACCTAAGCATGTGTCAAAGTCTGTCTAGCAACCCTGCATTAAGTGCAGAGTGCTCCTAGGAGATGATGAAGAATGATTGTTGCATTTCACTGATTGGAAACTGGAATGCAGCAAGAGATTTTTCCAGGGTCACACAGGAAAATCTGTGTCAACACCAGGATTAGAAGTGAGATCATCTGGCTTCCAGCTCCATAAAATCATCCTTCCTCTCTAAAAAAAATTACTTTCTTTTCTAATAATAAGCACTGCTACAGGAAGGGGAGGTCTTCTGTTTTTATCTTTTAACTTCAGAAATATAAGGAAGGGTCAGCTCCTGTCCTCGCCACACTCAGACTTCCTAGATGCCTCTTGGACACAGCCAATGCAACTGAAGTCAGGAAAGAAATGAACAGCTTCATTCTTATCTTGTTCCTTCCCCTCCATGCTCCCAAAGAGCAGGTATACTCGGACTTCTACATTCTGAAGCCAATCTGCTCGGCCCACCTGCTTCTTTCTTTCAGGTATCTTTGTGGAATTTGACCACATCCCAGTCTTTTGGGCATTTGCACATCTACAAGGCAAGAACTGGTCTTCTTCAACAGATGGGGAGCAAAGGCAGAGATCACAAACGTGCTCAAATCAGACACGGAGGGAACTTTCTGAAAGTAGCCTGCTGAATCAAGGCTAGTGCCTTGCATTTTGGACCAGCCTTCCTCACAGAAGATTTAAGGAAGTCACTGGACTACATGTGGATGCTGGGATCATCCTGTAACAACTCTAAGGAGCCAAGCTCAAAACAATAAATTTCTGGGCATTATCAGCAACTTTTGCATTTAGTTTATATTTGACAACATAGAGTACGTTATATATATTTGGTATGATTTGGGTATTTAACGCAAGTATTCCATATTGGCATGAACACTGGAACAGCTTCTATAGGACTGCAACTGCTACATGAGCTTTCTAGCAGAACATAGGTTTTGACTAAATGCCCTCTGAAATCATTCTCTTGACACTATCATAACAAACATGTTTTAGAAATCTAGGACTTATAAAACAGGATGAAACCAAAGGGCTGGCCGACCGTACATAAATATCCTCCACAATGAAGTATGCTCAGAACATAAAGCCTACCTACCATCATTTCCTCCCATGCAACTGTATATTGCTCATAAACATCTTTAGTTTATGTGCACACAAATGATCCCTGAACTATTTGTCATTAAAGGTAATTAAAATCTTCTGTCTGAGAAGACCAATACAACCCGAGAGTGCATTTGAAAGCCATTATGGACAGTTGGGCCTTGGGCAGAGTGTCGGTGCGAGCATGGAAGAGCTGTGAAGCGCATGACAGTGGGGAAAGGCAAGGCAGGGAGTGGAGGAGGTGCTGCCATCGTTATGCTTCCCAGCACATCAGCTCCTTCTCCCCAGTGTCAGGACACTGGAAATTTATCATGACAAATGTTCTCTAAGGTGAAAGAAAGGATAGATTAAGAAACCTCGGTGAACCGCCCCAGTTCTGCACTTTCCTGAGCACCGTGGCATGCAGCAGAGTCCAGGAGAAGCCAGGCAAGAACGGTCATTTGCATAAACATTTGGACAAATGGCTTCTGCGGCAGATATTTAGGGCCTTGGAGGACTTCCTCCTCCCCTCCTCGCGCCCCCTTCTCCAGCAGGTCAAGTAGAAATCTGCTGCCCTGAGCCCTGTTATCTTTCTTAGCAATCTGATTAACATATGGACACACTCTGGCTCACTAAAAACAGGAAATCAATTTGAAAGGCAAGACAAATATTATTTGCTTTCTTCCCATCTGCTGTGATATGTGAACACGCCTGCTTTCAGCAATGATACAGGGTTATTGATTTAGGATATTTATAGTGTATATGCTGTTATCAGGCCAGCAATCCGAGGGCTGTAGGAAAGGCTGTTTGACCCTACGGGCTATTTAAATATGTAGTCACTTAAAAAAAGCCAGATTTTCTTATTCAAGTTGACAGCAATACTATTTCATGTCATGCCTAAAGATACCATTTCCTGCTTTGCCATCTACTTCTGTTTGATTGCAAGTCAAATTAAGTGTAATTGCTAAAGGTCTCTCCTGTCTGCACAATGACCCCAATGCATTTCCAGACTACTGCTCTGACCCTGTGGCTCTGCAAAGAGCTGGTTTCCACAGCACCGTTGCTGGCTCACCCCTCATCAGCCACTTTGCTGGAGGGAGCACAGAAAGCCAGAGGACCCTTTACCATAAACATGGGCTGCCTTTTAAACAGACCATTTTAAAAAAGTCTCTATATAAATAATCAAACCCAATCATTCTGGAGGGGCCATGTACAGATAACTATCTGCGAAGAGATAGCACCATGTGCTCCCAGTGGTAGTCTGGGCTGAAATGGGAAGCACTGGGCACGATTACTGCTGAGAGTAAGCGGTATCTTTCTTAACATTGGATTCAGTCCATAAAACCCTCTACATGGTGCTCAAACCTTAAGAAAAAATACAAACAAACAAAAAGACTACTCAGGAGGGCTAATACTGTGACCTGAGCCATATCAGTGGGTGAAAGGTGCAGGATACATACCTGCTTGCACAATGTTTGCACCTCTATGGTCAAGAACTGAAGATGCATGAAATGTGCATCACAGAGGTCGGCTGTGGGATCCTCCATCTGCTGCAAATCCTTAAGGCTGATCTGCATTTTCTGAATTTTTTGCAAGCTTGATGTCCATGAAAATGAGTTTTTCCTAATTTCCTAATCCTTCATATCTCTCAGGTTCATATTTCCTGACATGCAGGTGAAACCTCCTTATAATCCTAATTCTCAGTTCTTTTCATGAATTTTCCCTTTCTTAATTCTTTCTATCAATTAACAAGCTTTGACATTTAAATTGTCTCTATCAGCTCCAAATTATTGCTTTGAACTCTTTGCAAACTCAGGCAGACAGCCGTGCATTGGTTACCTTCATTCTGAAAATATTTTCCCTCAAGAGCGTAACTGAAAACTCATTTATTTGAATGAATTCTAGTTATGTGGAAAACCTCAGAGATCATCGTCTCTTCTTGCAGGTAGCTTTTCTATCACCTGGGATAGCCAGAACAGACAGTTACGTAGTTTGTGCGAATCCTTAACACAGGAGCCAAGTTCCAGTTGCTGCTCTGTCCCTTTCCCAAGGGCCCACTCTGTCGGCTCATGCTCAGCACATGCACTGGCCCAGGGAGCACTTGCAGGTTAACTAAGACTTTTTCAGAATACATGAGTAGGACTGAGGCTGCTAGCAGCACTGTGCTGTTCATGTGACTATCTGATGTCCCTTCAAGCCCTATCTCTCTCTTTTGAAGTAGGGAAGAACTTTTTAAAAAATTACTGGATACTCACAAGTCTGCATAGATTCATTAAATACTCAGCAATGATCGCCTGCAAAGCTATAACCGTGAATGGGGGTTAGAGATTATAAAAGTATTTCACATATGCCTTGTGGATAAAGGACTGAGAAAAGATGCAGGGCACCTTTATGCAGTTCTTGCTTTTCACAAGGACTTTCTAAGCCATTTAATTTGCCCATTAGAGTTCCCTACTTGCTGTAGGTGGCTTTCTCAGAAAGCTGTTGGGAAAAAGCTTAAGCCTGCCTTAAGCCTCCCTGTAACTAGTACAGGGAGGAAGCTTGTGTTTCTGCTGTTGGCAGCCAGAGACCAATATTAATCAGTCCTGCACAACAGTGTGGGGGAAGAGAATATGCTCCCTCCTGACTTCCTCCTCCTCTCACTTCTTTCTTTCGTCTGCACCGACCTGGCCTAGAATTCCCACCTTGTGCAAAACGAGAAAAAGTGTTGCAAAATGGAACCAAGTTAGAGAAACTTCTCTGTGAAAAATATGCTGGTAGCCTTCCTCCAATGCAAAATGGCTGTGGGACAAATACGCACGTTGCTAGCTAGCAAAAAGTGAACTGCAAGAAAACACTGAACTTGCCTAGCAATGTTTGAAATACAGGTCACTCTAAGGATCGGGATCAAGATCTCGTGTGTACAGCTGTTGTATCCCAGTTAACTGAGTTGCCATTGGAACGGTGACCAAATTCAGCCCAGAAAGGCCTGGTCCTTCAAAAGATCTGGAAATGTAAAACTCAGACGAAGCCCAACCCCAAGTCTGGAAGGAGCCTCGCAGACCTTTCCTGCTTGGAAGAAGTTGGGGCTCCAGGAGATTTGTGACTGTGGCCTTTGTATGAGAAGCAGCAGCAGCACCTGAGAGGGGGATGTATCCAGATTCAGAAAGGACCAAGATCAGAGAGAATTTAGCAAGAGGAATAACTGCAGCTATTTTAAGTGACAGAGAGGCACTGATTTTTGAAGTCACACGGCTTGAGGTAACATGAACAGAAACGGAGTTTTAGGAGGCATTCTTATGTCTAGAAAAAGTCCAAAGCAGCTATGAGGTAATGATAAAGGCTTGGCTTAGTTTCAGTTGATGTATGACATCCCTTTAGTAAACTCCCTCTCACAGCAGATAACTGATTAGGAACATCTGGGTACAGTTTTGGGGAAGTCAAGGAAGAAGAAACCAAACTAGAATTAGGGCCTGATGTCAGCTCAAGTTACACCACGTTACGATGAGGCCCTTGATGCAATAGTCCTGGTGACTGCAGTAAGTCACTGATGTGGTAGCCGCCCCTTTGAAGGACAACTGCAAGGCCGTGTAAAGCACATCTCAGAAGGACCAAGAGCGGTGCTGGGAGCTCATCACTGCACACAACATGGGCTTCTGCCCAGAAATGAATTTTGTCTTCTTCCAGTTTTCAGCATCCGTTCAGCATCCTCTGTTTGTCCAGTATCTTGTCATCCCTTCATGCTCAAGAGGATGTGGGGAATTGCAGACTTTAATAATAAGCGTATTCTGCAACAAAAGTTGCAGGATTAATTTTCAGGGTTGGGCTACCCTCATGTCTCAAAGGCTCTAAAACATTATCATGGGAACCGCTTATCCCATCCCCTCTCCTGACCGGAAGTAGCATGTAATAGGAAATCCTGACATCTGGGAGAACACATCTGGCAACCATAATGTTTCCAAGCTAGCTAAGAGCCCTTATCAGCCTGTTACACAAAAATATTCCATACTTCCTAGTGTTACGTTCTTTCTTTACAAGGTGTACCCATATCTGTCGTGTTTACGCTGTTCAGCAGGATGAATTATGTAGAAATCACCTTCTTATCTGTAGCACAGTGAAACTTTGAAGATATTCCTAGTGCTGCTGAAAAGTCAAGCAGTTTGCAATGAGTGGCTTCAGTTGTCCAGAATTGCACAGCTGTTGAGAATATCCAGTCCAGGGTAATAAAAAGAGCATAGAAAGGACCATAAAATCTTCTGAGTTTAGCCTTAAGCTGATCTCTACCTACAAAAGCAGCAAAGGAGCCCTCACATATATCCACACCTTGATGTGTTTACATACTTGACATGAGGTTTTCGAATATTCTTCTGGAATATTTTGTGGCTGTTGCTGTCACAAACATAACATGACACGTCCGTAAGACAAACTCTATGACACTTCTAGGCAAAATATGAGCATCTTTCACACATGGAAGAATATGCAAAGCACAGAAGAATGTCTCTAAACAGTAGGAGAATCTATCAAAACTATGTGTCATTCAGTAAAAATGCTTTTGCAGCCCTTTCACTGAAATAAATTCCTTTGGTTTTCAAAGGCACCTCATTTACTGAGATTGTTGCCTTTATTTTTCATTGCTCTTATTTAATCTAGCTTTCTGATAAGCCAGAAACAAACTAGAACCATGCCTGGCCCAAAGAAATTAATTTTTCTAGATGGACAAGCACTTTGATATGGGGAAGAGATACATTTACAATATTTTGCGTGTTTGCATAAAGCTCACCCAAAATTACATTCAATATGCTATGCTGGCTGTTGACTCAGAGCACTCTGTAATCCCAGGTAATTCTCTTCACACATTACTTTCAAGTATCCATGCCTTGACATTTCAAGAAATACCAGAGATACTTTCCCTAACTCGCTGTGTGTTCCCTGTACAGACAGAGGGCATTTCACAGGAGTCAGTGGAACAGAAACATAAACAAACCCTGGTGCCCTGGTTAGGCCTCTGAGCAGGAATGCCAAACACCTCCCCCTGCTCTCCGTCACTGATACCTCCATCCCCATGGGTCACTGCTGGTGGCCACAGCTTTTAATCTCATGCTGGGCCTCCAATGATTTATCACCCCTTAATAGTTTTTGTGTTGAAGATTCCCAGTTGGCACTTCAGCTCCCTCCATCCTCCCAAAGCATCAAAAGCAAAGCAGGAAAATACCATGTCCATGTGGAGTGGGAATCAATGTTATTAGGAAAAAGCATTTTTAGCAAATAATTGGTGATACCATTTATTTGCTAAAAATGCCTGTTCCTAATAACATTAGGAATAACATTAAAGACTACAGGAATTATAGAAAAGTTATAAATGTAAACACTTGAAATCTAATACGTTTCCAGCAGAGAGCGTGGTTATCTATTTTCTGCATAGTGCACCAAACACAGCCAATCCTGCTTCTGATAAATTCTTGCAGTGTGATTCACCTTACATTTCAGCCCCAGACTGCCCCAGCAGAACTTCCTTCCAACCATAGTGAACAGAAACACATGCACAAGAAAAATTCCTGTATTTATAAAGTGCCAGCGTGCAATGGGACATTTCTGATCTCAGTACAGGACCAGGACTTGTCCCACAGTGAAACACTGATGCAGCATTTTTCATCCTTAGGTCTTAGAGGTTTCCAGCACTTCTGTTTTAAAGGTAGACTGACTTTCCACGTTCACAGGGCAGGACACTGCTAAAAGCAGGATTAAAGCCAAGCTTCCTTAATGCCAGGCAAAGAGACTCTGCGACACACCTTGACATCTCTCAGGGCTACATAAACTCTTCTACTTGATCACACTCACTGAGAAGTTACCAGTTACACTTTCACAAAGGGAGAAACTTCCAGCCATCCCAAGTCCTCACTCTTGTGTCTCATATCCTGGCAGGAAGCGAGTTCTTTGCGCTCAGGTAGCGATAATCTTTCCACGTGGTGGTAGCACTACTGTAGGCAGTGCTGGTCCAGCTCCTTTTCTGCTGGACTCTGATGGATCCAAGCTATCTGTCTCATTTTCTCTAAAACAGAGAACTAAACACACCTTAGCTGTGGGCTCCAAAGCCAGTTAGCCTACATACTATGTGCTGAAGCCAAGCACTGAACTATTCATTAGAGGTTTTGTTCCAGTCTATAAAAAAAGCCAGGACCTTCACAGAAATGGTTCTTATTTCACTTCTGCTTCTCTCCCACACCTCTCTAATGTTATTCAGTGACCTACTCAAAGAAACATAATGCTGACAGAAGAATCAGATTAAAAAAAAACTGAAGTACTACATTTCAACAGTAAGCTTACACTCGGAGAGCCTGCAAATAAAGTCCAAAAATGCAAAGAAAGCCAAATAGACAGTCAAGCATCTAGGAAGGAGTATGTGGAAACTGACAGGGCAGCCTGGTGTTCAATAGCTTCATTATCTGAGGTTAATAACACGTAATAACATGTAATTGTTTTTTAAACCTAGTCGGGTGTTGTTCTTATGTACATTGTCTCATCTCTTTCTCTCTTCCTTTTTCATATGTTTTCTGTAAAAAAAAATACAGAAAAGTTTTACTATGAACATGGAAGAGAGTCCTATTTCACAACTTTTTTCCCCCCCATATATAACAATAAATAAAATAAAAGATGATTTGGAAAGTTTAAGGCAATGAAGAAAGCCTGGACTCCAGCTTTTCTGTGGTCAGTCTTAAAAAGCTGAGAACAGTAATGAATGTAATATTTCTATACTTTTAGAAAAGAAAAATAGCTAGCTAGTGTTTTATACTGCATCTCTTTGGCAAATACTACTCACCATATCATGTAATTAGAGTACAGCATTCCTTTTTCTCACCTCATTCCATACGCTATTATCATATTATGCGAGTCCTTCAGAAAATATGGAAATAAATAAAACAATTCAGCACATATCTAAAAATGTCTAAATCTAAACACGATTAATTCAATAAACACGGCAACACTATCTTACAAAGAAGAGTGCACATCCACAGTATAAAATTTACCCAGGACAAAAGGCAATCCACATTTAACACAATTACAGTACAGGCAACCATGTCATGTCCAGTCTTGTGGATCACAGTGTTTCTCATCACTGATGGATCAGTTATAAAAGGCAGGAAGGATGATAAAATCTAATTGTTCCCTCAGTTACTAGTGTGCCACAGATAGATGGCAATTTTGCATTATGTCATACGACTACCATTGCCCTACGCCCTAATAGGTGCTGGACAAATAGCTATATGAGAGAACAATGGTAGGCCGGAAGCTTTATAAAGCAAAAGGCTTCTTCCTTACAGCATTGCCACTCATAGACAGAGAGAAGTGCTAAAAGCTACGGCAAATACACAGGAGGTTTGTTTATTGCATTGTACAAACCAAAGAAGAATTTCCTGCACATGACACTGAAAGCAGCGTGCACAAAAATTCCTCTGAAGCCTGCAGAGAGCATTGAACAGACTCTCTTCTGTATTAGCCTATTTTTGGCATATCTGTGTTTCAAATTTTAACACAGCTGCAGAAAAAGGAGAGAGTGGGGGAGTGGGGGGGGGGGAGAAAAAAAGAGAAAGAAAAAGAGGCAACACCAATAATCTTGCCAACAGGGCATCTGAATGTCAGAGACAAAGGAAAGTTCGGTGAGGAGATGAGTTTGCTGTGGGCAATGATTGTGTCAGACAGTCCATGACATCACTCCCCGTGCTGTCTCCATCACGATTTTCCAGAGCAGGATTATGGCGATGACAGATTCCATTCCAAAACTCCCAGGCAGCTCTTTACATAGATGTTAGCAGAACAAAAGCATTACATGAGATTTCCTCTCTCCCTCAAACAGCATTTGATGTTCTGTAATCCTCACCTTGGGAAAAGCATTGGAGAACCATATGGACTTGCTGAAATCACACAGGATGTCTTGTCTCATAGTTAAAACTTACAAATGAAGGAACCACTGTGAGGCAGAGAAAGTAACTCGTGTCTTTCTTCCCAAGCAGAGGGCATGGAAACTCTCTGAGCTGCATGTGTGGCGGTCAGGGGCAATCGTTATGCTCTGCAAAGACAACTGTTCTCAGGACTTAATAGGGCATAATGAGGAATAGAGAAACAGAAAAAACAAATCAGTTTTCTGCTGCATGAGAAAGTTCTTCAATAGCTGCAAAGAAGTAACAAATACATTTTCTTCATATTTAAAAATCTAGTTCTCCGCTTGTGCAGAATTACACCTGTAACTGGTTGAATACCAAAGTGTGGGGTGTCACAGCATTTGACCGGCATTTTCACTCACTCTAACTTTAACCAAAATTGGCCAAATAGTTAACAATTCATGTGTTGAGTTAATTTAGTTCCCCTTTCTAATTGTGAATCATTACTGACTTTTAGTTTGCCTTGAATTATTCTTTAAATTAATATCTTTTCCTTGTACAGAAACTAAAAATCCTATTTTTACCAATTGCCACTCATGTCATCTTAAATAAGATCAGCAGCATTAATTGTCTGCAATTTGCTGTTTCACCTTTCACCCATGTAGACGTGTTTTCCTCTCCATCATGGGATGATATCCAATGAACAAAGAACTGTGAAAGGAGCAGTTAGATCAAATTTTCAAAATCAGCTGCAGACAGTTGCGCTCAGAATATTTATCCTATTTTTTATGCTCTATATACTACAGGCACAACCCAAAACTTAAAGCAAATAAAAATAAGAGCACACATTCTTTTAGCGTTAATTTTTTTTTAAATTATCTTTAAAGTGTTATAACCATGTATGTTACTGTCCACATTCATATACCTCTCCATTGGTATTTAGTTAATGGAAATATCAAAACAAATTTAACAGGTGTTATTGTAAAGAATCTCTTAGACATGAGAACTGCTTCATGGTCATTATCTGAGTATGTCTTGCAGCTTGGAAGCACAGTTTAGGTTTCTTATATTACCAAATTCTCCATTCCTTACACCACTCTGCCTTAACTGCACAAAAGACAAGCTGCATGTTTCAGATACAAACCTGGATGAAAATTTCTCCTAATTCAGTATTAGCAATTGATACAGGCCCATCTCTGCTTGTTGCTATATAATTCTGCTTTGGCCCCATGTTGTATTCTGCTTTAATTCTAGTATTTCTGCAGTATGGTGAAATGAATTTGGATTAACAGCACAGCTACTTGGCACACTGCCTGCTCCAAGTGACCCAGGCACCTTTTGCACTGCTACAGCGACATCTCAACTTCCCAGTTTATCAGTGTCGACAACATACTCTTAACATACTCTTTGAAAAGTACAAGAAATTGTAGTGTTTTGGAGAAGTTTTTACTTTAAATTGCAAGCAAATCATTGTAACAAGAAAGTATTACAGTGCCCAGCATTAACAGGCATGTCACTGCAAGCAGGAATGGTTTCACAGCTTGGATAATGTGAGAAGCAGACAAATACCATGTCTGTCTTTTTTTTCTTATATCCTTGTATAATGGATCTCAAGCTAGGAACTGTGCATTCCAGCAGAAGCCTGGATTAAAAAGCTAGACCAACAAGAGTCATCCATCAATCTTGAGGCCATCTATCCTATCTACAACCATTTGTATCAGCCATTAGCTATTTAGTAATTCCAAGCCTCAGCTGAAGAGATCACCTTTCAAAGCAAATAAACATTCATTAGATATCCTCATTCATTCCTGCTATACTTTTGCTAATTCCCATCCATTATTCCCTCACAGCCTGCGGTGAAACCTTACGCTCATTGCTCAAAGTCATATTCGTATATCACATTAGTGAGCATCAGCAAAGCAGGACTTGCTGCTTGCTTTCTCCAAATTTAATTTCCTGCAGAAATTCAGGTGTGAACTTACACAAATCAGCAGCTCAAATGTAATGGTTAATAATACTTCCCACATACATCCATAATTACCTGCCTCCGCTTTCTGTCACCCTGGAAGTGCAATGCTGCAGCAGTGGCTCAATACATCCTCTTTTAAAAAGGTTTTTCCGCATTGCCAAGACAGTAAAAGAAGACATTAGTTAATACAAATGAGACAAAAACGTGCCTCTGCATAAACATCCTTCCATCTAGAAAATGCTGAAGTTATTCTTTATGCACCTGAAAATACTAATATTTTATAACTATATTTATATATATATATAAATACTAACATTTATATATTTATTTTACTAAAGGAAGACTCCAAAATTGTATTGAAGTGCCCTTTTTGCAGTGCCCTCACACACAACCCACGGAATAAAAAATGGCAAATGCTTCCAGGCCCCTAACACTTCCTCCAAGACACCAGCTTAGCCACTCAGGTTAAGTCTCCACATGATGCAATTAGTCCCCTGAATTTGCACATCTATGGTATCCATTTATATGGATATGACTGTGGGACAGAATTGCACCTGGCACAAATACATGCAAATGCTTCAGTGTTATTGGACATGTACTGATTCACAGGAGTGGATAGAAAAGGTTCAGTGCTTCTCCACAGCACGAGAAAGTTGACATCTTGCTGCCAAGATCCTGAGCCACCTGACAGCACTCTGCCCTCACCCAAACTCCCAGGCAAACGGCAGCGAGGACACTCCAGCAGCCGCAGGACTGACCAAGGCACAGCCTTGATTTCTGTTCCCCAGGTTGCCCTGGTGGAAGAAAGGAACTAATAAGTTTCCGTGCCAAAACAGCCTTCTACAGGGTCAACTAGTCACTTGCACGTTATTCAGCACCAATTATATATGTGTGTGTGTGTGTGTGTGTGTGTGTGTGTATATATACATATATATATACACAAATATATATATTTAGAATACCAGCATAAAGCACATGTGGTCTGCTGTACTTCCCAAATAATTATACTACTATCTTATTGGTTTAGGTAAAACCTTGCAATTGTTAGTACTCATCTGGGGTTCTCCCTTTAGAATTTTTATTCCTAAGGAACTAGAGGAACTCTTATTATTTTGGAACTGGTCATTAACATTGTTGCATTGTTTTTTCTCTTCAGCTAACGCTCACAAATTCTAGATGTTATTTCTCTTCTTTCAAATAAACTACATAGAAGATCTTCATGATCACAATTTTCATGGAATATGCAATATGTATTTTTAGTGGCTCCAGTGCTAAACTGATATAGTCAATAATTAAGTTATATTATGCCTTTCTGTTAAGGGTCTCAATCGACCTTCAGGGGCCTTGTTTCTAGATTACCTCAGAGATTTAGACATATCAGCCAGTCAGTGAGGCCAATGCTTTTATGCTGGTTTGAAAAACAGCATTTCTAATTCACTAAATTTCACTGTCCTGGCTCCTTTCCCTTTACTGAAACCATCAGTCTTCAGCATATTTATTTCTACATATGTCCTGCAATGAAAACGGCTATTTACACGTGAGGACAGAGATGCAGAACTGGAGTCAGATCGATGAAAAACTGGAGCTCCTTTTACTTTCATTGCAGAAGAAAGACCTAAACACTCTTGGGGGTCTGTGCCCAAACAACTCCTCTAGAAGCACCCAGTAGAGCAGCAGGGAGGCAGCCAGGTGAGGACCTGTCTGTCTCTGCACAACGTTTGCATTCGCATCTTGTCCTCCCTGGCTAGAGAAACAGCCCCAAACGTGGCACCTGGTGCAAGGCCCTGCACCGCTCTCTTCATCCTGCAACTGGGCAAGCTGAGGCACGGAGACATTTGGTTTTCTGAAACCAATTTGTTCAAGCTAATGAGATATGTAGTTTTCAAAAGGAAGATAATTTGATGCTTACACTTGAATTTAAGAGTCAAACCTTACTGACCTCTTAAATTCCTAGTCTACATGGTCATACTTACCCAAAGCAGAAATAGTAAAGTAAAAAAAGGTATAAGTTATTTCTTTTTTTTTTTTCCTAATATCTTGGAAGGCTCTTCTTTAAAAAGATTTTATATGTGCAGTTAAGTGTTAAGCATAGGTTCATTTGTGCAGTTTGGAATTTCAATGCACTAGTACTGACAAATCATAGGTGCTTAACAGTTCTGCCCATAGAATCACCAGAATCCGACTTCAGAGCACTTCAAAAAGCTTA
>VZSV01000001.1:3467295-3496580 GCA_013398735.1 Nothocercus julius | reverse complement strand
TTTTTTTTTTTTCTGGGAGAAGAAAAGCCTAATAACTTCTAAGGTATTAAAATAGGGAACTACTGAAAAATAAGCCAGAGTATGCAAGAAATATATTGTCATTATTTTCCCAATGAAATAATAATAATATGGTCTGATCTGCCAAAGTGAAGTCACAAAATTTAATCCAATAGGCAAACTAATCATCTACACATATATGACTGAATGCTTAAGTAGATATCTTCCTAAAGCCACAAGACATTGGAAATATGTGGAATAGCTAACTACGTCTGGGAGGAGTTCATCTTGATTTTAATATACAAAATTTTAAAATGGCTTTAGATCTGGCTACTCGAGGAACTCGCTTTGCCTCTATATTCCAACTCCCAAACCTGGAGTCAGCTGCTTTCCAAAAACCACTAATAAACCTGACTGCATAGACAAACTCCTCCAGTTCTGGAACTCATACCTTCCTCTTCATAAGCACACATATAAATCATCCAATTTGTTACCTGTGTACACACAGCAAATGCCATCTTGTGAATTAATAGTCAAGGAAGTTGATCAGCTTCAGAGGTAGCAGACAGCACCAGAGAAAAACATATAAACATTTATGCTTTGTTCCAGCTTTCTAAATGGAAACTTCATTTCATTTCTTAAGTTGTTTTTTATTTATTTTGTATGTGTACATAATGTGTTTTTTTTTTTTTTTTTTTTTTTAAATCATCATAATCTTTCCAGAATATGTAGGTAACTCTTCATGAAAATCAAAGTTAAAAATAAGGCCTCTTCAGCTGAGTCCACACTTTTAGATTCCTGAAAATCTTTAAACGGTGTCCTGTATATGCAAAGGGTAGTGTCACGTGCAAATGGATTTTTTTGTTTGTTTTATTTTACAAAGTGCATGTTACCTGTACTCTAGTTACAGATGTGCAATTGAAACTCAAGATGTGACCAAAGTCCCATTAACAGGGCTCAATGACTAACAAATTCAGATCCTGCTGAAAGAAATGAAATCAGATCCTCTTTGGAATACAGACTTGATTTATAGCAGCTGAAGATCTAACTTGTAGATCAGTCTTTCATAATGATTTGTATTTAGAAAAAATACAGGCCCCACTCCTAAATCTGGACTTCACCGTAAGGCTTTTGTGGAGGAGTTACACTGATATCCTTAACCATATTAGAGATTGAGCTTTGTAAATGGTGACTGACCTTTAACTGCACCAACACTAGCAGGTGTCACTATAATTTACCCCCTCATGGGGTTTCCTCTCCCTGGGTCTGTGGCTTAGGTTGTCCGTTCAGTCGTGCTTGTGACTCACACACCCGTATGCCCTACGCTGTGTGTCACATCCTTACAAGGACTGAGGGCAGCCACGCTCTCTGAATTATGGAATGTGCATTAGCAAGCGTGGACCATAAAATTTCAAAGCCTAAGATCTTCTCACAGCCTGACAGATTTTCCCATATAGCATTCCGCATTCCTGGTGCAACCCAATACAGACACTGCAGGCTGAATGATAAACTTCAGGAAGCCTTGGGAAAGAGGAGGCTCAGAACATTACACTTCACTACCTATGCCACAGGTCACCATTAAGGCTGCATGGCCCATTTGCACACCTCGTAGAAGAGGCAAAAAAGTGAGAACGGGACAGAACAAGTAACTGCGCATGTCTGCTAATGGACTATTGCTGCACTATCTTTTATAGGAAATAAACACTTAGGTACTTTCCAATCTTGGAAATGCTTCACCAGATACATGATTTAATATTGTTTCTGCGTGAAATATACAAATAGATTTTGTTATAAAACATGTGGTTAATACTATTTGCAAACCATAAGAACTCTTAAAACACATTTCTGGTACTTGACTCACTTATATTTCTTCTGGCAAGCTGCACACTTGCCAGCTATAGCTTAAACATATATACACACCAGAAGCACCGTTCATGCAACACACACAAGCCCGACAAGAGCAAGTGTCGGCTCCACCACCACGTACTCACTGTGCTGGGCTCTCAGCGGCGTCCGGGCCATACAAAAAGCCCAGAGCAGAGCCAAGGTGGGTAGACACAACCAGGACTGCCCAGGCCAGGTGACTGACCATCTGCCACGTCAAACCCTAACATAAAGGGGAGCATCTTGGATCTTCGGAGCTGATCTGGTTTACATCGTCTGTCAGCAACTGAGGGCTACTGCACTTTTCAGGCATTGCTAGAATGTTTTGACCATGCTCCTTCGCTTATATTTTTGCATCCTATGCAACACAGGAACTGTTATGGCAACAGGGTGACAGCAAAGGATTTCCTTGCTCACAGATAATCTCTCACTGTATAGACCCAATAGGCCAGTGCAAACTAACTACAGCTTAGCCAAGAACTAGGGCCAGGATGACTAATAATGACCTTCTGAGCAGCCACAGCACGTACAGAGCACAAGGTACAAGAGGTTTTCAAACAAAATAGTAACATACCACAGCCACTATATTGTGCGCATACAAGAGACAGAGAAGCAAACTTCAGCATTTAATAGCTTTTGTGATCAAAAGGAGTACCCAACCCTCCATTATACAAAACGTATCATGCCTTTAACCTGAACCACCTAATAAAAATACATGCAAGCCTATTTCTCATTGTGGGTTTATGGCAAAATATTAAACTGGAACCTACATCAGCTGTTATGCTTGTTACACGACTAGAAAAGAAAATCAGTATTGCCTCATCACACAACTAATTGATGCTTGCAGGAAAGATTTTGAAATGGCTGGACTGCATTTCCAAGATGAATCTTTAGGCAACCACAACCGGAATGTTCATGTATCTTGTATGTTATTTAAAATATTGTCATATTTTCTTTAGCGCTCATTTAGTTCTAACGTCCAAGTAAATGGAGCTAACAAGTTCTTTACTTACTGGATGCTAGGTAGAGGTTCAAATTCTTCATATACTTATACTATTGAGGTCAAGATGTAAAACATCTTACCCAAAATTTTGGGTATCTAGTACATACCATAGTCATGTCAACATTTAATCTAGGAAACCATACTTCTGGTATTAGAAAAAGAACTGAATAGAAGCAATATTCCATCCTTTTAGAAACACTTCCTGTTCCGGATCAGAAAATTCTACTGCCACTGACAACACAAGACTGTTGTAGGAGGCTACTCATAGCTGCTGTATGTAACTACCTAAAATACAGCCTGTGGTATATTATGATTTCTGCTGATGAAAAGAAGTGTCAGGAAATAACTGCCAATAGATAAGATTACCTTTTTCATTGATGTTGCTCACATAAGGACTTCAACAAGCTATTATTTGCATAAGAACTGACACAGATTTTGAGCCCCTTCTCTAAATGGCATCAGTGTAACTTGAATAACTGATAAGAAAGCAAAAATATTCAAGGGAGGCTCCACTCTTTCCCCACAAGAGATTGGACTGCAGCATTACTCAGTCTGTGAGGTATCTCACTTGTGGAGATACACAAACTTTTCCACAACCTGAATTTGACAAGTCAGCATTTGCCTGTGAAGAAGGCTTTTGGAAAGTCTCTGGCCACCATCCAGAGCCAAACATCTCTCACATCTTTGAGTCCTCCCAGCTCACATCGCTGTTCCTTCCCTCACAGCTGGATTTGCACAGTCACAGCTTGTTTCCTGCTGACTCTGAGCTGTGCCACCACAAAGCAACAAGGCTCCAAGGAAAGGAAGGCATCTTCTTACTCTCTCACTGGCCACTCAGGCAAGTTGTGTTGCAGGCCACCAGTGTAGAACTCGCTAGCAAAGAAGCCGACTCCATCGCTGAACTCACTGCAAGGTATAAACCTTAGCACCACCACAGCTCATTCATCATTCATCAGTATCTAATGCTTTCAGAGCCTGAGATGCTCCAACAAAAATACTTTTAAATGCATTTTTTTTTTTCTTTTCTTATCATACAGATAGATATGTATGGAGGGCTTAACCTAGAGGATTGCTGGTCTGAGTTGCATAGTGACTACTGTCACAGAAATTCTCATATTTGGGAGATCTCAGTGCTCAACACTGCTTTGGAAAACTTTCAAAGTAATAATAATAATAAAAATAATCACAGGTTGCCCAACCTGTGTCACAGCCTGTAAACTGTATATATGCCTTTGTGCACATAATTGTATCAAAGGTTTTACATTTCAGGGGTCAATATGGACTGCTGATCTCATCTTCTTGCAATAATACTACCATATTTGCAATAACACTACATGAGAGGAACTGAGTTCTTCACTCATTCATTCATTTATGCACCAGCTTGCATCAAGAGAAATTTAGCCTTTCTTTTTAATGGTGAATTGAGCCATTTTTTTCTAATGGTGAAAAACTATTTTTTTTTTGAATCCAGCCTGACAACTAAAACATTTTCCCTTTTCCATTTGAAAGCATACAAGAATCAGCGATCTCCCAGCAGAAACCCAAGCAATCACCTCAGAAGCAGGCAATGAAGCACACCTACGCACACCAGAGAACAGATAAACTAGTCCACACTGGAAGTGCAAATAAACACATATTTCATGGATCTGAGAAGCTGATAAAGATTCATGATATGAGAAGCAGTACACACGTATCTCATCAAGAGTTCCAAAATTCCATAAGACTTAGGATTTGAGAGGAGATTTCAGAGGTCTATCCTATACGGTTTTGTAGAAGATTCACTTCTCTATGAGACTTGGATACAGGCCTTTAACAACATTATTTTCCCCTTTTCCTGTTTGCCCAGGTGGGTGTCTTCTCAAAGGAGCACCGGCCAGTCCATCATTTTGGCCAATTAAAGCCCAGTCCAGAAGCAGAGGTGGAAGCATCTGTTACTGGTGCAGCTGCTGCAGGGCATGAATCTCAGTAACACTGAGGTTAATCCAGAATGACTCTATTCACTTCTCTCAATTTAAGACCTATATATAACAGGCTTCTATAAAAACATAGAATTCCCCAGGTAACAATTCTGAACTCAGGCTTGTACAATGGAGACTCGCTCAAGTTGATGTCTATACAATAACCTTAGCAGAAATCTGGGACCTACCAAAGCACCTTGCCTTCACCTTGGGACTGAAGCTCAGCAAAGAGCTAAAGACCAGACTTGATTATGGAAAGCTCATTTCAAAACAAAAGACGTTTCAAAGTAGCCTGTCTCCTACACCAATGTTAGTGGTTTCTCCTGTTGATTACTAATGGTGATCACATTCAACTTGCTGGAAGGTGGAGGGCAAAGGCATTATCAAGCAGAGTCTAAGAACGGTGAATCCTGCAGCACAGATTTCATTTTAAAATTACTCCTGACGGCACAGTGGACACTCGGGCAATCACATGCAGCCCAAGAAGAGCTAACTGGGTTTTTTCTTCTTTTCAAGTGCAGTTGATACTGCTCATGGTCAGTTGCTTGGCAACAAAACAAGTCTCTCTGGCTACAAAATAAATATTCCACATCTGAAATATTTGAGAAAACAGCATTTTTCCTAACTACGTTCCATAGAACTTGGGTCATGGGGTTTCCCAAAATAACTAAAATGTTAGCAGGGTTACACCAAGGACGACCTCCAACTAGATTATTTCTCTGAGACGGATACAGATGTGTCCCCCTATGCAATACTGGTCATATTCTTAAAATGGTATGTTAAGTCTACTTCTTGGTCTGGAGCTCACAAAGTAGCTTAACAGCCTAGGAACAAATCAGCTTGCTAGATCCTGTACCCTTTATAAAGGTAGGTGTGGTGGGAGACATTTAGCAGGGACTGAAAATCTGGAAGATGCTATATTTGGTCTAAGGCATATGCCAAAGAAAGCAGGTCTAAAGAAACAGCCAGTGACCATGGACATAAAATCATGATGGTATCTCATCAACTACCAGAGCTACAAAAGCATGCTACTGGAAGCGCCTAGCCTTAAGGTTGGAACAGAAGGTGTTAAGAGTCATGTGCCTTCCAGTACCTTGTAGTTCCCACTGCCATCTTTCTCTCCATCCTTTCGTGAGGACATCATTCTTCAGAGAGCACAGGCTGGTAGAAGATGTTTTTTCTTGTCCCTCTGAAAGTATCTGTCCCATTGGTCAATCCTAAAGAAATGTAACAGACAGATTAATGATTTTCAGATGCAATAGGACCAGTAAACTGTGCTGGATCAGACCAGTTCACGTTGCGTCCTGTGTCCCATCATGATCAACAGTGGATGCCTAACAAGAGAACAACAACAGGACAAGCATCTAGTGATGTTTCTTTAATATCCTCTCCCAGAATCTAATCTGTAAACACAAGAATATCCTACATTTAATAGTTCTTGATGGATTAATCTTCCATAAATTTGTCTTTATAGAGCAGTGAGAAGAAATATCCATGGCTAAACTTTATCATTTATAATAATTATAATTCCTCAAGCCCAGCAGTAATTATTTTGACTTTTTATTTCCTAGAAGTGAAGAAATACCTATTGTACACTCAAAGAGGGAACAGCATCTAGAAGCTAAACTGTACAAGACATATCCTTCTGCTCATCTCACTTGAGTAAACCCACTGAACTTAAGAGCCTGTTACCAGATTCAACAGAAGCAACTAGTCATTTCTTCTGGTACATAGTGGGAATAGGAAGAGATTTTTTTTTTTTTTTTTTTTTTTTTTTTTTTTTTTTTAAATCTGCTATACTCCATTACCCAGTTGATTATTTCTTCTACCACATTCCTGCCACACTCAGGGTACAGGATGGACAGTGATCACTTATGAGTCATCATGCTTTATTCGTCGTCAATATTTGGTCCCTCATACAAGAATAATTTATTTCTTCTTGAATATCCTTTAATGTTCGTATGTTTTATATTTTGCAGACTGATGAATGCTTTTGAAATACCTTGCTATCTCATTTTGCAATCAGAATCAAGGCTCAGAATTACTCTATCAGCATGTGCTTATCATAGGTGTCTCTCTTCAGTTTCTCAAGAATTGAATTCTCAGTGTATTTGCATTAGCCACCAGTATCTGCACCTGTAAATGCTTTGCTGGGTGCACAAGCAAATTAGACTCAGGATTTCCTGACAAAAAAAAAAAAAAAAGCGGTCTATGCTTTCACTCAGAACTCATTGGCAGGCAAAGATAGAACTAATTTTCTCATGATTTACCTTAGTCTTCCCAAAGCTCTTTCACACTCCATCTTCCAATTTCTGTAATATTCAAAGCAATTGTCCTGCAACCTTCAGTCCCAGAGCATTTTACCTATGCAGTAAAAAGGAACTTGCAGGAGAAAAAAAAAAAAGGCAATATAAGACTATATCAACATGCTCAGGAAGAGGGATCCAAGTTTTACAGAATACTTTAATTCTGTCACACTACCTCCAACTCGATGCTAAACTTTGCTACATTGTATTAATAAAGCCTTGAAAATGCTTAGCATTTAATTCCACAGTGATAATTCCATGTATTACCAGAAAAACTAAGTACACAGGACCAGAGCACTCTGTGCTGGAGGATGCGTAGTAGTTGGAGAGAAGGAATTTGGTCAGTAGATTTCACAGAAATTTGCCCCAAAAACACAGGCCTCCCTTCTTTGCCCCAGACTCTTCGCCTGAAGAGCCCTTCATTCCCAACACCCATTCAGCAGCTCCCATCCACCCTCCTATCTCCATCCCTCAATCCTAGCAGCAGTCTTCCTGTATGCTGCAGTCCAGCATAAGCTGTGCACAGCTCTTTCTCCCTCTGCCCATCTAAGCCTCATTCTATTCCCGCCTCAGACATGCTCCTCATTCTCATTGCCCTTATTTCACCATGTCAGATCTGGATTTGGCCCCTCTCAATATGAGGAGGATAGTTTCCTTCATGTGAACAACAGGCATACACCCTTAACAAAAAAAAAAAAAAAAAAAGTCCTTGAATGGAAGGACTACATCATTTCAAATAAAAAAATCACTGCCAATATATTTTTTTTTTTTAAATGGGTAAAACAATGTATTTTTCTCTAGCCTTGTTCTTGGAAGAAGCTGAGCTGTCCTGGCTGAAACCTCCTGAGGAGAATTCAGCTTGACATAGACACCTGACACAACATGGAAAATTCTAGTTTAAGTTTCGAACAGCTGAAAATAGGCCCTTAGAACAGGAAGCGCCTGACAGCCTTATTAAACAGCACTGTTACTAGCCCTGCCTCTGCTGAGAGTCACAGGGCCACAACTCTCAGGACAGGCACATCAGTGACAATCAAACATGAAACAAATGCATTTTTATGGAGGTATTCAGGGCTCCGGCCCTTTAGTTATGCTACAGCCCAATGACTTGATGAATCTAGATGGAGAGATCCTAGCCCTACTTTTCCATCCCCTGACGCCGTGCCTTGGCCTACGAAGCAGGGCAGCGGTGCTAGCCAGTTGTGAGGTCTCTCCGGAGCCTTGCTTTGCCATGTGGCAGTTCACGGGAAGCAGTTGGTGGACAAGCCACGGGGCCCCCAGCTGTTCAGATTCCTTCTGCGAGAGTCAACACAATTTTATCCTACTCGTGTCTTCGGCTTCTCCGCTCTGGAGTTTGCTGTAATGGACCTACCTAAAGCAATTAGACCACCTGTTGCATCGCCAGATCCAGTTAAGGGAGTCCTACTGCACTTGAGTTTACATGGTTTGACAATAATTGTTTAAGTGGATGCCACTGTAATGACACTGCCAAATAAAATTGCAGATTTATTTTAATCAATAAATAGAATTACATACTCATGAGAGCATGAGCTTATCTATAATTAGTTCTCCATACCATAATACAGTCCATAATGCCAACTTTGTGCACATAACAATGTCAAACAGCAATTAAATTTGCAGAGAACAGGATATTTATAATCAGTTATGCTTTTATAGGACAGAAAGTCTGAGCTCTGGAAAAAAAAAAATCACAAAGTATCACTTGTGGAACTTAAAAATGGCTATGTGGTCGGTGAGCAAATTCTGTTTATTGGTTACACTGGTAGCACTGGTACCAGAAGAATGGCCACTGTAAACTAATATATATTAATATACATAACAAATACTATTCGGCAGCTTCAGTTACTTAAACTGCTAAGGCCAACCATTTTTCTTTCAGAACCATAAAAGACTACACAGCATAAAGTGGGAAGGGAACATGCTCATACGCATATCTGTTTACATTTAAAGTCAAGTGTATATAACACGGATTTTATACGGGAGAAAATTGTGACATGCGCCATCACAACAATCTTTCGAAGGTACTCACAAAATTAGAAATAGCAGTTACGTACCAAGTCATACTTTTGTTCCAATCATTGGCTAAAAACAATCGGAAACATAACCCTATAAACATAAACACACAGTTAAAATTTCATAGTAACAGTTTGGCTTCCATACATCATACAGGCCCATGTTTGTTTGCCTGTTATTTTATATAAATATATATTTATATGTAGCATTTTAAAAGTATAGCTATATTTACACGCATTTGTACTCAAGAATACATGTTACACAAAAGATAATCTCAGTAACAGTGAAATATTAGAGTGGCATTCTTTCAACTTCATTATAGAAGCTTATGAGCCACCTGTAATTAAACCTTCTTTTAATATTGACACAACAGGTCAAGTCCAATTATTGGCAAAGACAACAGCATTATTTAGGACAAAAATCTGTATATAATTATTATTATCCATCAACAGATTTATACCAGCATTACTCCCATCAGCAGATTTACAAAAATTGTCTTTCAAAAAACAGAAATTATTTAGGAACCTTGGAGTACAAAGTCTTCCTTCAATAGATTTTATTGCCATTTCAGTCACTGCGTAGGATACTTACCCTATAAATCGTTATATGCAGAATATATTTAAGTGTAATAGATTTTCATCTATAAAATTAATTTTACACTAGTCAAGAACTTCAAAATCACATTATTTTTCTACTGTTTTCCGCTTCTTCCTATGTACCTTTGTTTCTTGTCTTGACATCTCCATACTCACATTAACCATACTTCTAAACAGCTGTTAAACACCCGTATATATTTACATACATGCTTAAGCACAAACAAAATCAGTGTTGTGTAAGTACCTGCTTAAACCAACCTTAAACTGAGTGAATTTTAAGAGGCTCTTGAGTGATTTCCAGTCAATCCTGTTAAACTCCCATTGAAATACAGGCTTTGAGATGGGTCCTACAAGAAGTAGGAGTACTTGCCACAAAGCAGTTTTTTTCCAATTTTTGTTTCAGTACATTGTCTTGTAAATAGAAAATAATTTATGAGAACATGCATCATCCAGCTTTTAAATTTAAAAAAGATACATATATTTTAACCTTATCCATTATTATGTTTATACTGTATTTTCCTGTAGGAGAAAAAGCAGATATACATAGTTAGACAAAAAAACAAGAGGTGAAATCAACCAGTGGCACCAACCCATGTGACCAGAGGATGCAGCGCATCCATGCCAGACCCTCACGTCCCCTTGTGGAGCCTGAGGAAAGGCCCCAGCATCTGTTTTGCAGCCAGCAGGGCTCCCCGAGCCCCCTCTGCTCCCCGTGATGCGAGAGCTGGGGCCCAGGACCGTGGGGCTGCTTCACCAAGGTGATGCCAAACAGCGCCCCACACCCAAGACGCAACACCGCTGCCCTCAGAGGAAGCCAAGGGGGTCCTGTCACCTCTCCTGATTCCACAGCAGCATGGCAGGAACCACCAAGACACAGCTCTCTGTCATACCATGACCCACTTCCACAGGGCCTAGACTTTGATTATCTCCATGAAAAGAAAAAGGTATATCCTTATAGACTAAAGAAAATCCTCGTTTTCCTTATACTTTGCACATTCAGAAAGGGATAGCCTTAATTTCACAGTGACTGTGTAAACAGCATAGCCTCCCATTTAAAAATAATCTGGTAGCACTGGATAAAAAGAGTACATATCCACAGAAAATAAACAAGATGCTATTAAAATTACCTTGAATGCATATGGAGTTTCATAGGCAATGAGATCTTTTATGAAGCTGGAGATATCACTGAATGTCAAAGGCCTTAATCCATGCTTCACTGTACCAATCCTCTTTACAGCCACATTTTAAAAAGATTAGTATGAATGACATTGTCAAATATAATTTAAATACAATAACGGAAAGGATGACAACAGAATATTTGTCTTTTTTTCCATATCAGTATATCTATGAACTTTGACTTTTGCACAGCAATACAAGCAATAGCTAAGAATAGCAAAGATTAACTGAAAGAAGAAAAATGGGTCAAATATTCCTATGTTTCCAGTTATTTATCTCCAAAGGTATGTTTGCATATCAAGCAGACATTTTACTTGCCTTCGTGGTCTGGTGGTGCTGAGAAACAAAAGGAGGACAGAATCATCATTAGAAATAGAGGAACTACAGAAGCGGATGTGGGGCTTAAATCTACTTCTAATTTATTAACCGGTTAGATTTCAAGCCAATAACATGCATCTTCAGACACCATGGAGTGTTTTGTAGATCAGTCATTTGCAATAAATAAAATCTGAGGCCAAGATCAATTGACTTGACATTAACCCTGTTTTGCAGCATAAACACAGATCACCTCATGCCTGAGTTTTAGAAGGCTTCAAAAGACAGAATGATAAGAGCTGATTAACCATTACTAATGAGACAGCCTGTAGGAGTGTGTGAGTCATGAGTGGGCAAGACACTCTTGATGGAAATGCAGTGGGTTTTTTTGTTTTGTTTTTTACCTAGGCTGAACTCTGATATCATTGTGTGAGCTATCAAGAGATATAAGAAGGCAATTTATAAACTGACAGCCTTCATTTTTTACATGACAGAAAATAATCAACACAGCCAAGACAATTTAAGGTGACTGAGCCAAGGACATTGCATTTCAAATTTGTTTTTCAAGCAAGGCTATAGGATTTTTCCTACTTTTATTATAGGCAAATGAAATTCTTAAAAGCAGGGGTTAAACTGAGCCTTATATGCAGTAAGATTTTGGATGTTAGTAATCATTTCAAAGCAGACAGTCCATTTGGAGCCACCCATTTCATTTTACAAGGTGACTTAACCAAAAAATTCTAACTCACTATGGCCTTCAATACATAGTCAAATCCTTTAGTGTCTTATTAGCTCCTTATTAAAGATGAGGAAATCAAACTAGCCGTGAGTCGTTTAGGATTAGGAACCTCACTGCATGCCAAGCTGCCATGTGCCCCCACAGCTCAGCACCGCTGAAGCTCAGCTAGTCAGGCAAACACTCACTGATGCTCAGATGTGTTTTCCATGGAACAGATCATTCCAGTGACTAATTCACTGATGGTGCCCAGCTAGTTCTATTACCCAGCCATATCACTTGACAAGAAATACAAAAGCTCATCATAATTTAGTCAGTTAAAATGTTCAGTCACTTTCAGATATGACCAATTAGGAGGAACCGCAAGAGGAACTCGGCAACAAAAGAGGCAACAGAGTAAAATCCCACTCCTGCAAGTCTGTAGCATGACACATGGCTGCTGAGCAGGGCCAGTGATCTTCATACTCTTTCAGGCACACTCAGTTATTGCATAGGGACAGGCTCTGCAGCTGACATCTTACCATGCAGATCAGCAGCTTGTCCAGCAGACAGGAAGCCATCGCATTTCACTTATCAAGACTGGGCCACTGGCCCCCTTGGACTGGCCAATAACAGGATTCCTTCCAGGTTTGTCCAGATTGTTTAATTGGCGAAAGTCCACCAGCTCGCTCCCAGCAAAAAAATTCATGCCCTCATTTGATAAGAAGTCATCTGACTCGATCAGTTGTCATGGGGTTGTTTTTTTCCTCTTTTCCCGCTCTGTCTGCATGAGGCCTTCTGAGAAATATTCCAGTCTCGTCAGGTCATTTCTCTCTCATCAGATCCCAAGGTAAAATCTGCTCTATCTCCATTTGCCTTGTCCAGTTCGCCCCATTGTCAATTCAGATCTGAACAAGCCTTTTGAAGTCTCCTAGTCCACTTTTGTCTTGTCAGGAAACCTTCGGGACATTTTATAATCTATATAAGCACTGAGACACGACCATAAAATGAATCGTATTAATATAATTACAACCAGTAAAATCATCAAAAGGACTGATTCCATATTTAAGCTAGAATAATGAGGTAATGTGAAAAAAATATCCTGAGAGATCTAATTATATAATGCAGTATTCAGTGCGGCACAGCCAGCCCAGCAATTCCTGTAACATTCCAATCAAAGTGATCTCACTAGCATGTGAGAGAAGAGTCCAGCTGACAGATTTGGGACATGTAACGTACTATTTAGTCAAGAGGCCCCATGTGCTATTCATAAAGAATTAACAACTCTTATATTGACAATGACAGTATTGTCAGAAGACCTTTGGAAGGGAAAAAAACCTCCATAAACTCCGTCTCTGTGAAGTTGGACTTTTTTTTTGCCCCTTTTTTCCAATGCTGATGTAATCTCCAAACATCTCCAGCAGCAGCTGCTCAGCGAAACCAGGCACCTTCTCCCTAGTCCCTTTCAGCAGCACACGCAGCACTTTCCAGCTCCCTTCAGACAATCGGGGCCTTTCTTTCACCAATTAGCTATCACTTCAAGAGCCCTGCGCTGTCCAACGAGCTCTTAAGAATGGTCTTTGCAGGAAACAACACTGGAGGGGCTTTTTTTTTGCCTAGACAAATTAAAAGGGGAAGAAGGGAGGGAGGAAAAGAAAAGCACAACAAAACAAATCAGAACACAGAAGCTGTCCAAAATGCATCGCTCAATTAGTATGTCGGCAAATGCTGAAATGTCCTCAAGAGCCAATGCTAGAGCACGGCGCACACAAAAAACGCTCCTACTTTCTTTAGGAGATAGTTTGTTTAGTCCAGTATGTTAAACACGTTTCATAGAAAGAAGGGCTCTTGTTACAGCAGGCTCTGCGTTATACAAACTAAAAGGAAAAAAACTCCTGGAAGATTATGGCCTGTTTCCTTATTTGGCAGTCCAAATGTAAAGCAGCATTATTTGAAGGAGACATTATAGGAAAGAACTTGGTTTAACTCACTTTAAATTTAGATGGATTGATGAAATGAGTAATTACTGGAACTGCTAAGATCTTTTTGAACCAGACTCAACTAGCAAGCTCCTTTCTGCAGAAACTGTTTTCCATCTAACAGAGATTAAAGTCTGATTCAGAGCCTGAAATCTGTGAAATTTGCATTTTTTCCCTTAAAATCAGGGAATAGGTACAGCAATTCCTTGAGGTCCCAGCTGATGCCAAGTCCCCCCTGGAACAATGGCAAACTCTAGTACCCAGCTCAGGAAGGGAGCACTTAAAGGAACTTATATATATGTTAAATACTTTGACTGGGCCTGAATTTAAGCTATTGGAACTGGGCAAGCAAAGCTGTGAAGGCAAAAAAAAAAAAAACAAGAAGGGGCAGCAGTAAGAGAAATGACTTGGACAAAGTCCAAGTAATAGCACAGTGTCAGGACTGTTTCCCTGATTTTTTCAGGACTGCATTATACCAAACCGCGTATCAAAATTCTGAGTCTCAAAACTCTTCCACAACGATTTTATAGAAAAAAAATGGTTCCGTCTGGGATAATCTTACAAGATTCAACACATTGTCTTTTAGCACAGCACAAACGCATTTATAACACAAGGAAAAAAAGTCTCCCTCTCCTTAAATTGTATTGACTGTATATTGGGAGCAAAGCTCCAGGCTTTGTAAACAATTTAATGGCACGGCAAAGTAAAGGGCTTCAAAAGTTTGTTCACACTAATGGGTGCTCTTAACTACTACAGGGATTTTTAATAGAGTTGGAAAGTGTCAGATCTGATCAGATTGCTTAAAAGGAAAAAAAAAAAAAGTCTGATGCATTACCCTATGTGAATTTATGAAGGAATGTGAATAAACTCAAATTCCTCTGCATGGGAAAGCTCAACCAAGGGATGAATACACACAATTGGGATTAAGGAGGATTCTTTGTGGAGGTGCACCGAACAATGACTGTCTTTTTATACCTACAGACTTCAAAAGATGCTGCATTTAAAGGGTCTACTCCTTCAGCTAGTTTAGATTTTGCTGAAAAAGGCAGAAGGCTGGAAAGAACAAATATATACATGCATTCATATAGATATATAAATAAAAACACATATAAATATATTTTTTACTAGAGTCATCTCCAGTTATAGAAAGAACAGCTGAAAAGGATGCAAAAGGTCTTTTAGCTTGCCCTAAGGCAAGATAAACTATGTGATTCCTGACAGCTGTTTCTCTAACTTGTTCTTCAAAAGATCCACACCCACACAGATGAGAAGAAAGGAAATCTTCATCTCATCTGAAAGCAGAAGTGGTTTGACAAATTGTTCAGTGGCTCTATCAATACAGCCACCATAAATCTACAGTTTACTAAGGGGCTCTACATTACTTTCTTGCTTTGTGACTGCAAATAGGTAACACGTGGTTGAAGCAACAATACCTGCCTTTGCTCAGAAAAGCACGTTCCTGAACCTTTGGAGATGTCTGTTGGCCATACCTAAAAACCCATCTTTGAGACAACCACCTCCCTTTCTCTCAGGGCAAATCTGCTGCCCATGCTCTAACAGACTTGCTGAAAATGAACAGCAGGATTTTTCTGAGCTCAGCAGTAGCCGTCAGAGCTGCTGTGAAGTACGGTACATCCCGCGGCCGCCAGACCCCGTTCAGCTTGCGAGCGGCCGCAAGGCCAGTAGGCACGCAGGGCCGCCCAGGAGCAGCACGGTACTCTCCCTCTTGCTGCGGGGGCGCCCCCTCCACAGACACACAAGTGCCAGCACCTGTGCCAACCCCAGAGGCATCCCAGCAAGGAGGGGAGCCCAGCCTGGCGCGGGGCTCCCTTCGGGACAGGCTGCCACTCCTGCCGCCCCCTCCATAGCTGCTCCGCGGCCCCCTCTGCCACGTCTGGCAACCGGCACTCCTCCTGTGCACCGCGTTTACTCACACAAAGGAATACTGCATCTCAGCTACTGAGGAGGGTATTTTTCTACCTAGTTTTCAGCGTTTAGGATTGTATATGTAATTGTATAACATAAGCAAGGAGATGCTATGTGCCGGATGAAATCATTCTGCAGCTAGATTGCAGAACACAGGAGTTTAACATGGAGAGATCTTCCCACCTTTGTCAAGTATTTTGAGTCTCCCTAAGAAAAAGCACTAAAAATCTACATATTAATCATTATTAATCCTAAACATATCTAAGCAACATATGTTCCTAATGACTAGCACCATTTTTGATGACTTACCTTTTCAAACAGGGTACACTATCACATAAAAACATCCTCTTTCTATTTAGAGCTTATTTTGTTAAAATCATTTTTCAACTGTTTATCTCTTTATAGAATAAAGACATGATAGAACAGTATTCTTAATTGACAAATTCAGTATTTATTCTGAAGTAATATTTTCCTTGTAAGATATCATCTGGAAATTAATTGCCCAGATAATCAGTGCCCGCTGAAGGGTAACTTAGCAAACAGATTACATATTATTCTTGCTGACCTTTAAAATATAAAGCAAGAGATTTCACATCCAATTTTCAAGTCTTAAATATAAGGCTAAATATCACTTCCTAAAATATCCTTATCTTCCTAAAATTATTTTAAAATATCCAGTGACATTACCAGCAATAAGAAGGCGATACAAAAATCATACAACACCTGCTATAATCACCAGTTTAAAATACATCTCAAAACATAAAGTAGAATTAGGAAGTAGGTTATTTGACTTACTATATTTGCTACAATTCCAGGAGTCAGGATACCTGCAAAGCAAAATGGCAAAGAGTTGAAGGAGGCAGCATGGCTAACAAAAAGTTTCCAGTTCATTGTATAAGGGCAAGAGAGGGGGAGGAGAAGAGGGGGAGAAGCGGGACCAGCACTTATTTCTCAAAAATCACCTGCCTGCTAGAGTTATCAGAATTGAAAAGGCACCTTGGTCCAGTTTACATTTGTGAACCCTCCTGAACAAGCACTCTCTATCACATGGAAAATAAAACAGCACCTAAGAGTCACACCAACGTATTCATTCACAGCCTTGAATGTCATTTTTTGTCCTCCAAAGTCAATTCTTGCTTCAAATTACTTGTGATCACACACACTTGTGATCTATCAAGATTGTTCAGCATTATTTTAAGTCAAAGAAAAGTACAAACAAAGCCCTGCCCCATTGGCTTTCCACTGGAAAGTCCCCAGCAAACACACTCATCCCACAGGATAAGTGCAATACACCACAACCACGAAAAATGACACAAACTTGAACTATATTTCTTGTCTCAAGACTAACTTGAGTATCTGTAAAATCAGAAATGCTGAGCCCATCCTCAAGGCCTCACTGTCAAGTGAGATAAAAAAACAAGTTAAAAAAAAAAATTTGTATAGGAGAAACAATAATGAAATTTTATTTCATCAGTAGAAAACTTTCCAGCCCTCCTCCCCAAAATTCATGGCATGACAGGACAAGTTACCCAAGAATTTTTATTTTAAACAAAATAGTGTTTCAACTGAAATGCCAGTTTGTCAAAAACAGAATTTTGACAAGACATGTACCAGCTTGTATGAAATTTGTCAGGAGCTGTTTCTCAGATCTAATAAAAACAGCTTTTATGACCAAAAGAAAACTGACAGACCAACTTCTTGGAAACATTGGACAGTCAGGATAGCCGTACATTAAAACACACTTTGAGTCTCTTGACAAGTGCTGTTGCCATGTATCTTTGAGCTACTGCTGGGTCTCTCCTGACTTTGAAACCCTGCTTTCTTCTCGCTGTGCCTAAAATCAGACTGGAACCTTAGGAAACATCAGTAGATGCAAAACCCAGATCTCTCATCTGTAACTACATCTTTGGCAGAGTGTGCGCTTTTGAAAGGGGCTGCTACATGCTGTATTTCCTCTAGCTTAACTCCAAGAACGTTCCTCCTGCTCCCTACCAAAAAAGGTGAACAGGTCAAAACCTGATTTTTTTTCACCGTTAAACCTAGGTTTCCCATTCAGCATTTATTTTAACAGCATAAGCCATCTCTCATAGGAACAAACCATGTCACAACTGATTTCCATACAAGGTCTAGTATGTGACAGACTTAACTACTGAATATGTATGCAATGTTTCCAAAATCCACTACAGGCAAAAACTGCCTTGGCAAGCTACAGATCATGCAGACTTGAATATGACATCATGCCACCCACAAAATTGCTATCTTCTATTAGTGATGGACAGTTAATATTTCACATGCCGCACTGGCACAGCTCCTAACATTGTTTTTCTATTTAAAAGTGAAATTACATTATCTGAAATACTTTCTGAAGAGCTTAATGCATAAATTAATGGGGACTTGAAAGCTTTGAGGATAGCTTGATAGATGCTGAAAAATATGGTTAGATTCAGCAAGATCCTTAATACATGCTTTTTTAAAAAAAGTAAACTAAAGCCATGTGAGTAATCGTGGCAAATCTGATCATTTGTTATCACACAAATCAAAAAAATACAGGATTGCATGGCCTAGACTTTATTAGACTTTGGCTTTCCTTAATCATTTGTTTTCCTAAAAAATCTCATTTTTGATAGTTACAGAACACTAAACTTAAAATAAGTGTAGACTGATCTGACTGATTTGGGAAGTTTCCATATTCCAAATTGGACTTTACTTCAGAGACTTTGTGGGCAGACTCAAGTAGGGGATTCAGCAAACTATATTGTTTGTTTTGAATGGTTTTTTTCCTTCTATTCTGCTTATTTTTAAAGTCTCTTTGTCCACAAAAAGGAGAGGTGAGGCAAAGATAGAAAGAAAAAGAGTCCATTTGAAAAAATTACACTGCTAGATTACAAGAGTTGAAAGCTGGTATGTAACTTTGCTCTGGGTGATCAAACTGCTAATCAGGAATGCTGTCGGGAACAGAATGGAATTCCAAATAAATTAGCCATGTCCAAGAAGCCAATACAACACAGGATTAAGTCTCACAAAGAAAACAAATTTATTCAGCCTACTTTATCGGAATTCTTAATAACGTGTACTAGTTTTTCTCATCACAGTCTCAGCTCTTCCGCTGGAACAGTGGGAAGAAGGAAAAATGAGTCACACTTCATAAATCATCTTATACTTGTACAGACACCTAAAAATGTTATATGGAGCAACACACACACTACAGTTATATTTAAGAACATATGCACATCACAGTTACAGACGAAATAAATATGTATATTTTTGTTAATTTATTTCCAAGGCACCTGCCCAAAGAAAAGATGCCACAGACATCTATGAAAATGTACTAAGCTGAAAAGGGTTAAAATTGCATTAGTTTACTGACCAGAATGAACCTTGATATTATAGAATATGAATCACTGAGTTAATCAACTATTAAAAAGAAAAATCTTTCCTATAAGATCATTTGTTATGAAGTTTAAAAGAAGAATTCATATGTCGACATATTGCAGCATAGAGTGCTATGGCTGAGGTACTGTCTGCAATTCAAATCTATATTCTATTTTTGCGTCTAAAAGGTTCCCAGACAGACTCTTCAGAATTTTTTTATGCCAAAATCACAGAAGCATTTAAAACATGTCCTTCTGTATGCAGTTCCTTGAATTAGGATTTTTTAAAATCATAATCCTTTTCCCCATCTACAAAACAGAGATGATAGTAGACTCTTATCTATTCAATCAGATGAAAATACAACTAGCCTTTCAAAGCACTTGGAGTCATAAAAAAAGAATAAAAAAAGAAATACAAAGAGATAAAGGACTTACAGTAAGTATTTCAGCAGAAACCAGCAATCCAGACGTGCTTAGCAAAACCATCTTGCAAGAGAATTGCATATATCATCTTTGCTGCTGGAAAAGTCACAATTATAGTTTAACCTCAAACCATTTATTATTTAACAAACATGTATTCACTGAAAAATAAGCAAGTTAATGCAATACTGTGAGTATTTACAGAACTCTGCATTAGTACCTTGAGACTCCCCTGAGTGCCCACAGGGCCTTCCCATAAGGAGATCCATCGAGTGAGCCTCGAGATCAGCGTGAGTCCTGCGGATCTAGAGCTCTGGCGGCTGCCTGGCGGGACACTGCCCGGCTCTCCAGACGACCAAACTGTACAAGCCATTTGACATATGTGGTTAGAGCAGTAGGTACTTTTTAAAGATTTTCTTTTTAATCACAGAAGAGGGGGTTTGTCCAAAAGCCACCATTTGTGCCTCTTTCCCTTTCCATAAGGAAACAAATTAAATGCTGTTCACTATTATCATTGTAGGATGTATCTTACTCAAGCATTGAAAAACAATTTATACCAAACTGCAATTTACTGCAATATCCTGTTAAGCGTATTTTCCTCACTGTAAGAAAATATTTGTACAAGTAGGGAAAGAAAAGCATACATCTCTAAACCTTCTTCTCTGAAAATGCATCTCCATGTAAGGGCCAAATGCTGCAAGTTCTTTTTCTCATCCTCAGGACACATCCCTGAAAGGGACCTGTTTATACCACAATACTTCCATTAGAGGTACATAAATAACCATTTGATTTGAGGGTTTTGGAGGAAAAAAAAATTGTTTTCTCCACAACATACCAGGGAAAAGCAACACTGTGCAACCAAATCTTTTCATAAAACTAAAGGGAAAATGTTTATTTTAGTTTTCGAAAGAAACAGATTTGTATTATTAACCACTTAAAGACATATCTTGGTTCAGGGCAGAGCAGAAGAGAGATTTTTCCAGCCAAAACAACTTACGAGTGTTGGTACAAATTCTCAAATAGCTTCATAGTTGGAGACCATATTTGTTGGGAAGAAGAAGAAAAAAAAAAAAAAAAAAACACCCAGCAACAAAAAAAACCCTCCATTCTACCTTGGTCTGGCAACAGTTGTGTATATGCACTGTCTTAAGACTATTCCTATGATCAAGCTAAGCACATGTGAGTGCTTGCAGAACTGGGGTGGGTTTCTATGTTTCCAGAATACAGATTCTGGATTTTGGAATGGGGGAGGGAGGATGTCAACTGACTATGAGCAGCACCAGTCCATTCACCCTCTCATGGCTGCTCATAGGCCAATGAGGCATATTTAGGGTTAAAACACTAAGTGTCTGGCTTTACAAAATAATGCCATAAATAATTTAGTTTCATCAGCAAACATGCTCTTCTGCAACCCTAAAAACAGCATGCATTGAATTAAACATTTAAGTTTTTTTTTTTTTCTTTTAAAAATACTCAAAATAAAGCAAGTAGGTGAAAGGTAACTGTATCACTTTACAGACACAAGCTACCCTCTGATTACAACTAATTAAGATATTCAGCAGCCTTAAAACAATACCTTTTTTTAATCAATGAACCCAGACGGCATTCACAGCTTTTTCTGATGACAAATGCCCTTTGAAAGAGTTAATAGGCAAAGGTTTGTACTGGCAATGAATAAGGCTACCTTTAATTGATCCAAGAGCCTTAGAGAGCCGTCTTATAGCATGGTGATGTATTTGGGTTGCAAATAGGCCAAAATAAGCATAAAGAAAATCTGTAAGACCATGAGACCTTTCATTTTTCACTGGGCGGGGGAGAACTGCTGGAGAAAATGGGACAATTATGATGGAGTTATCTTTGTGCTTAGGCACTTTAAATAGATAAAATGGCAGAAATTTTGAGGGGAAGAGAGGAAGTAATCAGGCCATAATTCTGAGAATAAATGTCAGGATGCATGAAAATGTACAAAACAAGGATTCTTCAGAAAGAAATAAATAAAAAAAGAAGAGATGACCTAATGGTATAAAGAAACATTGATTAAAGAAGTACCCTGAGGGCAAAAGATATTCCATCAGCTTTCACAAACACTGCATGGCCTACATTCCCTCTCAACTTCTTAAGCGAGAAAAAAAAAATGTCTAGAGAAGAGGCAGTCACATGGATCCATTTATAATTTTTCCCCTCATTCTTTGTTCATCCTTTACATGTTTTGGTTCAAGATGCACAGGAAGTTTGCACACAAGAAATGCCTCACAAAATTAAACAAGAGTTAATATCAAATCTTCTCCTTTGATTAGGCCAACAAAAAACAAGATTTTATTCTAAAGCAGCATAAAATCTCTTTACTCTTTTTATTGTCTGAGACTTATTGTATACAAATAATTATAAAGCAACTAGTCTGTCATAATCAAACTAGCCTTTTATTATGAGCCTAATTTTGGCAGAATCCTTCCTCATTTAGCAAAAGCTCAACCGATTTCTTTGAACTTTCACATGTGCAAAATTTATGCAAAGGTAGAAATTTTCTGGAAAGTCTGTGACAAATCAGACAAGGAAATTCCTAGACTAAAACTCTAAAGATGGCATTAGCATGTAAGTACATTATCAGCAACTTAGACGAGGCGGGGGCAAATCAAACAGAAGGCTGACAGGGTCTGAGTAGGTTGGTTTGTTCTGTAAGGCAGATAGAGGAAGAGCTAGAAAAACGTTGATGTTGCGCCTTAGAAACAAAAAGGAGCAGCAATAACGTATTTCGCTCCTGTATATGCATCCAGATATGCATTTATGTTAGGAAAGGCATATCAAATCCCCTCTGAATTGGGAATAGAAAATGATTAAGTTGTTTTTGCCTTTTTCTCATTTGTTCATCCTACAGTCACAATCATGTCCTCTTCCAACACAAGAAAAAATATTTAATAAATCTTTAATATAGATCCCGGTAAAAATGAAGGATACACCAAAGTCATCACTTCAAAACAGAGAGCCAAGACAAGATACGTCAAGTAATATGCCCTTTATGAATAGTTTCCGCCTACAAGGAGCTTTCCTCTGAAGTACAGAGTTCTCAGTAACATTGCAGATAAAAAATTTTGTTATAACTTCAAGTATTTTAAGAGACTACACTGAACATCACAAAAATGCACCCATACCAAAGTAACCTGGTACCAAAGCAATCAAGTACCATACCTGTACCAAGTTATGTGTAAACTCTTAGGTGTAGTTTTCTAAAAGCAAAACTATATTGTACAAAATACTGATTTTTTTTTTTTTTTTTTTTTTCCTCCAAAGAACACTGAATTCTGGAGGAACTCTATCAACTCCTTTTTGTGCACAGGGTGCCAGATGGATTCCCCCCACCCCCAAAAAAAAACATGCTTAAACACCATAATTTTAGGAAATGGAAAACATTCACATCACAAAATCACTTTGCCTGGTAAAAGACAGTTTAGAGAAAAAAATAGTGCAAATTGTATTGTTACAACTTTAGCTGGCAAGGCTCAGTGAGCACAACCTGTTCTTCCCCCCTAAGGATATAGTGATCGAAGTGCAGGCAGAGCAGTTCCATCAAGGTCCACAGGACAGGTAAGAGTCCCTTGCAGGTACAAAGAAAGCATCAGTGATCAGCAGGATAAGAGGTATGGTTTCATCACTGATACCAGAAGTCATGAGACCCAAACTGCAAAACTTGGGCACTGCACTAGTCCCACAGTAGAAGCTCCCCCTGGGAGCTTGGAAACAGCTATAAGAAAATTGCTGCAAGAGAACAGGTAAACCTGGGGCAAGAAGGAAGGAATAACGAGTAGCAGTATGAGGAAGTAAACTGGAGACTGGGAAACAGTTAAGAGACATACGTTGTGTTCTCTTATGTTGCACCAAGAACGGCTGTTTCAGCAGCAAAGCTTTCCTCACACACGGTACAATCAGCCGACTTGTGCGACACTTACCCAACGTCACGCTGCTGCTGCTGCCCTTGCAGGCAGCCTACAGAAAAGGGCCAAGATTCAAACCTTGTTTGGGTACATTCAGTCTCACTGGAGAACATGTTGAGGCAAAATAATACTTCCATGGCAAATACCAGCAAAATCAGAGCTATTTTCTTAAATCAAGCCTAAAGTGTGTCTGTAGGTCAGGTTACCCAGCAGCAAAACACCTCCCATCTGGAATTGTGTGTGAGAGCTTTTAAAAAAGGCAAACCAACAAAACACTACCAGGAGGACTAGAAAATGAACGTGATTGCAGACTGCTATAAATACACAGGAGACAGATATATTCCCAAAGCTGTCAAACTCAAATTTTGAGCTCAGCAAATAAGCAATGCCACACTTGGCTTACATAGTACTGGACACACCTGCACGATGTGGTCTAATTGCATTGCTCCTCTGCACAGCAAACTGACAGCGCGTTAAGTTCCCTCTCTGGAGCTCAACCTTAGCACTAACACAAAATATACCAATATTTTTTATACATATGAATTTATCCTTGACCAAAGATACATTTTCTGCTTTATTGATGAAGAACTAAGGTATAGAAAGCCCAAGTAGAAATAGAAGGGATAGAAACCCAGATCTTGAGTAACATCTACTTTACAGCTACCTCAAAATTAATAGAAACATTTTAAAGTCAGTTCATATTTTGCTCTTAAAGGAATATTTCTATACTTGGTTTATCTTTACATATACCCGCAACACACACAACACCCGGAACAACTGAAACATAAGGAATTAAAAGGTAAGGGCTGCGATGTAGGCAGAGAAGTAGATTTTCCAGTGTCAAAGATGGACTTAACTTCAGAGACAAGGTTCAGACTCCCAGTCTTCAATCCAGTATTCAGTCAAGAGCTTCTCATTTTCCTCACAAACTGAAATAACCCTTGCTGTCTTAAATATTTTAAAAACAATCCCAAGCATACTCTCTTTAAACATATGTTGAGTCTCTCTGCAAAAAAAAAAAAAAAAAAAAAATTGTTGTTTAACAGTGCTTTAATTACACTCTCGATCACCTACAATTGCAGGCCCAAGCACAGCACACAGAGAAATAAAGCCCGCGCCATTTTGGCAAAGGCTGCAGCAGTTGGGGCCTGCTGCCTCTTCTGCGACAGCATCCAGAGTTGTGCTTTCAGTCCGCCAAACACAAATCCTCAGCAACTCTAGACTGACGGAAGCCTCATCTAAAAGCTTCAGAGACTCTCCTCAACTCCGCTACAATGCTCAGAAAGCAAACTTTGATCCTTTTTCTAAATATGTGCTTCACAATTCAACATCTTTGATGCAAATCTTTTAAGAGACTGAGATGGCATCAAGTCAGACAGGATGGAGGGAAATGTGTTTCCGTCCGTGGGGGAACCATTAGGAGGAAGGTTAATAGCCCTGGGCATGCGATCAAATTAAAGTTTGTGCCAGTTTCCCCAGGGTTTCCCTTGCCATCACCAGCTTCCCTGGGCTGGGCAGCTCACCCTCATCTTCCTACCAAAGACAGCTCAGAAACAGAAGCATAACAGCCTGCCAGGGAGAAACGAGATAGATATCTTACCATTCACTTATATGGGTAAAATATGAAATAGGGAGCAGGAGCCGCCAAGTAACTTTGCCTTAGGAGAGATAGAAACTCGCTCTATGTGGAGCTTTAAAGCTGGGGAGGGAAGGAGCAGGAATTCAGCCCTTCCCCACATGTGGCCTGCAGCAGCGAGCCTAAACAAGGCTGGCGTTAGCATTCAGAGCACACGGCGCAGCAGAGTATGGGAAAGGGAGAGCGCGGCCCAAAGAGCTGGCGCCACTAGCTGACGAGCAGAGCGCAAGTGATAAAGATTTACTGCGAGAGAGGAGGAAACAGTCCGCTGGCCCGATTAGAGCTGTGAATACCGAGTTGTTCAGGGAGGATTTTGCAGCTGACTGATCACAGGCTGTCCGAGCAGGCCTCGCACAACAGCTGCAAGGCTTGCTGGGCTGCAGAGACAAAGGGCGCCTAGCACGGTGCAAAGAAAGAGTTGACAGGTTGTTGTTAGCAGTGGCAAATGTGTGAGGTATGTCACTGTGTGCGAGACGGGCCGGGCGCGGGGAAGGAGGGCAGGCCGCAGCGGCAGCGCGCAGGGAGCGGGCGCCCCAGCTCCGTCAAAGCGCTTCCCAAAAAAAAAAAAAAAAAATCAGGCTGGTGTTTGTGAGGAGGACAAGCACAAGGTCTGTTTGCTGCTGCCAAGATGAATTAGCCCATCGTCTCATTTATAGGACGAATCCGGTGGCACGGAGTAGAAGGTGCATGGCATTAAAGGGACTAATTAGATGATTCCGGCAAATCTGAATTAAGATCTTTTCTTTCTTTGAAAGCTGGAAAGCATTTCTTAGGACTCTAGTCAGATGGCTTGGGTTTTGTTTTTTTTTGTTGTTGTTGTTGTTGCTTTTTGTTTTCCTCAGTCCTGAGAAGGGATATCTTGTGCAATTTCCTAACTCACAAGGGTCTGCTCTGAATTCTGCTCTGAGCTTGAAGAACAGTTGTTAGGAAGCTGCTGCCATTTACATCATATTAAAAAGGATCCAAAACAAAATCCTGGATTCTGCAGGAATTCAGATCCCAGTCCAGGGACAAACTTTGCAGCTGGTCCCTCCTGTTCCAGTGGGCTAAAGCAGAAGCCCACAAGTGGATATACCTGAGCTAAGAGGCCACAGCTGAATTCTCATTCACACAGAAAATGATCTAGGTTTCTCAAAAACAGGCCTCTAACTCCCTCTTCTTCACTGCTTCCCATCTCCTCCTATCCCCACAAAATATATTGTCTGTAGGCAAGCACCTTTCCCGAGCAGCTCCCTGCTTTCTGGAGCCATGGTTCACTAAGCTTGCGAGTGCCAGAGAGGAACGTATCCATGCAACTCCAGAGATTATCCAAGATGGAAGCCGTCCAGTTGCACAACTTACTTTCAGCTCCTTGCTTGAGAGCAAGTTTAGGACTCTGGCCTGGAAATCTGGCAACGTTTTATTCTGATTGTGATAAAAACAAAATGTTACCAACACCTCTGAATCAATGGTGCATGCTGTTTGCACACAACTGCTATATTACAGTGGTCACTATTAAAATGGTTTACAAGCAGTTAACGTTAGCATGGTATTCACAGGGTGCTAAGAAAAGAGAATACCATGAATATCACAGAAGCATTTAAGCACTGCAAGCTGTAAATATCAGATGTTTCATAGTAATTAGTGACACTTTGTAAAGGAATAGATTTCTTGCCTTCTTTTAAGCATATCCACTACTAACCAACAAGAGACACTAAGAAATTGCAATACCCTTTATAGTACCCAATCAATTATACAAACAAATCCTATCTTCATTTTCCTCCTCTAAATGGTCTCATGGACCCAGTTACTCTAGCCCCAATAGGCAGCACTTGATACACTGTAAAGGGAATTCAGAACAAGAAGCATTTCAAGGCTTCTAACACACAGCTCCATTCTCCAAAAATATCAAATACCAGTGTGCAGAATACTCCATCTAGGGGCAGAAATGTAACACAGTTTCCTAAGCTTTTCCTTTGACATGTGTTAACCTCATTCTGCCGGGACCAAGTGCATGAGAAATAACCAGACATTTCACAGAAGTTCCAAATAGTTCTTCTTCAGTATGAGTCTATAGATTTTTACTTTATATAATTTTAAATTCCAGCTTGAGTTTCCGCTTAAAAAGTGATGAAGAACACAGGTGCTGTTTTTATATGTCTACTAGCAACTAGATCATACTTTAAACTACAAATACTATCTTAGGGGCAAATTTATAAGCTATTTTATCCATATGCTCAAAAAAATTTAACTAAACAAGGGTGGCCAGTGAGCTCAACTGCGAAGAATGAAATGCCTGAAGGACAATTTAGATACCTATATTTTTGGATATAATTAGGCTTCTGCTGAAGCCAAAAGCAAGGTCTGAATTCAGCTTCAGGGAGAACACAAATGACTTTGTGGCATTAGCATGCATGCTAATGCATCTGAATAGGAAATTTGCTGTGTACCTGGACCATTCAGCATAACTTATGTTTAATATGAATGCATAGGATTTGTTCAGCAAATGTATTTGAGAAATGTATGTTGAGAAACAACAAATTTTAAGGCTCAGAAAAAATAGAGAAGTAATGCAAATAGTTTTCCTCTTTTGGAAGAGAAGGAATTACACAAGGTATATTAAGCCCTTTCCCCAATTATATTTTTTTCTTTATATAAATCACTTTCAGGTGACAAGTCTGCATGGATTTTCCCTAGTAAGCAATGGGTTACAGCTTGTCCATACTGCTGGAGCTTTTCATTGCACTGTATCTTGCTCTTTGTCCCTTTGGCACAGATTGACCGCTTTTGAGGCTAGCATAAAGTTTTGGAAAGCAAACAGATTGCTTGCTACGTTTGCCTTCCTAAACACCTATGTTTGATCACCTACATTCTTCCTGTTCAGCCCACTCAACTGAAAACCTCATATATAAATGCAAAGGCTAGAATTTTCTAGACACCACTTTAATTTTTCAAATAGCAATCCAATTACCGAGCAAATTGGCACATGTGCCTGGTTACATAGTGACTTGGCACTGTCTCCGCTCACTGCTGGCAGTGATGAATGTGTTCCCCCTTCGTCCTCCTCATCTATCTGCTCCAGCCTCCGAGCCAATACCAGTGACCACATAAGGAGAGTGCCTGGCAGCTGCAGGCCCAAGGTGCCAAGAGGCAGACTGTGTTCTGTGGCAGCAGGATCTGGGTCTGCGACTGGCTTCCTGGCTAGTCTTTTGTAAGACCTTTTCCATGGCCTCTAGGTTGGCTCTAATAAAGCCTGCAGAAATGCCTGCAGGGAGCTAGTATAGAAATTGGGTTAAGTCAAAGGTTTAATTTAGTTTCCAAAGAGAAGTGAATGTATATTGGCCTTCCTTTCCCACCCTGCAATTATACTCCTGCCACATTTATGAGAAAAAACAGTATTCAATCAACAATAGGAATGCATTCCTGGGTAGGTCTGCACTGCACACTGGGGCAAAGATCCCCAAGCCAGCATCAATTAGTTTAGCCGCAGAACCAGGAGCAATATAGCTATGTTTGCTCGGTGTGATACCCGAGCTAATTAACTATGTATGGCAATAACAGAGCTTTACTGTTTCTGGCACTGAAGCTAGTATCCCTGTGTGGTAATCTACTACAGACATGCCAGCTCACTTGGAGGTAACTTGGGGCTCTCTAATAGGATACTGCCTTGCACTGCGGAGATATGTTTAGTCATACTCCAGGGACTGGCACAAGTTCACTGACCTCTTTATACCATGTGAGGGTGGCGAGGCTACAGATGTGGTTACAGTAAGTCTGGGCAGTTCTCTTCCATCCCCTTCACATTCTTGCATTACTCACAACATGACAGTTACAGAGCATCCTTCCAGTAATGTGCTAAGCATCTTGAGCAGCATCTGTCACATGTGGTGCTTTCTCAGTTTCTCTCTTCCTCCTCTTGGGGCAAAAAGACCAACAAAGATACGTTAAAATATTTCTCAAACTTGCACTTTCTGCCATTTTTTAAAGAATTTTGGATCTTAGCCTACAAGTAAATTTCTTTAAACTATTTAGTAAGACATTTTCAAGTACATAAATGCAGC
>VZSV01000001.1:3422030-3454747 GCA_013398735.1 Nothocercus julius | reverse complement strand
TTTTTTTTTTTTTTTTGGTCACTTAAAAACACAACAAGTCACATCAGGCATTCAAGAACAGGCAATACTAAGTTTATAAAACAATGAACATGGAAATGTCAACATCTTATAAACATTCACCTGAAGTACACAGCTGTTGCAAAGAAAGAGGCAGCATTGTCTTTCAGTACAGGTAGTGAGCAGGGACTCTGGGTTTGATTCTTAACTCTCCCACAGATTTAAAGTTTGGCTGTAGGCACATCACCAAATATCTCAGCTGATCATCTGTAAAATAAGGATAGCAATACTTTCCCATCCCAGTAGGATGTTTTCAGGAAAGTACTTGAGAGGCACTCAAACAGTGCAATGATGGGGAGCATGGAAGTATCTGCACAGAACAAAGACAACACCTGCTCCACCAGTTTAAGGGAAAAAAGATGACAGATGCTGTTATAAGGAATGCCTAGCATTAAAGAAAGGGACAAGCTGTAATTAGTCTCACTAACTGTCTGAATTAACAAAAAGATTAACATCAGCAAACTATTTCTGACACCATTACTGTGAAGACTTTGAAGTATAGAACTGGACATGAAAATCCATTCAGAAGAACTGCATAAATGGTTGGAATAAGTCAGAACAGACTTTTCAGTCTTCCCTTTAAGTTAAAGGTCATTGATGAAACAGCAGTCTGCTCTATTTGTTAAATAAATCTACATATATCGGAGGCAGCCACACAGTTTTTTTTTTTTTTCCAGGGCTAAAATCATTTGTTAGTCCACTAAGACATTTTTGGAACTCCACATATGCTTACTATGCTTCGTGATTGCATCTTACTTCCTATAAAGGATATGGAAAGAACTTCAAGACTGTAATTGCAGGTGGCCACTTCAGCAGTTTTCTGCACAACACTGTGTACTTAGTATTCAAAGAATGCCATTTCAGTCTTAAGGCTTTTCCACAAACGTTTTCTTATTTTATGTTTAGGAAAATAGTAGCTCTGCAAATCAGAGTATGAGTCTAATACACATAGATACATGAGTTAGACAACAGATCGTCAGACTGTTAGTTATTTTTGGACTAGGATCAGCTTTCCCCTCTTCTTTGCTCAGGCATTTAGATAATAGATCACCTGTTCCATCTTAACAGCAGTGGTATCCCTAGAAGGTACAGAAAAGCCCGATTCACAATCCTGAAGATCAGCCCATACTTCTACAAATAGACTAACGAAGATGAAGATACTTCAGTCTCTACATCAGCCGCTTTCCTCCCCAACAGGACCCAAGTGGTCACTTCAAAGGTTTTGTGTCTTAAGTCACTCTGGGTCCACTGCAACTTTATAGGTACTATGCTGATTGAATTTGGTATAACAACACAGCATTACTTTTTGTAAGCTCTTCTAGTTCCTTCACCTTAAGGATCACACTGAGCATCAGTCTTTGTAATAACTTTTAAAATTAATTGACCAAGTTGCAAACAAGTCTGACAAAAGAGCCAAAATCTGAAAGATCTATGACTTGCATGCATTTGTGATGAGTGCTAACAAGGTAAAGCAGAAAGCCCAAATATCTTTCCTCTCATCAAGGAAAGATCAACAGTGATCTGATTTGTTCTACCCCTTGCATAAAGTAGGGGATGCAAGAAATCCAGTTAAAAGGAACCCAACAGTGAGAGCTGCACACACTGTGGAGAAACAGCCCAAGGACTCAGAGGTGCTGGCTAGGTATTAGCAATATAGCACATACAGCTGAGTTTCATTTTTCTACTTGCCTACAGGAGACTGAAGGAGCCTATTTTTTGCTATCCCTATTTGTAAAACACATGCACGCTATAAACATTTGTAAGCCATTAGGAAGGACCAACAGCACACACACTAACAACAAAAGCCGGATTTGTTACAGCCACAGGAATTCTTTCCAATGAAGTCACTAAAAGGTAGGCGGGACAGGATCTGAGGGACCAGCTGACACATCCCCCTGCAGAGGCAGGTTCACAAACAGCCACACAAAGCTCCAGCAGGTGACCGTCAAACCCCTCCTTGCAGCCCCAGGGAGGGCAGTTCTGCAGTCCCCCACATCCCGGCACTCAGAGACAGGAAGAGCCCTTCACATCTAACATCTTTCTGCAGAAACCTCAGCTAGTTGCAACTTGTCCTACAGTGACCATATATGGAGTTTACAGAACTTAAGCAGATTGCTCCTTACAAAAAAAAAAAAAAAAAAAATTCATATGCAATTTTATAGCAAAGTAATTTTCTTTGAAAATAATTTTTCTTTTGATCTTTCAGATACCATTATAGATCATTCAGATTGTAGTATCCTATAAGCACTATAATCTTTCTTCTCTAATACCACTTAATCCCCATTTTTCATTTCCATATTTGATTTCTAAAGTATAATAGCCTACACTTACCTGATTAAGTTTTACATTATTTTGGCAACTTCCTCTACTTTAGCAAGGTCATTTTGAAACCTAGTAGCATCCTATAAAATGAACAGCTTAAAGATCAAGCATAAACCAAGTCCTATCTCTTCTCCCCCCAGTTATTTCTATATACAAGTCAAAGATTATAACATTGATTAAGACTGCAGATTAAGTCAAGTCCACTTGATTTGTGGAATTGGTTTGAGGTTAAAAAAAATAATTAAAGCCTATATAAAAGAGACAAGCAGAGCTCTATTTTAAGAAAAAGCCAAAACACGCATAGCTGTAGGACTGAAGTGACTTCATATGACTAAAGGAATGTTTGGCAGCAGCACAAGCAAAGGTGACACCAGGCACAGGTGCAATAGAGAGCTGCTTTTCACCTGCCATTCTAACAAATATAGCCTGCAAGATACCTTTGCCTCTCACTTCAGAGATGGAAAGGATGAATACTTTGCATCATTTGTCCCTTATTTTCCTGGAGGCTAAAAAGATACATTAGAAGTATGAAAAGGCAGCATTCTCTAAATCCAAGAGATGTACAATTCCACCACAATACAGAGATGCTGAGAAAAGATGCTTCAAGTACTTGATTTACATAATCCACTAACACCCAAGAGGGCATTTCCCCCCTTTATTTGTAGTTTGTCCATAGTCACTGGATTACTCTGGCTGCCCTATTTGCAGCTCTGATCAGAATGATCTTGGCAAGTTTCTCCACAGTTAGGTGTGCTTCTTTCAGCAGCAATACTGAAATACTTCAGTAGTCTCTCCTCTCTCTCCACTTGGAGAAATACAAATTCAAAGCACACCAGGGAAAAAAAAAAAAGTTAGGAGAGTGTAAGCCTGATTTCATCAGGCAGGAACAAAACTTAAGCTATTTCTGGTTTTCTGGTGAATGCCCTCACCATCAAAACTGATGTCTGTCATCAGTCTCTCACAGAATGTGTAATTTTGGAATTGATCAATACAGGAGGAGGTGAAGGCCAAGACAATGGGTAAAAGGAAGAGGAAGTAGGCAAATTTCATCACTGTAGATCCACCATAAGCTATCAAATGTGAGGTCCAAATGAAGCTTCAATCTCAGGAACCTCAACTTGTAAATTACTAGAAAATGTAAGTGGTACAACAAAAAGAATAGTCTTATATTTGCTTCAGCTCCTACAGGCTTCACCTAAGGATCTACCACAGCCATTGTCCGAGACAGGATAATCAACTTCATAAGCCTTTTGTCTTCACATAGGATTAGCTTTGTTCTGTAAACACACACACAGGCAAACATCTGCTAAACCAGAAGCTTTTTCAAAAGAACACCCCAGACTGCTGCACTGCGTGTGAAATCAAATGCATTCAATATGCTATGCCTAGAAGAAAAATGGCTACTGCATTGATACTTTCAGGAAAGTCAGATTAAGAAATATCTGGTTTGTAGAACAACAAGACTGAACTGCAAACGTTGCCAAAGCTTCCCAGCACCATCAAGACTCAGTTGCAAGAAAACTTCACCTTGAACATTAAACACATCAAGTACCTGCAGATGATTCCAGGTGCCTCTATAAATGGAAAGAACTGAGCTGCATTTCTTAAGATGTGCATTTTGAAACAAGGCTGTTGTATACAAGCTGCATGTGAACTAGCAAAGATAAAGGGAGCATGGATACTAAGCATAACAGAAATCAGTACTTGGGTAAAAAAAGCCACAAGAATCATTTCAACAGTTCAGTGACTTCCATATTTTAAGAAATTTTTAATCATATAAACCTCAGATTTCCCCCAGTTACATACATTCATTTCATGATTTAAACAGTTATTGCATAAGACTTGTATCACATGGTCATTCATATCTTATAGTAAGAGTTGACATCAGATACCACATTTTTGTACTATCTTCAAGTTACATTCTCAGTCTATTACATAAATGTGAAACATACAAGATGACTGAAAGTATTCACTTCGTATTGGTCCAGATGCAAAGACCGCATACATTTGTGAGGTATGGTAGTGCCACATCATGTTGCTTTGGTAGATTGTTCTGGTATAGAATGGCCAAGAGAAGGTTAAGAACAAAAGGAGGCAGAGAGGAACTGGCCTCTCTCACAGAGAGAGAGGAACTGGCCACTTCCTGTTTAGCAAGGCAAATAGAAAAGCTACTTTTCCAAGAATTCAGAAAGGCAGAAAATAAAGGAAGTGAGAAATTCAGAGCAAGAACATAAAGGACTATTTAACCTCCCATATTAAGTGCCAATAAATTAGTAGTATCAGTTAGGACATACTAGGAGCAGAAATTGCCCTGACAAAATATGCTGAAAGAAACAACCCAAAATCCAGGCAAACACTGTGCTGATGCCTTTATCTACTTGCTATGATGTGTGTTCCAAGTGCAGGACCCTCAAAGAAGGTAATGTCACTGAACCTAGTGCAAGTGAGTAACTAGTAAGACAAACAACAAGGTTTTAGAAGTGCAAGCACAAAAAGCAGACTGGAATGACCCAAAGCTTATTTCATGTTTGTTATACACATTTTCCATCCCTTGCACACACACAAGGAAAATACGCAGCAAGACAGACAAGAATTGCACATAACTTGTGAACAACAGTAAGACAACAATACAGAAAGACACTGCTAAGCTCAAACAGACCATCGTCCCAGGAAGTTTCCTCTTTTTAGTGCAAGAAAGAACACCGATACAGGAAGAAAAGAGGATAAGCTGGAAAAGCAGATAGGATGTTTGCCTTTCAGATTTTCCAAAAATACTGTTATCTAAATGGATCAAGCAGCTTACAAATAGAAGCAATTTAAGTCCATTTCCACACAGCAAGCCCTTTGCCAATGCACCTGTGATTCATCTAATGGATATTTTAGTTGCCACTGCTTCAAGTGAAGGTATTCAACATCACAGAGGCCAAGTTCATTTTTATGTAAAAAGTTGTTGGGACTAATTCTGTTCTTCCTTGTGAGTTTCTAGTTATGTGACAAAACCCAAACAGAAAAAACCTGAAATGCTAAGAGATAAGTGAAAAGCATGCAGTTATATTATTAATTCTCACACTTACTATATTTGCTGTCAAAATTATTACCCAACAATTATTACCCAGGTCACCAAGTTTAGTGGTATACAGCATGTGACCACAAAGCCTGAAAAGAACAAGAATTGGCAAATACAGGTTAAGCACTTTCAAGCCCCAGTGGGCTCAAAAGAAAGTTTGTGCTGTTCAGCACCCAATTATCCCATTCAAACTTCACCCCCAACTTTCCGTGGAAGACTCAGTGATCATGATGCTACGTACTGGCCAAAATACCTTCCCTTCAGCTTTTTCCACAGAATGCCATACAGTGAAGAGCAAAACTTGGAAGAAAGGAGGAGTTTACTAAAAAGCAACATGAAAATATTTGCTTTGAATCAGAACTCAATTTTACCACATTGAAAGACACAGGTACAGTTGTTCCATTTAAAGTTATAACTGTTCTCAGAGTTATCAGTGTGGTGCCACTAGCATGAACCCTAGATCAAAACAAAGAAAGGAGTTGCCAGGTAGGCATTCCTTGTTAGATTCAACTCACTGTTGAGCTTAATTGTGTCTCAAAGTGATTTACTTCTGAAAACTTGGTAAGTACAACATGCTGGTTTCACATTTTAATAAAAAGTGTTTCAACTTTCATTATTACAAAAAGGGTTAAGGATCTTGCTCTCATCCCGCCTAATCCTTTCGTGAATTGCAAGGCACAGTCCTTGGCACACTCTCCTACCAGAAGGGGCAGTTCCCTTTTTATGCTCCAAAAGGAAGCAGGCTTAGTGGTTACAAAGTCCATGTTTTAAAGTGCACTATCATTTCAACACTTTCCCTTCTTAAAAAATAAAAGTATTCTGGAACCTATACTTCATAAAAATAACAGCTGCAATATTGCTGCAAAAATGCAACTTAAAATCAAGTCAAATAAGCAGGATCCAAATTTTTTCCAGAAAAAAAATATATACAAGCCAATAATAAAAAATCCTCTCGTAGAGAATTGCCAACCAATATTTTACATGCTGTCCTGCAAAACCCCTATTACAGCATCCCACAGAAAATCCATTCAGTTTCTTCCAGCTGACAACCTCAACAAAACAGAGGGCTAAATATATCAGTCCATCCCACCAGCCAGTCACCTACATAAATGCAGGTGTGGATGCTGGTGCAGTCTTTCCATTAGCTCTTCCTCTGTAGGTTCTTCCAAAACATCTCTACAAAGAAAAAACATAAGTTGTTAGGGGCAGCATAAGGAACTTCTCAGCCATTTTTTTGTGTAACACATTGAGACATAACACGTGCCCTTCTCGAGACTGAAATAAGGAATTAAAATCACAATAAGCTGATGCTCCCTAAAGATGCATCCATTTGCAAGTGATCCATCCTTTCACAGATGTGCCGTGGAAGTCAGCAGCTGTTTTCCCACAAGGAGCAGAAAAGTAATTTCCTGCACACAGCACAGTACAACTGGAGGTCAATGGATTTGTTTTTCTGAAAAAACTTCTTTAAGAACACGTTCCTGATACCACTACTGAATACCTAATCTGCACCAGAAGTTCCACTTACGCACAATGATCAAGTATCAACTTGCCACCCACAGATTCTTAATAAGCCAAGAACACTTTTTTTTTTTTTGGTCTTTTCAGCATCATTCACCTCTAAAGCTTCTTCTCTGTGGGACAGAGAGAGTTTATACAAGTTAGGCTATCAAGCCAGCTAAGAGCAGGCTTAACTAAAGCACTTACAGAGCTTTTCTAGGCTAACAGATGAAATCCAGACATGGAACAGGAGTCAAGCCTTTTATCCCTTGTAATCAGCACACTACCTTTAAAGGCAAGCTAAACATCATTTGGAAGAGGTAGATCAATTATTTAGCCCACTAACTCACCTGAACATCAGTTCTACTGTCCTCTGGTACTCAATATCAGAGAGAGGTTCCCGATGACAGTGACGGTCCCACTTATGAATAAAGTTCTGAAATGCAAGAAAAGCAAAAAAAGTAAGGCTTATTTCTAATGACATGAGAAAAAAATTGAGGTCTACATATTTAGACCTTGAGGAAGGGTTGTTACAGAGAAAAACAGCGGTGAAATGCATGGAAATTTAAATACCAATACCGTTTACACACAGCTTACAGATAGATAGGCAGTCATAATCATATACATAACATAATGAGCAGAACATGGGCACAAACCAACTGCAAAAGTGTTACTTTTTACTGTTTCATAGTAAATTGTATCTGTACACTCTTAAAAAGAAGGTCATTTATGTAAGTGTAAATATATTACCTGTATGTTATACAGGAATGATAAGAAATTCTCATCACATGCTTAGAACGCAAGAGTTGAAAGTCCTGCAATCTTTTAACTATTCTCAGCAAGAGCTATCTCTTCACATAACTTTTTGAAGCATCCAAAAGACTTCACCTGCTATGATTTTTTCTTCTTTAGGGAAGAATAAAGAAAACATACAAACACAACACTTACTATACCCACAATATAAGCATTCTAGTCTAGGCACTCAGCTTCTGGTTTTCTCATGTTCCCTTGTCTGCTTTGAATTACACTAAGAAATGAAAACTGAGAGAGTAAAACTGCTAAAGTTGGGGCTAGCAGTGGGGAGAGGAAGGAAAACAGTGATATCCTTCTCCACAGTGCAGAAGGAAGCAGAAGAGTTAGAGTTGACTCCTAGATAGAGGGTCTTTCCCAAATTGCTCACAGATAATACTGTGGCTTAACAAGAGATTCATGTCACCTACTTTATATGCCTAAAAGTTCACCATTTTGCTTACAGTTTTAAGCTAGTTCCCTACAGTCAAGGGAGATAAAAAGACACACACACATCTCCAAGAGATTTTTTCCACAGGTTTTAATATGGGGTGAAGTGCCCTCTAGAGGTTCTCCAACTCTTCCACAGCCTGTAGAAGATTATGATGATTAACCTGCAGCAGGTGGCTAAGATTAATGTTAAATTCAGCATCAATAATTCACAGGCATTTAGACTCACAGGAGAGTACAGAGGCAAGACATTAGAATTGTTTGTCATGGTGTTGGTTCTTTAAGAACTCATTTGTGCCCTTCAGAACAACCTCTTCCAAATAAATTATCAGTTTTACCCTTCAGCGTCAGTTTGATTAACTTTATAATAGGATAACAATATAGGGCAGGGTAGGAATTTGTGGCTATAAAAAAAGCTGTGGCTGAAAACAAGTACAAAAAACCCTCAGTGTTAAACAGTGTAACCTAGTGTTAAGGTTCTCACAAGAGAAAAACTATTCAATAATACTTTTTTTCCCCATGTACCATAAATACATTTTGATTAGGGAGTTATAATGCCAAATGTACACAACCAATGAAGCACAAGATTTGTGATAGTCAAGCAATATATACAGCTGTCTACAAGAAGAAAACTCATAATTTCTGTCAAGGAAGACAGGGCAGAGAAAAGGTAACTTGTATAGAGTCCACCTACTTTTCTCAAAGCAGTTCTCTGGATTCTAAGGCTCACAGAGAGGACAAGGATTTCATTTAGAGCCTCATCTAGTATGAATATCACAGCCCCATAAGGAATGGCACTAAGTCAAGAATGCTCACAGTGAGAAAACTTCATGATAACCGCATTTCCCATTACTGTTCTTACCTTCCCACTCCTGGTTATTAACCAGACAATCTCCAATACATACTTAGTTAGACATATGCTTTTGTTACATTAGGTCTTCTTTAGGAAGAATAGCCTTTCTTTTTCACCCCCATGTTGACATGGTCACTCCCCACCACTCCACAGAAGTGGAAAAAAACAAACAGAAACATTTTTCCTAACAGGTTAATGAGAAGATTAGCAGTCTTCAAGGATCTAATATCAGAGGACAAAGTTTTCCTTACCTCTAGAAGTAAAGCTACAAAGAGATTGACCCAGATGACAGAGGAAATCAACCACCAGGCTATAAAATAGATCTTTGCCCACCTGCAGATCAGATTAAAAGACATCAAACAACATAATGGTAAATAATGATAGCCTGAAAATGATTGAGGAAAGGCAAGAAATCACACTTTTTTTTAGAAGTTAATAATATTACTACTTGATGTAAACGGTGATCTGGAACAAAAATCCTAGGGCTTTCAATAAGTTACCCAAAAAGAATACCTCCCCCCTACTTCAAGAAGAATACCTTTCCTGCTTCAAGGAAAAGCCACCTTGGATAAATCATTCTGAACCAGGGCAAAAGATCCATCTAGCCTAGAAGCCTCTCTAAGCCTAGTCAAATACAGAAGCACAGGAAAACATACAACAACACAGCAGAACACCTATGAGGCTCCCTCCAAGTAGTCTCTCAACCTCCAACCATTTGAGGTTCAAATATTTCCTGAACTAGAGGTTCTCATTTCCATTCACTGCAGATCCCAATGGGCATCTCTTTCATGATTTGCCCAGACTTCCCTGGACCACATAAAATTTTTCACACACAACTGCCTGCAAAAGGGTATTCCACAACTTGGTGGCACACTTAATGGAAAACACATTTCCTTCGGCTGAATTTAGACTGCTAACTCACCAGCTAGGTGAGATCTCGACTTCACAGAAATCAAACAGGAAATCTCCCATTAAGCATTAACTATCCAAGTATCACTGGAAAAACAACTAAACTCAGAGGCTATCCAGTTCAAACGTTCCCATAAAATAATATACAAATGAAAGATATCTCCAAGGTTATGTCTACTATTTATCCACAGAGAGAAGTCATAGAAGCAGCTCAAAATTTATTGCAATGATTCATTAGTCTCTCTTCCCTGAGACTGGTGCTCAACCTACTCAATACATGCAACCCACCTGAATTCAGACCTCTCTGGTAGAAGATGACTAACCCAGCCATTTTCCAATACCTCCTAAACACAACCATCAGATTTGTGACATCCAAGAGCCAGAGCACAGCAAGTTACATGAGCTAAAGAATATCCGGAAAGGATTAGCCTTTTTCCTAGCTAACCAAGTGGATGCAAGACACAGGTAAGCAGTACTCCTCTTAGCAGGAGATTGTATTTTGTGTGCATATAGTTCTTTTCATTTACTTTACAAGTTAGATGTATACAGGATTGTTTCAGTATTACTACTGCTACTTACGGACTTGAATATCTTGAAAACGCTTCCAGAAAAACCTGCCAGTTGTTCACCACCATCACATCCCAGAGGGTTACCACCGCTGCCTAGAGAAAACAAACTGAGTGACTACACTATATTACATACTTAAAAGCCTCCAAAAATGAGGGGAAAGGATGAGCAGAGAGAAAGAGAAGCATAGATTTCTCCTATAATTAGACTCACAGCAAAGTCATCAAAGTTGTTTGGCCAATATTCCAGCTGCTCATATGTCCCACACTGCAGAGTGCCATTGCCAGATGTTGTATTGGCGATACTACGAGAAAATTGCAGTTTTATAAGCAGAGCTTTCTATATGATATACTGTAGAAGTTTAAGTTTGTGTTTTAAGTACCTTGTGTGAAAGGTCTGTGTTTTTTTTGTATCAAAAGGGCTTAAGCAATAATAATCACAAATCACTTGGAAACTCAAAGATATAGATGCTTTACAAATGACAAGTTAAAATACACTAACAACAGAATAAAGAAAAGGAGAAAAATAAATTAGCAGCATGAAAACCAAGCTACACTAGCATTTTGAAAAGTTAATCTTTCCAAATACTTATGTTTAGACCATTACCTGATATTCCCCATAGGAACAACAGCACCTTTAAATAGCATTATGCCAGTTATCGCAAATGCATAGAAAACCACCTGAAAAGGAACATATGCAAGAATTAGTTCCAAATATTTTTATGACTAAACAAGAAAACAATGCAATGTTAGGAATATAATTTACATTAGTTCCACCAGCAAAAGAACACTGTAAAAGTGTGCAGACTTGAAGTGTTTTTCACTTTTAGTCCCTGAAATTGTTTTTAACAGTGTTCACTCTTACTTTTCAATACTCTATTTATCTTGATGTTAAAACACATTAAAAAATTTTTCCTTTCTGAACTAATTTTGCTTTTGTTCCTCAGAATTTTGAGGTTTAATTATCAACAAAAAAGCTCATTGCCTATAAGATATCTTCATATATCTGGGAAGCCTTCTGTTAGTTTTAGACTCAGTGAAAATAAGCTTTTACAAAAATATAACTGAAGGGCAAGAAACAGCTAGTATTATATTACATACATAACTTTTTTCAAAAGTTAATCTAAAAGTAAAGGCTTCAACAGCACAAAATTTTGGAACTTTGTTCTCCTACTTTTTAAGAATACAAACCACTTTTTAATTAGCTGGCTTTCACAGTCATTGTCAGTAGTTTAGGTCATTTAACAAGTTTTATATTAAAAGCAAAGATTGTTCCAGACCTACGACTTTCTAACTTCTCCAAGTAGAGCTATTCATGCAAGCTTGTTTGAAACAGGATGAATTTAAAAGTGAGAGTACTAGTATATTTTCAGTATAACACACCAGTTTATTTCTTTATTTTGCTACTAAATAGTCCAAAGAAGGACAGGGAAAAAGACATGGAAGAGACACTGTTCCATAAAACCACAATGCCCCAAACACTGCTGGAGCAGTTGAAGCTACCTTTTGACAGCCTACCAGATGATAGGGCATCTGCTTGACAATAAAACTTTTGATTTTTTTTTTTTAGCCATTACAAGCCATAGTGCTGCATCCGCTATTGATGCCCAAAACCAAACAGTAGGTTGGATGCATTTTTGCAAGACATGCTCTAAGAATTGACTGGCTATTGTGAATTGTTACCATTCATGGAGATTCTCATCCAAAAAAAAAAAAAACTTAATTTGCTTTGTTGAAGACACATCCGTGTTACATGGCATGCTATTAAAAAGAGTCATCGAGGTGGAGTATACAACCATCTTGCATCATGACGACTTACCACCAGAATTCCTGCAAAGGCTCTCAAATTTTTTACCAGATCCAACAGTGTTGTCACAACTAAAGCCATGAGCTAAATAAAACAAAGAATTTTGGATTTATTACATTCAAAACTTCCAAGCCTTATGAAGTTAAAAGTAAAAGGACAATGAAATGCCAGCTAGGAAAGTAATGCATGTCTAAACACTATCACCTTTCACACTATTTCCCTAAGGTATGTAAAATTAGTAAACAATACCGCAACTACTTTCCGTGCACAGTATGATGTAATTTAGAACAAACCCAAGTGATTTCTAGTAGACACTTTTCACTGACACTGTGACATCTAATTACCTTAGTTGGATATTTTACTTTATTAACTAAGATACAAGCCCCACACTTGACATGAATCTGGGCTTAGGTTTCAAGCACTTTTAAGTGCAGGATTGTAACAAACTGAAGTGATTTCAAATTCAAATATGAGTATTCTGGAACCAAATTCAAGTTGTAATCTAAACAGCAAGCACAAAGAAGACTTCTTCCCAAATAACCATTTGCATGACCAAAAGGTCTGTCAACATAAAGTGAGAGGAAGCCTACCATGTTTTGAGTATTAGGTCTTCAAGGACACTCATCTGCTTAAAAATGGAGCCCAACACAAGCTTGACAAGTATTTCTGGATGTATTTCTCTACCCCCTTGAGAGTGTCAGCATCAACTGCAATGAGATCAGCAGAACTTCCCTGCTATCTCAACAGATAAAAAGAGGTGAAAGGAAAGTTAATGAGAAGCCATGTTACAGTTTGGACAGACAGCTCGAGCCAAGATTGTTGGGTTATAATCCTACCCAGATACCAGAGAAAACAAGTTATTCCATATTATTCTAAGAGGCTATAACTAGATTTATTATTCAACTAAAAGAAATCAGTTGTGTGGAGGGGAAGAAAGGCACCTTCATATTAGGAATAATCCTCAGGAACCTGAACACAATTAACATGTTCACAAGTCGAACCATATCCCACAGGGATAGCAAGCCCATGAACTCAGGTCTCCTAGCAAAGACAAAAGAATACACAACAAATTAGAGAAGCACCTGTGATAGACACAGGTAAAGTTTCTTGGGCTGCAGGTAGATGTAAATTCCCCACAACTTTTGGTTGATATCTGTGGCATTCAAAGTTCTGTGAAAAAAAAGTTTTATTTCCATATATAAATACTCCTCCATCTATCACTCACCAGATTAGCATAGTCAGTTCCACCCCACAACATAAGGATACTGTAGAACTGGTACATAGTCAAGAGAGAATCAAGATGATGGTGAGAGGCTGGAATGCTTGCTGTAAAAGGAGAGACTGAGGAAGCTGCAATGGCTCAGCCTGGAGAACAAGTGGCTTTGGAGGCGCCTTGCAAAACCTACTTGGACATCCCAAGAAGATGGAGCCAGGCTATTCACAGGGGGGCATGGCAGAAGGGCAAAGGACAGTGGGCTTAAGTTGAAAGAGGACAAGCTCACAATGGTCACAAAGAAGACTTTTTAAACAAGGACAGTCTGAGTGGTAGAGGTTGCCCAGTGAGGTTCAGCGCTAGAGGTTTAAGATCCAACTGGATGAAGTTTTGAACGACCTGGTCTAACCTCACAGCTAACCCTGTCTTGAGCAAGACAACAAACTAGAGAATTCCTGAGATTCATTCACATCTGAAATATCCCATCTGTAACTAGTATAAGCAAATCAGTTTACACAACAGGAACCTTATCTACACTGAACACTAATGACTGATGACAGAAGAGGTCCACTTCGCTTAATCTTAAACATATATATAATGTTCTTCAAAGCATACGTTTTTACTAATGTGCCTAGGTAACAGGCCTTCCATCTCACAGTGTAGCTCCAAGGAGTCCCTTCAGAAAAACAAAGCCAACCAGGATTACTGCTATAGCAAGATACTTCAGGAGCTTGCTAGCTAGACAAAAACATGCATTAACCCCTCAAGGTGTGTGGCTGAAGCTAGGCTTCCAAGAAGGCACTAGGCTAACCAATTGGCTTGCCAGCCTTTTCCCTTATGCATGTATTATACAAGCAATATGCACACACTTTAAATCTCAGCCTGAATTTTGGCTGACACACACACACTGGCATGCCAGTAATGCAGGTGGTAGGGAGAAAAGATAACACAGAACTCCTTGGTAACACAGAAGTTAATATATCTTAACATACGTTAACGATCTTAACATAATGACCTAAGTGTGTGGGGGGAAATAGGTACACATAAAATGTATTTATATGAGTGGCATGCCACCCTACCCCCAGCACCCAGGAAAAGGGTAAAAATTCATGAGAATACTTACCAGCCAGGATGAGGAAATCCGTACACAGCAAAAGTTGCAATTTCTAAAATCTTTAGTTAGGCAAAAAATATTAAAACAGTGTTTTGTAATTCAGAGTTTCAAAAGCTATTTAAATTTCTTGACAAGAAACATTCTCAAGAGCTTTAAACTACTAATTTCACTCACTTTAAAACTTTGAAATTGCCATAATTGGCTACAAATTCCCCAAATTAATCCAGAGTACCTACCCACCACAGTGGTAACACAGACAAAGTTGTAAAGCCAACTCTCTTTTAGGTTGGCTTCACTTGCTGTACAAGCTCCAAGTTTTATCAAACAGTAAGAATAAATTTATCAAGTAATAATTTATCTTCTGCTACATTTCTATCTGAAAAACACAGTGATCTAACTACACAAGAAACTTCCTTATGTGATGATTTTTTCAGAACTAAACTTCTCCAAATAATGTTTAAAGGCTGCCTACAAGAAAACTCATTTCCCCAATTTCAAAGTCTACCGCCAAAAGAATACCATTCAAAACCACCATTACCATGTTGATCAAGTCACTGAAAACCAGAACACCAGCTTAAGTAGCACACTGAATTCAGCACACCAAAAAGTGTCAAGAAAAAGAGCAATTTAACTAGCACCTCCAATTCATCATCAGTTTAGACACCAAATCCAGGAATACAGAAGTTACCAGAAACTTACCAGGAGAATTCCAGTTAGAAGTCCATCAAATCTATTGCTTGGATAAGACCAGTATCTTTTTAACCCCATTGCCAAGATTTTCAGCAACATTTCCAGCAGATAGTACAGAATGAAGAAGCAGTTGATAGCCTTTACATTAAAAATAAAGTTAGAATTAAATGCCTTGGGGAACAGCAGTAACCATAGAAATATGAATGCATCTTACCCCCAGGAAGAAGTCATCTCTTTCCGAGGGCTGTTTATCTGCATCCAGCACCAAAACCACCTTAAACGAGAAATCTTTAATGAACCCAGCAATTTACTGCTAAAAAACATATCTTTAAGGACAAGAATAAGACAATCTGTTATGCTTGCACTATTACACTACTATATTTGTACACATCTTTTTAAGTAGCTCCAAATATATTCCTTAGTTAGGGATATTCTCTTAAGACTTGACATGATTAAAATATTTCAAACATGGACATCTGCAGTAAAAAGTGGTTTTCAAATTAAAGACCAAACCTAAAAGTGAAATTCACAAGGAGGGGAAGAGTGTTTTATATGTACTCACACATATAGAAATAATGTTTGCAAGGGCTACCACATTCCCCAAGTAGCCGAAGTAAGGATGGCCAAAGACAAACTGCAGTTTCTGCATAAAATGTGATTGGTACTCTGGGCTACAAGGATGCTGTGAAGAGGAGCATATAAAGTTTACTGAGATATTAACCATAAGCACTTGAATAATGGTGCAGAAAAAAAGAGTGAAGAAACAGACCTGTTCAAAAAAAAATTCCAAGACTACACACTAGTCTGACAACATAAGTAGGTGCTCTCCAGTTTTGGCTATCACCAGCAAGAGATAGCATTTTTGAAGAGCCAATAGGTTGGCTATTACAACACAAACCAAAATAATAACTAAAAAGTAACTCAACTTCTCCCATGCCCCAGGGAGGTAAACTAACCATCAGGTTAGTAGTTTTACACATCTCTTCTCCCTTTCCCGCTACTCATCTTCTGTAAGAGATTTAGAAGCCTTAGTTCCATTCCAATACACTTCTAAGCCTGAATTTTTTTTTTTCCCCTCTCTCCTCTTTTTCAAGTTGAGGAGACCATTTCCCACCAACCTTAAAGTGAGCAATTAAGCCACACTTATGAGAACAGCATTGCCTGTGTTTAATACAGGACTGCCCTGGCAAGAACACAAATGTGTCAATTCACTGGAAAAATGCCTACAAACATACTTCTCATTATTTGTCCACAACACTTCACAGAAGCATATGATGAAACTAACTCCTCTTCCTTTCTTGTAAGTAATCATCCTATTAAAAAGCTAAAACCACTCACTACATTTCATAAGTAGTTGTCAGATACATACTTGTTTAACGGCATCTTTGTCCAATTCTTCAAAGAGCTTCTGAAACTGAGCAGCTGACAGTCGGTCACAGGAAGATGTTTTAAGTGACTTCACATAAAAGAAAATTCAGAACACCACCTGCATTAGATATATTTACAGACAGTGCCAACAACCTCATATTATGTTAAAAGAAAGAAAGGAAAAAAAGGAATGTGGATGTAATACAGTCTACTCCAAGAGGTATCACATCAATCTTAAGCATGCCTTGCTTCATCAGTAAGCTGCCACCAGAAGCTTTGATAGTCACCAACATAAGCACGAAGAAATCTCAGGTCTTACTCTTATTATGGCTTGCTTGCAACGAGAATCCATTTCTACTTTCTGCAGCACTTGGAATAAGTCCCCAACACTGACACACAACCTATTTAAAAGAAAAGATAATTGTCTTAGACACTCTGAAACAGAGTAGCATCTCTCCTGAAGACCAAAAATGGCTGTTCCAGATGCAAATGTCACCTTTCTTCCTCCCCCTCCTCCCCAAAAGCAGATTGAAGTAGAAATAAACAGGAAGTAGATCCCCATAAGGGTCCCTGAAAAGGCTTCAAAAGCAAGTCAGACATCTGTAAGGGGAATGTGGAAGGAGGAGAAAAAAAAAAGAAATTAAGCTGCAAATTGTTATTTCCCCATATAGGCATCCTTGGCAAATATATAAGTATATTAAACTAAAGGACCAAAAAGCTACTATTTTGTCCCTGGTTAGCTACTGTTGTAGTGTCCATCACTTACTCTTGTGCATTAGCAGGGGTATCTTCCAGGGGACAGAGTACTTCAAATGCAGCCCGGATACCTAGACGTCTCCTGAAGAGGGAGGACTGAACAGATTTCTGCACAGCAGAAACACCAAGAAAGAAAAAATATTTGCTTAAAAGAAATCCAACCAGGTGAAAAGAAAAGACCTCTAAATTATTTGCCCAGCCCTCAGACAAAAGCTGCTGCAAGCCTCAGAATAGGTTTTATTCTTATAATTAATCTTCAGGAGAGAAAGCTATTACTTTCTTTGTCCTTCTTTCAAAAAGCCCACCACTAAGCAGTACACACCTAGGTGCACATATGGTGGGTTCAAATGTATAGGCCCTCTACATTTTACAGAAATTCCACTAAACCAAGGGCCGAAATCAACAATGCCCATTCCTACCAGGAGGCCTTGGAGAGGGACAGGGCATCTCCTCTCCCCCTGCAGAATTAGGGGCCACTGATCAGCTGATAAATTGATCCTCTGAAGCCCGTTCATGATTGGAGATGAGTGTAAGAGCTGCTAGCACTTGCTCCTTCTAAGAACTCTGCATACAGAAAAGAAAGGAAGAGAGCAAAGCAGGCAAGTTCAAGCAAACATCCAGGCCAGGATTTATTTTTAATTTTAATTTTAGAGACGATGGCTTCAAAGGTGACTACTATGAACAGGTAAGAGTTAAACAACCTGAAATTTGACCAAATATAAAAGTCAGATGCACCAAATTTTTTGTTCTTAAATTCCTCATGGCAACCACTTTCAATATCCCTCTCAGCTACCTTACCAGAAGTCAGATTGGGGTATGCTCTCACCTGGGAAAGAAAAGTGAAGGAAGGGAAGGAACAGGTAGGAGAAAGGAAAGCAAAACATTCTTTGCACATTTAAATACTTCTCACAGGAGAAGGGAGGTTGTTCTTCTCATTTAGCACTGCTTAAGATTTTACTATCCAAACATCACCCTTTCCCTGGAGCAGCTTCCCCTTCACTTTCCCCCAAGCCCTGGTCACCACTTTTCCACCCCACTTTCATTGCGCTCAAGGGCTGAAGGAATTCTATAGGACAAGCATTTTAGTACCTAGTTTACCATTCTGTTAAGTCTCCTGATCGGTGTATTTTATTCACTAAACTGCAATGCACATTTTCTATTCACTACTAGAGATTAACCCAGCTTTGGAAATCTCCAGCTACAATCTTCAGCCTCCTAATCCTTTGTCCAATCAGTTGCCTCTTTTCGGTATCAGAAAGGAAATTCACAAGTTTTATCTTCTTGAACAACCTTTATAAATGAAACTAGCCAAGACGATCTTTCATTTGACTTGCATTGTCCCTGCTTCCTAACATATTTTTGTCTTGGTTCATGGTAAGTCCTCTGAGATTGCTCAACTGGTCTATTTCTTCCAGGAAACCAAAGCACTTATACCCTTTCCTGCAAAGGAAATTCAGATTACATTTTTCATATTGTGAATTTGTGAATTCACAATGAATTCTAACAACTAGAGCGAATAGTGTTACAAAGCGCACAACACCTTGTCATTAAAGGAGCTGGAACTCTTTTAGTAATGAATAATCAAGAAATTAATTGTCACCACAGATTTCACTCCTATTTGCACAATTTGCAAAGTACACTTACTTCAGCCTTCACATCTCCCATATAGATAGATAGGGAGAGGGAAGGAAAAAAATCCAATGCTCTTTACACTACACATGCAATCAACACACCACAAAAAGGGAAGAATCACACACGATCAGGCATTTTCCAGAACCGTAAAAAACCATGATGCTAGTACATCACATGGAGCGAACACATTTTCCTCTTGCTTGAAAGGGATTACTAACAAGATTAATCACTATCAGGCAGCAATTTATTTTAACATCATGACACAGAAAGAAAGATTAAGCAACTGACCAACAGTTCCTTATCATTTGCTGCCTAAGCACTTCCAGAAAATTCAAGTCTTGCAGCCATTCAGTGGTTTTGAACTAATTACAAATTACACCAAGTACTCCATAAAGATCAGGGCTTGCATAGGCACACAAGAAACAGGCTACATTGTGCTAAGTTTCCTCTGAAACCCTAGTTCAAAAGGCCAGGTACCCACAAATGATGGCTTATAGGCAACTGCTCCCAGTAAAGTCAAGTCTCAAATCCACCTTCTAAACATTCACCATCATCACGCTCATCATCCCAGTAATCACAAAGTAAAATGTCAAAACAAGGGAAAGATGTTTCAATTGTTATTTCTTTTTTATTGAAGTCTTCTCATACTGTGCTACTCAGAGAAATTGAGTTTTACTATTTGGAACAGTAGCTATTAAAATAGTAAAACAAGTTCATCACAGATCAACCTTAACTCACTTGTCATCCTTACTCACACAAGGTTTTTAATAAGAGTCTTATAATAATTGTCAAAGCTGTACATCTCAGCATAGGCACAAGGGTACAGGGAAGTAATTCTCTTATAGAAAGGGAACAAGCTACAATAGCTTATGAGGAAAAAAAAAAAAAATCAATACCAGTCTTAAGAATGACTATTAACCTAAAGAATCTTTAGTCTCTTGAAACAGTATCTACAACAGGAATACACTGCTTATTACTACACAGTTTAAACAAAATACACAGAACTTGCAGTTCAAAAGGTAGGACACACAAATTAAGAATACTTTACTCACCAGAAGATACCCTCTAAACTGGTTATATATTATTGCTGTCAGCAAATTCATCAGAAACAAGTTGCCTTTTGGGAAAAAAAAGCAATGAAAAATACATTTCTCAGAGGTATTTCTCTTATTTTAGGCAACTACTTAAAGTTAAAATTTCCACATTTTGGAAAGTACTAAACATGGATTCTAACTTCTCTTTCGAAACAGTATTAGAAAGGTTTCATCGTTAACACAGAAAAGTCCCACTTAGCTGACAAATCAAGCATATTCCTCAAACAATGAGCTAAGCTACAAAAGCAATCCTTTCTCCAAAAATGGTTGGGGTCAATATAGAAATTAAGGAAGACTTCTAAACTTGACTTTTTCCACCTTCTCCTCCCCCTCCCCCGCCCCATATGAAGAGTTGAAAAGACATCTCAGTGTTTAAGTTAATCAGATCTTAAAATCTGAAACAATTAGGTTTCCTGAGTTTGCTTTCCAAAAAACATTTCAATATACTGCTATATAAAAAGTTGAACACCTCAGTGACACTACAGACTAATCAGAATAACTGACTAAATGCTTCTAGAAAAATAAAAATAAGTTAATGTGTATAAACTCACACTGCAATTTACAGTACATTTAAATTACTACAGACAAGAGAACTTACCTAACACAGTAAAAAGGATAAAGAAGATAGAATAGGCTCGATTCTTAGAATATGCAGGAATCATCACTGTATTAAAAAACAAAGGAAATTAAGAATTTCATGCTAAGAAAAAAAAAAAAAGCAGGAGACCTCTACCTATTTTTGCAAAGTGGCAAAAACTTTGCACAGCTCCACTTCAGAGCTGTATATACAAGTTATACTAAAGGAAATACAAAATGCTTAAGAGCTAAAGACATGAAATATATTTGCAGAACTTTGCTAGAGGAAAGAGGAGAGCTATCAGCTAAAAACAAAACAAAACACAGTTATAGTAGTCTGGAGATATCTTACTCTACTATTTATAGAAGAGAGATGAGAGTTATTTCTGAAACAGATGGCTCACCGTCAGGATTATTTGCAGTAGTTAGCAGCACCAGCAGTGAAGTCAGGGAATCTGGTAAATTCCGAAAATACCCCACCCATTCCTTATCCTGCTGGCCATCCTAGTCAGAGAGACATTCGTCTTTATCAAAACAGCACTGAAGAAACACTAAGACTCTGCGTTACTAAAGAAATCAGATAAAAATGTGCTTCTTAAACATAGATCTAAATCATGAACAAATCATGAGACAAGCAAGAACTCAGACAATGAGTAGAAATGAAGCAGGATCACCTCACTTATTAGTGATCACTAAGTTATAAGAAAAAACAGCAAGCTCAGAGACACAGGAGATTTAAACAAGTGAAGCCTAGCTATGCCTCAGACCCAGGAAGGCGACAATAGTGTCACAAGTGAGCAGTACAGGGGCCAAAAGCCACTCTTGGTGTATTTCTTAGCCTGTAAAAACTATTAGGGTATGGGAGCTAGTCATGATAAAAAGCATGCAGCTTTATAATGTGAGTTAGGACCAAAGATGGTGCTAGTCTATGTTCAAGGTCTGTTATGACTTTGATTTTTTTTTTTATTCCAGCTATACAGTGCTCCACTCCAGTGGAAAAGAAAAATTAATACAACCCTAAATTAAACTGCTCTCTAGGACTCATCCAAAGCCATAACAACTTGAGAACAGAATTAAAATCTATCTTGTCTATACCAAAGATAAACAAAACAGAGCTTGCTGACAACTGGGTAGCTGCTCAGCAAAAAAGAACTAACTAAATTACTGCTGTGTTTGAGTACAGCTCAATAGATGCTCTCAGACACCTGCAGTCTTACTAGTACACTCCCTGCATGGGTTATACCTCCTTCACATCCCCTTTAAGCTCCAAGTAGAAAACTTCTGATGCCCTCCAAGTTAGTTGTTCACACAAAAGGTACTTGCACTACTTGGAACAGACATTTTCTTCTATTTCTGACCACCTCTGTATGCACTGAGAACTTTATTTTGAATTACAGGAAGCTCAAGATTTTCAGACAGACAAGTTTTAGATCTCTTTTCAGTGAAGTAGGTGAAGACATGCATGAAGTATGAGTGCAAGGACAGCCCACACCTTACTGAACTGTAGCTTAGATGAGAGAGAGAGAGAGAGAGAGAGAGAGAGAGAGAGAGAAGCAGTGTGCTGTGACCATATGTGAGGGAGGTAAAGATTGCCACTTATTGCAGAAATTCTGCAATATAGGAATTTGCTGGTCAGAAGAAAATCTGTAACAGCCTAAATGCAAATTACATCAAAATAAGAATGCAAAACTGAGATTAAGGAGAAAAAATATTACCAGGAGAAGCATGCAACAAAGTCTACATGATCATAAGAACACATTTATAGAAAGCCTTAAAGGTGAAGAAAAAAAGAATTTGATACATAAAATATTACAAGAATAGGGACATATCAAAGCACTGGAACACACACAAAAAAAATCATCTTAACAGCAAAATTTTAAATGGACTTTTTGGGAAACAGGCAAAGAAGAAACAGGGGAAGAAAAACAAAAGATCAGGGCAATAGAAGTGATAAACTAGCAAGGCATGGCCAAGGAAACAAGTACCAGGAGAATAAAGGACATGAAAATAGAAGAAATAAAGTGAAACAAGAGCATAGATGGAGGGGGGGAGTAAGGGGGGCATAACAAAAAGTGACAACATGAAAAAACTCTTGAAACTTGAAATCTGCTTGTAGCAGAGGCTCCTTTATACAAAAGCCTTGTAGTTACTTTGCTTCTGTTGAAACTTCCCAACCTGTTTTCTCAAAGTTTCCCAACTAAAAATAAATAGCAACAATGTAAGGGACCACCAATGTGAGCAAATAAGCAGGCTGACAGAACTGTAGCACTGAGCCGTCTATGCTTGCCTTAAGCAACAGAGCTAGACCAATTTTAAAATAATGTGGTACAGCAAGAGTAGAAAAAAAAGTTAGGGAATAGGAAGTGTTTCCACTTTAAAAACAAAATACAGCCTGGAAAAAAAAAAACACAAGTAAAGGTTTAACAAGTTATTGGGAGGCCTTCTAATGCACACCTTTGCAAACAGCACTACGCACCACTAACATGTACACTTCAAAACTTTCTAAACAGACTTAAAACTGATCTCTAAATCTGGTGAAACAACACAACCTTTTCAGAGAAAAGGGATTTCATCATTGCAAGTAGAAAGCCATGTATGCAGCACTTACAAGGGGGAAGAAAAAAAAGTCACACACGGACACACACATAGAGAACTACCACATCACAAATATAACTAGTTACCTTTGTTCGAGCGAACAGCAGCATGGCAAACATGGTAAAGAGAGACAGATGAACAGCCAGCAGCAGAACAACACTATCAGAAAGAAAACACATGCATTAACATCAGCTCTTTTACTAAAGACACAAAAGACAACATATATAAGAACCCCATACTATTTTTTTAAGAAACTAAATGGAGATAACAGAAGATCATCTAGGCCCTGATTCAGAGGAAGAAAAAAAAAAAAAAAAAAACCACACACACCAACACAACCCCCCCGCCCACACACACAATTAGCATCAAAAAAGCATGTGTCATTTAAATAAAGTCATATTGCATATTCCATGTGAAAAAATTGCAACAGACTTACAAAAGAAATTCCCACAATCCTCAGTCATCAAATCTCACCACATACCTCAGCTACACCATCAAGTTACACAGATTACATATTTAAAAATCCTGATGCCAGCTAGACACTTGCTGTGAAAGCAAGTTTGTACAGTTACTTACCTTGCCATTTCAGGCAGAGTGCTGTTGATGCTTTTTAATGTTTTCTTCATCATAGAAGAATTCTGAAGGAGAAAAAATGGACGAAGAATTCTTCTTACTCTCACAGTCTGGAGAAAAAAGTAAAAATAAGCACACACAGATCAAATATGGAGTTCCTATAAGATCAGCATCATAAATACTTTAAGGCAAGTTTGTTTCAAATAGAAGAAATAACACAGGAACAAAACTAACCATGTTACAGAAAAGCTATGTTCAAATCTGTCCCACTGAAGTCACATGAAATGCAAGGAAGATTTTATAAACATAGAGGCTACTCAACTCAAGTTTACTGCTGCATAAATACAGCAGAAAGGTCAAGAGCTGATATTTCATAAATTCCACCAATGGCCATTTTAAGTGAATCACCAACAAATTGCTTTGACATCTTGAAAATATATGTCCCATTTTCATTTTTCAGCCATTCATCCTTCTCCTGCCTTTTACCTGCCGCCTCCCTTTTCTTAACGAAGAGGCAAGTACCCAGTCTTGTTATCCAGTATTCTCTCCTTATTGCAAGGATCAAAAAGGTGATAACCTCAATTTTCTTTAGCATAAAGGTAAAGCAATTAAACTGTTCTTTTCCTGCATTCAAGATGCTCTCTCCAGTCTAAGTCACCTGTGACTCATTTGCATCTTCAAGTATTTAATAACCTGCATTTTACTATCAATCTTACTAATCTCACCAGAAATCACTTGCTTCCTCACTGTTTCCTTGTTCATACAAGCCAGCACTTAAAATACCCCTTCCCCCCCATGCTTTATAGTGGAAGGTCCTGCTCAGTTATTTGCCTATTATCACACTAAAAGATTTCTTAGTGATTTCTTTCCAAGATATTCCCCACCCTAAACAAAATGTTCAACCTAATTAACCAACTACTTTTGGACATGTTGTATTTATTTTGCTTTAAAGGACATGTGCATACATTCAAAGTAAATTAGATGCTTATGAACTTAAGCAATATGTTCTTTCAACATTTTAAGATAACTTTTTTCCCCCCCCCTTTTTTTTTTCCTCCTTCAAAAATCACATCCTGGTCAACAGTGACCACCAAAGCATGGAAAACTGAACAGTGGACCATCCAAATAACCACGGCCAGGTTGGATGCCGTTGCTAATCCAGACAAACTGCAAAAAAGTTTGAAAGAAATTGGTAGACCATTGATAATGACTTGAAAACTTAAAATTGTTTTAAACATGAAGAAAGCAGTTATATTTTGCAATTACCTTTTACTGGGATATCATTTTTATCACATTTACACATTCAGACTCTGCAGTTGAATCAAGTTGAGAACATAATTCTCTCACACTGACAAAATTTCTGCTATGCAACTAGATTTTTTTTTTTTTTTTTAATGCTAACAGGTCAGTTATAACAAGCCTTTATTTAATTTTACAGATGAATTTTAAATATCATCCAGCCATCAAAGCCTGAAAATGAATGATTTCACCCTCCATTTACCACCATATCACACAAGTCCTGCTACTGAATAAGCCCCTGCAGCTTTACCTCCTCTGCCTCTCTTCACAGCTACCCTGCTGATTGCTTTTATACCAAGTAGCAGGCAGCTCTTACCTCTCTGCAGAAAAAGCTCAGTGATACAATCCAATCAGCAAGTGAAACAATTAATGTCAGGATATAAGCCATCAGCCATTTAGTCTTGCAAAATTCTTCCCATCCAATTAAATAACTCTGGAAAATATTGTTTTAATAACAAAGCTCAACAAAGTCAGAACTGATACTTTTTCAAATATTTATAGTTATATCACTGTTCAAAGTGATAACATGCAAATATAAAACATGTATAATACTTCCAAGCCATTTTTCCCCAACATATAAAGAGAAAAAAAATATACTATCTGTATTCAGTTGCACAGCAAACTTAATATTTCAACATCAGACCAAAGCAACACTCACCTTCACTGATACATCAATCACAAACACAAGCAAGCAAAACAGCTCAATACTTTCTGTTAGGCCACACGGTGGATCCCATGGAGGGTGGCGATATCGTACATCTGACGTGACAGTAAGTGAAGAAGGTGTTTCAACGAAAGCCAAAGCCAGGATTACAGTAATGGTTAAACTCAAAATCCTGTTTGGATACAGGTAAAACACACACATATAGACATATCAGCCAGAGGAATAACAGGAAAAAATATTTAGAGTACAGCAAATTTGTTAGAATATCCATTTTCATAATGGTATATGTCACATAAATGACTTGCACCAAAACACAACACTTAAGATGCTGTGGTCTTCATCCATTAAGACACAATCAAATATGAGGTGGTACTCCTTTTGAAACTCAGTTTGGCATACCATCTTACCGCTATACAACATAGCTAGAAAAGGAAACTTGACAAATTTGAACGTGTGAGGCTGTAAACCCACCACTTACATCAAACACGAACCATTCCACAGCACTGCAAAGAGCCATTGACATGACCACAGCTTTGCACGTCCTGTTACCTTCTGCTTCTACCACATGTATATGTAACCATCTATTTATTTCATTTAGCAAGCTCTTTTAAGGATAAAAAACACAATTACCTGATAAACTGATAGAGATGAAGAATAAATTGTTTAAAACTTGCTTCTAAACTAGAAATCTAAACTAAAAAAGAATATCAAGTTCTCACCACTGGCAAATTCTTGAGTAATACCATCGATAAAGCCATAGGGATTTGGAGTCCACTCGGTGATTTATAGACCGATACTGGAAGCAGAAAACAAAAACGGTAATTCAAATATTACATTCCGTCTATCCCTCAAAGAGGAGGTTCAAGTTACTAACATAAACCAAACTCTAATCAACAGCTCAAATCTTGACACGCTTCTGATTTCACAGGAAGATACTGAAATGACTATACATGTTATTGTTAACACAGCATCCACCAGTGATTGTACCTTCTTATATACAATCAGATAATCCAACATTACTGCAGCAACCTGAAACAAGTGTTACTACCACCATTTTGCAAAAAAATGCAGTTAATTATCCAGGGCCTGTTTATTCCACCAGCTGAAGAGGTTACAGCCATTTAGCTCCCTTCTCCAGCACTCATTCCAGTCAAGGGTCATCTTTAGTCTTTACCACTCAAGAAGCCGCAAGATGCAAACTATTTAATTCTGAAAACAAGACCTAGCCTAGATTTCAGCCTAAGTGCCCAAACAAAAGATGCCTTAAGGAAGGGCCTGTCCTTCAGAACAGACCTGTTTCTGCCATAATCTGTGCAGCTGTTTCAGTACTGCTCTTACTCTGCCTCCTCCAAGAGGTGCCAGCTTCAAAAACACAAGCACATCTTAAATGTATCTGATGATCCTCAGAAATCTCCCAGGGAAGAGTTACTTGAATATATCAGTAGAGCTCAAGAAAGGTCTTCCAGCATTCCTACCACATCGGCTAATGTCAGGAAGGTAACAGAATTTAAGAATATGCAAAAAAAAGAAAAAAAAGTGCCTAGTTATGCAAATAAAGGCAAAAGATGAAGGAAAGCTTCCAGAGGCAATAGGCTCCAATAAAGCAATAAAATTCCAGTGCCTTGCCTGAAGCTAAGCTCATAATGCACCAGCTCTTAAGTTATGTAAGTAGCTGGGTTTAGAGGCAAATTACAGGGCTTGCTCAGCTAGTTTCCCATAACAATAACACCAGTCACTCTTAAACAAACAAAAACAAACCACCATCCCTATCAAGAAGTTTAAGGAGAAGATACTGTATATTTCAACATAATTACCATGTGAAAAACATGTTCTTCCTAGGCAGAAGTTCACTGAAACTTGCATATCAAAGGAATACGAAATTCCAATTTTGCTTTGTGAAACAAGACCATGTTATGTAGAAGCTGCTTGAACAAAGGAAAATCTAAAAGCAAGAAGGCACAGCAAATATCCAGCATGGAAAATATAATAGCTAGAAAACAGGTTAAATTTACCTGTATGGCATCTTCAATAAATACTACAGCTTGGTTTATGTAGAGGTCATTATCAGCTCCAGTAGCTATGAAGTTAAAAAGAAATAAGAATCATTTGCTGTATCCTAGACAAACCCTGTAGCTTGCTTATCATTACCAGCCCAAACTCTCAGGATAAAGGACACTGTACAAGCATGCATACACACACACACACACACACAAAAAAAAAAAAAAGCAGCTCCTGCCTTACAAAGGGCTGGGAGAATATAAACATCCAAACCAATTTCTCTGGCACTAAATTAGGAAGGTTTACAGGTAATGAAGCCATACCTGCTTTAATGACAGAGTTAAGCCCTATGGTTATTGCAGTGGTTACGAACTCTGAGGATAGGAAAGAGAACTTAGTTTTCACTGCATTTCATACACAGTATTTCTCTCTCCAGTTTGTTTTATGTATATGTTCATATGCATACACACACAAGATATATGCATATATATCATGCTTACACCCATTGACATGCACACAACATATGCACATCTGCACAGAGCTTTAACTATAGCCTACTACCTACAAACTCACTGCGAGTAGTCCCTGCTTATTGAACACTTCTCATCCACCTCTACTAAAACAGAGGTGTCACCTTTTGTAATGAAAGCAGACCCAAAGCTGATTACCAGCTCACACACAGCTTCACCAAAAGCTGTTCCACAAGTGGCTCCAGCTTTTAAGGTAACCCTATTTCCTTGCAATATTCCAAAGCCTCCCATTTCAGGAGAAATAAAGGTGAAAAACCTCTCCCATCTTCCTACATTTTGTGACAACAATCTCTTACATTTAAGCTAATCAGCTTAACTACACTATTAATTAAATAGCTATCACTGAACTAGGGTATTTCCACATAGATACAAGACATAAGATTTATTTTATGACAATACTGTCTCAGCCTTTATGACATCCAAAAAAAGTCACCCATAAGTTAGACAGAAAAAAAAATAAAAAAAATCCATTTAGTAGTGCTTTAAAGGAAGTTGATAGCTCAGTGATAGAGAAGTTTGCCTTTTTGATAATACTATCTATTTTTTTCCCCCCAGTCTTGTTACTTCAAACAAAGCTGTTGAAAAGAACAGTGTTGGTTACACATTTAAAAACAGAAGGAGCACGAGTCCACCTCTCTTGCGGGGCACAGCACAGACTTAGCCTCGCTCCCAATGACTGCAAGTTGCCTAAACAACTGCTGTTAGCTAAAAGACAAGAGTTACCGTGAAACACTTATTTTTGCAGTGTTTAGAAAACCAAAAAAAAAAAAAAAAAAAAAAAAAAAAAAAACATACTTCAGACTTCTTTCTTAATAAAAATATAGATAACTTAAAATACATACACTTTTATATATACATACTTTTTTTTTTTTTTTCCACCCCACAAGCCTCGGAGAGGAAAAATGCGCCGGCACCGCAGCACAGAGCCTGCTGAGGCGAGGCGGGGGAGCCGCTGCCGCCGCCCGCCCCGGGGACCGGGCCGGCCCCACTGCCGTCCGCGCCGGCAGCCCCTCTGCACCACTCACCGTCGTCGGGGCCCCCCGTCGCGGGGGAGCCACCATCTGACCGCCACAGCCGCCGCGCCACGGGCCGACTCCGAGGCGACAGCAGCGGCTCAGACTCGGCGGCGGCTCCCGGCTCCATGAGTAACTCCTCCCGCTGCTACGGCCGCGGGGCGCCCTTACACGCGGCGCCGCCTGCCGGGGCGGGCCCCACCCCGCACGTGACCGCCGCGGGGCGGAGCAGCCCGGCGTGTGGGAGGACCGTTAAACGACCGTTGGGCAGCGCGAGGCGGCCGTTAAATAGCGCAGGGCCCGCCTCAGGCACTCCTTCGCCCACCTCCTCTGTGGTCTCTGAAAACGTGTTAAGTTGTAGGTTTTAAAACATCGAACGTTGCAGCCTTGATAGAAAGTGCTGTTCCCTGCCCGAATGTAGGGAGGGGAGCCAAGCTAGTATTAACAGGAAAGCCCTTCGGGAGGAAGAGTGGCTTTTTTACTCCACAGCAGCTGTGAATTTGATAAAATCACCTGCTGTTCCAGCACCATTGTTGCTGCCTTTATAGTGCTTTTAAGGTAGTTACGGCTGCCTCACGGGGGTGAAGGGTTAGAAAAAATCTGTATCACTATTGGTTTTATTTTTGGAATGTAGTAGGAAAATTATAGCGGAGAATGTAGTTAAATTGACTCGTACAATCTTCATTCAGTGCTTATCCCTTAGAAATAAAATACAGCTTACAAACACACACAGCTAAGGTGATATTATCATGAATGTCCTCTCACTAAGGGTTCAAAACTCTCAGGGTAGACAGAGTAGCAGTGAGTGCATAGTGTTAGAAGTGAAGCTAAATGATTTTTTTGCCTTTTTTGCTGTTGGTGGGTTTTTTTTTTTCTTTTTTTTTTTTAGAAATCAAGACGATAACTTCTTTCCCCTTTGTGATTGTCAAGAGAAGAAGGAAGCAATAGTTTCAAGAGGGAGGGAAAAAAAAAAGAGAGAGAGAGAGAGACAGCCCTCAAATACACAACAGATTCTAGTACTTCTGTTCAAAATTCATCCATAATCTCTAATTCAAAGAACTGGAAACACTCAACTGCAGAGAAAGGTGAGTGTGAACTGCAGTTTACCTTCAGCACATTCACTTACACACTGTTAGCCCAATCAACTCATAATAGGGGTAAGATATCTACGTATTTAAATGAATACCATATGAAAACCCTACCAAGAACAATGCAACATCTTTAATTCTCCTTGAATCAACTCTACTCTCTGATTTATGTGGTACTACTGCAGAATCTATGTCATTCACCAGATATGTTTTTTATTAGCAGCCATTTAACAACAATGAGATAAATTGAAGCTACCTTCTTGTACTGGTGTAATATTGCTTCCCCAGAACCTCACAAATACATTTTAGTTTCTCCTGTTAAAAATGCATCTTCAGCTCAGGATGACAAAAGTAAAGGAACTGGCCATGCATTAAGTCATTAGGGGTAGAAGAAGGGTCTTCCATGAAGGAACAAACCTGTCCTTGTTCCTTTTTTGTTTTCCACAGAGGAGATCAACAAAGCTGTGAAATTGAAACAGCTTTTGTAAACAGCAATTGGAAAATGGGTAACACTAGCAGCTCTAAAGGAAGATGGCTTGATAATTCATTTCTAAAATACTCAATTTCCAAATGTTTTACACCCAATAAGCTAGATTCCAGCAGTGAAGTGACTGTGTGGGCACGTACAGCTGCTCACTGCACAGGAAAATATATCTGATGACAGAAGCCTTTTTTTTTAAAAAATGAGAGATTTCTCAGACTTTTTTTTTATTTTCCCTGCATATTAATTTTGTGTTTGTGTCCTTCCTAATCAAAAATTGAAAACATGCTAAGAAAGGGCTGAATCACATTTTGAAGTGTGGGCCACAAATACCAGAATTACTGTCTAAATAATAAGTGATCTTTACAATTTTAACACTCCTATAGCACTTGAAAATGCTTGTAAAGAAAAATGCTGCAGAAATCCTTAGTGTCTTGACACAAATGTTAAGTCATTCTTAGCATCCTCTTTCTTAGGAAAAAAAAAAAAAGTTTATGTACTTAGCTTAATAGAATCTAGCAAATTTATATATGTGAATTTATTTCTATTTTTCAGGCAGAAATTTCGGTAATAATAGAAGGGAGGAAACCACATTGTGAACATTTTATTGTGTGATCTCATTCTGTAAGAACTCATTGTAAAATATTTTTGGAATATAAATGCATAAATAAGAAAGTAATATTTTATTTATCCATTATTTTAATACAGGAATGACTGCGTCAAAAGGAAATATGATCCATTAATGGTCTCATGAATTACAAAGACTTTATTTGTATCTTCATATCAGGCTAACTGTGATTTCCGACCTTCGCTGACAATTAAAGGTTAACTTTTTCAGAGGTAGAAATTTCTAAAAATTTAATCAGTAATATAACTGGGTTAGCATTCATTTATGATCTCATGTATCATCCATAGATGTCTGTTAGTTACAAATAATCTGCTGAATATTAGATGACACTTCAGTTTTGATTCACTTATGCTCATTACAGGCAAAAATAATTCAGACTATCTGAATCACAGCAGTAGTTCGTATATTTGAAGTAATTTATCCAGCTATATTTATCCAGGCATCTATATGTACACTGAAATCAAATTTTTATGTTCAGACCTTTGAAATAACAACAGTCATTCTTTTTTATTGAAATAAAAGCTTAATAGATTTTCATAAAACTCCAATTATATATTTCATAATGCTGTCATAAATGATAATAGTCCTGCAGGTATTTGCTGATGATTCAAAGCTTGATCACATCTTCTATGCTAGTAAGCAAATTATAGCTCAAATACATATTTTCCTTTTATAATCAAAACACAATTAATGCTTCTTATACCAAAACCCTCATCCAGAATGAATAAATATATTTCATGACTAATAAAAAATAGCTATATGAAATTCTCTTTAAATCGATTCCTGATGGTTTTATTCAAACAAAAACAAACCAGAACTATTTTATGAGCAACATATACCACAACAGGTCAAATGTGTGAACTTTGTGCCCTTCTTTTGTTTCAAGATTGGATAGAGAGTGCTGAGCTCCACATGGATTCTCTTAGCATGTTTTCAGCATTGTCTGGTCTTTCCAAGCCAGTTTTGATGGTCAAACACGGTTAGTTGCCCTGAAGAGGCCACCCTGAAAATGACAAACACGCCACTCCACAAAAGCTATGGATTTCAAAAACAAGGAACAGAGTTGGGCCTTTTTTTTTTTTTTT
>VZSV01000001.1:3379115-3409571 GCA_013398735.1 Nothocercus julius | reverse complement strand
TAAGAGAATGAATTTTATTGTTTATTTTATATCCTTAAGGGGTTCATATCTTCAAACATCAAAGATTAGTATTTTATTTAAAATCTCTTAACTTTCTGATTTCATAATTACTGTGACTTGCATTTTTTTTTTTCCATTTTTTTTTAGAAAAAGGAGATGTCAAGTTGAAGACAGAAGCTTTGAAGAAAGTAATCATTATGATTCTAAATGGTGAAAAACTGCCTGGACTACTTATGACCATTATACGTTTTGTCCTGCCTCTTCAAGACCACACCATCAAAAAACTGCTTCTGGTCTTTTGGGAGATAGTTCCAAAGACCACTCCAGATGGCAGGCTTTTGCAAGAAATGATCCTTGTATGCGATGCATATAGAAAGGTAGCCTGTTTATTGCTTATGGTCACAGAGTGGGTCTTTATATGAAGTATATCATTTTCTGCTAGTTTTTTAATGTTCATATAGAAAGGGTATCTACTGTGTGCTTGCTCCTCAGCCACTTAGTGTCTCACTGTTTCAGAGCTGGGTAACTGTTAGATAGCTTAAAAACCCACTTTCAATGAGTTTTTGTGTGTGTGTGTGTGTGTGTGTGTGTGCTTACTATTATTACTAAAGAAAGATTTAGTCCTCTTACTTTCCAAGCTAGTAAACTGCAAAGGTGAGGGGTGACTGTTGTCCCCACAATGTCTTGGGACAAGCCTTGATCGTAAAAAGAAACATCTTGATCATAAAAAGAAACACCTTACTTTTGGAATGGCTTCATGATAGTCTATTTGTGACATTACTTCACAAGGATAATAAGTTTCCCTAAGTTCTGTGGGAGTCAATGGGAAGCAGATGAACATTAGTTCATTACATTCAGTGGAAATTAGTATCCCTTGTGCAGGAATGGGTGCAGCAGTAGCTGCTGGAGGTGTCATAAAACATACGCAAGGCAACACCCAACAATTTTGTAAAGTGTGCCATACAGAAAGACTTTGTTTTTAAAGTTTGTGGCACAGCAGTGTTTCAAGAAGGTATTTCATGAGACAACAATGAGGTATCCTTGGAACTGGTACCACCAAAAGGATTGCTGTGGGAAAAGTACATTCATCTGAACTTAACTCGGTTGTAAAGTTTGGCATTTCAGATATGCTTTTTATGTATTCTTAGGATCTTCAGCACCCAAATGAATTTATCCGAGGCTCTACTCTTCGTTTTCTGTGTAAGCTGAAAGAAGCAGAATTATTGGAGCCTTTGATGCCAGCCATTCGTGCGTGTTTAGAGCATCGTCACAGCTACGTGCGCAGAAATGCAGTTCTTGCAATTTACACAATTTATAGGTAAATGCCAGAAAGTATTTACAGCTTTGGAGGCAGAAGACCAGGGCTAACTTTGGTGACCTAGATAGTTTTGGAGATGTTATAAATGTCTAGCAAGGACAGCAACATAAGTCACTGTTAATTGATGGGGAGGGGAGGAGGAGGAGAAAGGATGGATTGTGCCCCTTTCCCCCCTCCCTCCTGCCTGCATCTGGAGGACTTCCTTGGAAAAGTGCAAGGTATTGATTGCTGTTGCTTTTTTTCAAGGATGACAGGTCCTATACTTCAGGTTAATTTGTATGGGCAAATACTTTTCTTAACGATATTAACAGCAAAGATTGTCTGCACCTATAAATACAGAAGAATCTTTAAAAAAATAACATCTATCCATACTCCTCTAAAGTGGGACATTCTTCAGGTTATAATATACTGCAGTTGCATACTGAGGGAAACATTGTTTACCTAGACAGTGTGAGCATTACCCGTAAACAAAGCTCACTGGTGGAATAATATCTTTTAGCCAGCCTATCATGATAGCCAACAGCTGTTTAAGTTCCTTGGATCTTTTCGCAGTTTAAATAACTATGCAAAGCTGTGTCTTGCAATTTTTCTTTTTTTAAAAAACACTTGTCTAGAATATATGCAATTTATGCAAAGGCAAAAACATTCTGCCTTTTTATTTATTCTTTTCTTTCTTTTGAACAAAAAAAGAAATTTTGAACACCTTATACCTGATGCTCCAGAACTGATCCATGATTTCTTGGTAAATGAGAAGGATGCAAGCTGCAAAAGAAATGCATTTATGATGCTGATTCATGCAGATCAGGTAAGGATACATGTGCTTCAACTCCTTTGGTTTAAACACTTCAAAACCTACTAGTTGTTGAACTAAGGTACTATGAACAAGAAATAAATGAAGAAATTTAAAGTCACAGTACCACCAATATTTGAAGTTGGAAAGGATTGTGGAATGGAAGATCAATGAAAGTTGAATATCTGTTGGTTTGTGTGTTGATTTTATTTATTTATTTTGTTAAAAGGTTTTAAAATATAGCTGAGTGAGAACTCATCTGAGTAATCCAAAGTAATTTATTTTCCTTTGTATAGGATCGAGCTTTGGATTATTTGAGTACCTGCATTGACCAAGTCCAGACATTTGGAGACATACTGCAGTTGGTTATTGTTGAACTCATTTATAAGGTAAAAGGAAAATATTGTGGAGTATTTAGAATAAATGTGCATTTTAAGTTGTAATAGACCTCTCTCTCTCAAAAGAGAGAGGACACCACTGGAAAAGGAATTTTAGCTAGCACTTGCTCCGTGTTGGAGAAGCGTCGTTGCTTTTGTAGAACTAAATATAGTTTGTCTTCTAATAAACTGCTCACGTGCAGATTATAGAGCAGCATGTCTCATCTGATTTGCCATGTCATGAGCTATATATTATTGAGCTTTTGCTCTGTGTTTATCTCCTTATGCAAGATGTCTTTTTAAAAAGCTAATTGAGGGGATTATACTCTTCCTTTTGAATCACAGTTTTAAGACCTTGTATCATTGCACGGAAATGTCAATAACAGTTTTTTAATAGTTTTTGCGAATGGCTTTTTTTTACAGCAGGGAATGACACTTATCCTCAAAAGTTTGTCACCATTTGCTTTATTTTCCCTTGGTAGCATGGTATACTGTGTGGTTGCTATTTTTTTTTCTCTTTATAGGCCAACTTTATTTTTTTATTTATTTTTAAAACCTAGGTCTGTCATGCAAATCCCTCAGAGAGAGCTCGATTTATTCGATGCATTTACAACTTACTGCAGTCATCAAGTCCTGCAGTGAAATATGAAGCTGCAGGAACACTCGTTACACTCTCCAGTGCACCAACAGCCATCAAGGTACATGAGAAACGTTTTCAGATGTTTCAGTAGTTCTTAGTGTACTTGAAATACTGTATGCTGTACGTTGATATGTTGAAAAACTAAGGGCTTTTGTAATATGGCCTGTTTAACACACAACTTGTGAATCACTGTTTTATAATATCTCTTATTTGTGTTGGTCAACAGTAAGTATGACCAAGGGTGTATTTTGCAGGCCTGTGGCTAGTGGATTTCATATCATTTGGTAGTGAGCAAGTGTGAACACTGCTAATGCCATTCTGCATTCTTCTTGCGTACTTGGCCAAGCAGACTAATGCTCAAGACTTACAGAGACAGAATCACTTGTTCTACTCAAAAACATGATTCTGTCCAGACCAGCATGAAAATATAAAGCAGAGAAGATTTAAATTTAGATTACTGCTTGACCCTTCTGTTCCTAGATTTATGTTTATGCAGCTGATCATTTTGAGACTATGCAGAAATATTAAACTTGTAAAGAAACTTCAAAAATGGAATATGCTACTTAGTTTTCATAGCTAGTTGTATTCTTACAAAAGCTGACCTGAAGCCTGCCAGAAAATTTAGCTTTATAACTTCCTTTGAATTCAAGTCTGTGTATTGTAAGCAGATACTTTTGTGAGCTTTTCTGTGCTATTTTTGTCTTGAACTGTTGAGGACACATTTACAATTGACCAGAAAGTTTTAAAGAGTGTCTTCCTGGTTCATTTCTCTTCCCAAATCTTGAGTAGTTGTTTTAATAACAATGCAGAAGGTATCTTTTTTTTTTTTTTTTCTTCCTTTTTTCTGAATTGACCTTTTCTCTGTTACTTAAAGTATTTATTTATTTCAATTTTAGGCAGCTGCCCAATGCTACATAGATTTAATTATTAAAGAGAGTGATAATAATGTGAAACTGATTGTTTTGGATCGGTTGATTGAATTGAAGGAGCATCCCTCCCATGAACGAGTGTTACAAGTATGTTATCTCTCTATTTTCCTGAAAGCTTATCAAAGACTTTATTTGGAAAAGAATAAACTACTTTTAGGAGTTGTAATATTGTGAAAAATATATTTAATATACTTCTGAAGTTTAAACGTTCTGTTGATTTGTTAAAATCAACTGGATGATATTTTACATTTAGACTTGCTGCTTGTGTTTTCCTGCCTAAGAGCAACAGTTACAAATACTATCTTTATTGTAAAGTTTAATGGTATAACTTGCATGATAGATTTTATGTAAATATTACAATATATTAAGCAGCATATTTTTTTTTAGGCATATTTGGGATATCCTGCTATGAATAGCTCATGTACTAAATATCCCGAAAGTGTTTGAAAATGATAGAGGACTGAAAATCAGAATTACATGAAAAGCAAGTCACTTAAATCACCAGAGTAGTTAATATTTCACTGTTGTTTCAGGATCTGGTTATGGACATCCTCAGAGTGTTGACTACCCCAGATCTAGAAGTGCGCAAAAAAACCCTGCAACTAGCTCTGGATCTTGTCTCTTCAAGAAATGTGGAAGAGGTAAAATACTTATCACTTATACATTACGCTTCTATTCTCTTGAAAAATATGTGACTTATTTCAGTTTTATTTGATCTTTTCTATAGCTGGTGATTGTTCTGAAAAAAGAAGTGATTAAGACTAATAATGTGACAGAGCATGAAGATACTGACAAATACAGACAGCTGCTTGTTCGTACTTTGCATTCCTGTAGCGTTCGGTTCCCAGACATGGCGGCAAATGTTATTCCAGTGGTAGGTAAACATTTAATTATATTTTCATTAAATATGTTCTAGCTGTACCAGAATCCTTGTTACCTTTCATGACAAAAGAGGTAGATGCAGCTATATTTCTTACAATGGGTTTGTACTATATTATGTTAATATGAATGGCCTGAAGAAATATAGAACTTTTGATATTGTAGTTGTTCATCTTCTGTGACTTTTATTTTTAAATATTCCCGAAAAAACATGAGCTGAAAAATACCTGGCTCTAAAAGCACAATAATCTTTGTTCAAAAAGAAATTGGAATTACAATAATTGATTGGAATGTACAGGACTTTTTCATAATTTGTCTGATTTCAGCTTTGCTTAGTGAGATAAGCACAGTCTTACTTTTTTGAGTGTAAAAAGAAAGCATTACTATATGAACATAATACAGTTTTGAAACTAAATTTAAATGAGCTTATTCTCTTACTCCTTCCTGTTCTTCCTGCCTGTGTTCACCTGTTTGATACTATAACTTCTGTGAGCCTTGATGTCTTGCAAATTATGTAACTGCATTGCTGTTTGTGCTCATGATCACTTTTTTTGTGCTAGCTGATGGAGTTTCTTAGTGATAATAACGAAGCAGCAGCTGCTGATGTTCTGGAATTTGTACGTGAAGCAATCCAGCGGTTTGATAACCTCAGACCCCTCATTGTTGAGAAGATGCTTGAAGTCTTTCACGCTATTAAATCTGTCAAGTGAGTCCAGAATATGAACTTAATCAAAAACTGAAGCATTCTATTGAATGTTTGTTGTCATTACATATATTGTAGCTGTTCTGAAATCCCTGCTACTGAACCATACTAAAGAATAATCGAAGCTGAGATACTGTAGGGATTAGATGACTTGTAGGTACAGCTTTCCTTCTGCCTATTTATACAAAACATTTATAGGGTGCTTGTTACATTGAATTAATTGATTCAAATTTCACTTTAAACCTGCAGCTGTTAATTGTATTTTCATTTGATTTGTTTCTGTCACTGTTCATGAAGGCAAACCTGAAAGTCATGCATTTGTTAAAAGTGAGTTTGCATTTGCATTAAAAGTGAGTATACATTGCCAGAAAACTCAGTCTTAACAAACATAATATGCAAAGCATCTTTAGTATCTTTAACACACTAGAAATTTCTTCTGATGATGAATCTACATAGGTTCAATCAGTTTACCATTTTTTCCAGTACATAGTGTACTCTGAATCCTACATCCATCATATTCTCATTAAGTGGCAAAAAAAGCTGAAAAAAACAGTGTTTTCCTTAATCTTCATTTGTTTTCCGTGTTCATTGTCCTACATGCTAGTAAAGTTATTCTATCTTAGTTAATTGGAAAAATTGCATCTGACCTTATGCAGTTAAAATAGAGTTACTTTTTTATGATTGTATTATATTTTGTTTTTATGAATATCAAGGCTAACACAGGAATATGTTTGTAGCAGACTATATCTTATTTAATATACTTGTTCATTAGTAGGGCTGAAAGGATATGTGTTTTTGATGAAACTTGCTGCATTTTATTTAATTTACTGCAGGCAGCTTATTTCTTCTATTATCACTCATATTTGAATTTATTGAGGCTGGCATTTACCACCTGACTATAAATCACTTCCCTTGATGCCAGTGTCTGGGTATCATGAAAACATTACTAAATTACTGTTCTTAGGATTTATCGAGGCGCTTTATGGATCCTTGGAGAATATTGCAGCACCAAGGAAGATATACAGAGCGTAATGACGGAAGTTCGCAGATCACTAGGAGAGGTGAGTTTTTTTACTTCCTGTCTTCAGTGTATTATCTAAGAAAAAGACTTTAAATGCAGATGAGAGGCAGTTTTGAACACTTGTGACACTTGTGTAATTGTGTGTGCAAGACATCTGAAGAAGAATTAAATGGGGTTTTGCATTCAGAATAATTTTCAAGTAGGATGTCTGTTGTCAGTACATACTCAGAATAAGTGATAGTTGATTACCTCATATTTAGGAGGAGGATGAACAGTTTCTCATCCCAGAAAATTACAGCAGCTTTAAGATATAATTTAATTGATTATATCCAATATATCCGCTATATCCATCAACCTCAAATCACAGTGTTTTACAGTTGGGACGGTCTAAGAGGTATCTAAGACATTCTGTTTAATGTTGCCAATGACCCTTATTCATGGGAAGGAAGCTTCTGTATACACTTTGACATTTACGTATCTCCTTATTTCAAATCGTTGCACTGTAATTGACCTTACAGTGACCAGTCTTTTTGAAAATCCTTGTACAGTAAAAATGGCTTTTTAAAATTGCAATAATTGTTTCCTAATCACGCTTAGATCCCTATAGTAGAGTCTGAAATCAAGAAGGAGGCTGGTGAGCTAAAACCTGAAGAAGAGGTGACTGTGGGTCCAGCCCAAAAACTGGTGACAGAAATGGGTACTTACGCAACACAGAGTGCACTCAGTAGTTCCCGACCTGCCAAGAAGGAAGAAGACAGGTATCTAAGACTTCATACTAGATCAGCAGTGACTCAGTTCATTTTAAGAGTGGTATCCTCTCATATACAGTATTTAGTGGTTGAGATGGTTCCCTGGTTTGAAGGGATTATCTGAAATAGGTGGTAACTGATGAGAAGTTGCCTAATTGCTTGGGAGTTGTAATCAACATTTATTATATATCAGAAAGGATGTTGATATCCTAAATTCCAGCTGTTTGGTTTTTTTTGTGTGTGTGTATCAAGTCCCTTTGCATTTTTAATTGCATGTGGAAACAGAGACTTTTTGCTATATATTGCTGTGCTCTGTTTAATGTCTGCTATATTTTACTTCATTGGTATCTAAAACAATTCTTAAGTTTTCTTAACTACAGGTGAGGTATTACGTCACTTCAGAGCTACAATGAAATACATAGTGGGTAGAAATTATCCCTTACCCTTTTCACTTGGCTTCCTGTTCCGTGCTGAATTGGCTGTGTGACTTGTAAATATCTCTATATGGGGAAAAACTACATATGGAAAAAGGACCATCTTCAGAGACATTTTGGTTTTGTTTTGTTTCTACAGTATTGGATGCTAAGATATGAATATGATATATGTGTTAGAATATCTTTGGATCTAGTCTCCTGATCATCATCTTCCTTTACAGACCTCCATTAAGAGGTTTCCTGCTTGATGGGGACTTCTTTGTTGCAGCTTCCCTTGCCACGACTTTAACTAAGATTGCTTTACGATATGTGTCACTAGTTCAGGAAAAGAAGAGACAAAATGTAAGTCATTTTCTTTATTTTCACTGTAGTTATAAAGAGCTGGCTGTTGTTGAGTGTGTGAATAGGTGTCTGTGGGCTTGGGGGGGGTGGTTTTTTTTTTTAAATAGGTAGGAGGTGGGTTAAGTAGAGAGTAAAGTGCCAGTTATATGATTGGGCGGTAGTGATGTTTGGGTTGCAAAATGAACCACTGTTGTCCAGCAACTGTGTCTAGACAGTGTCTAAACTGTGCTGCTTGTTTGCTCTGCTAGTACAAACAAAAAGCTGTTTTTTCAGGTATTTTGTGAACTGGATGAATTTGCATCTGTTTCTGAAATAAATCATAAATAAGTATTTCTATTTAACAAAAACAAAACAAACAAAAAAAAAAAAGCAAAATGCAATAACCTCTTCACCTTTTTGTTTTTTTCCCCCCCATTATCAGTCCTTTATTGCTGAAGCTATGTTGCTGATGGCCACTATTCTCCATTTGGGAAAGTCCTCTCTTCCTAAGAAGCCAATTACAGATGATGATGTGGATCGTATTTCTTTGTGTCTGAAAGTTTTGTCAGAGTGCTCTCCACTCATGAATGATATTTTCAACAAGGAATGCAGACAATCCCTCTCTCAAATGCTGTCAGCCAAGCTAGAAGAGGAGAAACTTTCCCAGAAGGTGAGATATTGAAGTCTGTAATCATAAATATCTTGCTTTTTTTTTTTAACTGATGTTCACTTCCAAGTTTGTCCCAATATCTGCATGAATTTGACCATTTGATTGTATTTAAGTCAGTGAAGTCATTATTTGATTGTACAATAAGAACAGAATTCATCATGAATTCTTGAATGTTTCTTTGTCTTTATGCAGAAAGAATCAGAGAAGAGGAATGTGACAGTTCAGCCAGATGATCCCATTTCCTTCATGCAGCTTACTGCTAAAAATGAAATGAGCTCAAAAGAAGACCAGTTTCAGCTCAGTCTTCTTGCAGCCATGGGAAACACCCAGAGAAAAGAGGCTGCTGATCCTCTGGCATCCAAGCTTAATAAGGTAATACACAAATCAAAAGTCCCTTGGTGGTTATGCACAGAATCAGCCGTTGGAGATGCCGTCTGCAACAGATGAAACTGATTATATTAGTGATTGGGAAGACCCATGCATTTGTTGACTGGGATGAAGGAGAAGAAAGGGAAAAACCCTTCTTGCCCTTAAAAGACCTTCCCTTGTTCACGTGAGAGGGAAAGAGCAAGTAGGGGGAATTAGTGCTGAACCTCTGGGATGTAGAGAAGAAATAAGGTTGTCTGCTGGTCTGGAGAGCCCAGCAAGGCTCGCAGTAAGGAAAGAAGGAACGTGGCAGGTAAGAATCACATTCTCTGGCTGCCGTACAATATTGCCAAGCACTGCGGTTTTGCTTTTCATAGTTTGACTTGTTTCAGTGTTTTCAATGTGTTTATGAGGAAAAATACCTTCAATTCTTTTCTTGGACAGGTTACTCAGCTGACGGGTTTCTCAGACCCTGTCTATGCAGAAGCATACGTCCATGTCAATCAGTATGACATTGTACTGGATGTGCTTGTAGTAAACCAGACCAGTGACACTCTGCAGAACTGCACACTAGAACTTGCCACACTAGGTAAGCATTATTGATGGAAACCAATAATTGTTTTCCATTGGTGAAAAATAATAAACTTATATATTGGTACCAGAAGTTATAAACAATCAGATTCTGACTTTTTATACTTACTCACTAGAAAAATAGCATAGCATTCCATTTTTCTATTTTCCTCTTGCCAAAATATTTGACGTTTTTCTCTCATATGCTTATTCCCTGCTGTGCTGTTACCATAGAGCAAGAGGACAAATTCCAGATCAGTATGGAGCAAATATCAGTCAGTGGAAAGCCATCTCTGTTAGGTGGTTCCTGCACTCAGGCTAAAGTACAAAATGTAGCATTTACTCAGCTGAAGTCATCCCTTGTGCCAGCAGCTGTAGCAGGGCATGTTTGAAAAATACTGAGGATTCCTTAGCTTCTAAAGGCAGGATTGGAGTAGCTAGTATAAGAACAGTAACTGGTTTCTTATTAGTTATCTTACTGTTTGTCAGACAAGGATTGAAGAAAGCTTAGAGCGTACTAGGAGAACACATACAGGATATATTTTTAAATGGTGTAACCATGACTTGAGGGATCTGAATTCTTCCTCAGGGTAAACAGGATGAATATACTAGGTCTTGTGTGCACCTGTTTGTTTATCAGTTCAGTAAGGCAGAACTGTAGAGTTTATAAATGATACCTTGCAAAAGCAGTGACTTACTGCATCACTTTCATGTTTGTAGAGCTGATGCATTCATGCTGTATTATCAAAGCGCACAGTTTAAAGAAATACTCACGTAGAACTAAGGTGTCTTTTACAATAGCTTGTAAGATAAGTGCCGGTCTTATTGTTTCCTTGTAGCAATTACATTCAGAATCACGGTGCTACTTTGACCTGTCTGCAAATAGCTTAGTACATGTAATACCAAACATTGAACTTTGCATTTTTTTAAGTACTTGACAGTGGGATTAGATGTTACAGTGTTGTTAGCATTTGAAGCACAAGAGGTAGAATTAACCATTTCCTGCTCAGTTAAAAACTTGTACTAGACTCGATCCAAAGCCTATAATAGACAGTACTTCCTTTTTTTTTCCAGTGATTTTTTTTTTTTTTATATGTGCACTAATATTTTAAGTAAGGTTTCTGTTTTGATTTGTTTTAAGTAGGGTAAATGATTGTTTTACAGCTCTAAAAATTTTAAAGGAAATTTTAAAACAAACAAAAAAAAACCCAATACCTTTATGGAACTTAGTGCGACTTGCTAGACTTTAGAATTGACTGACTGGAAAATTAAGAACGGTCACCTGAGCTAAACCAATTGTGCACTTTCCCTTTTCTCCTGATTTCTTTGAACAGGTGACTTGAAACTTGTGGAAAAGCCATCTCCTCTGACACTTGCTCCACATGATTTTGCAAACATAAAAGCTAATGTCAAGGTTGCTTCGACAGAAAATGGAATCATTTTTGGAAATATTGGTAAGCAAACAATTTTGGGTGCAACATTAATATTAAAGTTTATCTTTTCTTAGAAGCTTAATGAAGTCAGAAATAAATATTTAAAGCTCTTCATACTGCAAGAGGAAATTAAATGGTCTGTAATATATTAATATTTTTCTAATGATTAACAAAAATCTGTTGAAGTCATGATAGAGCATGCTATCTTTTGAATGATTATCACTGTGACATTTGATTCAAGCCTCTGCTTTTAAAGCATGAGCTAAGCGGCCTTGCCTAAAAGACCTATCTTAACTCAAATGCTCTGCCACTTGGTCATGCTCTGGAAGAGGAGACGAACGCTGAGCTGAACAAATGCTGAATGTTGTTAATTGAGACTCTTATTGCAAACTCACTCTTTTAAACATTAGGTGGTTTGTGTTTTATATTGCAGTGTATGACGTCTCTGGAGCAGCCAGCGATAGAAACTGTGTTGTTCTCAGTGATATTCACATTGACATTATGGATTACATCCAGCCAGCTTCGTGCACGGATGCAGAGTTCCGACAGATGTGGGCAGAATTTGAGTGGGAAAACAAAGTTAGTTTTCTGTTTGTCTTATTTTGAGGCTCTTTTGGATGAGGAATAATTCTATTTTTTGCTCTATGCCAGTACACACCAGCATTTTTTCTTATGATATAAGCATCATTCATGTGCTTATGTAACACAAGTGATTGGGTTTGTATTGTGTTTAAGACTAGACAATTCTAGCTGTATCTGTGTATGTATGTTGTCTCTGTAGAAATAGGTATCATCTTCTAAATACAGATAGTGGCTTTAGTATTTGAAAGTGTTTAGCAAGTCCATAAAATGCCTGAAAGTAGTAGGTATGATGAGTCTTAACCTCTTATCTAGAGACTGTCCTAATTGCTCAGTGGTTGCTGTGTACTTTAGTTCAAAGGAGAGCTTATAACATATAAGTTCTTGCTGAGACTGCCGAGTTGTACTGCTTGGCCTCTCCATTTCAAAACAGAAGACACTGTAACTCAAAAACAATGTGCTCCACTTTGGGATTTTCTATGTATTCCAAGCAGAATAGCTTTTAAAATTTTGCAGTGCATCTGAAGCATCTGAAGCACTTGTGCATTTTTAGGTAGCATTCATAAATGTCTCTTTAATGTACACTTAATATTAGAGGATGCCTAAGCTGTTAATAACATACTTCTTAAAAAAGGGTTGATAGGAGGAGAGATTTTCTCATACAACAGAACAGTGTAACTTAAGATAGCATAGTAATGTTTTGTTTTGTTTTTAGACAGCTGTTTTTAGACACATTATAGCCTTGTTCACTGTATATATTTGCATGTATAACTAGGGACTGAATTTAAGTGTCCCAGAGGGAACTTATGAACAGTAGTTCTATTGTACAATATATGGTTCCTTAGCAATTCAGAAATTACCTCCTGATATAGATTTATTAAAAAGCAATTTAATCATCCAGTTTTCAGTATGAGAAAGCCAAGGCAGCCAAGAGAAGAGTGATGTTCATAACAGAGAGATAAAAACCAAAAATACTTCTCTTTCATGTTACACATTTACCCATGTAGCCCTTTTCAGCTGCAGTAACCTGATTTCTAAGCCACTCCACTTGTTTCAGATAGCCCTGAGCCATCTTGCTTAGTCTTGCTAAATAAATAAATAACATAAATTAACCACTTACGGCTCTACTACTTTTTCAGTGCAAAGTAGGAGTTTTAGGCACTTGGCTCATTAATGTTTTGTAGCATTTCAAAGTAAAATTATGCTTTCCCCCTCCCCTTTTAATGTTTTCATTACGGATTTATTTCAGATAGATTCAGTGTGTTTTCTTAATCTTAGCTGGGGGGAGATAATGTGGTTTTGTAGAGTAACTTCACTTTTCTTGAGGGAAGCTATTTTTCAATAAAGGATAAAATGATTCCTAGCATCAGTCATTTAGAAATAAGCTTTTGGAGGAGATAGCACTTTTGTTCAGGTAATGTGTAAACTTAAGCCATGTTAACGCAAGACACACTATTTGAAACAGAATGTATGTGTTCAGCGTTTTAGGAGCTATGGTAGTAAAAAGGAATTCCCACCCTTTTTAACTAGTGGATTACAGGAGGTGATAACTTTATATGGTGCAACTCCCTAGGATCTACATGTAGCTCTGTCTCAAGTGAAAGGTAGTGGTGACCTTAGAGTCCTGGACCAGAGGTGATTTCAGATATGTCTGATGTGCTGTTGAAAGTAATAAAACTTCTTCTACTTTTTAAAGGTTACAGTGAACACAAATATCATTGATCTGAATGAATACTTACAGCACATACTGAAGTCAACCAATATGAAATGCCTGACTCCAGAGAAGGTGAGCTATTTCCTCAGAGATTTTAGACACCCTTACTAGTTTGTGTGCTTAAACATGAAAATGGTTTAATATTTTTCATGACAGTTATTAGAGATATTTGTTTACAATGTGAAACTGTATTTCAGAGTTTTGAAACAAATGCCCTAAAAAGAGAAGAAATGAATGTTATCAAAATTCTGTGACACTTTCATTATGTTTGAATTTTTTTGTAGTTGAACAAGAAATAGTCAATGGTTGTTTTAGTTTGTAGTAGCTGTCCTACAATGCATACTTAATAGGACCATGTGCTTCTGTACATTTTTTTGTTAGTAACTCAGAGTTCTTTCCCTCTCAGTCAAAAATTATCTTTGCTTGCTGTTTAGCATTTTTGCTGTAAGGCAAATATATACAGATTTAAAATAGCTGTATAAGCTGTATATATAAGATAATAACTATTAACTGCTATATGTATATAGTAATTATTTGCTATTTAGCTTCTTTAGTCTTTTTACATCTACTACCCATTATGTTTGTTTCAATGACTAATAAAGATTACATCTCCTTAAATATTAAAATAGAAAATAATATTAAAATTTAAATAAAAAAATAGAATTTAGAAAAGTGTTACTGGTGTTTCTCACTGTGTAATTTGCTGATCTTCTAAAATGCTGTATTATAAGGCAGAGATTTGAATGTTAAACATAGGTATATTCAAGCAGATATCAAGTATGAAACAAACGTATTTAAAGGATTTTGGCCTTTCTAAAGGTTGAAATGTTCTTTCTATAGGCACTTTCTGGTTACTGTGGCTTTATGGCTGCCAATCTTTATGCACGTTCCATATTTGGAGAAGATGCGCTTGCCAATGTGAGCATTGAAAAGCCAATTCATCTTGGACCAGATGCTCCTGTCACTGGCCACATACGAATCCGTGCAAAGAGTCAGGTAACTGGTTTCTATTCAGAGCATTTTTTTCCTTTTCATCCTTGCTCAGAAAATGTGTAGCATGCTCTTAAAAACTCGCTGCTTTTTTGGTACTACTACAGTTAGTTCCTAATATTAGATAAAACTTTTAGATTGATGAATATAGGAACTTCAGACTGAGTCTTGTTACATTTCTATTTTTTAAGTGAAAAACAGCTTTCTGGTTAGGTATAATCGTATGCAAAAACTATATTATAGATCTTCTCTGCCAGTCTATTTTTATAAAATTGGCCATTGGACAAAAATTTCCTTTTTTTGTCCATAGCACTGCACATAAGATACTACATTTGATTTACTTTTAAATAAAGAGCAGATACACTCTGAGGTTCCTTGATCTGTTTCTTAATAAATTAAACATTAACAAAGTTATATATTTGAATAGAATTGTTTTCTAAAATTACTTTAGTGTTTTGTCTTTGGATTTTACAACTTAATTTTTTTTGGCTAAAAAAAAAAAAATTGCAGATTTGGAACTGTGTTTTATAATGAAAGAGGTAATTTTACCAATAAGTGTCCCAAATGGCATACAATTTACAGGTTCCCTCAGAGTGTTTAGGGTCAAAGAAAATGTTTATTTTGTGATTTCACTGTAAAGATTGAGGTGTGGTTTTATATTCCTGGTTTACAGTGACTTTTTTGTTATGTAAGACCTCTTTAATTAAATATTCTGTATAAGCTTGTTCTAAATATGTCAGTCTTATCTGAGATCAGGCATTCTCAGGCCATCTGAGATTATTCTATTGTTGAGTAGGTGGATTTGTGCAGTTTCCTTTGAGATCTCTTCCATTTCTATGCAATGTTAATATAGTTCTGTAAAATAATTATTTTTCTGTATCCTTTTAGTTTCAAGTACTGGTATTAACACTAAGTCTCTGGAATTTCAGTATTTGGATTGACAGTTGTAATTTGTCTAGTGACAATATACTTGATGGAGGATCCAATGGCTGAAAATTTACTTCTGTCTGTAGTATTGATGACAGCAAGTTCATTTAAGTTTCGCTGATTCAATAATAATATTTAGATCTTGCCTTTACGTTATGTTAAAAAGGTATGAACTGTAGTTTATGTAAAGACGTAAACAGTTAGAAATACTTTAATTTTCATGCCACTACCTTCATAGATTTGTTTTATACTTGATAATGACTGTATCATTATCAGCATCATGAATATCTTTTTTCTTTTCCTTACAGGGAATGGCCCTGAGTCTTGGAGATAAAATCAATCTGTCTCAGAAGAAAACAAGTTTATAAATTTTATGTGATTTTTTTTTCTCTTTTTTTTTTTTTTTGTCTTTTACGATTTAACTTTAGGTATGTGGCTTTTGGGATCCAGAACATCTTATATTCTTAATGTTCTGTAACTGTAGAAACCAAGCTTTGGAGCTGAATGCATTCCAGCAGATAATTTATAGGTTCTCCATGATCGATACAGAGCGAAACTTTCAATCTCCATTTTTTTTTCCTTTGTTTCCTGGAATTTATGTTGTCTTTGTCTCTAATATATACTGATGCTCACAATACAATAAAAAAATCTATGCCAGTGCAGTTTTCTTTTTAAATTATAAACTCTGTATTATTCATTTATTACTGAATATCTGGCAGGGATATTTTGACATTCCAAGGAGCAAGAATATTTAATCGCTTGAAGTGTTTACAAGAGTGCCTAGGCCTGAATTGTGTGAATTTGTGACTAGTACTCTTAAAAGATTTTTGTGCATCTAGAAGATGGATAGATAGATATGAGACTTAAGTCAAAGGCTGTATATTCTAGGTGGTTGATTTAGTAATGTAATCACATGGCCCAGATAAAGTTGTAATATCACGACTGTATAGTTTAGCATGTGAAAGGAGACTTTTTTTTTCCAGCAAGTAGTAAATCTTAATCTTTGTTAGATTCTCAGATACTTTCAGGGTGGCATTATTGCATAAATAACACAAACTTTCTTGGTGTGTTTGTTTTTTTTTAGCTGAATTCAAAAAAGACAGCGAACTGCAAAATTAAAGCTGTAGCGATGGAAACAGTATTTTTGGTGAATTCAGCCGTTAACCTCATATCTAAGTTCAGGAAGGAAGGATTCGGACTGATTATGATCTTGCATTGAAAATGAGAGTATTGAACCTTGTTGGGGAAGTGTCGGAAAAGGAAAAATTGTGATTGGAGTTTCAGGTCAGGATGTGGAAGTGAGTTAACACCTTTTTAGCAGCAGATTAAAGCATATAGCCTTTAGATTGAAAATGTATTTAGCTGAATCTGTTAAGCGTTTATTCTGAATTTGTTAAATTGTTGCAAGCAGTGAATTCGACATAAGTACCCTGGAGCCAACGGCAGCCGTCCAGTTGGCAGGAGATTCTTATACCGAAAGAAGTGGAATAGCTGTGTTCCTGCTCTAGTAGGACAGATGAGAACTAGAATCCTGAGTGGCTGATTCCTAAACCGGTCAGGACCTTGTGAAGGTGAAAATTGTTATTTTATACTCTTGAATAAAGATGCACGTGAATAGTTTGAGTAGCACACGCATAAAGCTTGAAAGACTCAAGGCTGCTGAGTTCTGTCTACCTAAAGGATCATCCTGCAAGTACCTTGCAAAAATTGAGCTAAGTGAGATTCATGTAGATATTTCATGTTCTGCCCTATATTTGTTTTTTGTCAGCTAGTTTTGGTGTGTCCTAATAAGCATTAAAATCATTTTAGTTCTTTCTCATTCTCATGCTGTTTTTAAGCTTAGGTATTAGAAGGTAGTTTGCTCATACTTTTGTTTTATTTGTTTTTTAAAACTTTGCACTGGGTGCCCTTGTCTGAATTTTGAATAAATAAAAAATGTCAGTCAGTAAAAGATGATTGGCACTAGTAATTTTTTAAGCCATTAGCTGTGGAAGCCATACTGTATTTAATACACAGTATTAAAATTTGCATTAACGCACCCCAGTGTACAAATCCCTTTTAGAAATAAGCCTATACATCTGCTATACTATTTATTAAATGCCCTGGATTCAAAATATGCGATCTTGTGAAGCTTTTGTACATGTATTTTATTATATTTTCACACCTCATGCTTACCATGTGTGGAAAAGAGAAAGGTCTTGGATAAGCAAGCCTGTTGATTTAATGTGTTTGAGCAGAGATGCTGCTTTCAAGTAGCTTCCAAAGACTTCGATTACCTTGTGCTCTTCACTGAGCATCAAATACGCTCACAAAATGAACAGTTATGTCACAGGTATAAATAGGTACTGCTGGTTTTAAGCATTATGAAGAGGTAGTTTTAAAGCCTTTCTCTGCCTTGGTGGGTAGTATCCAGATCTTGTACTCCAATAAATATTAGAGATATTTAAAAAAAAAAAAAAAAAAAAAAAAAAGATAGTGCAACATGGTTTTGTTGAGTGACCTGGTAATGCTTTGCATGTTTTAAAATCTTTCTGGTTCTGTTTGGCACTGTTCTGCTTTCTAATGAAAGCTCTGACTTGCACATCGCATGATACCAGCAAGAACGGAGACCCTGGATATGCTGATCCGGGTTGAGAAAGGTCGTGCACTGCCCTTCAGCCACTCCTGGTCGTGCTGTGTGGGTCAGTTGGCTTGTCACTACTTACCAAAGCTATACTTGTGGCACCTACTGCTGCCACTACAGGGCAAAGGGAATCTGTTTCCTGGCAGTTCTGGTGACCATGAGCAGTTATGAGCAAGTAGAAGAGCTGGTTGCATGAGAACAACAGATGCACCATCACTCAATTTAAAAACTGCTGTCTGAGGAGAGCAAGAATTTTTAAGTAATTGCTGTTGAAATGTAGAACAGCATTGACAGGATACAAAACATTTTCCAAGCAATTAGAGCTAAGTGTCAGCAGCAACACTAGCACCGCATGGCGCCATAGAAAGGAAGGTCTCATGCAGACTGGTTTGCCTTAAAATCCACTTAGAGCTTTTTTGTTGTAGAAGAGTTTAGCAGAAACTAGTGTGTAATAGCAGCTCTACTGTGGTGTTCAAAACTTAGTATCAGAAGGTTAGTAACCAGTTTTCTGGGTAACATTGCAACATATGCAAGTACAATATATGCAAAACATTTGCTTAAAGTAGTGGCCCCTTACAGCTCTGGATCTTCAGAGTAGAAAGGAATTCCTATTTGGAATAAATGGAAGAAGAAAACTTGTTGCTTTTCTGATAGAGCCTTTAGAAAGTCATTATTTGATGTAGTGCTGACAAAACAGGAAGCTGATTTCCCCTGTGCTTTTGCTCCTTGTTTGGAGGTTCTGTGAATCAGGCCCAAATGCTGTCACTAGAGCTCAGCGAAGGTTTATATTTGTGTTCTATTCAGGAGGTGTGTGAAAAGCAGGAAGCTTTTTATGATGACTAGTATGAAACAATCACGTCTCAATTATCTAGCAGGAAGGGGTAATCCAAATAAACCAAATGCAAATAAAAAGTAGATAATATAAACCAAGAATAAATCAGACTATAGAGGAACTCATTTTGTATATTGAGTTTTAAGGTTTGCAAATGTGTTTAGTAGAAACAGGGACAGCTTTATGCAACTGTCAGAAGCGTGAGGTTGCATGGAAGGGCTGTGTACTTCCTGGCACAGAGCTGCAGCTGAAGTGCTGAGGGAAAGCACTGCCAGTTAATCCACATAAGGATACCTATCAACCTATCAATCAGTTGTGCTGAGTTGCAAATAAATGTATTTTATAAAATAATGTATTGCTACACCAGAGGGTGCTGTCTCACAACTGTAAGAAACGTTCATTTAGAGCATTTTTTAAAAAGGCATTAGTAAGGAAAGTAAAGGAGGTAGAGTTTGCCATAAAATGGATGCAGGATAGTTTTGGTCCACACTCAGTGTTGTTTTCAGTTGTGTGTGTTTGTATTTTCTGGTTGCCTAGCTATGTATAACCAGCATACATTGGTGCTGACAGCTCAATTTACTGCTATAGTACATCTGTTTCTAAGCTGACTTTTCTCTCTAGAGATTATATTTTTCACAAGTGTAATGAGATGGGTTTGGCTATAAACATCTGGCCTAGGACTTACTGTATGGAAGACTTAGTGATGATTAGTTCATTAACAGGAGATGGAAGTGAAATGTAAGAAATTCTAACCATCACTTTCTCTGTACATTTGTGATACAAATCTGGCCAATTTTTTGTTTGATCAAAACAACAGCTATCTATCTTACTTCACTAGATATTTTTCCTGATATTTTTGTGTTTCCTTTTGTGTCTTACATAATTTGTCATTTTAACCTCTCCCAGACTTGTGGGATGGGTTTGTTTGTTTTATTTGTTTGCGTAAATGCAATTTCTTTATCGGAATGATTCATAGTCCTCAAGAATAGAGAGTTGGCAGCGAAAAATGGTGTTTCTTTCAATATTGTAAAAGATCGGCATAATTGTAAAATTCCAGATTTTAGACAGTTTTGAATTAACTTCTCAGAATTTGAATGTTATCATAAACATTTATTTACACAGCTTCTGTGACTTTAAAGTCCCTGTTGTGCTGTTTCTTTCACTGTCTATGCCTATGCAGAAACTGTCATTTGAATTTCAAAACTCAATAAGGATGTGCTATTCTGATCTATTAGAATAACTCTACTGTCCATCTTATTTCAGACACAAGAACAAAAGATTATTCCAACTGAGTTGCCGTTAAGCTACACACTTAGTATATGAGAATACATAAATATTTTAACCGTGTCTAGAAACTTCATATGAGATTCCCCAGGACCTTTACTTAGTCTGAAATTCTCTTCCTTTCTTGCTTTAAATATTTGATGTTATTAACAAGTGCTGATCTCTTGTACTATCCAAAAATGACATGACATATTGCACAAGTATTCACATCCCTGTTCTTAATTGTTTCTAATGAAATCTGTCACTTTTTCAGTATTCACTGAATTGAGTGGTGGTGGTCTAAAACCTTCTTCGAGTTATGGCCAAGTGAAAGTATTCTTATGCAGAAGCAGTACGTGGCATTTAACAGTAAATGCTTTCCTGAAGGTTAGGAATAGTTGATGCGTGCCACAAGGATTCGCGTCAGTCCCTTCAACATCTGGAGGGTAGCGCTGTGACCTCAGAGGCCACAGAGCTTGTTGCACAGGTCTGCGTTTCGCCTGTGGAAGAGTGTAGGGCCTGTGGGTGCAATGGCAACCCCACTGGGTGCATCTGTATAAATAATGTAGTACAGATCTGCCTTACATCTACAGCTGGAGTATGTGTGGCATGCGCTTGGACTTCAAGTGATTTTCTTCCTGGGGGCACCCAGATTGGAACTGTGAGCCAGGACCCTCTCTGGAGTGCTGTGTCACAGAACGGCTGCAATTCCTGCAGCAGTGAGCTCTGCATGTCTGTGGTGCACAGCTGAAACCTGCACCTGATGCTGGCTTCACTCACAGCAGACACTCAGTGTGGGCTGGAGGTCCACACCTGGACTCAGAATCGCAATGGCTCCAACCAAATCAAAGTCAATCTCCAAGTTGGTGACCAAATTTCACTTTGACCATTAGTTTATATTATTTCTATCTCATTCGGTGGCTGCTTGCAGAGATATAACTGCCTGCTCAAGACACTATCATATGCTCTGAGATCTTTCAGGCTGTTCTGTCTGTGTCTGTCAAGAGGAGGCCACTGTACATGATAAGACATCTTGTCACGGAGACCAAATGGACAGATCTTTGTACCAGATGGGAGTTATGCTTCAGGCTTCAATACGTTAGGTCTTAACCAGCATCTTTGCTTCCTTACAAAATAACCTAGTATCTGAAAACTGCTTGAAACACTCCACCTAGTTTGTTCTGTGTTATGCAGCACTCCTGGCTGCAAGATCAGATGCCAACCTGGAAGGCAAGAGTTGCAGTCTGTTGAGCTAGTACAGCTGGTATTCTTGCCATGTGGAAAGTGATTGCATTCACCAGTGTCTGACAGCAGGATCCATGTTCACATGAATTACCTGCCTAAGGAGAAAGCAAATTCTTTTTCTACAATAGCTATTGTTCTTTGAAATATTGTCGTGTTAAGGGATTCTGTAACTTGCCCTTCATCCCTACTTCATTTAGGTGGAGAAGAAGAAAAGGCCGCCTGAATCTGTAAGTGGGGCATGTGCTGCAAAGGGCTTGTGAGTGATTTTGGGCTTCTTGCAAGGTGCGGTATGGGTGTCCAGAGGAAGCCTTACTGACTGCAGCTGCTCCTAGAAACACTGTCTCTATAAATCGAGTGTTCCAAGCTTACTAGGTTGCATTCACACATAGAGGTGTTTGCCAGCTAGGAGAGTGCCCACTCAACAAAAAATCCCTGTTGTAAGAGCAACAATTCTTCTTTCAGTTAGTCCTCCATAGGCTTGGTCGAAGTTGTGTCAGAGAAGTGATTTCACCTAAGTATGAGAGCTGTGTTGCACTGTTCTGTCTCTTGGTACAAGTGGCTATGTTTCTCCTAACTTTGTCATGCAGAAACATCAAAAAGTAGTTGACCAAAACTGAAATTGTTTCTTGTAGTTAGGCTACAGAGTGTAAATATTCGAGCTTCCATTGTGACTCAATCAGTAGAAACAGATTCATCTTTTACTCCAGTTGCTTTGGGTTCCTCTGTGAGGTTTTTGGTTTGTCATACTAATTTTTTTAAAGGTGCAAAAAGATAAGCTGCTAAATCCTTAAGGTGTCTGCCTTGTCAATTGCTTTCATGCGTATATTTTGAAGCATGCAATGGGTGTGCTCAGGCAATATTAGTACATCTTTAACAAGCAATGTAATTATTCCAGGGCTTCTATGCCTGCTCCATAAGTAAGAACAGGTGTTTTTTTCCTACGCCTGTTCTCACTTACAGTTCAGGCGTACAAGTTCAGCAGTGATACTATATCCAGCCTTAATAAATGTGAACGTTGCCGTAGAAACACTGTCACTTCAGGAGAGGTATGGAATGCCAAAGAAACCTGTTCTCTCAGCATGCAGATGCTAAAAGCAGATGAAGATATTTATCAGTAAATCAGTTAAGCTCATTATTTATGGAAAATACAGGTCATGTGAGATATTCGCACTGTGGAATGTATTTCTTAATTAAGTGAAAAGTTGGGGTTTGTCTTTGTTCCAGCTAATTCCTCCTGTGTTATTGTATAGCATGAAGATACAGGTCCTAGCAAATACTGGAAGCAATTCCTGAGTTCTATATGCTAAAGCATATGAATACAGAATGGCTTACAGAAGCCTATCAAGCTGAAGATTTTATTTCACTACTATTTTTTTTCCCCCACAAATGTATTTTTGCATTACAGATTTGTAATGGGGTTAAAACAAAACTGGGGTTACTACCTAGTAATTTTTTAGAATGGATGATATTTGCCTTACAGGGATAAGAATAAGATTCTGAATTCCATTAGTCAGGAAAGTTGAAACAACCCACTGTGTCTGTTGGTACCAGTCATGTAGGACTATAGGAGTTTTTAGTAGACAAAAAGGTTGTCTTGTTTAAACATTGATGATGAACACAAAGCTACAGAAGGGAAGAAACACATCAAGATAAGCCTTGACAAAGGTTGTGGGGAGACAGGGAAGCAGTAGGACTGACCTTCATGATTACACGTAGGAGAGATTCTCTTAAAAAACTTTTCTGAGCTATAAATTTGATCAGACCCGTTATTTCAAAGAAGACTTAAGTTCTTGAAGTTTGCATTCCTCCTGTTGTTGGAAACTTGCTTGTTAACCTACTTTTCCACTCTATTGTGCACTGAGATGCTAATGATTATTTATGAGTAAGGTTAAGGAAGACCAGATACCCTCCAGTGTTCCAACATGTTGTCAGATTTTTCGCATAGAGATTGGATAATGGGATTGCTTTTAATTACAGGTGACAGATGTTGAGAATTGTGTGAATGTATGAATAACATAAAAATGCAAAACTCTCAGAACACTAATTGTTTTTACCGTGAGCATAAGCAATTTAAATGATTTTTTTGCTATAACTAAAATCATGTTTTCTAGTATGGTATTAAAATTCTTCTCATAACTGCAGAAAGTACTCTGAAGCATATTTGAATCAATTGAATTATTGACATTAATACAGTTTATTTGGCCTACAAAAATAGGAGGACTGTAAGTAGCTGAATGCCAAGACATTATCTTATTAATCTTAAATAAGATTATACTGGACCTATACTATCATCAAGCTTCACTTACTTACAGTTCTAAAAAGCAAGCTCATTTAGACAGTTCCAAAGAAATGGATTGTGCTGTTATAAGAAGTATCTGCAAATTGCCATATGCTTTGTCCAAGTGAAGACAGAGAGGGGCCAAAACCATAGAAAAAGAGAAGAGCGGTGGAATTGAATTTCCCCGAATTAACTCTTAATTTATCTCTTGGAAGTATTTAGCTAACCCTTGATTAGATGCTAACAAGCCCCTTTGGGGAGTTACATATTTGGCTTTATGTAATGCTCCCTACTACACTCTACTACCATAGCGCTATATGGGATGTAATAAAGAGTAATATCACTGAGTTTTTCAGGAACCCTTAATGCTGCTGTCCTTAGCTTTTAAGACTACCCAGTCTTACCATGAGAATATATACTTTTTTGGTCTTGAATGTTTTGTATGTGATCACTAACTACAGTTATTTCGGTTCCAGGTTTGACTTTTTCACTTAATATGTGGAAAACAAAGAATCAGTGCTTTTAAAATAACTTGGAATTGCATTAAATTAATTGGGAGCTTCAGAATGGGGCAACAGCTAAAGAAAGGATTGTGCATGCTATATCTCCTGATACTGCTCTCTTATAAAGCATTTTTCCTGCAATAGTAATTTACAGAAAATGAGAATGACAGTGATTGATAATAGAATTGTGTTATGCAGAGGATCTGTATCATGTGATAGAAGCCTTCCTGGGTGATGTAAATGATCCAGGTATTACTTGTCTTTTCATGTCTTTTGATGACAATCTTAAACGCAATATAGCTCTAACATTATGGTTCAGGATATGCAGTTCAGTCATCTGGAAAGCATGTTGAACTGGTGCCATTTATGTAGATGAGCTCCATGTTACTGTTTCAAAATCCAAGCGAATCTCATTCATCGCCCAGTGGCGATCCAGGGCATTTGTGTCTGACTGCTACATACGCTTCATCCTTCTGGCTGAAATTCATTCTGGTTTGTCTGTCTGGGCAAAAAGTATCTGTGTTGCTTAAGTTTTGTTAACGCTCAATTTTCAGCAAGTCCTTAGTGATGTTGCTGTTACATTAGTTCTTTACATGCAGATTATATGCAGTGTGGGATGCGGGCAGGATGATATAAGCTTGAGGATAACTGACTGATGATCATCTCTGTTCTGCAGTTTAGAGCTGAGGAAGTAGAACCTCATGCACAGTTACACTGCAGTGCCAGTGATGCCGTAACTTGGCATTAAGTGGTGGTTCTTTTGTGATAGGTTTGGAGTTAATCCATCAATGCATTGCTTATGGCAGATGAGGTAGGTTTTTGTTTTGCTAGGAGCTAGTCCTGAAGTGGCAAGGAAACTTTCTGGCTTTCTGGTATCTCAGAACCAGATTAGAACTTAGAAACAGAAACAAAATTGAGTTTTGCAACCAGGAGCAGGACAGGCTGGGGACTAGTCAAGGCTGGGCAGTTTCTCCTCATGAGAGAGGGAAGATGAATGATCTGGGAGAAGGGACAAGGAGAGCTTGGGCAGGAAGTCCTGCTACCTCTGCTGCTTTTGAGGCTGTGGACAGTGGCTACCAAGGAAGCTAACAGTTATTATCAAGCTCCAGTAATAACTATCATGCCAAGCAACCCACCTTTTCTTGGAGACTGGCAACTGCACAGACCTGGGCGAGCTGAGCTGTTTTGGGCTCTAGGAAAGACTGGTATGCAGTGGGGCTGAGGCTCTTCTACCACCCTGCCCCTGCAGCAGCTGTGTACTTGGCCTATGCTTAAGTTGTGCTTGATGTCCCTCTAGCTAGTCTGACTTCTCAATTTCAGCTGTTTCTGTAAAGGTTGTGTCCCCAGAGCATAAAGAAGGACATGATACGATTAAGACAATCTCAAATGATTTTTCTTCTAATGCATTCTTTGTAGTATCTTTGGGCTGCGTATTACCCATGGTTGAGTAGCACTTGTCACTAACTATATGGGAGCCAGGGCCTAAGCTGATGTCCTTAGGACCAGCCTTTGGTATTGTCTGGAGATTCGAGAATTAATGTAGGGTTGAATTTCATTCAACACGTGCTGGGTTTGTTTTAAGATAGTGTTTGAGGCGGGTTTGATGGTTGCTTTGGGTCTTAAAAGCCTGTTTCTAGACTTGTTTCTAGACCTACGGCATTAGAGCCATCATCCAAGGAGGTTCAGGGATCTTTGCCAAGAGCTATGTTGGATTTTGAAATACAGGGACTGTCTGTTTACTTAAATATTCACGACTGTGTGTAATGTAGCCATATATAAATGAGAAGGATTGTCCTTGATTCTCCAACACCAGTAAAAACACAGGCGTGTGCAGTTAGCCATGCACACAGACACATGGAAACTCTGTATCTGAAGCTTCTTTGAAGAACCTATTTTTCTAAAATCCTTAAACTTGCTGAAAATTAAAAATCAATCCACTTTCTCTATTTCTGTCAAGCTGATAATCTTATGGAGGTGTTTTTTGTGCTTGAAGTCAAGGATTCTGACAGGAGACAAATGCAGTCATTTATCCAGGCAGACTCATTCTCTGTCTGACCTCACCCCAATGGCATTTTGGAAATGTGGGTTTGTTATTTTGTTCAGGTGAATCACTCAAAATTACCTTTCATCTGAGAGAATTTGTTAAATTCTAATGGGATTTTAGGAGGAAAAAAAAAAAAGGCTTAGCAATTCTTCATCTAGCAGATTGATGAGAGATGAAACGAGTGTGTGAGATATTTATTAGCTTCTATTAGTGTATCTAAATATAAGAAAAGAATGTGCTTTAAAGTTATCTAAAGGTAGCCCCTCCATAATCATCAGTGAGGGGCTTTAATGCACAATGAAAATGTTAATCATCCACGTGTCATCTTCTGGTAATAATGTTAACTATCAGAAGACTACTTGTAATAAAATCTTTTAAATGCAAAGACTTATTAGTCTTTGTTTTCTGGACAAATTACAATTTTCTAATAATTTACATCACTGATAGCTGTCTAGTCCCAGTGGGTGAGGGCAAATGTTTCTCATGTAGTTGCTCAGTGTTGGACTTTGAAGAAAATGACAGCTATTATACTCAGCTTTCTATAGCAGAATGCACCAACAAATTTTGATACCAAATGTTATTCCCTAGAAGCAAATATATGTTTAATCCTCATAGGTAAGAGTGTTAAATAGGCAGGATAGAGTCGACGCATATGTAATATTACATTCTGTAATGTTACTAGAGCAGGCTAAAGCTTATTCCCTAGTTCTGTATCCAAGCAATTCTGTAGCCAGCTGTGAACACACATCAAAATCTTTGTGGCCACTGATCAGTCACAAGTGCAAATACTCAGATATGGAGGCAGAATTTAATTAGTTCAAACTATACTGAAAAGGGAAACCTGCCTTTACCAAAATGTGCCCCTGAATATTCCTTAGCCAAAATGTCTAACTAGGTGAACTTCTTGTCCTCATGAAGTTGTGTTTGGAGTCTTACCTTTAGTTGTCTCTAATGGCTAGTGGAGAGAGGGGTGGTATGTATCTAACATATGCCAGACAGGTTTGCATGCTATGGTGTGCCATTTAGACCAGCATACCAGTGATAGAAGCTTCAAATAGTATTTGTCTTCCCTTTACCTAGTGTCATGTTATTTTCTTATCCCCTGAGTAGCAAAGGATTGTGAGAAAGAAACCAGGGAATAGCAGATGGAAAAAGGAGAATACAGTATTGAAAGAGTATTTTGATGGTCTGCATGAAACAGATCATTTCAGCAGTGCAGGGGAGAAACAGATGGAAACTGCAACGTTAAGATTGGATGAGGTTAAGATCAGCTTTCAGTAGAATGTGTTTTGTGTCGTAAGAGCTAACAACGTATCTTTACACTGTATTTCAAAGGCAGAGTATTCTAAAATAGTTTTCTGTCCAGTATTCTGCTGATAGAGAGTTTGGGGATTTTTCAGATGATGAATGATGATGGAGATTCAGATAATTGTTGCTAATGAAATGCTTTATGGCTAAGTCTGTTGCTGGAATAAAACCACTGGTTAATTCTGCCTGCAGCCTGTGTATCTAAATCTTATCTACACTCATTAACTCTAGCTTCCTCCCTTCTTACTGATCTTATTCATTAATGAATACTGTGGGTTCTTTTATTGCATCTTCCCCATCCTGGATCATTACAGGGTCACTAGATGTAATTCTTCCCCGTGGGCATATACTACCTGTTCTTGTTCATTTCACAACATGGTAATTATGGAGACACCAGAGGTTGTAAATTATAAAAATGACTTGGCTGACACTGAATCTAAATTAAACTGTAGGAGAAAAGTCAATTTATGCACCCACATTGCTGCTTTGTTTTTTGCCTTGTTTTTAATATAAATGGACTCAGTCTTATTATTCAAAACCTTATACGAAGTATGAGTCCTGTGACAGTGTTCTTATCTCAGTTTCAACTGCCTGTGAGAAAGTGTTACATTTTAAATCAGATTACTCCCACTTTATCAGGTTAATGTTTGCACCTGAGGTCCTGACAGCTGCTGCTCTCGCTGAGCAGTGAGTGTGATACATGGTCAGCTCTTCTGAGGACTGCGGTGTCTGCAGTTGTGCTGCATGAGTGTATGAAAGAAGAGACCACTGCTGCTCGAGGGACTGGACTGCTGTTTGCTTTTTGTTTCCTATTTCGTGCTGCTTTGGCCTGGACTAGGGCATAGTGTAGGACTGCCTATTACTAGAATAATCTGCTTTTCTCTCTCTTACCATGTGAGCCATCATTGGAAGAAGCAGCTTTATAAAGAAGGCAAGTGTTTTCTAATCAAGTTGTCATGGAACTTGTTTCCCATTGATGGCAGCTGAGAGTGGCCTACCCACATGTGCACTTTACATACATGTTTATCCATTACAGCATGTGTCCTTGTGCTGTTTCCTTAAATCTGGATGTCCAGGGGAATGTCCACGTATTTGTGCTTCTCAAAGTGCGAACTAGTGGATGCAGACACGTTGCCGGATTCTGAAAGAGATGAAGAGGAAATACATCTCTCTTACAGGTCAGATCTTGTAGTCCATTTTGGTTTAATGTTATGCTGCTGTCACTAGTGTAGCTGGCATTTAAACTCAAAGGGAAATTTGGATTTAAATTTAAAAAATAAAAAAGGAAATTTATATTACATTTGATAACAGAGACAAAGCAAGTCCTGAGAGCAGGTTTGCACGTAGCCCTGCTGCGGAACCTCCATTGCTCCTGCACATCCATTATTCCGCTCTTCAGGCTCCAATCATCAGGAAACTGCTGCCATGCAGGTGTTGTAATAAGAGCAAATCCCTGAAGTGTCTGAGGACCATAAGCCCATTTCACCTCTGCTGATGCATCAAATATGAACTCGCGTCTCCAGTGACTAAACTTTCTGCACCACCAGCCTTGAGGCCTCTCTGTAATGCTCTTATTTCTGCCTGGGTCGCAAGGGAGTCTCCTAGGCTTTTAATCTATAACTTATTATTTAAAGATTTATTTGTTTTGTGAGGTTGCTTCCAACATTGCTCACAGGCTGGCAGTGGTGGAAGGAAGCTGTAAAATTGGAAAGATGTCCACTTGTTCTCCAAACAGGTGTCTTATCAGTGATAAGACTGTTGTAAAGGATTCAGGTCATTTGCAAATGTCATCTTAAAAGTGCGAATGTTTCATTTTCCTTGTTTACAGTGGAAGTGCATGAGTGAGAAAAGGAGGTGTAACTAGCAAGTCCCTTGATGTTGCAGAAAAGCGCCTTTTCCTCGGAAGTGCCTTGTTTCCATGGCTACCCTTTGTTAAGATTCCTGCTGTTGGGCTCAGCTCTAATTCTGCGAGTGCGGTGGCTCCCCAGGGGTGGGACAGCTTGGCCCCGGGAAGGGGGAAGGGGTGCGATGCGATAGCCGCTGCTCCTCCGCAGACCCGCAGCGCTGGCTGTCGGCACTGTGCTCCTGCCCCGGTTTAGGGGAGGCAATCTCGCTTTCTTCTCTCTGCCTTCTTCACCCTCCAGCAGATTTCCCACTTCGGGGACACGCTGCCATAGCAGGAAAATTAATTAAGCGCAGAAATTGTAAAGAAAATGCTGGTTTCTCTCTCCTTGCTGAATCAAGACAGTGTAGTCAAGGGGTTCTCTGAAGCTCTGCTAACCCATCTATCAGCTCTTGTATTCTGCTCTTTCTTGGAGTTGGTGTTAATTTCCAGTTGAGCTCTTACTGTTTGATATTTCTATCTCAGACTTTTCCTGTAAGTCAGATTCTCCTTTCCTTATGCTGATGGCAACAAGTTGATGCAAGGCAGAGTTGCTTTCAGGGCATTAGCGTGGCAATATTTGGATGCCACAAGCTTGAAGTCTTAGGTGGTGTACAGAGTTTTCTGTTTACCCACAGATACACCTATAATAACAGGAACAAAGTTCCCAAAAGTCTAACGGTTGGTCGATGACTTCTCTTACAGTAAGTGTATCTCACACAGCTTTTCTCTCTTGGCTGTGTGGAAATTGCATGCTCTTGTCAATGATGTGTGTCCAGAAGCAGTAGACTTCAAACCTATTCATGGTATTTCTAATTTCCCATTATCTTTTCCCCTTTGGAATTGATTTCATATATCTTGGGCTTTCTCTCTTGTCACAAAAAAAAAAAAAAAAAGAGCAATGGTGCTCGCAGCATTTTCTCCTACTTATCTACTTCTGTAGCCATGAGGTACAAGAGAAATCTCCGCTTCTATTTTCTTCAATTTTCTGCTAAATTTCCTTTGAAGGTTATCTTTCCTGGAGGCTTTAACTGATCCATTTTCATTCTCATTTTCTCTCTCTCTCTC
>VZSV01000001.1:3354373-3373103 GCA_013398735.1 Nothocercus julius | reverse complement strand
CACAAAAATGGTCTTGAAGCTTTGAAACTGGAAGTTTTTTATAGATTCAGGACATACTGTTGTCTGCAGGCAGGTTTATATGTTCTCCCTTAATGTCTCTGTGCTTTGTGATCTCTGGATATTTAATGTTTACTGAAAACTTCCTGCAGTTAAAAGCGATGACATCTTAGTTATTAACTAAGGAGGAAGAAAAAGGAGAGAAGGTGAGAGAATCATTTGTTTGGTAACCTGGCTGGTACTTCTGCAATAAGCGAGTGGTAATACTCTATTCCAGATGTCTCAAGCAATTCATTAAGCCTTTGAGCACCATGCGGGCTGATAACGGATGCAGAGCATCTCTTACATCTCTGCTAAAAGACAACAATCTTTGCAGGTAGCGGTGAGCCTTGGACAGTGTATTCTAGCAGAGGATGGCGACGACCTACCCAAGATTAAATTTTGTGGGGTGCTCAGTTTATCACCACTCTCTTACAAAATCTTCCAGGAATTTCTCCTGATTCTCTGAGCTTTCCCTCATGTCACCTGACTTTGACTTGGAGCCCAGACAGTAAAATGTAGTTTGGTTTATAACATAAGGTTTTCAATTTCAGCCTTAACAGAATTAAGTATTGACTTGACATTTATACAGATTATGACTCATGGGATGAGTTAACTGATTAAAATGAGGACAAGCAATCTTTCAGAGTATGCGAAAAATGATGAATAGTGAAGAAGTAATGGTTGATAGTAATTAGGGAATATTATATATTTGTCTGTAGATTTATAGGACCTCATATTCACTCAAGTCATATTAGCTTGAGTGAATTGCAAAAGATAGATAGAAGACCCTTTAGAAGAAAACAAGAAAATTCTAGTGAACTTTTAAAAAATATGATTGACTTATGATTTAATTCAGTGCAGGCCTTACTATGTTGGGTGAAGTATTTCAGCCATGTGCAATACATCTTTCTGTCTTTCTCCCCTAAGAAAGACATAAGGGCAAAGCTCCCTTAGAGGTTAATTTACAATCAGTAATCTGTCATATTGCTTGCTTATCTTTAATATTTTGGGAACAAAGCAGGTTTCCCCCTGCTTTTGAAGAAACACTGTAGTACCAAGAGGCCAGCAAAGGAGGTCTTGAAGAAGCCATGGGAATTTAAGGAAAAATTTCTTAACAGTGAGGGTGACAGAGCCCTGGCACAGGCTGCCCAGAGAGGCTGTGGAGTCTCCTTCTCTGGAGATCTTCCAAACCCGCTTGGATGCAGTCCTGAGCCACCTGCTGTAGGTGACCCTGCGTGTACAGGGGGGTTGGACTAGATGATCTCTAGAGGTCCCTTCCAGCCTTAAGCATTCTATGGTTCTACAAAGTGAGTGGACTCCAAAGCAGTGTGAAGAGGAAGTTGTCTTGCTATGAGAGCACAAGTGTCACCAGCCTGGGGCAAAGCAAGCAAGAGCTGCGAGGAGCTTGGAAGGCCGTGGGGGGAAAGCAGCACTAACACTCTGGAGTGGCGCTCGAGCTTTTGCAGTGAGTGTCTGCGATTTTAAGTGAGGAAACACGTACCAGTCATGTGATGTGTTGGACGCTGTGACCCTTGACTGCAGAGAGAATGGCAAGTGGCGAGGAAGACAGGAATAAGAAATAGGTGGCGAGAGAAATGCAGAATCTATTTACTAGAGATTTGTGAGAGGGTGGGCATGAGCTTCTTTTTATTGAATTAATTGCTGTCACGGCAAATACAGTGTGAGCGAATCCCTTCACCCTCAGCTGTGGCTGTCTCTTCAGGGCTTGCAGTGAAAGAGAAGGGCTGCAGGCCAGACTGCAGCTCTGTTTTTGTATCTGTCCAGAATCGTCACAGGTGTGCTGGGTTTCTTCCATGTTTTTTTTTGTTTTGTTTTGTTTTAATTCTATTTATTTCTGTTTCAGCTACCAGGGGAAGGTATTTCTATTACTGATGTGCTATTTAAGGAAGGGCCAAGTCCAAGATCACTAGTAACCAGTGCAAATGGTAGTTCCTGGGCAGGTGCTGCCTGGAATTGAAAGACAAGGTTTGCGCTGTGTGGTTATTTGTGTTGAATTTTACTACTTGTACTTCACTTTTCTTAGGCTTGACCTTCAATGTTCAATAAATATTGATGTTATAGATAGATATTATAGTTAGTGAGCTATACAGTATTTGTGTCTTGTTGCACTGCTGACAGTATGCTTTTGTCAGGGTCCTGAGTGCACTAATAGGCCTTTGTGACCCTGACCAGTGTAAACGCAGGTTAAAGTTTTGCTAGTTATGACTATATTTTGGCTGGTAACTTTGCTCTTGAAATGAGCTGTACATCTCTGAAAGCATCTGCTGGTCAACTGCGATTACAAATTTAATTATTGTCATTTTACTTTCTTCTTGGGTAGCAATATTTATCATTCTTATTTTATTAGTAGCACCATAAATCCAAACATTTCATGGTGCCAGGGAAGCATGAATATTACCTCAAAAAGTTCACCCAATCCATGGCAGTGTCAAAGAAAGTTCCTGGTGTTTCTCTAACAGTGCAAGTTCCATTTTTGATGACTAAGATAACGTGTGGAGACGCCCTGAGTGACACTGTGTTGCCTTGCACAAATCCTTTGCATGTGACCTGGGGCTTGCAATGTAATGGAGAAGGTATTTCAGTGTAAAGGTGAAAGGGACTTGCCTCTGTTTATCAGTTACTCCTCTTCGTTGTGAACTTACAGTCTATTTTCAGGAGAATGCTAGTACATTTGAAAGATAAATTTATATTTTTTTTGTGTGTGTACTTTATAGGGACTGCAGGAGGCCTTTCTGTCAGAATTTATAGCTCACTTATAATAGCTTCTTATTAACTCTGCAGTAATATCCTCACCATCTTCAATCAGTGTTGCATTAAGTTCTTAACAAGGGCTAGATAAATAGCACTCTGAGGGTGAATTGCTGACTACTTTGCTTACCTTGCTTTGATTTCTAACTTCCTTGTTGTGCTTTCCACATCCAATACTTTAGGGATTATGAACCCAGAACGAGGATCAAATTCAGTTCATCTTACTCAAAATAGAATGTACTATTAAATGGTAAGAGTAAGTTCATCACTCAGTAGGGCAAAAGCTAGGAAGCTTTAGCTTATTACTCTGTTTCTACAACCAACTTTGTGTTTTTCTTTTAATATGGTAATTGCTTAGCAGATAACTCAATATTTTGTCCATGTGCACATGTGTGCCTTTCTATATCTGTTTCTTCTTTTTTTTTCTTTTTTTTTTTTTTCCAATGCGGATCCAGTGTTTTTAAGACAGTAGTTGTCTAACTGAAGCACCAAAAGTTCCACAGGAACTTTAGGAAAAATTTCTTAACAGTGAGGGTGACAGAGCCCTGGAACGGGCTGCCCAGGGAGACTGTGGAGTCTCCTTCTCTGGAGATCTTCCAGACCCGCTTGGACGCAGTCCTGAGCCACATGCTCTAGGTGACCCTGCGTGTGCAGGGGGGTTGGACTAGATGATCTCTAGAGGTCCCTTCCAACCTTAAGCATTCTATGGTTCTATGATTCTAATTAGGAATTAATTTTCTTCATTTTTATTACTGAGAAAGCCAATATGACTTGAGGTGCACATGCTGAATGCATTAGGATAATACCAAGGCTTTCTGACCCTAATCGTTAATAGGTAAGTGCTGTGTTGTAGCTACTAAGGTAGGAAGCTATTTCTGACATTTCTAGAGAAAAAGGAATGTTGGACGAAAAAGTGGATAAATTATACGTAAAGGCCTTGGTGGAACTTTTTAGATGTAATTTCCATGAAAACAATATTTCAGTAACTACTAAAGCAGCAGCCCATATTTTTTCAGAGCATAGTACTAATTCAGGTTGGAAAAGAAGCTTTAAAATGAAAATCAGCATGTCAGTTTGGGATATTGAAGGCCTGCTGTCCTTGTTAGTAACTTTTATCAATAAAGAAATAGCTGTTAAAAGAAAGAATATTTACTATGATATGCCAGAGATACTCTAGTGATGGTCCAGTTACAGTCATGTGCGGTATATTTTTGCATTTCAGCTTCTCAGAGAAGGTACAGTGTGTTGTTCTTTGTGAAGCACTGGGGGTCTGTTTAGTCCTTCAGGGAAGGTAAACTGCATTTAGTGAGGTTCACCATGGTATTTCAATGATGAGAGCTTAAGTCAAATGCATTCTTACAAAAAAAAAAAAAAACTGTTGAAACAATTAAACTAAGAGATGCCACACTGTGCTATTTTGGCAGTGATCTGAATCATGACACACCTTCCCCCATTTGTGTGGGAGAGATTTCAAATGGAATGCAAGATTAATTATTTTGTGACGGTTGGCTTTTTTTTTTTTTCCCCCCCCCTCCAGGACGTTACCTCTTTGTGTAGCTATGAGCTGCTGCGGGGACTTCCTGCCCATAAGGCATGGCCCTTTATGGCAGAACCAGGGAGTTTTACCTCCTGCAACAAATAATACTTCTTACTGCGTACACTGCAATTTGGGTTGCAGTCCTAAATTGGTTATATTGAATAGGTTTCACACAAACTGCTGTGTCTGTGCAGAGACCAATTTGATGTGAAGAAGGCTTGGTGTAGTCCCGGTAGCCTGCCTTGATGTTATCAGATGACAGATCGGAGCCACAGACCTGCATTATAAATGTTAAGTAGTGTCAACTGTACGCAGCAAGAGTGCGTATGCTATGGGTATATTACTTAGAAATGCCTATTATTTCTGGGCAGCTATTTTATACATGGAAAATCAAAAATAGTAAAATCAAGCTGCTTATGGATGTAATCAGTATAACTGTACAATCCTTCCGCAAATGGCGAAGGCAAGATGGCCTTGCCTTAAGCCTCTCATGTTACAAAAGCCAGGCTGACATGAAGTAATGAAGTGGAGCTTATAAATCCCTATTCAGATGTAGATTATGTTAAAAGCTTAAAGTACAAAACCAAAGTTAGTCTACATTAGGCTTTGTTCTATTTCTATGTGGAAAAATATCCTCTCTCCTTCCCCCCATCTCTGAAAACATTAACACCTCATTGCCCAATTGTCTAGAAAGGTTTTTTTTAATAGTAACACAAACAACAAAGGCCAAGAGTCTAAAAAGCCTGTAGGGTACGAATGAATGACAAATTTGTTTTTATGACTTCCTACAGTGGAATGAGGAATGACTATTTTTCTGAGAGCTGGAATTAAGAAGAAGGTTGGTCAAACATGTAGCGTGAAATCAATCTTGCTTTTAACAAACTGAGAAGCATTTCAGCAAATGGGAAGGTGTGGCTTGGTAAAAGTATTTGGGAGCCAAAGTCTCTTTATAATTTTGGGCCTAAGCAAAAGAAGCTTAATGCCAATGCTAACATGAATCTCTATCGTCTTTCCTAACATGAGGCAAATCAAAGCAACGTGTGCCACGAACACCTCTGGGCTGCATCGTGTAACGATTGCAATGTGATTCTGGTGTCCTCCTCCAGGAATGAGCTGCTTGCTTCCTCCCGCCTTTTGCGCTGCGCTGCTCCTGAGCCCCAGCTTGCCGCCCGCAGGAGACTGCCTTGCCCTTAGCCAGCCAGCAATCCTCGCTGCTGCAGCTGAGGCCTCACACTCGCCGCCTCCTCGTCCCGCTGGGGATGCCTAATGCTCCTGGCAATGCTTGATTTGAGATGTACTTGTGAGCTGATCTGGTGCCAAGTTGCAATCAACAGCCTGCTTTTTCTGTCCAATCTCAGGGCTAAACCACTGTCTTGTCCTTAGTTTGCAATTCCCTGACAGCAACAGCTATGCCTGCCTGTTTTGTGCATGCTGGCTGTTGGCTGAGCAGAAATGCGCAGTTTGGTTTGGGGGCACTGATGTGGCTCTGAAGCAAATCCCCCCAGCTCTCCCCACTTACTGCCCATCAGCTTGGACTGCAGAGCAGTTTGATGCATGCAGACTAGATTCTTTCTGGAGAGAACTAAACCAGCTGCAGATGTGTGCCTACTATGCTCCAACCTCTAAAGTGGTCAAGTCAACTAGCGGGCCACACCATCATGAAATCCTTCGGCATGGACTGAAGTATATCAGGAGGCCCTGTGGCACCTTGAAGTGTTTCTCAAGTTATATGAAGATCTAAACGTGTCAGACCTTTCATATTTATTGCTGACAGCATTTGCCACTCAATTCTTTGTCTTCCCCTAAGAGTTTCCCTATCTCAGAATCTTTCCTCCCCCCACCCCTTTTCTTGCTCAGCTTCTTGTTACCCCTTGTTGAAGCACCTGTCTGTTCTCTACCTTTTCTTTGTTTAGTAATATCAATCCTTTTGGGCCTCCCAGAAGAGTCAGGCATGGTGCAACCCTGAACTCCAATGAAATGATGTTGCAGCAGTAATTAGGAGGTTGCCAACTCAAAATGAGAAGAATCACATAAAACATGAGGTGTCCCTGCACTTAAAGACTTGAAGAAAGAGTCATGTGGGCAGGTAAAGTGGCAGTTGTTCCCCATGTTATAACATGAGACAGATGCTTGAGCAAATCTTTAGGTGGCAGTACACCACCAAGTCAGGCACTCCTTTGAACATCCATGCTCTGGACAGAGTGTGCCTATGTGTGAAGCAAAGAGCAAGCAAATCTCCCCTCTCCCTTCCCACCTTTCCTGAGCTGCATGGCACAGCCACTTTTCAGCTGCATTTTTCTCCAGCAAAACACTTAAATTCTCAGCCTGTGACGTTTCCTGAGGGTTGTGGAGGCAGCAGTCACAGCCATGTGACGGAGTGCTCAAAAAGTCAGAAGAGACAGTGAGAACGAGAGCATACACAATCAAAGTAACCATGCTTGGGCAAAAGAGATGTGGATTCAGGTGCCCTGAGGAGGTAGTGGGTGTAGCAGGGAAACCTATAACCCTCTTTTAGGAGGCAAAAAAAAGTCGTTGACAGTAAACTGCATCCCATCCTCTCATTTCACGCCACTAATGAAGACATGGTCAGATACGGATGCTCACGTGGGTGCTCCAGCTACTTTCAAGCTGCAGAATATGGGCATAAAGCAGCTGAAGAAAACAGTCCTTGCTCTTCTGGCCCTGATGGAAAAGCTCAGTTATTTCCCTGCAGAAGCTGTGTAGGGCACGGAGGCATCAGAACTGCACTGGGAATGTTTGTGTCTAATCTGTCAGTCAGGATTAGTTATTTTGCAATCAGAAGAAAAAGCATGTCCCGCTTCTCATAGTATGTGGGAAGGGCGCAGTTAGTTGAGGCACGTCATAGTTTGGGTATGGTCTCATGGACCAACAGAACAGAGGGATTTAAGCCTCTTCTACAGCATAGGCAATGCTGAAAATGATCCTGCTTGGAAAGAAGGTGTCGCTGTCGAAGCTGGGAGAAAACACAGACACCTTGAGTCCTTCTGAGGGAGTCTGCCAGACTTCTGCCTCTTCGGTGCCTCTGTTTGGCCAATGACCAAACTCAGTGTTGGGATGAGGTCTGGACAGCTGGTTTGTGGTGTCGCGTGGACACAGGCAGGAACAGAACAAGCAGGAGCAGGGGGTAAGGCAGAAATATAATCAGAAACTAAAAGCTCATGCATGAAAAGCCTTACAAAAGAGAAAATGGCTGAGACAAGGGTTTGCTGCTGTCCCTGCATGCAGCAAATGGAAAAACAACTTGTAGCTTCCTGGGCACCTCTGCAGGGAGCCCACAATCAGGAAAGCAAAGTTTCAAACTGCCGTCACTGGTGCTCAGTGTGGAGGACCAGACTGCCTCTTATCCCAGGCGGACGGCGCAGCATATGTTGCAGTTATAGAGGCCTCAGCACGTTTGAATTTAATCTACTGATCCGCTTCTATTGGACTGCATTCCTTGTGAACAGACAGTTCACAAGCAAGAACTCCATGTTTTCGTTTGTGGGGAGACAAGTGCCCAAATATTTACTCCTATCTCATAAGCTGTTTTGAAGAGGTGCAAATCTCATGCAGCACACTTGGTGCCAGAACCCAGCTAAACTACAGGTCATTTGTGTGCCCCGGAACAGTTCTCTGCCTCTGTGATAATGTGCAAAAAAAATGCAAGTTTCCTGTGTGAGTTCTGCCATGGCCAGGGAAGATGTGGAGACCCTCAGGGTGAGAGATTTTACAACCAGTCTTGTCACCCCTGAATGTGCTATTTAACATTGTCTCTGTTGATTTTCATTTTCACCCCTTTCCTTTTTCTCCTATGCTTTTTAAAATATGGCAGATCAAAATCAGGCCCTTGTTTTTCATATGCTTTTGGAAAATGTCCACACACAAGTTCTCCCAGGGGAACCAAGGAACTACTCAGTCTGGTAAGAGTTTGTGGAAATATTATTGATTAGCATCCCAATTCAATGAGGTAACTAAGGAAAGCATCATTTTAAGCACATGAATGACTCTAGTGAATTCAGAGTGGTGGATGTCTGCAATTCAGTACCTTCCTGGTTCACAATGTGAAGTTCCTCAGTTGAGCTATTTATTCTACATAACTAACAGAAAGATAAGTTTAGGGTTAATAGTAGGTCTATTGATTAAGTATTTTTATTTGTTCCATTTTTATTTTTTTTTATTGTTTTTGTTGGTATCTAGTCCCTTAGTAGGGACTAGATTCAATATGATCCAAGATATCTTAAATATTTTACTGTCATTGTGAATTTTAAAAATGAATTGGAGACACTACTAACACAAAATCCCAGGAATGTCTTTGTTCAATTATTCTGCAGGAAATTTTTTAGCAAGTTGAACATTCGTCTTGCACTATCCTTACCAGAGAAGACAGAATTTAAAAAATCGTATGTTGAAAAAAAATAGCATCTGATTACATACGGCATGTTCTGCCAGATATTCTGAGACAGCAGCAGAAGGCACCACATTTCAAGTGGTAGCAACATGTCATGGAAATATCTGAAAAGTCTCTCTTTTTTTTTTTTTTTTCCTAAAAATCTCTGTTTATCATGCACTTGCTATCAAGCTGGCCTGTTTTTTTCCCCTTAGTTTTCCCACTCTTCATTCACTAGGTACACTTTCACTTTTCAGATAGATTCTGGTATTCAGTTATTTAAGAGCATAAAAAGTACCATCAATGTGTAATTTTTTTGGGGGGGATTTTTTTTTGTTTTGAAAGGTAATATTTTTTGAATTAATTCATTCTTACTGCAGCTATGTTTTTCTTCTTGGTCTATATTGACTTCAGTCCCTAGTTCTCAGGTGTACGAGTATCGAGAACAAAAAGAAAATATACTTCCACAGCCACTTCAGCTGTAGTGCTGCTGATGGTGAATTAACAGGCTGATTTGAAGGAAGATACAGAGGGTCTGGAGAAGGAGCAATTAGAGGGCTTGTGTTGTTTACCCCCCAATATGGATCACGCCACTGATAAAGGCTTCCTGCATATCCTCAGGGATTTTCCTTAGCTTGTCTCGGCTTGAATGCCTTGTCTGCAAATGGGGTAATAATATTTCTTTGTCTATTCAGCCTGTAACTCCCATGTGACAGGAATTGGGTCTTATGACATGTTTATGCGAAATCCACCAGTGTGATCCTCTGATACTTGTTCTGTAGGTTGACAGTGAAAACCAAATTGGAGAAATAAGAAAAACATTGTTATTCCTCAGCTGAAATCTCAATACGGATTAACTTCACTTTTTTGAACAAGTGCTTTTCTCCTTCTTGGCAATAAGCCTCACTGGTCACAGTCTATCTCAGAGACGATAGGTTTAGGGAAGTCTGCCAGCATCACCTTTTACCCAAAGTATTTCAAGTGTTTCTGGGGCCTAACAGGATATTCTGAATATAGGGCATTCAACTCAGAATATAGGGTTTTCTGAGGTATGTGGACATAGGGGAAAAGCAGTTGAAGACAAATTGCTTAAGGTCTAAAAAGCTTGTTTCTGATCTTCAGCAATTCTTTTTTTCGCTCCTTTTCCCCCATACCTAAATTGGGCCAACCCAGGAAAAATGATTTTCCACTGGGTGCTGTCTGTTGAGTTTTGGCAAAACATCCATCCAGGTCCTGAAGGGACCATTGTGGGGGACCTCAGAATAGCCTGTATCCTGAGAAGGGCCTTCCTGGTGGGAGGAGGGTGGAAAGGGTTAAGACTTTATTGCTGTTTTTGCATAGAGATAGACCAAACAGTGTAGTGAGAATGTAGGACCCAAGGGGAGAATCTGAGGACAGAAAGACTTGTGGAGGGAAGTGGTGGACAGAGGGCTATCAGACAAGGAGTTGCCCACAGAATGGGAAGGAAAAACATGAGGAATGGTAGACAGGAGACAAAGACACATTTTACAAGATCTTTGTATTACCATCTCAGTTCTCTTATATTCAAAGAAAATGAACTGCTGAACCCTCTTCTGTTCGCCCATCACTAACCCTTACATAATGAAATGACAGCGGTGAGGCAAATCATTGTAGGCTGAGAAAACAGAGTTTCACGAAGCAGTAGCAGTGATTTCAGCAAACAGTGACATTTGAAAACACAGACTAGCCTGTCCTTTACTAGCAGTAAATAGACCCTGTTATGTTTAGCAAGCAGTCGTGGCCAGTAAACTTGACCAAAATAGGAAGGGAAGCTTCAACAATTTGGGCAACTGTCATTGTAGATCTTGGATCTATACTGAAATATGGCATTTTGGTGATAGGATGCACAAAAAAGTGGGCACAGAAAAATATCTGCTTCAAGGAATTCATGTCCCCAAGTAGCCTTTAGCCAGACAAAGAGTAGTGTATGTTTATCTGTGAAACTGTGAGGACAGGACCTTACTCTACAAAGCCCACTGCTAACAACATTATTGTTTATAGGCTCCACCTATGTGGGGAATCCTTACTGCCCTATATTTTTAGCACTGCAGATTGCAAAGATGATATGTGTGTTTTGCAGGACAGCTCTTTTGACCTAATGGGTTCAAGAGCGAACTAATATTGTACTTTCCGTCGCCACCGAAATATTGGAACACAGCGTCTTGAAGGACAGCCAGCGCTAGAGGGATTAGTGCCAGCAGACCTCTACTGACGGCACAAGAAAGAAACGGATGTTCTGCTTAAACCAGTAGCAAACCTTCCACTTTCCTTAGGATATACCTATTTTGCACAGGTAAGTACGTCCTATAGACATAGGGTGAGTGAACTAGTTTGGGGACCAAAAGCCTGGATTCACATGTAGTATGCTTGGTTAAATTCCTTTTCAGTGCTTGTACCCTAGACTGCAATTTCGGTTGTTTAAACAACTCTGAAGCCCTGACTGTCTTAAATCTCTTCATTTTGTAGTATCAGACATCTGGTAAACTCCATCTGTGCTACGGAACTCTGCTATTTCGAGGTCATGCATTTCAATAAATGATTTGTAATGTATTTTTCTCCTGTGTGGATTTAGAGTTCTCATAATTAACCAGACAGGTCTCTGCATCCAAGTGAGGTACCAAAATGCATGGCCTTATAAAAAGTGAATTTATAAGAAAAAGAAGAGTTTGCAGTTTGCTGAAGAAATGCTATACAGCACAAGCACACACCACCTTAGTGCAAAAGGAGGACAGGAATGTAAGACCACCGTGCCTGAATCACTAACTCTTCTTTGATCTCAGTGTGAGAAGGAAACATGAAGAAATGAGATCTAGGTCATCGTAGGGAGTTTTTTGTACTAAAATGATAATGCAAGCATTTTGGGTGGAAATTATACTGTAGCTAGCAAGAGAAATAAAATGTATGAAAAGTTCTGAAAGTATATCATTAAAGAGAGGAAGTTCAAGGTAGGTGTTGCATAATACTAAGGAGGGAGGCAAAGCAATCAATTGTGTCCGTACTTGAGGAAGGTGAAGTGTTTTTTCTTTCTTTTTTTTTTTCTTCATTTTTTTAATAATGTGATTAATTGCAGTCAAGTAGCTAACATATTCTTGTTGATATATGGAACGATGCATATCTTGTTTTTGAATTATGTCTGTCTTTTTAGAACTTTTCTTTGCTTTTTTTTTGTAACAACTTAACCCCCAACAGGCAGCCTATCTTTGCTGGATGCCGTGTGCTTTTTTGTTTCATCATCTAGGTTTTTACTGAAATTTAATGATAGTACACCAGGTCATGTTTTCTGGATTATCATGGGATACTTTCCTGAGTTTTGACAATGAACCACCTGTTCTGTTCTCATTTTGTATTATTGCTGCCTAATGTAACCCAAGGAACTAGCTTGTTTATGAGAACATGATGTAAGGCAGTATCAAAAGCCTTACTAAAATCAAGATATAGAACACCTACTGCTTCCTCCTACTCAAAGGCCTGTTACTGAATCATAGAAGAAAAATATTTTGATTTGACACAATTTGTTCTTGGAGAAGAACATATTGGTTGTCAGTTATCTCCCTGTTTTCTTCCAGATATTTACAAATAGATTAATTATTTGTTTTAATATTTCTTCCAGCAAATGAATCAAGCTGGCTGATCCACATTTCCCTATCCTTCCTTTCCTCCCTTTTCAGTCTTCAGTCTCCTGGACTTCTCATGCCCTTTTATAAATTATTCAAGGTAGCCACCGATGCCTCTGAGATTGGACCCCCTGTACTTTACAGTGAATCTTGTCCAGTTGATTTAGTCCAACTTAAATTTGAATAAAGAAAGAAAAGGTGGGAAATTACGTATGTAAGTATAATCATAGTTAAGTGAATCGAGATTAATAGTACTGCTAGGGAAACTTTGTACAAGTGGTGGAAATGTGGCTTTATGGTAGCTAATCTCATGGCTACGCTATCTTACTGATCCAGGAAAGCAAAAGAAATAGAAAAGAACAAAGATATGCCCACAAACTTCTCAGGTTTTTATACAAAATGAGTGGCAGAGGTGTCTTGAAGCAGATGATAGAAGTTAACTCCCTCTCTCCATTTCGAGGCAGCAGTATTAAGGCTACAATGACCAAAACGTATGCAAAAATGTGCCCGTTCCCAAACTTGAGATGCAGCAAGTGATTTTGGTATCTAGGCATTTTCTATCACACAAACTATCTTTCTGTTATTCTGCCCCCCTCTCATTGCCCTGTGGAAAGGTTGGAGATAAGAGAAAGCAAATAGACTTATGAAGGTTAGGGGAAAACAGGGAGCTATTTAACATCCTGTTTGAGGGGAAAGGAAACGAACGGTGTTTTATCTTTTGGTGGGGTAGGTGCTCGGTTTGCATGCGTGCGTTGCCTTGGGTGTTACTGTAGGACCCAGGAGAGCCGGGTACGTGTGGCGCTTGCCAGGACGTAGCCTGGCAGCCGGCGTTCCCGAAAGCTGGTGTTCCCCGGCGGGGAGGAGTGGGTGCCAGCTCATTCCCGTGCACCGCGGCAGACGTAGCACAGGGAGCCTGGCTGCTGGGCGCAGCCGTGCTGCGAGGTTTGTGACAGAGCTGCTGAAGGGGCACGTGGGAACCAGACAGCTGATGCGGAGACACGAGCGCATCAAGCTGTGAATCCCTCCTACTGCTCCTGCGCAGATGGTAGGTGGTGTTAGGGACACGCGCTGTGAGGAACGCAGGGACTGAGGATCTGCAGGTGTTCTCAGATCTGAGCCACGATCTCACGGTCCGTGGGTTAACAGCGACAGGCAGAAGTCGAAGGCTCTCTGGCACCTTCTCACTGATGAGCATCTCTCAGCGCTGCATGGCCTGTGTCTGCCCTGGGAGCAAGTGCAGCTGGGACTGGCGGGTGCCCGGCTCTTACCTGCGGCGCATGCACCACAGTGCAAACTCCGCCGGGACGCGGAGACCCCGGCAGTGGTCTCGCGCCCTCCGAGCAGCAGCACAGAGCGCGGGGCCTCAGGCAGCGCTCTGCAGCGCTTGAGCAACTGTGTGCCCTCCACCCTGTGGCGGAGGCTCTGCTGTAGTCCCGTTTTGCCACCAGCCTGGAGTCGTGGGGCTACTGCAGATGCCAAGGGCTTGTGGTGGGAGAGCTCCAAGGCACTGGGTTTCTCTCCGTGTGGCATCAGTGTGGCCGTGGCCAGGCTGCCGCAAAGGGCCCTGCCTGTGAGCAGCATAGGAAGGAGCAAGGAGCAGAGCTTGCTTGCTGGGACACTTTGCAGAGAACAGTCGGAGCTGCAGGTACACAGTTGATCTGGAAGAGACCTGGAAAGGTACAGTTTCCTTCCAGAAGAGCACGGTGGTTCTTGGGGGAAGTAATTTAAAGATGACCTATGGAGATTTTTTCTTTTTGTTGAAGACTTGGGTGCTTTTGGTAGAGGGGCTATAGGGAAAGTCCAAATTATGGATTTTTTTTTTCCCTTCTATTTTAGATTTCTTTCCTGCTTTTTATTCTAGCAATGTTAAGAGATTCTAAATGCATAATTAAAAAAATCCAAGATTAGTTCCCTTGTTTTGCCAGAGGATTGCCTGAATATCTCTGAAAAACCTGACCTCTTCACTAAATTAATGATAATACTGCGTTCTTTGCAAACCAAATTTTCCCACATGTTAATTGCTCACTGCAGTTATGCAAGTGTTAGCAAAAGCATATACCAACAGAATTTGAAGAGTCTTACCTAAAAATCATGTTTGTACTCAGTTACTCAGCCAGAGTTTTGCTCTTTTCTCTTGGAGTTTTGTATTTACTTTGGGGTACTTTAGAATAAACACATCTGAATTTCTAATCATAATAAAAAATTCCAAACACAACTTAAAAATTATAACAAAAAAAGGGAGGATGTAATATTTTTTTTCTCTGTAGATCAATCTCAAGCCTCAGTGAAAATGGCATATTTTGAAAAGTGTCTGTGCGTGTGCATGAATATTTACCACAGACCACTTTACTGGAATAGGTGGTGGAAAAAAAAGTGGTGAACACTTTAAAAAAAAAAAAAACATAGCTGCTTGGCTGAAAATAGTTTTGCTTCTACACAAAAGCAGAGCTTAGCAGGTTTATGCTTTTTACTCAGATGGAAACTGATATGTATATTCAAGGAGAAATGTTTTCTTTCAGTTTCTGTGTGCTCATGATAAAATGTAGAAATTCATGTTTTCTGTACACAGCAAAAATAATTGTACATTTTATAGTCTTATCCAAGGAAAACCAAACCATCTTCCCCCAAGCTGCTTGTTTTATGGCTTTGTGAAACCCAGTTTCTTCCCAGGATCTTACAGCCAGCAGAGTTCACATGTGGAATTCGTTAGGTCACAGCATCCACATTCTGTTAGTCATGATCTTTAAGGCCTGTTTGAGCAGGGTAAATAAATAAGTGCCACCTTTAGGAACATACATTGTACTAAACTAATGGAATAAGTCAATGTACCTACCATTCTCCCAAAGATTTTGTATTTTTTTCCTGTGATAAGCCTGTGAACAAATTTTATTTAATTATTATACTCTCATACAGCACTTCCTAGCTTTTCATGTGGCACTTACCACATACATGTCTTGTACCTTCTAAGCTCACATCTTTGCCAGACTGCCAATGTAAAATAAAGTTCTGGATCATTTCCTCAAGCTCTCCCTGAAATCTTTTTTCCTGTCACTATATAAAGTGCTCTGTTACTCTGTCTTTTGAGCTTGCCATCTGGATGTCATTCTTGATTTTGTCTCTCTTTAAATGCATATACTTAATCTGGATCTGAAAAGATGCAGATTCTTCTATGTAACAGTTCTAAAAGCTGTACTTTCTTTTCCATCCAGTTGCCTTTGGCCATGTCTTCTTCATCCTGTGTCTTGATATTGCAAGTTCTTCCTCTCTGATATGAAACTTTACAGTTTGTACCTCTCTTGGGGTATGCAAACTAACACTGCAAAATTATTTTCCTGGCTGCATGGACCATACAAACCCCTCAGCTGAATCATCTTTCCCTACCACCTTGTATCAGTCACAAGTTTCTTGTCTTTAAGCCCCTGAATACTCAGCCTTTCCTGTGTTAGCTGATGTCAAAATTAATGACATCAGTTGCTTCTTCCTCTTTTTATATTTCAGTCATAAACTTCACAGAGCTGTCTATATTCCCTGAAAGAGGAGAAAATCATTGAGAAAAGATCTGTGCAACTGCTGACAACGCAGTTCTTGTTGGGATCTTTGGATACAGCTATAAGCTGCAGTAAAATGCTTCTTGGTTATTGCTGTCCATGTCTTGCTGGTCTGTGATCCGTGCCTTGTGTTTTGCAAGAATATCACTTTATTTGTGAAACTGGATTTCATTACAAAAACAAGTGTGAAAAACTGTAACAGTGGTAAAAATTAGTGTTGTCAGTAAAGTCAAAATTGTTCGCTTAAAAAAAAAATTTTTCAGAATTCACAAGGTTGGGTAGCCACATTTGCAAGAATAGCTATTTAAAAGGATGCATAATGAAAATGAAAAAAAAAATTAAGAAGGTAAAATACAAATGTTTGTTTTCTATTTATCTTTAAACTAAAAAAATCAAATATCCTGTTGCAATATTTTTGTAGAGATTAGTATATTATTAGATATCAATCAGATATGAATATACTTTTCATAGCAGTTCAGTCTCAGTACCTAAGAGTACAGTTTATTGGTTACAGTACTTATAACCAATTGTGAAATCTTATACACACACACACACACATTTTAATGCTAATGACTAGCAGCAACTCAGTTTTGAGTATCCTTTCAGTTCATGGTAAACTTCATACTTTGGATTTTCTTAAGCTAGTGAACATGATTAAGAATGAGAAGAGCTGTTCTTCTGACTTGATACTTAAATGCGTCCCTGTTTCTGACGGAGATTACTAAGTGAGGCAAGCATGCAAGAACTGGAGCATGCAGAAAGTAACCTGTTTCTCATAGCAGACCCATCTGCTTACTGTCAGTGTCTTAAAAGCTTCCTGAGTCAAAATTGTATCCCTTGTGTTTAATGCTTGCTTTTATGTTCCATAACCTGGTCTACTCCTTTTGTCAGCTCAATTTTGTCTTCCACAACACATAGTGGCAGTGAGTTCCGTAAGTCCATGATTTTGTCTGGAGAAAATAATCCTTTTTCTTTATTTGAATTTCTTTCTTCATACTATCTCTGTGTCTCTTAATTCTCGTATATGAAACTGTATTCAACTTCTCTGTGCTGCTTCAAACTTTGTATATCTGTTTCTCTCTCACTTTCTCTTTTTTAAGCTGGAAAACCCAGGGCTATTAAATCTTTAATTTAAATTAAATCTCTTCCTTAGAAGCTGGTCTTTATTTCTGATCAGCTAGGACAGTGAGGAAATGAATGTTGAAAAAGTGGCTTATAACAGGAGTGCACTAACCACTGAGTCCTAACATTCCTCTCCCCAAATATATTTGTGAATCTTGGTGACAAAGCATCCCTCTCCTCTTCCTCTCCTGCAGTTATCCCATTAAGGCACAAGGTACTGGTTTGTGTCTTCTATGCATCGAATATTTCTCCACCCCAGATCCAGAGGCAGCACTCAAATTCGTGGTGTCCTTTCTGTTTGTACACCTTGCTGGGTTTTGTTTGTTTTGTTTTGGTTTGTTTTTTTGCGCAAGAAATGCAATGTAAGAGTTACAAAATTCAGCTTGCCAAATTAGGAAATTTTAAAATTACGATTACTTGTACCTCATTGATCTAGCCGATTGGTATACATAGGGTTGTTAGCTCTTAATTAGCTCCACAATATGTTATTTTTCCATGGATCTTTGCATTACTGCATCAAATAGATAGTGCTGTGGGAACGAACCGGGTCTGTGCAGAAGCAGACTCCTGCCTGTAGGACCCCTGCCTCATCTGTTGCAGAGCTAAAATGTACATTGATTGAGGAAAGGTGGGGTTTCTTGAGTGAATAACTTGAATGATGCCTGGATTGCTGTCCCTGTATGACACTGTAACAAAGCTTTTGCACATGGCCATTGGTTCTGTTTTCAGTGTTTTTTAGGTGAGAGGAAGAGTGTGTCCACACTACAGAACGTTGGCATGGCCAACGGGATCACAACAGATTGTCATTCTGGACTGGCAAGAGGCTGCTCATAAAGGTGAGCACTTCAACTTTGTTGTTATAGTGCCCTTTTTAAAAGGGAGAGGGAGAGGAAGGGAAGAAGGAATTTCCTGACATAGATATGCTGCCCAAATTCTGTTTCACTGTTACAGGCAAAGTGTGTATCCCAGCCTGGCTTCATGGGAGATTCCTAAACCAGCTGTCCCGGGTCAGATGTGCTGGGGATGCTCAACACCAGCCAGTCCGTGTGTGTGACAGGTCTAATGTGGTCTGGAAAAACTGACCTTGTGAAACCTGTAAAGGGTAATTTGATACTGCCTGTGCAGTGGCCATCTGCTTAGTGTTTGAGGTGTCCTGAAGCATGTGGATTGCTATCCAGATCAGCAGGGTATTGAAATCACTGAAAGCAGTAATCTGCCATAGCAGAAGTAGTAGGATAGAGGACAAAGGTAAAATGACCACAAAATGCTCTCTATGTAGGTATTGTTTAATATGCCTATTTCATGCTCAAGTTGAACACATGATGGTATCAAAACTAGCTTTTTTGGAGTTGCATCGTGAAGTACAGGCATATCCTTACAGTCTGTATTATCAGCCTCATGCATCTCACACATAAGGGATCTCCTGTGTTGAAGCTGGTGGCGCACCACGTGGGGGAACTGGATGCCCTTGGTGCTGCTGCCCCGGCGCTCCCCAGGTGTCCATGGGTGTCCAGGCGCCGGCGCTTTCCCGGGCGAGCCCTGGCCCGGGCTGCGACGTGGCCTCCCCTCCGTGCTCCGAATGCCTGGCACACTCGGGGGCGGCTCACGGGCGGGTTGATGACGCAACGGGGGCGGGGCGTCATGCATATGCATATATGATTAGCATGCCTGTGCGAGGCCCCGCCCCCGGGCG